>OZ012735.1:808515478-809115478 GCA_963859935.3 Lathyrus sativus
CTCTCTCTCTCTGTCTGTGCATGTTTGCCACGCGTTGCACAGGCCAGCCTACCCATTGCCACTTGTCTCTCCCACACACTCGCCGGAACATCCCGCCGCCGGCCATGCAACAACCCTAACAACTAACTCCGACCGCCGCAACTGATTTCCGGCCACCGTCTTCTTCGCCGGAAACCCCAAATACCCAGAAATCTCCAGAAATCCTATTTCCGCCTCCGATCTTCCTCCTTACTCCTCCGTCCCCCTTCGTCTTCGCCTCGCCGGAACCTTCATGCAATTTTCCAGAAAATCAGCAAGGATTCATCGTTCTTCAAGAAGTTTTCCAGAACGTCATCAGACATTCATCGTTCATTTGGAATTTCCAGAAAACTCCATCAACTAACGAACACGATCCGTCAACAATCTTCACAGAAGATCCTCGTGGTTCATCCTCCCTCATCAAGATACTCAAAGATCTTCTGAAGATCTTCCTCAGAACATCTACGCAACTCAAAGGATCTTCAAGATCTATCTGCTTCAGAATCATCGTCTTCGTCAGTTCTTGAAGTCTTCTTCTCAGATCTTCATAGAACTCATCGAAGTTCTTCACTGTTTCCCAGAAGATCTTCAATCACACCTCAGGAACTTCATCGCCTGCTCCGGTTTCAAGAAGCGCTCTCCAGAAAATCTCGTCATCCAGGTTCTTATCTCCTTTCTCTCTAAACTCTGTTCTTCACATGCGATAGGGTTTAGCCTTGAACGATTCAGATTCGAGCGTTGGGGCTGTGAGGGGTTTCGTTAGGGTTATTCTTTTGAGATGTGTTTGAAGGCTCAATTGGTGATGGCAATGGTTACTCAGGGGGGATCGTTGATGTTGGTTTGAGATTAGTTTGTTTGCTTGAAGATTAGGGTTGGTTCAGAGAGGATGGAGGCTGGAGACGAGCAGCTAGGGTTTGGGTTTGCAGTAGGTGAACAGTGATCTGAGTTATGGAGGAGGGGAGTAAGGTTTTGTTGTTAGGGTTTCTAGTTAGGGTTTGGGCTGGGTGCAAGGCCCAATTGCGTTTTGCTGAAGTGTCACCCCCATTTTGGCTTAGTCCCCCCGTGCGTGTGAGAGACAGTTTGATGTTGATCTGGGCCTTAGGCCCTTATTACTATCCACACCCCCATGACGTAAGCCCATGTTAGAATAAACTGAAAAACCCACTAACTGCACCCCCCTGTGCGTTTTTTTTCTTTCTGTTTTTATCAGTTGTTTTTTGATGACATTGGGCCAGCGCCTTATTACTATCCACACCCCCCTCTAAGGCCCACCTTAGGATAATAACTGAAAAACTTGCTGTTTGAACCCTTCCCCCATTTTAATTCATTTCTTTTATTTTGTTTTTCTTTTATATTTTCCTGTTTGTAAATAAATCACATAAAATAGAAAATCAATGTTTTTTAATTCTTCTTCTTGCTATAGGTCAATCATAATGTCTAAAAAATTAAATAAAAATAAAAATGCCATTTTATTTTTGTTTACTATTTTTGGTATATTTTCCATTTAAATGACCTTTTTTTAATATTCTTTAGTGCATGCATATTATTAGAAAATCCATAAAAAATAGTAGGTTTAATCAAATAATTCCGTTCTTTTTTTTGTAGACTCGTAATTCAATGTAGAATTTTATAGTACAAAAACATTAGCTTAATAATGCATTTTTCATTTTAATTACATTTTTGCATTGGTATTGATATTGAATAATTGGTTTGTGAATACGTCTGCCTTGCTGATTTTAGTTCTTTCATCTGGTAATGAGTTTTGCTCTGATTTTTTAGTATGTTGTCATAGAGCCATGTAGGTTTCCCATAGATTTCTGATAGATTTTTGTAGGATGATCTGATATGTTTTTAGTCTGAGCGTGAGGATAGGAGAAGTCTTGATGACTTCTGACTTTGAAGTTCAACTGTGGTTGAACTTCAGAGATAGTTTCTTGTGATTTGAGGACCTGTGGTTTCTTCTCAAGGATGGGAGCTGGTTGAAGTCCTGTTGGAGCTTGCAAGGATGCAGAGGATTGAGGCTTAGTCTAGGAGCTTGTTCCCTGTTTGTGAGGTTCGAGATCCCGAAGTTTGAAGGGAGTTTATGGTACTTTCCTGAGGAAGGCACTATGAATGACTTTCATTCTTCCTTCTCACCTCTTTCTTAAGTATCCAATGATGCTGGAGCCTTCATGTGAGTTTAATTTCTCCTGAGGAGGAATGTAAACTGATCACAGTTGTTGAGCCGCATGGGATACGATTCCTAAGTGGAAGCCTCATAGTACTTTCCTGAGGAAGGTCCTATGGGTCTATTCACTTAGTTCCATTAGTTTATCTAGGATTTCTCAAGTATCCAATGACGTTGGAGCCAACTTGTGAGTTTAATTTCTCCTGAGGAGGAATGTAAACTAATCACAGTTGTTGAGCCACATAGGATACGATTCCTAAGTGTCAGCCTCCTAGTACTTTCTTGAGGAAGGTCCTATGGGTCTGCTCACTTAGTTCCCCTAGTTCAGATAGGATTTCTCAAATATCCAGTGATGCCGGAGCCTTCATGTGAGTTTAGTTTCTCCTGAGGAGGAATGTAAACTGATCACAGTTGTTGAGCCGCATAGGATATGACTCCTGAGTAGTAACCTCCTGGTACTTTCCTGAGGAAGGCACTATGAGTTTGTCTGCTTAGCTCCCTTTCTTTGGTAAGCTTGTTCTGAAGCTTGGAGACTGGGATTGATTCCTCTTGCTTAGGGTTTTGATTAGGGTTTTGCTTAGATCTCTGATTAAGGTGTTGCATAGGGTTTTGTTCAGGGATAGATCAGAAGCTTGTTTCAGGTTTGTTAGGGGCCTTGCCCAGGAGTAGTTTCTTGTTTTGTAGATAGAGTTTTGTCAGGTTAGCTAGCCTTCGCTTTGCGTTGTTTGACTTGTGTGAGGTTATGTTGCATTAGACTTAGGTGTTCATCTAGATAGTTCTGAGTTAGGTGCATCTTAGAAGTAGACTTTGTGTGCATGAGAAGTTGAGGTGGTCCTCCTTCTGCTTGTTTGTTATTGAGTGGCTTTGCTTGTTGGTATTTGGTAGAGCTGAGCTCCCTTACCTCTGTGGTTTGCGGCCTTTGCGCCTTGTTTGTCTAGTTGTTGCATTCATGCATATTTCCAGTTTTTCTTTACTTTGTAGTATTTCCCGTTTGCCGTTTAGTCCTGTTGCCATGATCCCTTAGGAGCTCTGACTTCTCCGCTGCGGAGTTGTTATGATAGACATTAGGATGGTCAACCAGACATGATAGCAGTAGGTAGATTCCCCTTTTTTCAGCTATAGTTTTAGGGTGTCTTTTCCCTTTCCTTTCAGTAGGAGCTTTTGAGTAGCTTGATCCGTAGTTAGCCGAACTACAGCTGCTCTGATTCCTTGTGCCAGACAAGGATATGTAGGCATAGGATGCGATATCCTAGCGAGCACACTAACAACTAACTTTTGTTCTCTCGCGGCTGTGCGATCGAGACTTTCCCGCTGACGACTAATTGTTATCCCTTTCTATTGCTTGAGTGCATTTGAGACCAGATCGTAGTTGTAGGTCCCCGAGCCTTTAGGACCAGTTTGTTTTCTCACTGATGTGTGAGAGCACCCTGTTTAGCCGTAGTTAGTCGAACTACGTTTGCTCTGATCTTCCATGCTGTGTGGAAGTACGTAGGCACAGGACGCGATGTCCTGGCGAGCAACCTTTTCCCCGTTTAGACGTAGGTAGTCGAACTACGTTGACTCTGACTTTCCCATTGCACGAGGGAATACGTAGGCCCAGAACACCGTATGTTCTGTCGAGTCCTGTCCTTTATTTTCTTTTCAGACCAACCATTAGCGTAGATAGATAACACCCTTTTCCTTATAAACACCAAGCGTGGATCCCATCGAGTACGATGGACGTGAGGGGTGCTAATACCTTCCCCTTGCGTAACCGACTCCCGAATCCAGGTCTTGGTTGCGATGATCATACCTTTTTCCCGTCTTTGCGAGGTTTACTTCGAGCGTTTCCTTTCCCGCTCTGGGGGATAAATAACGCACGATGGCGACTCTCCTGTCAAGCCGGCGCCGATTTTCGCAGTAGCGACACATGACACTATATTCCTTTGCTTTTTATGGGTTTTTCTTCAGTCATGGTTCTTCTACCTGTATCATTGGACCTACTGATGTCATAAGAGATGTTCTTGACATTAGGTTTTGACTTCTTATCCATTCTTTTCATAACTTTGTTGATTTGTCTTCCAAGAAGCACTATGGCATTGGATAAACTTTCATTAGTATCCCCATCTGATTCATCATCTCTATTTTTAGTGTTTGACATAAAGGCTATACTCTTTTTCTTATCAGCTTTGTCACTTATTCCCACCTCAAAGGTTAAAAGAGATCCAATGAGTTCATCGACTCTCATCTTGCAAATGTCTTGTGCTTCCTCTATAGCAGTTACTTTCATGTCAAATCTCTTGGGAAGAGATCTGAGAATTTTTCTTACCAGCTTTTCTTTTGACATCTTTTCACCTAGGGCACTTGAAGCATTGGCTATTTTAAGAATATTCATATGAAAGTCATGTATGCTTTCATCATCTTTCATCCTTAGGTTTTCAAACTTTGTAGTCAGCAGTTGAAGTCTAGACATATTTACCTTAGAGGTACCTTCATGGGTAGTCTTGAGTATTTCCCAAGCATCTTTAGCCACTTCACAGTTGTTCACCAGTTTGAATATGTTCCTATCAATTCCATTGAACAGGGCATTCAAGGCTTTGGAGTTACCAAGAGCCAGTTCATCCTCTTCCTTTGTCCATTCTTCCTCAGGCTTCAAGTCAGATGTAGCCTTTCCATCTTTATCAACAACCACAGGATGTTCCCATCCTTTTATAAAAGCTTTCTATGCCTTACTATCCAAATATTTTAAGAAGGCAACCATACATGGTTTCCAATAGTCATAATTACTCTCGTCCAGAACAGGTGGTATGTTCACAAATCCTCCTTCTTTGTCCATAGTACCAGAAAATATCATCCTTAGATCTCACCCAGAACCAGAGCAGGATGTCTGCTCTGATACCAATTGAAATTCTGATATCAGATATAAGATGTCGAAGGCGATGTTATAACACTTATATATGTCCTATCACCAATAAGAACAAAGGCAACAAGTATAACAAAATTAAAAATTACACAAGTAATTGTTAACCCAATTCGGTGCAAACACACCTACGTCTGGGGGCTACCAAGCCAGGAAGGAAATTCACTAAATAGAATTAGTTTGAAGATACACAATAGACTCTCTCTAGTTTACCATCTTCGCACCTAATCTTTACCCTTGTAATTTCTACCTAGGACACTGCTAGATATGAGATACCTCTCACTCCCCCTCAATCTCAACAGCGATAACAACAAGTTAATAAAACTTTAGAAGACACTCTTGAAAGACAAAACTTGATCTTGCTTAAAAGCTTAAATCAATTACAATACACTCTTGCTTACAAGCTTTGAGTGAATTACTTACAATGCAAAACTTAGTCCAATTCCCACATTAAAGTAATGAGTGAATGGCTCACAAACTAACACAAACACACAAATGCTAGAAAACACTAGTCCTTATGCAGTGCACTATATTAAACCTAGCTTCTCTAAAGTACCAAATAGGATTGTGAATCCTTTAAATAATAACTCTAGGACGGGCTTGGGCTTTGGCAAAAATAACATCAAGATTTGATTAGCATCTGATCGTGAAGAAATCAATCGAAATAATTAGCATCAACGAGAAAAACCAAAACATATTTGATTTGATATAATCAGCTTCAATCAAATCACTCTTCAGATCTTCAAGATTTCCTTCAGAAAATAGCTCACACGATTCCATAGATGCTCCATCAAAAACTCCATCACAAACTCTTTTGATTAAAGAGTATTTCTATGCATATTTGAACCATAAATGACAGATCGTGACAGTGCAAAGAGTTGCACAAAAAGTAACAGACAAACAAACACATTCTCACAGAATGTTATGTTCACAAATGTCAAGACATCATGCTTGACATCATGAATTAAATCCTGTAACAACAAACATAGCTACCTGCAAAATATTAATAACATATGTCAAGACATCCTGTAGGACATCTTGTGATATTACCAAGTTTTACCAAAATGCCTGCCAATCAGGAACTAACGATAACCAAGGTAAGAATGAAACCTAAACATATTATGGCTCTAATAAGGCACATAAACAAGCAAGATGGGGTATGAGGGGTAAGTTCATAAGGTCATAACATCAAGAACATACACAAAGATTTACAGAGAAGTTCCAAGTCGTACATTCACATTCATGTATTCACAAAGGAAAGAATAAGCATAGTAAAGCAAAGAACCAAATGTTTTCAAACATATAAGCATGTTAAACATTCAAAAGTTATTCATACAAGATCAATCATGCAAGACAAATTAAGTACTAGGTCAAGAAAACTCATGAAAACAAGTAGAAATCCTAAAAAAGGTCATGCTCTTCAAGTGAACCAAAGTGTTTAAAAAATAAAAATTCTTAAATTCTTTATTCACACATTTAAACTAGACATAACAAGGAGTATTTTTCAAAAAGAATGGCATTAAAATGATAAAAATCAAGGAAGTTATGCACTTTTGAAAATTGGGTCCGAAATGAGGCAAACTAGGGCAAAAACCAAGTCAAGGCAAGACAACTTTAGGCAGATTTGCAAAAGCAACCATAACTTAAAATTTTCTAAGTGTTGAAATTCTTCACAACTTGATGAGCTCACAACTCAAAATCTATTCATTTTTGGATCTCAACCCCATATGAAACTTTTGTAGGGCTCTTCAAGAGCTTTCCAACAAGTTTTGAACAACCCTATTTGGATGTGTGGTTAGAAAGTTATGATCATTTCAAGTTGGCTTAAAATTAGGGGTTTTCATGAACCCTAGTTTCTTGATTTGCAAGTTATCCATCAATATTTGATTAAATCTTCACCAAACTCACTAGTTAGGCACAAAATGATGTTGGAAGACTTGCTTGCTTCAAGTTGGGGTCAAAACCCTAAAAGTCAAAGAGTTGCCTTTCTAGACAAACGAACCGAACGACTGCAATTTTCAAGATCGATCCTTAGTGTTCTGGGTTCTTTGAGTCTTTCAAACTTCTCAGGGATACTTTAATAAGTCATAGGAGTGCCATGGATCATGATTCGAGCTTTGGAAACCTCTTTAGACCAAAAGTCAAACTTTAGTTGACTTTTTCCATTAGAAACCCTAATTAGGGTCTTGTACTGCACTACTCCTATTCTTTTGGTAGCAATATCAAATAAGCATTTTTCCTTGGAAATATGTGAGCCTCTTGATTATATAAATACTTGATTTATAGAAGATCAATCCAAAACCTTGGCTGATCAGTCCACAAGATCCTTGTTTTTGACAGTGTAAAACCCTAATTCATCTGCATCTTGACAAAGATCAACTTGAAAAAGGTTAAGGTTAGGTAACACATTCTTAATTCTCCTATAATGATGATGGAATCTAGTGGTCAAAATTTGGGGTATGACATCTTTGCTTGAGTTCTTGAACTATAATGTGTGACTCCTTTTGAGGATGACCTATAATATTTGAAGTATGTGCATAAGTGTTTACTTTCATACATATTTGTTTCCTTAATTAAACTTTTTAAGCATGTCTTGTCTTTATGAATGTTTGCCACTTATGAATTGATTGTTGAATCTTCTTGCCTTGTGTGATTCTTAAGTTGGATACTTGATGGCATGTTCTTGGATCTTTCGCTCACCCTATTTATTTACTTCTTCATGCATTGCATCTCATTTCCCCCTATTGGTGGGCATCATGTATCCCTCTTCCCCATTACAATGTAATAATCTAGTTCCTTTTGCTTTTATGCTTGCTTTTTTCTTGTTAAGAAAGTTAAAATGAACTAGGCTAGAACACCTTTTCACAATAAGAACAAATAAGGTTTGATCCAACGTCAAGTCATTTTTTTCAAAATCATTAACTTAAACCACCTTAGGCTTTATCCTCTCATCTCATTCTCTTTACTTATCTCTTCCATCAACCCCACACCAACCTTATATGTATTCTTTCTTTGTAAGTCAATTTCTTTGCGCATCGCCATCAACCTACCTTGATCTACTCACCACCTATTTCTTTTCAAAACCTTTTCTCCATTTCTTTTATCTCCTTGAGTCTAAGAACCCTTGGTCTTGTACTAAGTCCATTTTCAAAACTCTTTTCTTAATAAACTTGGATGGTTGTGGAGTGGTTTGGTGAAGGCCTCCTCCTATCCTGAGTGCTTGACATTACCTTTAGGGTTCATTGTCATAAAGTACTTACCATTCAAAATCAAAACATATTTAATAAGAGAATAAGGTTCTCTTTGTATTGAACTAAAGAGATAGGATTGAGTGAAGACTTCTTTCTCTCCGAGTATTAAGATGCTCACTTTAGAGTGTATGGTCTCGATACTCGTCTTTCAATATGAAGACGTAACTATATTTGCCACACCATTTTCAAAATAAATCTTTTGAGATAAATAACTGGGTACTACCCACAAGGGGTTACTATCCGAGGACTTATTTCACCCTTAAAAATAACTTTCACAAAATAAATGTGACATCTTACCTTAATGGTGTCGCTACTGCGAAAATCGGCGCCGGCTGAACAGAAGAGTCGCCACCGTGCGTTATTTATCCCACGGGAGGGAAAGGAAACGCTCAGAGTAAACCTTGCACAACATGGGAAAGGTATGGTCGTCGCAACCAAAACCTGGATTCGGGAGTCGGTTACGCAAGGGGAAGGTATTAGCACCCCTCACGTCCGTCGTACTCGACGGGATCCACGCTTGTTTTCGTCGAAGAGGATTGTATTCTATCTACACTAATGGGTTAAGGGCTAAAAAGAAAGAAAAAGGTGACTCGGCAAAGTATCGCACTTTATGCCTACGTATTCTAGACTGGAACGAGAAATCAGAGTCAACGTAGTTCGCCTACCTACGGGGAAGGAAGGGAAGGTTGCTCGCTAGGATATTGCATCCTATGCCTACGTACTTTCACACGGCATGAAAGATCAGAGCAAACGTAGTTCGGGTCACGTACGACACAAGCTTGTCTTGGTTGATTTTATTCCTTTTGAAAAAGGTTTTCTTGATTAGCAGTCTCGGCGGACAAAAATGACGGCTTGATGAGTTCCCGTTCTTTTACGAAAGAAGTGTCTTTTATTGTGTTTGAAATCTTTATGGTATTTTCCTGTTTGTTTTGAGGAAGAAGAGATAGAACTCTAACCTATGGTTGCGAAGGGAAACAAACTAACCTAATGTTATCATGCATGGGTTAAGACCTAGTGTCTATCATGCTCCTCTCTTGCGCAGAGAGAAACAGAGATCCTAAGGGAATAGACGGGAACAGAAACAATATCAGATATATACAGTAAAACAATAAAATGCATGAATGCAACAATACAAGCGAGGCAAGGGAGTCCCACTCAACCTCGAACCTGGAAAACAAATAGGCAAAAGTGAACAGGCTTCACTTTCAACCCAGCAGGGTAAACAACAAACAATACAGTCAGGAAAACCAATCAATACATCAAGAAATGAAATACAGCAAAAATAAACAGCCACAGCAGCTCTACACCAATATCTATCTTCAAGTCATCTCCAATCAGCTACAAGCTTCAGTCAGCAGCAGTCTCTATCTTCACAGTCTTCGAGCAAAGATCTTAAGCACCAGTCCTCAGTCTACAATGGCTTTTCTTCAAGTCTCAGGCTCCAGGATGAACATCAGTCAACCAGATGAAGTGAATGAATGTTAGACAGTTAATTACCTACCAAGGGTGGTTCATCAACTGTTAACATTAAACAGAAAGTTTTCTCTCAAAAGTTCTATCTTTCAAATACATTCACTGATCCTTCCAAAGGAAGGAGGTGGATATTTGAAAGAGACTTTGAATCATAGAGAAAGGATAGAGGCAAACAAAGCCATCTATGCTTGTGAATCAAGTTGCTAGACTAAGCTCTTCCTAACCCTAAATCCTATAGCCTTCAACAGTCTTCTAGCAAACACATCTCCAATGAATTTGAACTTGATTTTCCATCTTGAGTCTTCAATGTGCTTCATCCACAAGGTCCTCAATTCAATCTTCAAAGGTCCACACCCAAAGGAGAAGAAAAGGAAGCAAAACAATACAAACTATGCCCTAAAGGCCACACAAATGATCAATCAATTCAAAAATCAACCAAAAATAGCATATGTTAATATAAATTCCTAATATAAATTCTAGGGGATCCTATTTAACTACCCTTAAGTCCCATATATTCCCCATAGGCTAACTTGTCCTAAAAATCCCAAAAATAAAATGTTGAAGTTCAAGTATACTACTTAAAAACCCTAATTAAACTATCCTAAGTTCAATTATCTAAACTAATCAAATTTCATTCTAAAAGAAACTAGTAATAAATTCTGGGAATACTACAATTCAATATTAATCACCACAAAAAAGAATGGGCAAAAAATCTATTTCTAAGTGTAAGAACAAAAATCTACAAGATCATGTATGAAATAAAACCTTCAAAATATGCATTTATTTGTAAAATATGTGGAAAATGCGAAAAAAATATAAAATTCAATTTTTATATATTTTTTAATTTTCTAGACATGTTAAGAAAAATATTAAAAAAAGAATGAGTAAAAAACATGCATTTTCCATTTAGTTATGAATTTTTGAAGATGAATGAAACAAAAAGGAAAATGAATACGAAATAGAAAGAAATAATTGGAAGGGGTGCAAATAGAAAGAAATGATAGTTGAAATCATTGGGCCTGGAATCAAGGGGGGTGCGAAAAGTGAAGAGAGCCCAAAGACCCTCATTAAAATTCAGATTTAATGCCAGCCGTCCGATGGGAGTCTTGGTCAAGACTTTTAGGAGCATCCAACGGTCCTCCCTTTTCTTCTTCATGCAAAACCCTAACCAAACCAGAATTTCCACTCCATGCCATGATCTTCTACTCCCTCTAGCTCACTCGTTTCTCCATGAAAACATCCTAAATAAAGACCAAAAACGATCCTCTTCTTGCCCTCTATCCAACCATGTCCATATCTCCTCTTGAAACCACCTAGAATGTGCAAACCGAAACCCCCAATCCATGGTTCCACCATGAAAGCTTGACATGCAACTGTAACAAACCTTGAAAATAATTGTAGCCACGTGTTCTACATGTTACACTGAGTACACTATACCATTCCACATGCATTAAAACCTCATATTCCAAGTTCTTTTGGTCTTGCAAGAATGAACACCATATCTTGAAACTTCATGAAATGGTCTTAAACTACTCATGGATGATCCCTAGATTGTCTCTATTGCATATAACTTAACATTACACCCTAACAATGGCTAATCATGGTGATTGGAATCAAAACATATCCTTACCAATTGGATATGGTGATGGTTGCTATGCCCTGTTTCAGCCCTTGCCAATGGTGCCAAATGATCTTTATATGATGGTGATGATGCTGGTGAAGAGAATTCGTGTTCAAGCTTCTTGAAAATGGCAATTCGAACCTTCACGCAACTTGGAGTGATGAAGTGGAACTCATGATTCAGCCACGAATTGATGTGCCTTCTTCGTGCTTTTTACTCTACAACAATGGAGGATGATGATGATGATGATAGCTAGCACAAACAATGGAGTTTGGGAGAGATGAGAATCAAAATGCAATTTTGGAGTTATGAGATGAAAGTATGGTTTGCAAGCAAATAGAATCACCAACCCTGGAATGAGCTCACCCTTGGGTATTTATGGAAGTGAAAGGAAAGATCTAGAACATATGAGAAACTTCCAAGGAAGTTCTAGAACTTCTCACGTAATGAGAAATTCAAAAATGCTATTTTTAGTAAATCTCATAAAACTCATGATAAGTCTTCAAAATATCCTTATATGAGATATATATGTGAGAACAAGGCATTTTATGCAAAATTAAGGCTTTGGCAAACAATTTCTCATGGTACCTTAAAGTGCAAGAAACAAATTTACAAAGGAAGTCCAATTTTTAAGCCTAAACTCAAAAATGTGGATAAACCATTGTTTCCAAAATGTTGTTTCCAATCAAAATCATCTATCATATGCCCCATTTTGGATTTGTAGATCTCTCAAACCAAAATCCAATTTCAACTTTTTCAAGTTATATGCCTTTTTCAAGTCATTTTGACCATTTTAAACTATCCATGCTCCATGCATTTTCAAACTCTCACAACATCTTATCTAGCCTTAAAATACCATTTTGAGCAACTTTGATGTTGGTAAGTTTTCCATTTGAAGCTTCCTTGTATGAGTTTTGGGCATTGGCTAAAAATGACCTGTAATTCCAAATGACCAAAATACCCCTGTCTTGCACAAACCATAAGTTGAGTTCCTTAAATCATATGAAGGCATACCATACCTTTTTGGAAAGGGGATACA
Source organism: Lathyrus sativus (assembly GCA_963859935.3). Classification (NCBI taxonomy): domain Eukaryota; kingdom Viridiplantae; phylum Streptophyta; class Magnoliopsida; order Fabales; family Fabaceae; genus Lathyrus; species Lathyrus sativus. The sequence goes on from OZ012735.1 coordinate 808,527,947, forward strand.
ATGAGGAACAACTCTCATGTTTGTCCAAAGTCCATTTGAATTATTCTTGAGGGTCAAAAGTTTGTCAGAAGACAGTCAACTTTCACAGACAAATTTCAGTGTCATCTGGTGACCCCTAACTTGCAAGAGCCATAACTTGAGTTCTAGAAATCTTCTCAAGGACTTCCACCACTCAAATTAAATCTAATAACATCCTCTACAAGTCTCATGACCATCATTAGGTGAGATGAGACTTGTATTTCAACTTATCTTCTTTGACAAATCAGTGAAAAACAAGGGATTTTACCCTAGGAACCTTGACTTTTCACCCTCTATTCTTCTTGATTTTTCTTGATCAGTCTTGGCCTAACAACATATCCTTATTCTCCATGTCAAATGATGAACCCCACATCTCCTCAATAGCCCTCAATGCCTTTCAAACAATCCTTTGACCTAGGGTTGACCCAGGGTTGACCCAGATGAAACCCTAGTGGACTGTCTTCCTCCCCAACTCTTGTGACCACACCAATGACTCATTTCCTTCTCCAAATGACTTTCTAAATCCTCCAAGATGTCTAGATACTCCCCATGCTCAGCCCATAGCTCACAATTTCTTTGTTGATCCTCAGACACCCTTAGTTAGGAGATATACTCAATGCTTGATCTACTGACTTGATAGCTTCCCAATTCTTTCTGATGACTTGAATGAGATGGAATTTGAATAATAACCTCTTGATAGGCCTCTAGAGATGAGAATAATGATTGGTCCCCTGTTGAATGACTTGCTATGGTTATGCTATGCAGATGAGTAACCTATATACATGACTCTATATGCAAATGCTAATGATATTGAAACATAAACCAAGTGAATAAAGTTGGGCAAATTTTAGGGTGCAACAAATGGCGAAAACTATTTCTTTTCAAAAAGGACATGTTATGTCCATTCTATCGTAAACAGGTAATACCTAATACTCCACAAGTGAGTTGCAATACACCTAACTGCTAGATGCGCACGTGTGAATCGTCTATAAAAAACGCCAACAAACCGTAGTTCGAACTACGGGCGCTCTGATTCTTTACTTCTTTTAAGTGAAGATACATAGGCACAAGGTACCCAATCCTTGGCGAGCACACATCCATCTTTTTATCTATAGTCCTCAGAACTACGTTGACTCTTACTTTCTCATATCTGTTGAGAATACGTAGGCATAGGACCACGAGGCCCTACCGAGTCTTTTCCCCCTTTTCACCTTCTCTTTCCCCACTATTTTTGTTTCATACCCTTTGCTGCGGTGAAAATCGGATGTCAAGCTATTGATTAACTTGAATCTTAATTCATTAAATTCACAACCGGACTTTGATTTATCCAAAGAAAAGGTTAAATAGAGAAAAACCTTATGTACGATGTAACAACAACACTAAGAGATTCGGGGATCGGGGGTTGGTTATGCTTAGGGTAGGTATTTCACATCCTAAACATTTGTAGTACTCTATGGGAACCTTTTGTATGTCTGTATGCTAAACTTGCTAGATGTTTGATATGGTTAGGGATAGGGTATAAGGTTGAGATAGAGACCTAAGGATAATTTCTAAGTTTGCTTGCAAAGACATCGCATCTTCTGCATACATATCCTAACTAGGATAGAATCAGAGCAACCGTAGTTCACCTAACTAGGGGTGAGGAACTCTTGACTGTGGTTGAGGTTCCAGAGGGCAAGTAAATGTCTGCAGTGAGACACCTACATAGAGTGCGGAGACTCTAAACTAAGGTTAAGTTAGCAAGGAAGAGAATGTCCATGGCGGGACGACTAAATAGAGCATGACAACTCTAAGTCCTATTGCAAAGGTAAACATGAGAAATATCCACAGCGTGACGACTACTTGGAGCACGGCGACTCCAATCCTAAATTGCAAATGTTAACAGGAAATTAGTTGTTAGTGAACTCGCCAAGACATTGCATCTTGTGCCTACGTATTCTCATCGATAAATGAGAAATCAGAGCGTCCGTAGTTCAGACATGACTAAATAAGAAGAACTTTAAACCTAAGTTCTAAAGGGTAAGTGGCTCTATCAAGGCCTATAAGGGTAATGAGCTATCTATGACCCAGAGGTCAATAGAGAGACTTTCCTTTGGACACAAGGGATACATACAACTTGATGTGAACTAACAAGTTCCATCACTAGGGAATAACTTGACAAAGTTGAAGAAATAAAGCAAGATCATGTAAACAATTATGATAACAATCAAGATCAACATTTAACATCTTAACAAAGATCAAAAGACATAGAGGTAATAACCAACAATGTAAGCATAGAACATGTGTAACAACAACAAGTTCATCTGTAACATTCATATGAAATTGATGCAAACAAGTTAAAACTTGAAGCAATCATGTTATAAGGATCAAAAGTGATAAATGTAACAACATAAGACCAACTAAACATGAGTTTATGACAATCAAACAAACAAGAATACAAGAAATGTTACAACAGTTCAAGTGTAAATTCATAATTTCATGGGGAGAAGTAAACAAGTTTCATGGTAACAACAAAAACAAAAATCAAACTCTAGCATGTTATGGTTCTAACAAGACACATAAATAAGTAGAATGAATCATGATAAGCATATTCAAGAGGTCACAACATCAAGAATCATGTCAAAGTTCACAAATGAAGTTCAAAGTATACCATGCATATTCAAGCATTCACAAAGGCAAGAAAAAAACCCTAAGCATGTTATGGTTCTAAACAGACACATAAAAAAGTAGGATAAGACATGGTAAACATATTCAAGAGGTTACAACATCAAGAATCATGGCAAAGTTCACAGATGAAGTTCAACATGCCATTTTCACATATATGCATTCACAAAAGCAAGTATGAACATGGTAAGGAAATTCATCAAACATATTTGAGCATTTAAACATGTTAAAAAACATATATGAATCATAAAAGATCAAGCTCACAAGAAAAATTAAGTTATAAGTTTGAAAAAGTTCAAGAACACTAAGGTAAAAACCCTAAAAACACATGTTTTTCAAGTGGATAAAAGTATTTCTAGGATAAAAATCCTTGAATTATTTCTTCACTAAATGAAAGTAGGCATGATAAGGAGTAGTTTTAAAAAATAATAGCATCGATAGCACAAAAATTGAGCAAGTTATGATCATTGCAAGTTGGTGCACCAAGAGGGCAAAAACTAGGCCAAGGCAAGGTTACAACCTAAAGGTCATTTGCGTGAAGGATTGGAACTCAGTCAATTCTTAACTAAATGGAGTGAAACAAAATTGAAAATTTTGAATTTTTGAACAAGGAATTCAATGTTACCATTTTGCTCCATACCATACTCCCACAGAAAAATTTGATAGCAACATTAGTTTATGTAAGTTTAGTGACAACCAAAAGCGTGAACATGTGAACAATCATGTGTGGTGGTGTGCTTGGTGAAAGAAGTGTACAAACATCACATATACATCATACTAAGAGCCTAGCATATAATGAATCAAGACATGCACACATGGTTTGGCAGATTGGATGCAAAACGCAAAAAGTGACTAGGTTGGGCCTAGTTTGTGACCTAGCTTGTGACCATAATTTGACAGTTCAAAAAATACATGTTTTGATGAAATTAATGGTTCATAGATGACACATAACATGCATAAGACATGTTCAAACAATGTACAAAACCAAATCATAGCTAAAAGTCATGGTAGCATGTGAAATGCAAGTGAAAATTTAATGTTTTCTTGTGTTTTAGGCTTACCTCTTGAAGCAAGCTTGCACAATAAGAAAACCAGAGACTTTGTGTGCTCATCCAAGGTATAAAAATGCTTCTAGGATTATGAGAAGATGCTCCAAATCAAGCTCAAACAAGTTGATGGGCAGAATGGCTTGTAAGTGAAGAAAAACCTCCAAAATCCAATGACTTTCAAAGACAACTCCTTCAATCCTTATTACAGAAGTTTGGATTGGTTATGGAAAACTTTTATTTGTCAAATATGAAGTGTTAGAGGTCTTAAAGCTCAAGGAAAGGCAAGGGACCAGTGGTTGTCCTTTAAAACGCAAAAAAGTCAACAAAATGAGCTCTTGAGGATTGACTTTTGGATTGGATGAGTTTATGGAAAAGGTGAGGGTTTGGACAGCTCTAACACATCATTTGTGATGTGTTTGAGTCTTGGTTTGATTTTGAAAGTTTTTGGAAAATGTTTTAGGGGTGAAAGTGCAAAACAGTTTTTTTTATGGTTTTGGAAATTTAGTGAGATTTTGCAAGAATATTGGAACCAGAAAAAATAGAGTTTTTGCTTGTTTTGATGCTTGCTCTGGTGTATGCTTGATATGTAGAGAGTTTGCTATTTATAGGGAGAGTGGAGAGCAAATATTTGGTTGAGTTTGAAGTCTCTTGCTAACTAGTTCACTTAAGAACCAACTTGTTAGTAATCATGATTTTCCTTGATTCATGTGATGAAGTATAAAGCTTGATGGCTTCAAGACAAGATTCTGAGTTTGAGAGGGACTTTGGAGTGTGGAAGGAGATAAGGGAGTGACTCAAGGCAGATTTTAGGGGAAAGTATTGCTTTATCAAAATGGCATGGATCACTTTATGCCATAAATGGAAGTTTTCCTTGGTTCCACCCTTTACTCTTTGTGTAATCCTTAGATTTTTTTTGTAACACCTTATTTATGATCTATCTAGCCACTAATCAACTTAAACCAACCAGATTGACAGTAAATAAATGGTTTTGTAACATGTCATGATAAGTTGGGATTTTGCATTTCAAGCTTTTGGACCCCAACTTCCCTCCTTTGAAACTCTTAGCTCACAAATGCTATAGGGGAGTTCTTGTACTTTTTGGAAAGCCTTCAACGTTCTCTACAACTTTCATGTTTTACACAAATTCAAATTCCAAGTGGAACTAGGTCAAAAATACCCTTGAAGTTGGCTGAAAAATTGACTTGAAAGTGCCAAAAGCATGAAATTTTTCTAAGTGTTTTTCCCCTCTTGTCTTGTCTTTGATCATAACTCAAAATCTATTCATTTTTTGAACATAGGTCACTGTGGCAATTTTGTAGGACTTCTCAAGAACTTTCCAAAAAGCTTTGAATCTCTCCATTTGGATGTGTGGTTAGGAAGTTAAGGTCTTGCCCCTTTCAAAACCCCAATTTCTCGACTTTTCGATTACTTCTCAATTATTGATCAAATGGTCACCAAACTTCATGATTATATATGACATAACATTAGGAACATAATTGGCTTCAATTTTGGGTTAAAACCCTGTTGGTCAATGAGTTTACTTTTCAGTTAGACGAGCCAAACGATCGAAAACCTCCGAATCGATTGTTGGTATTCTGGATTCCCTGAGGCCTTGAAACTTCTCGAGAGGACTTCAATAAGTCATATAAGCTTTATGGGCCATGATTACACCATGGGAATGCCATTTGAATTAAAAGTCAAACTACATTTGACTTTTCTAATCAGAAACCCTAACCGAGGGTCCTGGGTTGTAATGTTCTTCTTCTTTGGGTAACAACCTCAAATTAGATTCATGCTTAATCCAATGTAGTATCCTTGATGATGTAGAGAGTTACTACATGGATAATCAATCCAAAACCTTAACTGATCAAACCATAGAAATCCCGATTTTTAACTGTGTGAAACCCTAATTCACCTGCATCTTAACAAAGATCAAACTTGAAAGGGGTTAAGGTTAGATAAACAAATGTTGATGCTCCTAGAATGATGATGGAATCTAGGGGTCAAAATTTGGGGTACAACAGTTGCCCCTATTTAAATATCTTCACCAGATGGTAAGGAGAGATGATGATCTCCATAGAATCATGGTGAAAGATATTTAAATATAGAAAACAAAAAATTTTGTCCCTTAGATACGATGGTATGAAAAAGGACAAATGCTAACGTGCAATGAGTTCTAATTGATGCTTTATGATGCTTGGGTGCAAGAAAATGCTGACACGCGAGCAAAAGAAAAGAACAACACAACAACGAGTAATCACTCACTAGGGACCCAACACTGGGAAAAATCCAAGGCATAACAAGAAATAGTTCATACATGACTAATGATGGTACTTCAAGGGGATCTTTCATAGGTGATAGGAAACATAAGTCCCACCTGGGGAAGGAAGGAGTAAAATTTCACCGGGGAGACAAAACTTTGCTGGGGAAATCAGATCTCCATTGGGGGAATACACATCAAACGGAGTATGCATCACAGAGGAAAAACAAAGTCAACAGACTCAAACTCCAAATGGGGACTCAAGAGACACGATCCCTATTGGGGAAAAACCAATGGAATTCCCTTAACACGAAGAGTTCGGGCGGGATCTTCAGGGAGACACAGGAAATAAGACTAGGCTCACTAGGGATACCAGTAACTACTAGATCTCTTAGACAAATCATAGGTGTCTAAAGATATTGGTTACAACCATCTAAAACTTTGTCAATAACCATCAGACTTAACTAGGGAATTGGTAACAACCAAACCACATACCAATACCCATTGGTTTTATCAATTAACGCCAGTAACCACTGGACTTCTGCGGGGATTGGTAACAACCAAAAACTTAAAAAACCAGTAACCACCGGATCTTCAAACAAAACTTGGTAACCACTGAATCTTCAAACATGAAGCACATATATATCCCTCAAAACCTTAGGATCAAAAACTAATATCCTCAAAACATTAGGATATAGTATAGACACAACCTTCAATACATTAAGATTGGAAAAAGACCCTCAAAACATTAGGCTCAAAAGCTAATATCCTCAAAGCATTAGGACATAGTAGAGACACAACCTTAAATACATTAGGATTGGACAAAGACCCTAAAAAAATTAGGATAAAAAGCTAATATCCTCAAAATATTAGGATATAGCAGAGACCCAACCCTCAATACATTAGGATTGGACAAAGACCCTCAAAACATTAGGATCAAAAGCTAATATCCTAAAAGCATTATGATATAGCATAGACACAACCCTAAATACATTAGGATTGGACAAAGACCCTCAAAACATTAGGATCCAAAGCTAATATCCTCAAAGCATTAGGATATAGCAGAGACACAAGCCTCAATACATTAGGATTGGATAAAGACCCTCAAAACATTAGGAACAAAAGCTAATATCCTCAAAGCATTAGGATATAGCAGAGACACAACCCTCAATACATTAGGATTGGACAAAGACCCTCAAAACATTAGGATCAAAAGCTAATATCCTCAAAACATTAGGATATAGTAGAGACACAATCCTCAATACATTAGGATTGGGCAAATACCCTCAAAACATTAGGATCAAAAGCTAATATCCTTAAATCATTAGGATGTAGCAGAGACACAACCCTCAATATATTAGGATTGGACAAAGACCCTCAAAACATTAGGATCAAAAGCTAATATCCTCAAAACATTAGGATATAGTAGAGACACAACCCTCAATACATTAGGATTGGACAAAGACCCTCAAAACATTAGAATTAAAAGTTAATATCCTCAAAACATTAGGATATAACAGATACACAACCCTCAATACATTAGGATTGGACAAAGACCCTTAAAACATTAGGATCAAAAACTAATATCCTCAAAACATTAGGATATAGTAGAGACACAACCCTCAATACATTAGGATTAGACAAAGACCCTCAAAACTTTAGGATCAGTCAGATAGCTGGAGTCTTCACACAAATTCAAGCATTCGAGTCTCTAGAAATTCCTGAACTCGGGATTCAAAGCATACATCTCTAAAGGTATAAAACCTGATCTTGGGATGGAAACTAACATGACTTCACTTGGAATGATAAACAACCAAATCGTCAGTACTTGTCACCAATGGATTTTCTGAACGCCAATTACCAACTGGCCTTACATGGAATATGATTGGTCACCACCAATTTATCAGTACCAGTCACCACTAGATTTCCTCAATGCCAATTACCAACTGGCCTTACATGGAATATGATTGGTCACCACTAACTCATCAGTACCAGTCACCACTGGATTTCCTACCATGGTTGGTAACCACTGTTGCGGTGAGAATCATGATACCAAGCTATTGATTAACTTGAATCTTTAATTCTTAAATTCACAACCGGACTTTAATTTATACAAAGGAAAGGTATAAAGAAAGAAAAACTCTTTTCGCGATGTAACAATAACGCTAAGAGATTCTACATGAACCTTTTGTTTGTTTGCATGCTAAGTTGGTAAATGTTTGCTAAGGTTTGGGATTGGGTAAAGGTGTAGGTTAAAACCTAAAGATAGTTTCTAAGTTTGCTCGCAAAGACCTCGCGTCCTCTGCCTATGTATCCTAACTAGGATAGAATCAGAGCAATCGTAGTTCACCTTACTAGGGTTGAAGAACACTTGATTAGGATCAAGGTTCAAAGGGAACAAACATGATAATGCCTGTATAGGGTTTAACAAAACTCTCTAGATCTATGTTAAAATACTCAAGAGGGGAATAAGTAATCATTACTATGATTCTTACATAGAGTTTACAAACTCTATCCTAGGGTTCTAGTTGAAGAACACTCCTAGTGAAGGTAGTTCTTTTAGACTTAAGGCAAAGTCTAAGGCTTATATGTTCTAACTTAATTAAGCTAGGGTTTAAGATGACTTCACAAAGTCAAGGCAGGGGTAATGAACTATCCATGACACAAGGGTCAATGGAGAGACTTTTCCTTTGGAAAGAGAGAGAGAGAGAGAGAGAGAGAGAGAGAGAGAGAGAGAGAGAGAGAGAGAGAGAGAGAGAGAGAGAGAGAGAGAGAGAGAGAGAGAGAGAGAACTTGGATGAGAACTAAAAAGTTCCATCACTTGGGGAAGAAATACTTAACAAAGTAAATGAACAATTAAGCAAGATGAATAAGATTACAATCAAGTAATCATGCATATTACAATAAGCAAGGATCAAATAGGATGAATGGTTACAACCAAACATGGTATCACAATATCAATGATTTCAATCGAGATAGATGGTCACAACCAAAATATGAAAGTATATCACAATAGGCATGCAAAGGTGAGTTCTTACAAGACTGAAGAAAAGGTAAAGTTTTAAGCATATCTTGACAAAGATGAAGACATCTTAACAAATATGGAAGCATATCTTAACAAAGATTGAAAGCATATCTTAACAAAGATTGAAAGATATGAAGGTAACAACCATGTAAACAAATCACAATTTGAAAGTAAACATGTCATAAATTCAAGGTGTATCAAGTGTAACAACAATATGCATTGATGACAATCAAAGATAGGCAAGCATGTCATAACAGTTTAAACTCAAATTTAGGAGGAAAATAATATGAGATCATGGTGACAACCAAGGGAGAAAAAGCCCTAACATGTTGACTAACATATGGGAAATAATCACAAGCAAAAATCTTACAAGATAATCAAGCGTGGTTTAGAGGAATTTGACAATATGCGAGATAACGATCTTAACAAAGAATCAAAATTTCACATAGACAAAAGGTATCATAATTATGAACAAATTGGAATATTTTTGCATCACATGAAATTAGGCATCAAAATAAACATGTTGCAAAAAGAATGAGTAAAAAAAGATGAAAGATGAACAAGTTATGAAATTTGGAAGTTTGAAATGATTTATGATAACAAAACCACACAAATGAATAAAAAAGAAGGAGAAAGGGCCAAGCTGGGAGTTGAACCCAGGCCCTTGTGTTTACAAACACACACAAAAACCACTAAGGCACACACGCGCGCTGGTAGTGAGAATGGAAGAGAAACAAAAAAACATTCAATTACAATTGGAAAAATAAAATACCAAAAGGGTTGATCCCAAGGATCGAACCCATGGCTGGCAAGTGAAAGGTGAATATGGCGCAAGTTGATTACCACTGGGGTGGCTGTACATCCAAGTACAAAGCCACCCCCATAAATAGGTAAGGTATATTTTCATGGTTTTCTGGGCAAGTTGGAAGCAAGAACAAGGCAATTTTTCAAAAGGCGTTTTGATTCATAACTATGTCAAATCTTAATCTTTTTTGATGAAATTTTATTCAAACCTGACTGTTTTTTAACAAGGAATAAGATAGTGCCAATGAAATTTTGAAATAATGCCTTGAAATGGAAACACGATAGAAGATGCAAGTTTGGTGATTGGGTTGCATTTTGAAAACTACCAACAACTATGAGTTCAAATACATGTAAAAAAACTCTACACACACAACATATATACCATAACAGAAGTGTAGGACCCTTAGGGCTCAAACATAAACTAGTAAAAATGAAATTGGCACATGAATTGCAAATAATGATATGAAAGTGAAGGCAAACTGTCAGGGTAGCATGTTGGCAGATGAAGAATATTCAGTTTGAACACATGGTCTATGGATCCTAATCATGTTAATGGTGATGCTCCCAAGCTAAACAAATCAATTCAACAATGTTCAGGTAAAGAAAAGAAGTAGAGTGTATCATGACAGTATTTTAAATAAAATTGGAATAGCAAGTCAACATGGATGTGTACATCAAAATTTGATCAAACAAGACAAGGAAATCATGAGGCAATCACCAACATATTTGAAATGCAATGAGGAACAAGCATACAACAATTACCATACCAAACTCAAACACAAGAACATGACCCTAACAAGTGAAATAGGAAGACAGTGCAATATTGAGACCAAGTCAAGTAACAAGCATAATTGAAATGAATAGACCTTGCACACATCCTCAAAACATCATATGAAGTGTGTCCACACTTAAAAAAATATTCACCAACATCATGGAAATGAAAATCATAAGTCAACTACTCAAACACTCATAAAATTGCAATATTAGAATCAAAACTGAATTGGAACAGATTGAGGTCAGGAAAATGCCACACACAAGTCTCAAATACATTAGAGAATGATGCTAGCACTTGAGATGATCATGAAATGCACAAAACCAGAAAATGGCTATCAAGCTTCAATTTGTACCAAACATGTGAGGCAGGCTGTGATAACAGAGAGATAAGGCATACACAAAGCTCTTGATTCATGCACATACAAGTCCTAAATACTATTAGAAGTCTAAAGTTTCATGAACTAACCTAAAACAAATCAAGCAAAACAAATTGAAGTGTGTGGCAGTGGCTTTCAAAATAGTTTGGCAGCACAATGGTACAAACATGGTCTAATTACAATCAATGGTCTCATGTTAAAGGGGTAGCACATACATGTCACAAATGTATAAATGAATGAGTAACAACTCAGAAAATAAGCATACTACAAGAAGAAAGAATTTGGCATGTTCATGGTAAATTTGGCTTAAAAATGCAGTTTGAGGGTGAAATGAAAAAGCAGGCAAGAACAGATCAAATAAACAATGTGTACACATCAAAATCATGAGGGTGGATGAGATTATGCATAGAAATCAAGCTAATTGTAGCTGGCACAGAAATTGACATGTGGTTGAAAGAAAAAGTTGTTTTGAAACAGGTTTTGGCACAGCAAGGTATTTTTAAGGCAATGAGTTTTTATGAGGAAACAAATATCACACACATACTACAAATATGCTAAAATATGAGATTGTGCTCAAGAAGTAGGTCAAAACAATAGAAAATGACATTTGAAGCTCATGAATATGCAAAGAACCAATTTCAATTATGCAACAGGCAATTTCATAACAGTTGGGGAGATTTGATAGCACATACAAGTTTCAAATAAGTAAGGTAGTGATGCTATGCACATAGATCAAGTAGAACTCAAATGAAACAGAATATGATATGTGTTTGGCATTATGAAATCTTGAAAAATGCAAGTGAAGCATGACAAATCAGTTTGAACAAGTAAGGAGATTCTGAACTTACAAGCACCTCATACAATCTCAAAACATAATGACAAATGAGTCCACTACTTAAAAACAAACACTAACTGCTCCAAACCAGAATTGGTATACCTATCCAAATTTGACAGCAAAACCAACAATATCTCATGACAGGCCCTAATGGCAAATCTCATGTTTCTCATATTTAACCAATTCAAACAAGCAAGTAAGATTATACAAACATTAACCAATGATTTAGAACATTTGAGATACAAAATGGTAAGCACAAACAGTCCCCATACACAACTCATGGTAGTGATAGAGCTAAATGGCACAAAATGACACAAATGTGAAAACAAGAGCTATATCATGATGTAGGGAAGGGGGATCTCATGAGCAACTTTACAAGTTATCCAAATCTCACTAATGAATAAGGTTTGACAGAACTAGGGGAACACACCACATTTCAATGTTGGATTCCTAAAACTACCACATAACCAAAATTTTCAAAGATAAGTCAAGCATGATATCTAAGTACAATCTTGGTAACACATCATCAACATCTCATTTACAAATGAAAATACATTAATAAAAACAAATATCATGACCATGAAACAAGAGTTCTTGACAAAGAACTAAAATGGGGCAGCAAGACTACATTTTCACAAAATCACCTCAAAATGATAAAACATGATAATGTATGATCAATAAAGAGTTTGAATGTCACATACCTCTTGTAAACAAGTCTTGAGCAAGCTAAGAAGCTGAGAAACCCATAGACTTCCTTCCTTGGCAAAGATTTGAAGCTTGCTTCCTCTTGAAGCAATAAACCACTTTTCAAGACAGTTGGAGTTGTGTGATTTCCAGCTGGTTTTTTGGAGTTTGGACAGTTGAGATATGATGTCTATGAGGTGTTGGGAGTGTTAGAATGGTGGGAAGTGCCTCAAGTGAAGATTTGGCTTTCAAAGTGCAAGAAAGTCAAACTACTAAGGTGTGAAGGTTGACTTTTGTGAAAATGAGATTTTTGAGTGGTTTGAATGTATGGACACCTTCTACACAATGTTTATGGATTGTGTAGATGTTTTTTAGTGACTTGGAAATGGTAGAACTGAGCTTGAGCAGAGTTTTGCTCAAGACAACTTTTTAGTGAAAAATGGAAGTTTTGAAAATTGAGATTCTTGAGGAAATGAAAGGGAGTTGAGAGATATTGTTTCTCTTGGTTTTGGAGATTGCTCTGGTGTATCTAACATCAATGAAGAGGCCTCTATTTATAGTGAAAACAAAGAGTGAGGGCAGCTTTGTATTTTACCACTTTCGGAGGGAGTTTATGAAGATTCTTTGAAAAATATTGCCAAGATCTTCTCCTATCAGTTCCATGGTTCAAAGAAGATCAGAAAAATCAAGTGGAGATGGACATGAAGTGACTGAGGTGAGTTTAGAGTGTAGGGTGAGCAGCTGCAACAATTTTGGAGGAAAAAGTTTCTCTTTCCTCTTACACATTTGAATATTTTAATGCACAATGCTTGCAACTTGCCTCTTTCTTCAAGCTTCTCATTTATCTGCATTTTCCTTCCTCTACACATCTAAATATCAGATTGAATCATGATCCAAGGGTCAAGGATAGTCCAAGTTGTAAAAATCTGAATTTTGAGAAGTGTTGGATTGCAGTTTCAAGTGTTGACAGCCCTAACTTCCATGATTCATAACTTTCTGCTCACACATGCTATTGAGGCGTTCTACCACAATTTAGACAGCCCTTAAGTAGCTCTATAACTTTCATGTTTTGGAGATTTCCAAATTCTAGATGGAACTAGGTTGAAAAACCCTTCCAAGTTGCTGAAAAAATCACTTAAAAAGGCTAAATAACTTAGAATTTTTCTAAGTTATTTCCCTTCTTAAAATGAATCTTGTCATAACTCCAAATCTATGCATTTTTTGATCATGGACCACTTTGATGCTTTTGTAGGATTTGTCAAGAGCTTTCCAATGAGCTTTGAACCACTTCATTTGGATATGTGGTTGAGGAGTTATGGTTTTGCCCCTTTTGAAACCCTAATTCCCGATTTTTGCAATTACTTCTTAACCCTTGATCCAATGGTCATGAAATTTTATGAGGAGGTGTAATATGACTTAAGGAACATTTTTAAATCACATCTTGAAGTCAAATTCCTTATTGTTGAAGAGTTGACCTTTCGGTCAACCGTTTGATAACTCGGTGACTACCGAGTCGACTGTTGATGATCCGGACATTCTGAGGACTTGAAACTCTTTGGATAGACTTTAATAAGCCATAGGAGCTTAATAGAACTTGATCCCACCATTGAAACACTCTTTAAATCAAAAGTCAAACTACAGTTGACTTTTCCTAATCGAAAACCCTAATCGGGTGTCTTGAACTGCACTGTTCTCAATTCCCGGGTGAACACCTCAAATTGAATTCATACTTGATCCAATGGAGTATATTTGATGATGTAGAGACCTAATTGAGGTTGAATCAATCCAAAACATTGATTGATCAAACCCTCGAAGCCTCGATTTTGACGGTACGGAACCCTAATTCATTTGCATCTTGACAAAGATAAACTGGAAATGGGTTAAAGTTAGTTAATCAAATGAATATGATCCTACAATGGAGGTGAGGATCTAAGGGGTCAAAATTTGGGGTGCAACAACCACCAAATCGACAATACCAGTAACCACTAGATTTACACACGATGCCAGTAACCACTGGACTTTCAACCAATGCCAGTCACCACTAGACTTTTTAAACAATTTGGTAACAACCGGACCTTAACGTCCCTAAGATAAGCTTCTCAAATGAGACCGCCACTTATTTTCTTTGGTGAATTGTAGATAAGTTCTTCTTATAAGATATGGTGCAAAATAAATGCACATTTAAATTGGGTTTGGCAACCGCCTGGGGACCAAAGTTCGATCTAGGAACAAGCTAGAAAGAAACGGTCAAAACAAGACTACAACCATTAAGGAATGGACTCGAATAGGGATGCATCTTATCCTAACATGGAAAAAGATAACTAAAGCAACCATCATCCACGAGGATTAAACTCTATGGGGAATTGAGAAAGGATGGACATTTTATGCTTAAAGGCTGACAACTCTATCAGAGAGAGATGCCATACCCAGTCACTTGGGGGAAACACCAGAGTGAATCAAAATAAGAAACAACCAGAGATAGAAAAAATGCACAGATGCTATGTGTCGCTTGCGCGAAAATAAGGTGCCGGCATGACAGAAGAGTCGCCACCTTTCGTTATTTATCCCTCAGAGCGGGAAAGGAAACGATCGGAAAAACCTGACGAATAAGGGTAAGACAAGGTCATCGCAACCATTGTCTGGGTTCGGGAGTCGGTTACGCAAGGGGAAGGTATTAGCACCCCTCACGTCCGTCGTACTCGACGGGATCCTCGCTTGTTTGTTTACTTGGACGGGTTGGTTTTATTCTATCTACCTATCGAGGCTGGCTGAAAAAGAAAAGAAAAATGACTCGGCAAAGCGTCGCACTTTATGCCTACGTATTCTCATCAGAGAATGAGAAATCAGAGTCAACGTAGTTCGGCCTACGAAGGGTTATAGGGGAAGGTAGCTCGCCAAGACTTCGCCATCTTGTGCCTACGTACTCTCAACAGGCATGAGAGATCAGAGCTCACGTAGTTCGGGAAACTACGGTTTATTTCCTGTCTTTTACGAAAGAAGTGTTTTTTTATTGTGTTTGTGATTTCAACCGCACTAGAGACTATGACCTGAGAGTGAATGCGTCGCATGTCACCCAAAGGGTACCATACTAAACATCCAGACTGTGGAAAAGAAACTTCCCCACAACCCTTTCTCAGATAGCTTAAGGCCCGTAACGTACGAAAGAAACCATTCATGATTACTGTATCTTAAACTGTTTTGAGATGAGAAGAGAACAGGCCCAACTAGGAGGGAGACTATCAAGTCCTACTGTTATCATGCCATGGATTCATCCTATGGTTGAGGTTTGAACAGGGAACTCCTAGATGTTGTCATGCATAGGTTTCAACCTAAAAGTCTATCATCAAATCCTCATCAGAGGAAATGAGAGTCCTAAGGGATCATGTCAATGATACACCGACAAAGCATCAGCTTAACAGTAAAATGCATGCAATGCAAGTGAGGGAGGAAATGTGTGTGGGGATTCAGCCTCCACAAGCTCGTCTCAACCTCAAGCCAGTCATGAAATAACAGTAATCATACTAAAAAATAAACAACGTGCTATCAAGCAATAAACAGTAAACTGCAATCATACAGATAAAAGAAATGAAATGCCATCAGGCAAACAAAACCACATGGTCAAGAGAGCTGGGCTCTACCGAATACCCGCAAGCAAAGCCATGCAATAACAATACAAGCAGAGGGAGCAACTCAACCTCTAATGCAATCATGCTCCTAGATTCTACTTATTCTAGATGGACTTAATCTAATGCAACAAACAAATCAAGCAAAACACACAATACAGAAAAGAAAAACAGGAGAAAGCCTCAGCTCCTCCAGCAGCAACTCAGTCTTCAGACTTCAATCATCAATTGCTTTCCAGGTATCAACCCTACAACATGAGTATCAACTCATCTTCTCCCTTTTAGCTTCAGCTTCTTTGATTAGCTCCACCTTCAGGCTTCGCCATCTTCAGGGATCTTCAAGTATCAACTTGATCTTCATGCTCTTCAAGCTTCAGCTGGAATGGCAGTCTTCAAGGATTCATCCTCTTCAATAATCTTCAATGAGGTCTTCATCTTCATGCTCAGACTCTGACAGCTCTCAAGACAAATCAAACAGAGAAAATCACCACTGGATAAGCTGGGGGATATTGAACTGCTTATTTGATCACCAAAGGTGACCTATAAAGGTTCAATATCAAATGAAGGGTTCCCTCAAAAGTTCTACCTCCTGGGTATAGCACTAATCCCTCCAAAGGAGAGAGGTGTATACCCTGGAAGGACTTTGAATCACAGGGAAGAATGGAAGTGAAGAATACTATCCATGTTTAAGAAAGAAATTATCTACATCTAAGCTCTACCTAATCCTATCCCTAAAACAAAACAAAAAGAAGAGAAGAACAAGCTCCTCAAGCTCCTCCAAGCCTCTTCCAATCTTCTAGCATGCTCCCTTAAGCTCCACAAAGAGACACCAAGCTCCTCAAGCCAAAGGAAACTCCAAAGCAAAGCAAACTACACAAGACTTGCCCTAAAGGCCACACAAACAATCATTCAATTCAAAAATCAACCAAAAATAGTATATTATTCTATTAATTCCTAATATAAATTCTAGGGGACCCTACATAACTACCCTTAAGTCCCATATATTCCCCATAGACTAAATTTCCCTACAAAACCTAAATCTAAAATTGTTATTGACCTATGCTAAAGCTTTAATCAAATTCTATACTACTAGAACTACCTCATTAAAACTACCCTAAAAATTATCACAAAATTATGAAATTAATTCAGGGGGACCCTAAACCATTCATCTAATCATCCTAAAAATATTGAATTAAAAATCCTAAGGGAACTATCCTAATTAAATCCTACAAGTTAGTATACCAACTAAAAGAATAAAAAAAACAATTAAAAGTAAAAATGTGCAAAAAATATAAAAATGAAATAAAATGACTATTTTATGATTTTATATTTTTCTAGACAGAAAATGGAAAATGGGAAAAAAAGTCTCATTAAAAAATGATGATTTTTTATTTTATTATGAATTTTTAAAGTTTGATGAAATTTGGAGTGAATTAATATGAGAATTGATGAGGTGGGGTATGAAAAGCAAATATATTCAATTGATATCATGATGGGCCCAGGAGGGGGGGTGCGCCTAGCATGGCGCGCCTGGGCCCAGTTAATTCAGAAAACAGTTTAAAAAAAAGAAAAGAAAAAGGTAAAGTCGCGGTGTAAATAGAAAGAAAAAACAGTGTAAAAGCAAATGGGCCTCAGAAGGGGGGTGGGAGTAACGATTCGCGCTAAGCCCACGCTGGGAGCTTTAGTGGAACGCTGTGTTTCACGCCCAGCTTCCCTCTCATCTTTCACGTTTAAACATAGCCGTTGGATTAGAGTCCCAGTCAACTTTCAGCGCATAATCCGACGGTTGCTGTATCGTCATCTTCCTTAAGCTCTTAGGGTTTTGTATCAGCTTCCATTAAAATACATGCATGCACCAGACTTTCAGCCCATCGTTCTCCCTTGTTTCTCAATCAAATTCACTTCTTCAAAAAGCAAAGTCATTCTATTTTTCTCCCTGAATACAACCATGATCATAGTTTGCATTAAAACCACCTAAAACGCAGGACCCGATAGTGCAACTCTCCATCAATACTCAAACTTCCACCTCCATAAACCTTATATTTCTTTACACTAACATGTCCACCTTGTTTCCCTGATCATCTTAAGCTATCACTCTTGAATTAATTCTCACTACAACCCGAGTTCTTGATCCAATAAAGAATCGCGTCCAATTTGCAATCTTCACCAATGACTCTATAACTTCCCATGATTAATCACCTAATGGTCACTAATGAATCTACACTAACCACCTAATCTAAAAGTACATAAATAAGGGTGTTTAGAAGCTTTTGCATACCTTGTTGGTGGCTATGGCAGAGGTAGTTTCTCTCCTCTTCAATGCTTGTGCTCTTCCAAGATTACTCCTTGTATGCTTCTTTGAGTTCTGTTTGCAAAATAATTGATGTAGCAAGCTTGTACCACTGGATTCGAATCGAATTTGCTTCTTTGCAATTTCACCACCACACCTTCAAACCTTCATCCATGGCTCCTCAAACCAGTATGCATTTGTTCATTATGATGAATGGAGTGGATTTGTGTAGAAGAAAGAAAAGAAAATGGAGAGGAATGTGAAGTTTGATCTTGAATTGCAAATGGAAGAAATTTGATCAATTCTCTCTTTTTTGCACTAACCCTCACCAATTATCATCAACTATCACCAACCTTGAATCAATGCAATTCATATTCAATATATAGAGATGCTTAGAAAGATCTAGAACCTCTTAGAATCATCTAGAAAAGGACTTGAATTTTCTATGATATGGTAACTTGCATTTCACTTCCCACCACATGAGATATCATGACAAAAATCCCTATAGCTTGAGTAATTATCTTCATTTTCTCCTTAAGTGGTATTTTGGACAAGATACAAAGCTTAAACACCTTGTTTATGAAGCTTTCCTTTGTTTTGGCTTGGTATGCCATTATGCCATCAAGTAAATTACAAAGCAACTCCAAAATTTAAGCCTCAAATCAAAATTGTGGCTGAACCATTGTTCTTAAAATATCCTTTGAAGTCAAAATGACCTATCATATGACATGGTTAGGGTTTATAGCTTGGATTTTAGGATTTTCCATTTCACTTGAATTAACTTATGTCTCATTTTTAGGCCATTTTTATCACTTTTTGCTATGAGCCTTTCTAACATCTCATGACCAACCTACTAGCCTTAAAACATCATTCTAAGAAACTTTAATGTTGAAAGTTTTTCCATTTGAAGCTTGGAAGTAGGAGATATGGCCATATGCTTGAAATGACCTATAACTTCAAAATGACCAAAATGCCCTTGGCTTGTCAAAGCCATAAGTTGAGTTCTACGAATCCTATCAAGGACTTCTAGTACTCTCTAGAAAGCTAAGAAGATGCTATTCAACATTCATGTTGACCAAGAGATCATAGGAATCATCCTACTAGGGCAAAAGTTGTCTGCAAGTTGGGTGACTTTCAAGGACCCAGATTCACATACCTCAGATGACCTGTAATTTGTCAAAGCCATAACTTGAGCTCTGCAAATCCTATCAAGGACTTCTACCACTCAAATTAAAGCTAAGATCAAGCTCTACAACCATCATGTTGTGGGGAAGATGAGATGACAATCAAATCTTGAGCTAAAACTGCCTGGAAGATAGGGATCAAACTAGGGGATTTTACACTGTCAATCCTTAGAAACCCTAGCTTAAAACTTCTCAAACTCCTCAATCATGATGAGTTGGTCTAGGAATCATCCTTATAGTATCTCAATACATCATTCCATGATCTCATGGCTCTTGGATTAGGTCTCAACCCTCTCCAAATCATTAGTTGACCTAGGGTTGACCCAGTTAAAACCCTAATTCTACCATTCATGGTTGAATCTTCTGAATTCTTGCATAATGACCTCTCTGGGCTTCATGATGGCTTTCAAGACATCTCATAGGCTTTCTAAAAGCTTCAAGTCTATCCTCACAGTCTCAGAATCATCTGAGGGGCTCCCACAACTCTCAAGTTATGAGACACACAACCTTGGTTTCAACCAATTCCTCTGAGGATTTCTTGAACTTTCTGATGAAGGTGTCAACTTTCAAACACTTGATGGATAAATAAATGTTGGTCAAATTTTTGGGTGCAACAGCTGTCCTTATTCAAACGTCTTGAACCTGACTGGGTGAGGAGCGAACGGCTCTCAGCCAATCAAGGTGCGAGACGGTTGAATACCGGTAAACCCGAAAATTTGCCAACTGCACGAGCACACGATACTCTGCGGGGAACAAATCTTTGAATACTGCAATACTAGCTGCACGGCAACTAGCTGGAGAAATACTGATCTGACATCGCCGTCAGTTATCCACATTAAATTCTTCTGATATTGTCATCTGACAACCAAAACATCCAACATCACCGCTGGAAGACTAAACCACCTAACATCACCGTCAGAAGCAGACAAAATTCTGAGGAACACCCAACATCGCCGCTGGAACACCAAATCACCTGACGTCGCCGTCATAAACAACTATAACTCGGGGAAACAAACATCCAACATCGCCGCCGGAGAACTGAATCTGACATCGCCGTCGATCAACCAAAATACCCAACATCACCGCTGGAGAACTAAATCTGACATCACCGTCGGACAATCAACATACCCAACATCACCGCTGGAGAACTAAATCTGACATCGCCGTCGGACAATCAAAATACCCAACATCACCGCTGGAGAACTAAATCTGACATCGCCGTCGGACAATCAAAATACCCAACATCACCGCTGGAGAACTAAATCTGACATCGCCGTCGGACAATCAAAATACCCAACATCACCGCTGGAGAACTAAATCTGACATCGCCGTCGGACAATCAAAATACCCAACATCACCGCTGGAGAACTAAATCATCTAGCATACCCAACATCGCCGCTGGAAAACTGAATCCGACATCGTCGTCGGAAACACACATCACTCTGAGAGACACTCGACATCTCCGTCGTACAAACATCATCTTTGTTAGGGATTTAAAGAGTCTGACATCGCCGTCGAACATAATCTTCTGACATCGCCGCCAAAACAGACATAATCTGACCTCGCCGTCAAAGCAAACATCCAACCTCACCGCCGGAGATAAACATAATCTGACCTCGCCGTCAAAACAGCATCCAACATCGCCGCCGGAAACAAACATAATCTGACCTCGCCGTCGAATCCAAAACATCCAACATCGTCGCCGGAAAACAAACATAATCTGACCTCACCGTCGAACCCAAAATGCCCAACATCGCCGCTGGAGAACTGAAGAGTCTGACATCGCCGTCGGAAAACCATCCAACATCGCCGCTAGAAACAAACATAATCTGACCTCGCCGTCAAAGCAAAATACCCAACATCGCCGCTGGAGAACTGAAGAGTCTGACATCGCCGTCGGACAACCATCCAACATCGCCGCCGGAAACAAACATAATCTGACCTCACCGTCAAAGCAAACATCCAACCTCACCGCCGGAAACAAACATAATCTGACCTCGCCGTCGAATCCAAAACATCCAACATCGCCGCCGGAAAACAAACATAATCTGACCTCACCGTCAACGTGGAGAAACTTCATTGGGGAATTGGTCACACGGTAACCGGTAGTTCATAGTCGATCATATCATCAGGCATTCAGAGAAACTGAGAAAACCGCTTCATTAACCCGGTCAGACTTCAGTCACGGAGTCTTCAAAGGAGATTTCAACTTCGCCGTCGGAAAACCTGCTGAGGAGGACGCTTCGCCGCTGGGGAATCTGGAGAACTATCTAGCGACTCCGCTCCGGGGGTCCAGAAATCATTCTGGAGGAATCAACTCTGCTGAGGACTTCAAGAATCATCTTGAACAAATAACTCCGCCGGGCACCTTCAAGAATCACCTCGAACTGATAACCATTCTGGAGAAACATTCTGTTGAGGATTCCAGGAATTATCCTGGGCAACTCTTGCCGGGGACAAACCAATCCTGGCTTGAGCAGCTTCCAAGGATTCGGCTCTCTTGGGGCTTTGGGCATCATCCTGGGCGATCTTAGCTGGGGACTCTAGGTATCAACTTGAGCAGCCAACTCTGGAGACTGCACTGGGGAGCTTAAGAATCATCTTAAGCAAACGGCCCTGCTGAGGGATTCGAGAATCATCTTGAACTGAAGACTTTGCTGGGGATCTCAAGAATCATCTTAAGCAAAAGACTTCGTTGGGGAGAATGCCAAGAATCATCCTGAGCAACTGATCCTTCGGCGGAACACCTGTAAAACAAGAATGGCAACAACCTAGATCATGTTTATTATGCGTATGCTTCGGCGCCATGTTCCACACGGTGGAGATGCTATGCTATGCTAAATTCTATGCAATCATGCACAATGATGCGATCCCGTCAGCAAAATAAGTGTCGGGGGGAAAATCCTCCTGTCAAGGAGAAAGAACTACTCAGATAGAGGAATCATCCTGCTGAGGAGAATGTGAACACGCCAATATCAATTGGACTCCGTCTGGGGAAATGACCTTCCGTTGACTGCTGCAGGGGAAACAACTTCAGCTGATTACTGCAGGGGATGAAGCTCTACGAGAACCTGGACCTGCTGAAGGAAAGCGATGTCAATCGCGAGAATAAACTGCGTGGCCATCCCGGCTACTCTTTTGGGGATGATAACCCTGTGGGGAAACAATCTCAGCTGCTCGACACTCCACTGGGGAAAACCAATCATGGTCTGATCAATTTCCAAGGATTCGACTCTCTTGGGTATCTGCAAACTCGGTTGGGGAAGGAGAAATCATTCTGCTTTGCTGGAGAGTACGACTCTGGGGAAGTACAGCATCAGCTGTTCAACATCTGCTAGGGAAGATCCACTCATGGTCCCAACTGCTGCCAAGGATTCGGCTCTCTTGGGGGTCTGCGGACTCGGCCGGGGAAAGAGAAATCGTTCTACTTCACTGGAGAGTACGACTCTGATGAGGAATTTCAATTCCGCTGGGGAAGAAGGCATCATCCGGCTTTGGGGGAGAATACAACTCTGCAGGGGAATACAACATCAGTTGTTCCAATACTCTACTGGGGAAGAGGGAACCATCCGACTTCGGGAGAGAATACTACTCTGGCGGGGAATCTCAATTCCGCTGGAGACTTCAGTCTGGCACCATCAGTTACGGCATACTTCGGCGTACAAAACCTGCACTTGTGACCCGGTGCGAGGGGAGAAATCCGCTTCGGCGACTTTACTGGGGAAAACACGAGCTTCGGCACCCGAACATTTCTATGAAACTTACACTTGTGACCCGGTGCTGGGGGGAAGGAAGACACGAGCTTCGGCGCTTGACTCAGCTGAGGAGGCGACGTTCCTTCAGGATGTATCTGCTTGGGGAAAAGCTAACCACCTGGTTCGTGTTTCAATATGCACATGCTGGGAAATGCATGGATGAGTGTAATGCTCCGTGCGAAACGGAAATGCTACACTTTTGTTATGCAATGATGCAAGGAAATGCCCCAGCAAAATAAATGCTGGGAAGAGGAACCATCCTCTCGGGGAGAGTAACCACTCTGCTGAGGAAAAAGCTACCCTTCAGGGAAACTGCAACCTGTGCCAATCTCAACTGGGCTTAAACCTCGGAACGACGAGGTGGAAATAGGATCACAAACTATTAATTAATTTGAATCGCAATTCTTGATTCACAACCGCTCTTTGATTTATCCGAAGGAAAAGGTCAAAAGAGGGAAAACCTATTTTTGCATCGTAAACACAATGCGGGGAAAGATCTAGGGTTCGGGGGTTGGTTAAATTTAGGGAAGGTATTAGCACCCTAAACTTCTGTAGTACTCTACAGGAACCTTTTGTTCAGATGTTTACTATTTTTCTTTATTTATTTGCTTAAGGTATATGTACAAAAAGATTAAAAGTGAGAAAGGAGACCTAAGGGGTTAATTCTAAGTTTACTCGGCAAGACATCGCATCTTGTGCCTACGTATCCTTACGGGAGTGGAATCAGAGTAATCGTAGTTCCCCTCAAAAGGGAGGTTAGAAACGTCTTGACTGTGGCCAAGGTTTCAATTGGGAAGTAAGCACATCTTAAGGATACGCTTACGTGGAGTGTAGAAACTCCAAATCTACGTTGAATTGTTAAGTTGAAATTAGGGTTGAATTAGGGATTCCGAGGCGGGAAACCCTAAAATGAGCGCGGCGGCTCTTTAACCTAAATCTAGGGGTAGTTTTGTAATTGTGCCTGCGGCGAGGCATTTGTGGGAATAGGGTTTGTAATTTGAATTTTTGGGGTTTGAAGGTTTATGGACTATCGACGCGGAGACCAAACAGCTAGACCTAACCTTCGGATGTGTGTAGTGTGACAGAAAGTTTGATGGTAAAAACGCGTGAGATAATTGAATCATGCAAACAGAGAGATAATGTCATAATTTAAACCATGCAAGCAAAAATTTAAAGGCAGAATTTAAAGAGCGATTGTTAAGTTCGCGAGGTTACAATTGAGAAACAGTTACAAAAATAATGCAATCTTGAATAAAAAACACAAAAACAAATAAACGACCACATGAAGAAGCTGCAGAACAAATGACAAGGTTAGTGGCCAGGATCAGACAGTAGTCAGAAGAAGTTGTGAGATTTTTTGAGACTTTTATTGTTTTTTGTGATATTTATATACAAGCTCTTTAATAGAAAAAAAACTAAATTAAATTTGCAACAGGAATAATGGTTTTAATTTTAAAAAGAGTTTTAACTTATTTAAAAAAAAAAAGGTTTTACCTAGTTAATCAAAAAACGTTTAATTTAATTAAAAAAAAAGTTTTGTTTTATTTTTTTAAAAAAAGAAAAGAGTTTTAATAAGATTCAAAAATAATAAAATAATTAAAAGATAAAAAGGGAAATAAAAGGGAATTAGGAAGTTGGGCCGGTGATTCTTCGTTCTTCGGCCCGGTATGTTCATCATGAGCCAAAAAGAAAAGCAACTCTCTTTTAGGGTTACGAACCCCCATCGTTCTCGCGGCGCTGACTTTGCTTCATCTTCTTGCATGTCTCGTTCTTGAATCATCCCCACCAATTTCATCCTCTAATCCTGCCTGAAACATACAACAAACATGATTAAAACACACGATTCAGAGTTTTCGTTCTACCTTTTAACGATTTAGCGGATACAGTGCGCGCTGGAAGGCAATGATGTTTGCTGAGCCTCGAGGAGGGTTTGCTCGTCGTTGAGGCGGCACTGGTGAACCTTCTCCGGCCTGTTTGCTTGCGCCCAGATGAAAGGCTTGAATGAAGTTCTTCTTCTTTCGATCTCGCGGTCGCTAGCGTTTCCAAAGGTGACTTCGTTCCCTTTTATATATCTTTGTGATTTTCGTGGGCTTTTGGACTTGTAAATTCCGATTTGATTTACTTCTGATTTGATTTTTCGTAACCTCCGTAAACCATCATAATTTCAATTTGATTGGAAGTTTGATATGATTTCCTTCCTTTTCTGGGCTTGCTCAAAACTGAGATTGGATTTGATTTGGGATGTGGTTCGATTTTCTGATACGATCTTTTTGATCTGTTTTGAAACTTTCCATTTTTGGGTCCACTTGGAATGGATATTTCTGATTTTGCTTCAATTTGTTTGACACAACTGGATCTGCTTCGACTTGTTTTCAGAGATGGTTTCACTTTGATCAACTGGATATCTATTTCACTTTGATTAACGGGATATCTGTTTTGCTTCAGTTTGAATTGCTTATGATGAACTGATTTGTCTTTTTTCTGATATAGATTCACTGGGATTAAACTCTCTGATACGCGGTGGACTTTCTGCTACCCGCTGTTGGCTTGTTTTGTTGTTTGTTGAACATGAAACTTAATGAGTTTATATGATGCTCATGAAACCTTTTTTTGAGGCAACTTCGACTGTCTTTGATATCTCGATTCTTCTTTGTCTGAACTGAAACTCACTTCTCTTTTTTCCTGAACTGATAGGTGGCTGCGAATTTGGGCTATGATGTTCATCACTAAGCCTTAGGCTTTGCATTTTGATTTTCCAATGTGACCTGCACATTTGGTTGAGGTTCGCTCCGAACTGATATGTAAATGTGATTATGTGAACTTGTCTTGCTCTTTTGATTTGGTTTACCTGGCACGAACTGAGTTGGGCATTTCCTGCTGTGGTTTGTGAACTGGACCTCTGCCCTCTCTTGTTTTCGAATTGACTTGAACTTGATTCTTTTCTTGCACTTGCCATTCTATTTTTTGAGCTGGTTCAGTGGCTTGTGAATTATTGGACTTGGTCCTTCTTTTTTATGAACATGGGCTGGTTTTGGCGCTTTGCGAATTGAATTTTTTATTCAATTTTGTGCATCCTGTGAGTTGTTTTGTTTATGCAATTTAGGTGCAGCTTGTGAATTGTTTTGGCCTTAAGTCTTCTGATGCTGTTTTGATTCTTGTATTTCAGGTGTTGGATAGTTTCGAAAAACGGTTCAGACCTATTGGCATCTGGGTCTGAATTCGGATTGGCTGTGATGTTTACTTGATAGAACGGTCCATGTGGCTTAATCAATCCTTTCGGCAAAACCTTTTATTGGCCCAAACTTCTTTTCACTCTTTATCTTTCTCGGCTGTCCCTCAAAATAAGAATGATACTACCGGTCTGACACTGATGGCGCAGATTGGAAACGGGAGTAAGATGCGGCTTCGGTTGTGCCCTCCCGGCACTCGATGATGACGATGTTCTGAGAGTGTCGAATTCATTTTTCTAACATCTTTCTACTCTGTTCTGTTTTGTCTTTGTTATGCAGGTTAATGGGAGATTCGTGAAGAAACTCAAAGGAACATCATGAAGAACACTTAGAATTCTTTAGGACTTAGGACTTTTTAGAGTAGAGATACTCCTTTGTGAATGTAATTCCTTGTAAACTCAAACAATGATTCATGAATTAGAATTCAAAGTTTATTTGAGTCACTCTTTTGTAAATTAAATACTTTATGAAATAAAAATTCAAAAAGTACTCATTTACTTCTTAAATATCTATGAACATACAAACCTGAATTTATTTATATTTATTTCTTAGTTACAAATTATAAACATTCGTGAATAAAAATCCACAAATATTTAAATTTATTTCTAATTATAAATTATAAATACTTACGAATGACATTCAAAGGTACTTAAGTTCTGGCTCATATGCTGATTCTCTTCATAGTCCTGATCAAAACTAAGTGAATTCAACTAAATCCTCTATGTTATGTATATCAAAAGAACGTGTTATTAACTGAAACGAAACTCCTCCCTGAACAAATGAACGACCCAACATTAGATACACTCCCGGTATTTTCCAATAATAAAACGAGCCAGCTTGATGCCTTGAAGGAAATCAACTTCTATGGTAGACAAATGTCCCCTGTATCATGGTCTGAACGCCTCGAGGCTTAAAGACCGATTTTCTTCAGAATTAGCAAAAATAGTGTAAAATGACCAAAACGCCCTTGAACTGGATTCCTGCAAAACAAATCAACACTCCATGACTGGTTAGTGATTAGTGGATGCTATGCTATGCGAAATGACTGACTAAATGTAAGGGTAAATTTTGGGGTATTACAGTTGCCCCTATTTAAATAGCTACACCGGATGATTTGAGTGGCGGAGACTCGAGGAATCATGGTGGAGGGATTTAAATATAGATAACCGAAAATTTTGCCCTTATATGTGGCGATATGCAATGCTATGGACCAAACAAGACTAATGCAGGCAGCGCCATGAACATGATATGATGCGTATGCTGGAATGACGAGTGCGAAAATGCTGATGAATACGACGACACAGGGACAGACGCTACAAGAAGAACACGCTGGGGAAAACGACGCGCTAGCACAACACTGGGGAATTCTAAAATGATGGTCAACTGGTGCGAATACGACCAAATTGTCATTTTTAGAACTGGAACGAGATCCTCAAATGGAGATGGTACCTATGACACGGCCTCCACTGGGGAATCTAAAGGTAAAACTGGATCATGTACGACTGCAAGATCGATCACAGAATGCTGGAGCATTGAGCAAAGAATAACATCCAAGCATCTGTAAACTATCTCTCGTGACAGGATCAAACGGGCCTTTCGGAACTCCGTAGCAAATATACAGGGTAAAAAAAAACCGGCTGTATGCCAAAATAAATGGACTTTGAGTGGTTAGAACAAGATCCTTAATAGTGATGGCGCCTATGAGATGGCCTCCACTTGGGAATGTCTAACAATAAGACTGGATCTACACGACTGCAAGATCGATTACAAAATGCTGGAGCATTGAGCAAAGAATAACATCCAAGCTTCTATAAACTATCCTTCATGATGGGATCGAATGGACTTTTCAGAAATCCATATCAGATATACAGGGTAAAAACCGGCTGTATGCCAAAATAAATGGGCTTTAAGTGGAAATGCCCTGATAAGCTTCTCGAGGGAGAACTGTCACTTATCGTTGGAAGGGACTTACATGCCAAAACGGATAAGCACTCAAATAAAGAGGCTGCTGCTTATCTGATATATAAATCTTCTCATATTTAAGGTTGGTTTCCGAAATATGATTCAGATTCTTCTTTTACTAAAGGGTAAAATAAACTTCTTCATACTTCCGAGGACAGCGCGTCGGGTATGATTCCGCTTCTTCTTTTGCTAAAGGGTAAACTGAACTTCCTCATATTTCAAGATTCATGCTTTCCTGAATATGATTCTTCTCCTTCTTTTACTAAAGGGTAAACTGAACTTCCTCATATTTCAAGATTCATGCTTTCCTGAGTATGATTCTGCTCCTTCTTTTACTAAAGGATAAACGAACTTCTTCATACTTCAAGATTCATGCTCTCCTGAATATAATTCGGTTCGAACCTCCCCATACTTCAAGATGACAAGGAAAATGGAAGCCCAACTGCTTGATGGAGATGGACATTTGTTGCGAGTCATAACGAAGATAGGATCAGCTTCTCAGGTGAGAAATGTCGCTTATTTGCAAGAGTGGCAATAATAAGCTTCTCATGTAAGAAACTGCTTGTAGAGGTGATAACAGATAATGATGATAAGCTTCTCGGCGGAGAACTGTTGCATACCGTTGCAGAAGAGTGTTACGATAAGCTTCTTAACCGAGAACTGTCGCGTATCCTGTTGTGTAAGGTTGTGATAAGCTTCTCTGGTGAGAACTGTTGCTGATCGATTGTAAAATGTTGTGATTGTAGAGTTTTATACCGATAGGCTTCTCAGGTGAGAACAGTCGCATACCGATGCTGTAGGATTGTTATATCGATAGGCTTCTCAGGCGAGAACAGTTGCATACCGATGCTGTAGGATTGTTATATCGATAGGCTTCTCAGGCGAGAACAGTTGCATACCGATGCTGTAGAATTGTTATATCGATAGATTTTCCAGGCGTGAACTGGTGTGTATCTGTAAAGGATTGTGATTGGTTTTCTTGAAAGATAGTGCAAAATAAATGCACATCCGGGTACAGTGATAAGCTTCTCAGGCGAGAACAGTCGCGTATCTGCCAAGGTATGGTGAAAAATTTTAAACGATGCAAAATAAATGCACATCCGGTTGGGCTCGACGACCGACAAGACTGAGATTCGATCTAGGATAGAGCTAGAAAGAAGACTGGTAATCAAGACTCCATCGAGGGAATGAACTCGAAATGGTAAATATCTTATCTTGGCGAGGAAAGATAGCTGAAGTAACCGTCATCCACGAGGATCGAGCTCTATGGGGAAACTGGAAACACATATGTATTTTATGCTTAGGGCTGACAATCTATTTGAAGAGAATGGACAAACCCAGTTACTCGGCGGTAACACCCAACGATGGAGAGACACAATGAACCTGTGAATGCTAACGCATATGTTACTGCATGTGTTAATATGAATGTATGTTAATGTCTATGTAGTTAAATATGCAGGATGTAATGGAATGAGTATGTAATGAGTATGTGTATGAAATAGGCATGTGATGCTTATGCCCCTGCGTATGCTGCCGAGCAGACTAGAGACGGGACGAGAGATGAAATAGACATCTCGACGGAGATACCCTGCGTTCTCTGCAACCAATACGTCAATCATGGGTGAGAAGGATCAATGGCAGAACCAAATCTGGTTTTAAAGTTCTGAATTCTCTGGGGAGAAGGTAATCTGCTTGGGTGTACAGTATCACGTCTTCACATGGGGAGAAGAAAACCTGAGGGACACTTTCGAGTTACCCCAGAAAAAGTTGTCAGCTTATAGTCTCGCTGGGGACTGTGATGAGGCAATAGTTTAGGAGCCTGTTGCAACACTGAGATTTACTGGGGAATGAAGGCCGCCGTGAGTAAAATCCATCGGGTGCATGAAGAAAAGTTGTGAAACCACATGGTTTTGATCTTGAAGGACCTTATAGTAGTCGCCATTTGTTTCCTTTCTTTTAAAAAAACACGGTGCCCCAGGATATTGGCGTTGTGAGGTATGGTCATCTCAAGAGGATTTTATAGAGAACACGGAGTCTGGTTGCCCCACTGTTTTCAAACTCTTTGAGAGATTCGGGTCTCGACGTAACTGGCACAAATTAATCGTGTTACGACGAAATCTTTGAGAAATAGCTCTTAAGAACGTCAGACTCGCGTTGGTAAGCGAATTGGGAAACTGTATGCCCCTGTTTAGCAGGATCTTCAAGTTCCACGGGTTGTGTCCATATGTAAGTCTCTAAGATATCAAGCAAAGTCGTCATGCCTGAAATGCCTATCCTGAGCTTGTCAATGTACACATATATTTGTCTTGAATTTTTGTTTTGAAAAAGATATCGCAATAACTTATGACCGAAATCACTAGTCAGGATATAAGTTTTAATTATAACGCCAACATGAATTTTTTCTGAGCATAGCTCGTAGGAGTCAGGAAACGTGATCTTGTCGAGTATGCTTTCAACCGAAGTCCTACTTCAATTAGGTCTTTTAAAGGTTGTATCGTGGCTCGGTTCACGGTTTAAAAAACAAAAGGATAAAGGCTCAGAGTTATATTTGTACCCACCCCTTCTTCGTGATGTTCTCCAATCCTAATTCAGTTAATCGGATACGAACGCTCATATCTCAAGCGGATTTGCTATGGTCGAGAACTTATCAAGGCTTTGGACATGGCAGTCACTCACCTATTTCTAATGGCAATTGGTCACACGACTAGGGATTATTTATTGTACCCTCTTGTTTTGCTTTTGTTCCCTAACTTTTGCCTGGACAACGTCTTTTGATCTCCAGCGGGATGCCCCAGTTTTGCCTAAGTCTCCTTCATAGGTTTTGACTTAGTGGGCTCCTATTTTTTTTGAATATTCTTTTATGCACAAGTCGTGTAAATCTTTTGAAAGGCTCGTGACTGCCCCACTCCTTAGGTAACCGAGGGATAGTCATTGTATTGGACTTCTTAAGATGCTAAGGATAAATTCTCGAAGGTTTGCTCTTCCTTTTTTAGAGTCTAAGTGCTCGATCGGTTTAACTGAAACCTACCCTGCCCCAGGCTAGGATGAAGGTTCTTAAAAGAAAGAAAAACTCCTACTTCAAGTCTCAAAGAGGTTAACGAGGGATTAACATCCTTATATCTCCAGTGTTTGGGATTTGAAACAATGCCTTACATCATCAGCAGGTTTCAATTGAAAGCATACGACAAGAAATCTGACGTTTTGGGTTCGTCATCCTCCCCCCAATTCTCCATCAGAACAAGAGATCGGGTAAAGTTGGCATTATGATTTATGAAAATGTTTTTTGAATGAGTGAAGCGAATGGATTTATTCAAGACAAACATATGCGTTGCATTAATTAATCAAAGATAAACAAGTTCGTACATGCTAAATATGCTTAATCAAAGAGAAATACATATAAATAAACAAATGAACTGTCGGAAAAATCCTTCTAAATGTTTATGAAATCTTGCATTCAAGAGTAACAGTCTCCTTTGGCGGAGCCTCAATGGAAGGGACGTCTGGTTTATGATCACTGTGAGTCGTCATGGCTTGCCCCAGTTATGCTGGTCACATCTTCAACAGTTTTCAGTCGTTGCTTCAAAATAACTTTCCCAGATTCTTTGTTGATCCCGGTCATATCATCTTGAAGGTTACTGAAATGAAGCGAGCTGGGCCTTTGAATAATTACTGGATTCGACTGATTTGCTAAGGGGACGTCATACTTTGTAGAATTTAAGCTTGGCAAGCGGGGAATCCCGAGAGGAGTCTCGATCTTCGGCTGAGCATCGCTAAAAGACAACTTCTTCGTTTCTAGCAAATTTCTGATAAAATTCTTAAGAACGTAGCAATTCTCTAGATCATGGCCAGGCGCACCCTCATGAAATAAACAATGAGCGGCAGCGTTGTAACCTGCAGGTAACGGATTAGGCGGAGGACCCAAAGCACGGGTGGTAATCAGACCTTGTTGTACCAAATGGGGGTATAACTCAGTGAAAGTTATCGGAATTGGAGGACAAGGCTTATACTGCCTCTTACGGGGATAAGGAACCTGATTCTGTGATTGTTGGCGAACAGGAGCGTTGGGCACTCGTTGACTGTTGACAGGAACTTGCATGGGCGGATAACCGGAAGGTTGTTGATAAACCGGTGCTTGATATACCGGAGCTGACTGCACAAGCTGGTATGTAGGAAACTGCTGATCGAAAGGAGGTGCAACAGTAGCTACATAGGGTTGTTGGACATATGGAAACGGATAACCTTGAACATAACTCTGCTGATGTTGCCAAGGTTGAGGAGTAGCTATTTTGCGGTTCCTTGAACGTGCAGGTCCTTTACCATGGTCGGAGTTAGGAGTTTTGCACTTTGGAGGGGTAGCTCGTCGAACTGGTTGAGCACTAGGAGGCACCAAACCGGATTGAAGACCGTGAGGAGGTACATTCTCGACAGTAACAGCTGGTTGAGGTTCCATAACGGTATTAGTAGTCTCAGCAACAACAGTAGACTGAGCATCCACCTTCACACTAAGAGCTCGTAACATCTCCAAAATCTGCCCTACACTTCCTCGAAGATCTTCGAGTTCATGGCTGACACGGTTGATCTCTTGGTTTTGATCTTCCATCCTTTTGAAGGGTCGTATTGATGTAGAGAACTCAGGGTGACAAAACTGGAAGGTGAGAGAACCGAATATGAGAAATCGGGAGACACATGTAATGCAAAAGTATGATGCTAAAATGTGAATGCAAATGAAGATTTCATGGAATTCGAATATTTACGAATATTGCGGAATACCAAGGAAACTTTTAATTTATTGAAGACAAATTACAAATAATATTCTTGCAACCAAAATAGCTAAATAAAAGCCTAGAAAGTCCTAGAGAAAGCAATCTTCCCCAACTTCAGTGAGCAGACGGAGATCCGGAGGAAAATAAATATTCGTAGAGCCTTCTCTTCTTGTAGGATTGTATCTCATCATTCTTCGACTGAATCTTCTTTTGAAGTTCTTCATACTCGCTGACCATCACATGGTATTTGTTCTTCCACGATTCTGTTTCGCATTGTGATCTCTTCAAAGTGATCTTCAAAGTCTCAACTTCAGTCATGAAATAATGGACATGTTCTTCTCTTTGAGGTAAAGGATCTTGGCGAGAGTAGGGAATCTTCAACTCAATAGCTCTTCCTCGGACCCATTGAAGGTATGGTTCCATGGACACACAATTAGGTCTTCCCAAACTTTCTTTGTCTTTCCTATGCAGATGATTCCAAGAAGATAGAATCTGATCTTGAAGCTTTTTGTCGTCTTTGAAAAAGATTTTCTCCACATGAATACCTTTCTGCGGACTCGGCCAGGGAAAGAGAAATCGTTCTACTTCACTGGAGAGTACGACTCTGATGAGGAATTTCAATTCCGCTGGGGAAGAAGGCATCATCCGGCTTCGGGGGAGAATACAACTCTGCAGGGGAATAAAGCATCAGCTGTTCCAATACTCTACTGGGGAAGAGGGAACCATCCGACTTCGGGAGAGAATACTACTCTGGCGGGGAATCTCAATTCCGCTGGAGACTTCAGTCTGGCACCATCAGTTACGGCATACTTCGGCATACGAAACCTGCACTTGTGACCCGGTGCGGGGGGAGAAATCCGCTTCGGCGACTTTACTGAGGAAAACACGAGCTTCGGCACCCGAACATTTCTATGAAACTTACACTTGTGACCCGGTGCTAGGGGGAAGGAAGACACGAGCTTCGGCGCTTGACTCAGCTGAGGAGGCGACGTTCCTTCAAGATGCATCTGCTTGGGGAAAAGCTAACCACCTGGTTCGTGTTTCAATATGCACATGCTGGGAAATGCATGGATGAGTGTAATGCTCCGTGCGAAACGGAAATGCTACACTTTTGTTATGCAATGATGCAAGGAAATGCCCCAGCAAAATAAATGCTGGGAAGAGGAACCATCCTCTCGGGGAGAGTAACCACTCTGCTGAGGAAAAAGCTACCCTTCAGGGAAACTGCAACCTGTGCCAATCTCAACTGGGCTTAAACCTCGGAACGACGAGGTGGAAATAGGATCACAAATTATTAATTAATTTGAATCGCAATTCTTGATTCACAACTGCTCTTTGATTTATCCGAAGGAAAAGGTCAAAAGAGGGAAAACCTATTTTTGCATCGTAAACACAATGCGGAGAAAGATCTAGGGTTCGGGGGTTGGTTAAATTTAGGGAAGGTATTAGCACTCTAAACTTCTGTAGTACTCTACAGGAACCTTTTGTTCAGATGTTTACTATTTTTCTTTATTTATTTGCTTAAGGTATATGTACAAAAAGATTAAAAGTGAGAAAGGAGACCTAAGGGGTTAATTCTAAGTTTACTCGGCAAGACATCGCATCTTGTGCCTACGTATCCTTACGGGAGTAGAATCAGAGTAATCGTAGTTCCCCTCAAAAGGGAGGTTAGAAACGTCTTGACTGTGGCCAAGGTTTCAATGGGGAAGTAAGCACATCTTAAGGATACGCTTACGTGGAGTGTAGAAACTCCAAATCTACGTTGAATTGTTAAGTTGAAATTAGGGTTGAATTAGGGATTCCGAGGCGGGAAACCCTAAAATGAGCGCGGCGGCTCTTTAACCTAAATCTAGGGGTAGTTTTGTAATTGTGCCTGCGGCGAGGCATTTGTGGGAATAGGGTTTGTAATTTGAATTTTTGGGGTTTGAAGGTTTATGGACTATCGGCGCGGAGACCAAACAGCTAGACCTAACCTTCGGATGTGTGTAGTGTGACAAAAAGTTTGATGGTAAAAACGCGTGAGATAATTGAATCATGCAAACAGAGAGATAATGTCATAATTTAAACCATGCAAGCAAAAATTTAAAGACAGAATTTAAAGAGCGATTGTTAAGTTCGCGAGGTTACAATTGAGAAACAGTTACAAAAATAATGCAATCTTGAATAAAAAACACAAAAACAAATAAACGACCACATGAAGAAGCTGCAGAACAAATGACAATGTTAGTGGCCAGGATCAGACAGTAGTCAGAAGAAGTTGTGAGATTTTTTTAGACTTTTATTGTTTTTTGTGATATTTATATACAAGCTCTTTAATAGAAAAAAAACTAAATTAAATTTGCAACAGGAATAATGGTTTTAATTTTAAAAAGAGTTTTAACTTATTAAAAAAAAAAGGTTTTACCTAGTTAATCAAAAAACGTTTAATTTAATTAAAAAAAAGTTTTGTTTTATTTTTTTAAAAAAAGAAAAGAGTTTTAATAAGATTCAAAAATAATAAAATAATTAAAAGATAAAAAAGGGAAATAAAAGGGAATTAGGAAGTTGGGCCGGTGATTCTCCGTTCTTCGGCCCGGTATGTTCATCATGAGCCAAAAAGAAAAGCAACTCTCTTTTAGGGTTACGAACCCCCATCGTTCTCGCGGCGCTAACTTTGCTTCATCTTCTTGCATGTCTCGTTCTTGAATCATCCCCACCAATTTCATCCTCTAATCCTGCCTGAAACATACAACAAACATGATTAAAACACACGATTCAGAGTTTTCGTTCTACCTTTTAACGATCTAGCGGATACAGTGCGCGCTGGAAGGCAATGATGTTTGCTGAGCCTCGAGGAGGGTTTGCTCGTCGTTGAGGCGGCGCTGGTGAACCTTCTCCGGTCTGTTTGCTTGCGCCCAGATGAAAGGCTTGAACGAAGTTCTTCTTCTTTCGATCTCGCGGCCGCTAGCGTTTCCAAGGTGACTTCGTTCCCTTTTATATATCTTTGTGATTTTCGTAGGCTTTTGGACTTGTAAATTCCGATTTGATTTACTTCTGATTTGATTTTTTTGTAACCTCCGTAAACCATCATAATTTCAATTTGATTGGAAGTTTGATATGATTTCCTTCCTTTTCTGGGCTTGCTCAAAACTGAGATTGGATTTGATTTGGGATGTGGTTCGATTTTATGATACTATCTTTTTGATCTGTTTTGAAACTTTCCATTTTTGGGTCCACTTGGAATGGATATTTCTGATTTTGCTTCGATTTGTTTGACACAACTGGATCTGCTTCGACTTGTTTTCAGAGATGGTTTCACTTTGATCAACTGGATATCTATTTCACTTTGATTAACGGGATATCTGTTTTGCTTCAGTTTGAATTGCTTATGATGAACTGATTTGTCTTTTTTCTGATATAGATTCACTAGGATTAAACTCTCTGATACACGGTGGACTTTCTGCTACCCGCTGTTGGCTTGTTTTGTTGTTTGTTGAACATGAAACTTAATGAGTTTATATGATGCTCATGAAACCTTTTTTTGAGGCAACTTCGACTGTCTTTGATATCTCGATTCTTCTTTGTCTAAACTGAAACTCACTTCTCTTTTTCCTGAACTGATAGGTGGCTGCGAATTTGGGCTATGATGTTCATCACTAAGCCTTAGGCTTTGCATTTTGATTTTCCAATGTGACCTGCACATTTGGTTGAGGTTCTCTCCGAACTGATATGTAAATGTGATTATGTGAACTTGTCTTGCTCTTTTGATTTGGTTTACCTGGCACGAACTGAGTTGGGCATTTCCTGCTGTGGTTTGTGAACTGGACCTCTGCCCTCTCTTGTTTTCGAATTGACTTGAACTTGATTCTTTTCTTGCACTTGCCATTCTATTTTTCGAGCTGGTTCAGTGGCTTGTGAATTATTGGACTTGGTCCTTCTTTTTTATGAGCATGGGCTGGTTTTGGCGCTTTGCGAATTGAATTTTTTATTCAATTTTGTGCATCCTGTGAGTTGTTTTGTTTATGCAATTTAGGTGCAGCTTGTGAATTGTTTTGGCCTTAAGTCTTCTGATGTTGTTTTGATTCTTGTATTTCAGGTGTTGGATAGTTTCGAAAAACGGTTCAGACCTATTGGCATCTGGGTCTGAATTCGGATTGGCTGTGATGTTTACTTGATAGAACGGTCCATGTGGCTTAATCAATCCTTTCGGCAAAACCTTTTATTGGCCCAAACTTCTTTTCACTCTTTATCTTTCTCGGCTGTCCCTCAAAATAAGAATGATACTACCGGTCTGACACTGATGGCGCAGATTGGAAACGGGAGTAGGATGCGGCTTCGGTTGTGCCCTCTCGGCACTCGATGATGACGATGTTCTGAGAGTGTCGAATTCATTTTTCTAACATCTTTCTACTTTGTTCTGTTTTGTCTTTGTTATGCAGGTTAATCGGAGATTCGTGAAGAAACTCAAAGGAACATCATGAAGAACACTTAGAATTCTTTAGGACTTAGGACTTTTTAGAGTAGAGATACTCCTTTGTGAATGTAATTCCTTGTAAACTCAAACAATGATTCATGAATTAGAATTCAAAGTTTATTTGAGTCACTCTTTTGTAAATTAAATACTTTATGAAATAAAAATTCAAAAAGTACTCATTTACTTCTTAAATATCTATGAACATACAAACCTGAATTTATTTATATTTATTTCTTAGTTACAAATTATAAACATTCGTGAATAAAAATCCACAAATATTTAAATTTATTTCTAATTATAAATTATAAATACTTACGAATGACATTCAAAGGTACTTAAGTTCTGGCTCATATGCTGATTCTCTTCATAGTCCTGATCAAAACTAAGTGAATTCAACTAAATCCTCTCTGTTATGTATATCAAAAGAACGTGTTATTAACTGAAACAAAACTCCTCCCTGAACAAATGAACGACCCAACATTAGATACACTCCCGGTATTTTCCAATAATAAAACGAGCCAGCTTGATGCCTTGAAGGAAATCAACTTCTATGGTAGACAAATGTCCCCTGTATCATGGTCTGAACGCCTCGAGGCTTAAAGACCGATTTTCTTCAGAATTAGCCAAAATAGTGTAAAATGACCAAAACGCCCTTGAACTGGATTCCTGCAAAACAAATCAACACTCCATGACTGGTTAGTGATTAGTGGATGCTATGATATGCGAAATGACTGACTAAATGTAAGGGTAAAATTTGGGGTATTACAGACGGGCTCCTCCGGGAAACACAACACATCAGGCTGAGCAACACCACCCTCTGCTACTTTGCATGGGGAAAGCGATAAATGTCCTGAACGGCTCTCTGGGAAACGACCCTTCTGGGGAACATAGCCTTCAGGCTACAAGACACTCATGTCATTAAGTCCTCAAACTTACGGGGATAGACAAACTTCCGCTCGCTGGACAATCCTTCAGGATCTGCTTGGGGGAACACTTCATTCGCCAACCATGGCTACTCCCGGCTGGGGATATCAATCTACCTGCCTGCTTCTGGGGAAGTG
Source organism: Lathyrus sativus (assembly GCA_963859935.3). Classification (NCBI taxonomy): domain Eukaryota; kingdom Viridiplantae; phylum Streptophyta; class Magnoliopsida; order Fabales; family Fabaceae; genus Lathyrus; species Lathyrus sativus. The sequence goes on from OZ012735.1 coordinate 808,566,758, forward strand.
CTATGCTCTTGCTGGGGCAACTGGCTACACTCTGCTGACGATATCAATCTTAACATGCTGAGGATAACTCTTGCACACGTCTCGCGAGACTGACCCTTGCTGGGGACAACTAATGGACCAATCAAGTATGAGGAGTACTCGTGTATGAACACTGTTGGGGATATCAATCCTTAGCTACTCGTTATTCACTCTGATGGAGATGTACTGATCTTATCAAGGAAACACCTCTGAAGTCTGCGGAAGATAACAATCGATCACTGAACTCGAATCTCACTTCACCGAGGAAAACGACCCTGAACGGTCTTTTTTGAACACCCTAAGTCCTTATAGGGTACGAAGCAATCTGCTGGGAAATAACTCTTTTCGGGCTGACATCAAAATCTACCCGTCTAGAGATTACTTAATGAGGGAATCACCGCCGACCTCTGCTTAAGGAATGAGTCAATGACCTAGACTCGGGAGGACAGGGAGTCATGCTCGGACTCTGTGGGGGTACAACATTGCATCAGTCCCACTACTGGGGAAATAAACCCAAATCTGCCGGTCAGGGAAAGCTTCAGTCTCAACCTACTTGGGAAAATAGCACATCAGGCTAATCAACACTCAATGCTTGGGATGACCATACTCTGTCGGGAATGTCAATCCCGCCCTACTGAGGATAATCTCGGTCCTACTCTGATAAGGGATAACTGCCATCTCAATTTGCTGCAGTCTCGAACTGCACAGGGGAAACAATCTCAAACTGTACATCTCTGCTGAGAAACAATCCTGATTCAACACCGGGAATACAGACTACCAATCATGGAGCCGAGTAACAGGTTAGGCTGTAGGATAACAATCCAATGACAGCAAGGCTTCTTCAGAAGGCTCAGGTCGTGGCAGGGTAATGGCACGGTTCCCCGACACTCAACTCTTGCTAGGGTGAACAAACTCATTTGAACAACTTGCCCCAGTACAATTCAACTTGCCCCAATCCGACTTTTGGGAATAATTCATTCTGAACAGAAAGTAGCTAGCAACAAGACAATCTTCAGATGGCTTGCCCTAACATCTGTAGAATGGAAGGATTCATCCCCCACTAATCAACTCTCAGCATGGTTGGCTTCAATATCTCTGAAGTAGTTTTCCCCTGAACGAGCGATGAGCGACTCAACATGCTCTGATCGAACACTGGAGGGATCTGCCCCCAAATCGTAAGAATTCTGGATAACTGCCCCTGATTGGGCCTCGAGAAGATTCACTTCCGATCAACCGCTTCTTGCATAAACTGCCCCATAATCAACTGATACTCTGGGACTTGTCCTCAGACAAACTGATTCCAAACTCACAGGAAGTCAGTGCCCCAAATTCACAGGGCTTCGCAGCATACCATTCTGATCCAGACTGCTACGATTCGGTCCTGATTGACTATTCTCTGTTGAAGTTCCTCCGTATCAGCTACTGACCTGCAATTAAAATTGTTTATTCACGAATGGTAATTTTAATGCAGTGTTCATGCAAATTTCGAAAAAATGTACCGTCACTCATTTACGTGTCATGCTAGTGAGTGACGAATGAACCAAAGAGTTCAAACGTAGTGCTGATGTGATCAGTGAAAAATACAATAAGGATATGATTAGCAAGTCATGTAGGAGTCAGGTTACTCAACCTTATCGCAATGCGCTTTCAGAATAAACCCTGCCTCAATTAGGTCTTCTAAGGGTTGTATCGTGGTCGGGTTCACGGTTCGTGCAACAAAGGATATTTGGCTCAAATTATGATTTGTACCCACCCCTTCTACGTGATGATCTCCGACCCTAAGGTCCAGTTAACGTAGCTCGAGCGCTCTCCTCTTCGAGAGGCATGTTGAACATTGGGAACACTGGTTAAAGAATTCACAAGGTGTTCGGAGTGCCAGTTACTCCTTTTTCGTTTTCGGTGTCTGTATCTACACGACTTTGTCCTTGTTTGAGGATTTTTCTTTTTACATCCTTTCTTCTTCATTCTTTTGATTCCCTAATTTTTGCCTGGACTGACTCTTCAGAGTTCTTTTCGATTTTTCTTTTGAAGTCCAGCGGGATGCCCTGATTTTTGCCTAAGTATTTGCTTTCTAGCTTTTTCTTTTTTACTTAGCGGGCTTTCTTATTCCCTCTTTTTTTTTTGGAACGAGTCGTGCGACACCGGTTGTCTTGATTGCTCCGAAAGGATTATAACTATTTCACTCCTGGTTGGTGAGGTTTAACCATTGTGGTTGATGAGGTACGACCTCTGGAGAGGAATACGATGTGATTGGCCCTCGAAAGACAACACTCCTCTATGAGACTTGAACGCTCGATCAAGTTAACTGACAACTACCCTGCCCCGGGTTAAGATGTAAGGGTTTAAAAAGTCCGAAAGAAACTCCTACTTCTCGGCTCGAAGTGGTTAACAAGGGATTCTCTTCCTTATCTCTCCGGTGTTTAGGGGATTTAAAACAATGCCTTGTACGTCATCGGCAAGGTTTTATCTGAAAGCAATACGATCATCGGCTATGAGTATTCAGTTTCATCATCCTCCCTCCAATCTTTGCTAATCATAGTGATAAAGTGGAGTAAATAAAATGCAAGTGTCAGTACAATGCAGTAAATGAGTGACAACGACATGATTAGTTCAGAAAAAATGCATATTCACTTTATTAATATTACCATACGAAACATACAATGTTTAACAGCAAGTAGTAACTAACAGAAAAGAAACTACAAATGCAAATGGTAAAAAATCTGAGGACTGCCAATGCTGAGGACGTCTGCCTGTCTGGACCACTGGCTTCTGGAAATAACCCTCTGAATCTACGAGCTCAGACAGCTGAGAGGTTGTCACGCACAACCAAAACTCCATCTGGAAAGGAAATGCACCCTTTATCGATCAACTGTTGCACTTTCTCCTGAAAAGCCTTGCAATCTTCAGTTGAATGCCCCGGAGATCCACCATGGTAACCACACTGAGCATGAGGACTGTACCCTAGAGGGTAAGGCTCTGGCACGGGCTTGAGAGCTTTCGGTTCCACCAAAGAATTCTGAATCAACTGTGGAAGAATCTGACTATACGGCACAGGCACTGGATGGAAAGAAGCATTCCTTCGTTCTAAGTGGTTGCGAGGCCTCTTTTGACTCTGGTGTTGGTATTCTTTCCGCCAAGGAGTAAGAGGTCTTCGTTTCTGAATGGCAACGGTCCCTTGTTTAGGCGCTTGCGTCCTTGAACTTGATCCAGGTAGAAACTGCGAGCGAGGCGATTCAGTCACCAAAGGTCGCGGGACATATTCAAGATCTTTCTCAACTTCAGGCAAAGGAGTGGAATCATTCACCTCTCCTGCAGGGTACGGGATAAACTTTCCCGATGCTCTCATGCCGCCCAACACAAGCCTAATTGTCCTTGAGTCAATAAGGTCTTGAATCTTATTCTTGAGAGCCTTACATGTTTCGACATGGTGCCCCGGTGCTCCTGAGTGGAAATCACAATGTGTGCTGAGATCAACGTCTGGTGACACGTCATCCGGTGGATCCAAAGTTCGAAGCTTGAGGACACAGTTCTGAACCAACAGTGGCAACAGCTGGGCATAACTCATAGGTATTGGGTCCACAGCTCTATCAATTAGCTTCTTCTTTTGATTATGACCTTCAGGGTTATTCTGAGATGCCTGGCGCGGCTGCTGATGAGACCGGTCTTGAGCTTCATGCTGTGTAGAGGATCCATGAGGTCCACTTGGCTTCGGCACAGGTGGCACTGACGGCAATGGAGGAAGCACTTTGGTCTCCACCTCGGGTGCTCGATCACTCTCCTTTTTTAGCATACTTCTCACCACTCCCATGAGAAAGCTCAACTGATTCTGCAGCTGCTGATTCTCTTCTCTGAGTACTTGCTGGTCCAGGCGCACTGCCTGTATGTCATTCATGACCTGCCCCAACTGGCTTTGGATTTTCCCCAACTCAGCTTGTACCTGCTCCATTAGTCTGAGTTGCTCGATTCTGAGTCAAACCTGCAAACACAAGGGTCAGAAGAATTATGCAAGATGAATTATGCTAATGCCATGGGTGTCTGTACGTTTAGGAGATCACCCCTAGTTCTGGTGTCTACGTGCCAACATAGCGTCAATGCAGTGATAAGACTGGATCCATTCATGGAAGAAAATATCTCATATTGCTCGGGACACCAGAATCAGGGTACGAAATGCGCCTGCAGCACAGACACATGCTAATGGAATGCAAACATGAATATGCGAACTAATGCAAAATGCAGTCATGCAATAATATATCCAGGTAATTGCTGTTGTGGAGATTCGGTATCAACAATCACTGATGAGAAGAAAACCCCGGTGTAAGACCACTGATCTGATCTGCTAATAATAACCATCTGATAGGACGATATACATAGGATCAAAATTCTGCTCTGTCAAGAACAAATGTCTGATAATAAGGACCTCGGATGCAGGATCAAGAAATATCTGCTGATGAAGTCTTCAGACCCCAAATCAAAAATCTGCCCTATCAAGAACAAACATACAGCTGCTGATGAGATCTTCGGACCCCACTCAAAATCTGCTCTATCAAGAACAAACAACATCTGCTGATGAGATCTTCAGACCCCAGAAATATGCTCTATCAAGAACAAACCACTGATGACAATACTCTGATCAAAACCTGCTCTATCAAGAACAGACATACACCTGACGATAAGATCCTCTGATCAAAACCTGCTCTATCAAGAACAGACAAATCTGCAACTGAGAAACCCTGGTACCAACATAACTGATCCACTGTCAAGAAAACCAGGTAGTCTGAAGGTCTAAGTTCCCTGCAATAAACTCAATCCCACTCACAGGTATGGACCTAAATTGACTCAAGGTACGACATCCTATGCGTTCATCAGTGTCACAGACTTTCATAACTGACGATGCGATTCCCAGAAGGAGTGGCATCATCAAGTCTTGAAGAGGCCTCACTTAGCTGAATCACAAATGATCGGTCCCCAGAGTCGACAATCCACCAAACCAGCAACCGTCTCAACCCAAAGGGTTGAAAGTGAAGCCAACCGGATGAACCTCGTCTGAGTGTGGATTTCATGAGACACTAGTGCCTGCAAAGCAAGCACGCGCCCACTAATTTCCACTCTAATGCTATGGTGCACTCAAGCCTGGGTCTGGCTTCTCACTCATCAGAACTCCCATCCCACAACAGCACAAATAATCATATTATACTGAAAATAAAATGCGGGAAATAAAGTGCGAGAAGTAAAAATGCAATAAATAAACGCAACCCAGCAGGTAAACACACAAACGGTAGGATTGACTCTCGCAGGGAACCGTTGGAGTCCCCAGCAGAGTCGCCAGCTGTCGCTTGCGCGAAAATAAGGTGCCAGCATGACAGAAGAGTCGCCACCTTTCGTTATTTATCCCTCAGAGCGGGAAAGGAAACGATCGGAAAAACCTGACGAATAAGGGTAAGACAAGGTCATTGCAACCATTGTCTGGGTTCGGGAGTCGGTTACGCAAGGGGAAGGTATTAGCACCCCTCACGTTCGTCGTAATCGACGGGATCCTCGCTTGTTTGTTTACTTGGACGAGTTGGTTTTATTCTATCTACCTATCGAGGCTGGCTGAAAAAGAAAAGAAAAATGACTCGGCAAAGCGTCGCACTTTATGCCTACGTATTCTCATCAGAGAATGAGAAATCAGAGTCAACGTAGTTCGGCCTACGAAGGGTTATGGGGGAAGGTAGCTCGCCAAGACTTCGCCATCTTGTGCCTACGTACTCTCAACAGGCATGAGAGATCAGAGCTCACGTAGTTCAGGAAACTATGGTTTATTTCCTGTCTTTTACGAAAGAAGTGTTTTTTTTATTGTGTTTGCGATTTCAACCGCACTAGAGACTATGACCTGAGAGTGAATGCGTCGCATGTCACCCAAAGGGTACCATACTAAACATCCAGACTGTGGAAAAGAAACTTCCCCACAACCCTTTCTCATATAGCTTAAGGCTCGTAACGTACGAAAGAAACCATTCATGATTACTGTATCTTAAACTGTTTTGAGATGAGAAGAGAACAGGCCCAACTAGGAGGGAGACTATCAAGTCCTACTGTTATCATGCCATGGATTCATCCTATGGTTGAGGTTTGAACAGGGAACTCCTAGATGTTGTCATGTATAGGTTTCAACCTAAAAGTCTATCATCAAATCCTCATCAGAGGAAATGAGAGTCCTAAGGGATCATGTCAATGATACACCGAAACAGACAAAGCATCAGCTTAACAGTAAAATGCATGCAATGCAAGTGAGGGAGGAAATGTGTGTGGGGCTTCAGCCTCCACAAGCTCGTCTCAACCTCAAGCCAGTCATGAAATAACAGTAATCATATTAAAAAATAAACAACGTGCTATCAAGCAATAAACAGTAAACTGCAATCATACAGATAAAAGAAATGAAATGCCATCAGGCAAACAAAACCACATGGGCAAGGGAGCTGGGCTCTACCGAATACCCGCAAGCAAAGCCACGCAATAACAATACATGCAGAGGGAGCAACTCAACCTCTAATGCAATCATGCTCCTAGATTCTACTTATTCTAGATGGACTTAATCTAATGCAACAGACAAATCAAGCAAAACACACAATACAGAAAAGAAAAACAGGAGAAAGCCTCAGCTCCTCCAGCAGCAACTCAGTCTTCAGACTTCAATCATCAATTTCTTTCCAGGTATCAACCCTACAACATGAGTATCAACTCATCTTCTCCCTTTTAGCTTAATCTTCTTTGATCAGCTCCACCTTCAGGCTTCACCATCTTCAGGGATCTTCAAGTATCAACTTGATCTTCATGCTCTTCAAGCTTCAGCTGGAATGGTAGTCTTCAAGGATTCATCCACTTCAATAATCTTCAATGAGGTCTTCATCTTCATGCTCAGGCTCTGACAGCTCTCAAGACAAATCAAACAGAGAGAATCACCACTGGATAAGCTGGGGGATATTGAACTGCTTATTTGATCACCAAAGGTGACCTATAAAGGTTCAATATCAAATGAAGGGTTCCCTCAAAAGTTCTACCTTCTGGGTATAGCACTAATCCCTCCAAAGGAGAGAGGTGTATACCCTGGAAGGACTTTGAATCACAGGGAAGAATGGAAGTGAAGAATACTATCCATGTTTAAGAAAGAAATTATCTACATCTAAGCTCTACCTAATCCTATCCCTAAAACAAAACAAAAAGAAGAGAAGAACAAGCTCCTCAAGCTCCTCCAAGCCTCTTCCAATCTTCTAGCATGCTCCCTTAAGCTCCACAAAGAGACACCAAGCTCCTCAAGCCAAAGGAAACTCCAAAGCAAAGCAAACTACACAAGACTTGCCCTAAAGGCCACACAAACAATCATTCAATTCAAAAATCAACCAAAAATAGTATATAATTCTATTAATTCCTAATATAAATGCTAGGGGACCCTACATAACTACCCTTAAGTCCCATATATTCCCCATAGACTAAATTGCCCTACAAAACCTAAATCTAAAATTGTTATTGACCTATGCTAAAGCTTTAATCAAATTCTATACTACTAGAACTACCTCATTAAAACTACCCTAAAAATTATCACAAAATTATGAAATTAATTCAGGGGGACCCTAAACCATTCATCTAATCATCCTAAAAAGATTGAATTAAAAATCCTAAGGGAACTATCCTAATTAAATCCTACAAGTTAGTATACCAACTAAAAGAATAAAAAAAACAATTAAAAGTAAAAATGTGCAAAAAATATAAAATGAAATAAAATGACTATTTTATGATTTTATATTTTTCTAGATAGAAAATGGAAAATGGGAAAAAAAGTCTCATTAAAAAATGATGATTTTTTATTTTATTATGAATTTTTAAAGTTTGATGAAATTTGGAGTGAATTAATATGAGAATTGATGAGGTGGGGTATGAAAAGCAAATATATTCAATTGATATCATGATGGGCCCAGGAGGGGGGGTGCGCCTAGCATGGCGCGCCTGGGCCCAGTTAATTCAGAAAATAGTTTAAAAAAAAGAAAAGAAAAAGGTAAAGTCGCAGTGTAAATAGAAACAGAAAAAAGGTAAGCAAATGGGCCTCAGAAGGGGGGTGGGAGTATCGATTCGCGCTAAGCCCACGCTGGGAGCTTTAGTGGAACGCTGCGTTTCACGCCCAGCTTCCCTCTCATCTTTCACGTTTAAACATAGCCGTTGGATTAGAGTCCCAGTCAACTTTCAGCGCGTAATCCGACGGTTGCTGTATCGTCATCTTCCTTAAGCTCTTAGGGTTTTGTATCAGCTTCCATTAAAATACATGCATGCACCAGACTTTCAGCCCATCGTTCTCCCTTGTTTCTCAATCAAATTCACTTCTTCAAAAAGCAAAGTCATTCTATTTTTCTCCCTGAATACAACCATGATCATAGTTTGCATTAAAACCACCTAAAACGCAGGACCCGATAGTGCAACTCTCCATCAATACTCAAACTTCCACCTCCATAAACCTTATATTTCTTTACACTAACATGTCCACCTTGTTTCCCTGATCATCTTAAGCTATCACTCTTGAATTAATTCTCACTACAACCCGAGTTCTTGATCCAATAAAGAATCGCGTCCAATTTTCAATCTTCACCAATGGCTCTATAACTTCCCATGATTAATCACCTAATGGTCACTTAATGAATCTACACTAACCACCTAATCTAAAAGTACATAAATAAGGGTGTTTAGAAGCTTTTGCATACCTTGTTGGTGGCTATGGCAGAGGTAGTTTCTCTCCTCTTCAATGCTTGTGCTCTTCCAAGATTACTCCTTGTATGCTTCTTTGAGTTCTGTTTGCAAAATAATTGATGTAGCAAGCTTGTACCACTGGATTCGAATCGAATTTGCTTCTTTGCAATTTCACCACCACACCTTCAAACCTTCATCCATGGCTCCTCAAACCAGTATGCATTTGTTCATTATGATGAATGGAGTGGATTTGTGTAGAAGAAAGAAAAGAAAATGGAGAGGAATGTGAAGTTTGATCTTGAATTGCAAATGGAAGAAATTTGATCAATTCTCTCTTTTTTGCACTAACCCTCACCAATTATCATCAACTATCACCAACCTTGAATCAATGCAATTCATATTCAATATATAGAGATGCTTAGAAAGATCTAGAACCTCTTAGAATCATCTAGAAAGGACTTGAATTTTCTATGATATGGTAACTTGCATTTCACTTCCCACCACATGAGATATCATGACAAAAATCCCTATAGCTTGAGTAATTATCTTCATTTTCTCCTTAAGTGGTATTTTGGACAAGATACAAAGCTTAAACACCTTGTTTATGAAGCTTTCCTTTGTTTTGGCTTGGTATGCCATTATGCCATCAAGTAAATTACAAAGCAACTCCAAAATTTAAGCCTCAAATCAAAATTGTGGCTGAACCATTGTTCTTAAAATATCCTTTGGAGTCAAAATGACCTATCATATGACATGGTTAGGGTTTATAGCTTGGATTTTAGGATTTTCCATTTCACTTGAATTAACTTATGTCTCATTTTTAGGCCATTTTTATCACTTTTTGCTATGAGCCTTTCCAACATCTCATGACCACCCTACTAGCCTTAAAACATCATTCTAAGAAACTTTGATGTTGAAAGTTTTTCCATTTGAAGCCTGGAAGTAGGAGATATGGCCATATGCTTGAAATGACCTATAACTTCAAAATGACCAAAATGCCCTTGGCTTGTCAAAGCCATAAGTTGAGTTCTACGAATCCTATCAAGGACTTCTAGTACTCTCTAGAAATCTAAGAAGATGCTCTTCAACATTCATGTTGACCAAGAGATCATAGGAATCATCCTACTAGGGCAAAAGTTGTCTGCAAGTTGGGTGACTTTCAAGGACCCAGATTCACATACCTCAGATGACCTGTAATTTGCCAAAGCCATAACTTGAGCTCTGCAAATCCTATCAAGGACTTCTACCACTAAAATTAAAGCTACAATCAAGCTCTACAACATTCATGTTATGGGGAAGATGAGATGACAATCACATCTTGAGCTAAAACTGCCTGGAAGATAGGGATCAAACTAGGGGATTTTACACTGTCAATCCTTAGAAACCCTAGCTTAAAACTTCTCAAACTCCTCAATCATGATGAGTTGGTCTAGGAATCATCCTTATAGTATCTCAATACATCATTCCATGATCTCATGGCTCTTGGATTAGGTCTCAACCCTCTCCAAATCATCAGTTGACCTAGGGTTGACCCAGTCAAAACCCTAATTCTACCATTCATGGTTGAATCTTCTGAATTCTTGCATAATGACCTCTCTGGGCTTCATGATGGCTTTCAAGACATCTTATAGGATTTCTCAAAGCTTCAAGTCTATCCTCACAGTCTCAGAATCATCTGAGGGGCTCCCACAACTCTCAAGTTATGAGACACACAACCTTGGTTTCAACCAATTCCTTTGAGGATTTCTTGAACTTTCTGATGAAGGTGTCAAATTTCAAACACTTGATGGATAAATAAATGTTGGTCAAATTTTAGGGTGCAACACTATGCATATGCTTATGCCACGCTTATGTTTATGCTGACAAAACAGACAAAACAAAACTGGAGATGAAATAAACATCTCGACAGGGATACCCAGCCAACTTTACAAAATTGGACATCAACGAGGATGATCATGAAGAACAACAGTTCCACTTCAAGGTTACAACCTTCTCTAAGAGAGAGTAATCTAATTAGGACACAACATTATGACTTCACTCGGATTGCCATCATGAGTTTGAATTCTTTGTTAGAGGAGGAAAATCACATAGGGAAATGCCCAGGTCAACCAAAGTAACAAATTAATTGGGGATCTGGCAAAAGGTATCATGAGAACACGACATTTCTGCCTCTCGATAGTATAATAATCATCTTCAAGTGAGAAATGGCTCTTGCAACAAACAGTATTCAAACCTTTTCTTCCCCAGATTACATGGTCAGTGAGAAGAAGCCATCAAGAGGATTTTACAAAAGAATTGGCATAAAGATGCTTCAATGTCTTCAAACTCTTAGAGAGATTCACAAATATCGACGTGAATGCCCCAGTTTAACTGTATTTGCATAACATAGTCCTCAGACTGTGGAAGTAACGATTGGGGAACAAACTTGCCCCTTCTAGCTGGTAACTGCAAAAGAGTTTCCCCAGACTAAACTGTTATTTGAGAGATTCATCTGATCTTGACATGATCGCTTTTGATTAGTTGAACATTGTGACAAATGATTAACAAATCCTTCAAATTGGTTTCCCCAAGCTGAGCTTCCTTTACCAAGTTAAATTCCCTAGCTTTCAGCATTTGTTGGGATTCCTTTGATATTGGGTCGTCTTGCACACAATGTTGTTCATTAAAAATTAGCAATTTTCAATGCAAGCTTTTGAAAACAATTTTTTTTTTATGAAAGACATACGACAGAGTGATCAAGTGATCAAAGTGAAAGGGATCCAATTATTTTATAAGTGATGGATTAGTGATTAACACACACTATTATCAAAGATCATTAGGAGTTAAGTTATCCAACCTTGTTGTAATATGCTTTTAAAACAACCTTACCTCAATTAGGTCTTTTAAGGTTGTAACGTGGCTCAGTTCACGGTTCATGAAACAAAGGATAAAGGCTCAAAGTTATTTGTTCCCACCCACTCTCCATGATGAACTCCAATCCTACATTCAGTTAACTCAAACTACACATTCATGTTCTTACAGGCTTAGGAATTGAACTGGTGACAAGTTGGCGATGGTACACAAACCTAAAGTAGTCACTACTCCCTTACAGTATTTGATAGCTTTTTTCTATTGAGGACTTTCAGATTGAAAGATTTATGAATTCCTCGTTTGATTGTCATACAAGCCTTTTTGTATAAGGCAAGGTTATGAGCTTTCCATCTTTCTTGGCTTTTGCCTTGAAAGGGGCTCGGCTCATTCTTCAAGTAGGGATTTATTAACAGTCCTGCCTTAGATATTAATTTTGGAACAACTTGTACAACATTAATTCAATGGATTTAAGGGAGCTAACAGGTGTCTTGGTGAAGTTCTTGCATTCAAACATATACCCAAGTTAAACTGAGAACTACCTTGCCTCAGGTTTAAGATTTAAGGTTTTTTTTTTGTAAAGAAAGAAAACTCCTACTTTTGGGCTCAAAGGGGTTAACGAGGGATTATCTTCCTTATTACTCCACTGTTTAGGGATTGAAACAATGCCTTACATCATCGACAAAGTTATATTGAAAGTATATCAACAACATTTATGGACATAGTTTTCATCATTCTCCTCAATCTTTGCTTTAAACAACAATTTAGTAAAGAAAAGAAATTTTTGCATTTTTCGTTTTCTTATTGTTGCACCCTAATTTTTGACCATGAGATCCCACCTCTTTTGCGTTCTCATGTTGTTTTTTGTTTTTTTAATATTTAATATTTATTACGACTAACAAGGGTGTGCAGGTGCATTATGTTCAAATAGAGATGACACTCACAATCCTATCCTTCCCGACATGGTCGTTTGATTCTTATCCAGGTTATGTTTATGGCGATTGCATCGTTTAAGTAGCTGGTGACGAGTTCAAGAAGATCTTCACATAGTTCATCAGATATTGAGCCCAAGTTTCTATCAAGATTCACGACAAAATTCGCAAGCCGTTTGAATTCAAATTATTGTATTTGGCCCCGAAGATCGAGAGGAAGTCTAGATCGATGTGTGAGGAGTTGGGTCTTATTCTACCACAGGGAGTTCATCATATTTAAGCTCATCATAAAATCTATACTACTAAACTGCCGCGTACTACGCAAATGGGAATCTCATAAGAACCAGATTTAAGTGTTCACAGGAATGTTCCAAATGCTTGATCTTAAGACCCATCCTTATTTTCATCAAGAGTTTAAAGAGGCATTGTTCAGACTCTTAAAATTTAGCAGAGATCTCCATACAATTATTGTTGTTCAATTTGCAACAGAGATCCAAAGAAGCATTAATATCTTAAAACATTTTGGTGTATGCTACATCATAATTATTATAGGAAGAGTTTAACTCAAGGAATTGGGAATAATATTCAAGACATAAGCCCATCACGAATTTGAAGAGTCATTGATTATTGAATCTTTAATCCAGTATTGATTATGTCTTCACTACACCACGGACAACGAGTCTATGTGAAAAGACCTGCTAGCTCAAAAAGTCCGAGACCCATTGGCTCTCTACACAACAAGCTCAAATGATTATATGCTGATGTAATTAAGAGACCCTTTACAACAACAGAATTGAAAGTTCACAGGTGTCTCCGAGATTTCAATACAAGAATATATCTGGATTTCAAGTGCAATAAGAAGCAATACCATCTTAGAGGCTAAACCTAAGCTTAAGTTGGTGAAAAGTTAGATATTTGCCAAAAAATATGTAGGCACTTGACATTAGCTTTACACCAGGCAGCTTTTGGACATGCAAAGGCACAGCTGCCACAACACGGACCTTGCTGCAAAGTCTTCTGCATATTACTTTTCGAATCCAAGCAATCTCTGATCGAATGTGTCAATGTAGGTTGATTGGTCATTGCTGCGTATTCAGGACGGTAGCATCCTTTCAATAGGTCTCAGCATGCCGCAATCGCAAGTTTCTTCCATAATGAGTTTCTCCATCACATTGTATGCTGCATAATAAAAACCTACATTATCAATGAGAAAACACATTAAGGTGATAAAAACGCAGTACAGTGGCTGGTGAGGCCATCATAAGAGCTATCCAATCATTTTAGATGCAGAGCGTTATCGGACTTCAAAACAAACGCGGAACTTGGACAGAAAATCATTACCAAAGTGTAGAAGAGGATCATACCTTAGCAGTATCAGTAAGGTTGTCGGGCTGCAAGACCTGAACCGAGGGAGGAGAATCTTGCACATTGTTATCGGCTGTTTCGAGCAGTCTTTGTCACCAAGTGAAGTGAAATTCAAAGCCAAGCTTCCATAAAAGAAAACAAGAATCAATTGAAGCTGCCAATATTTATAAACAAATACTAAAGGGTGTTGATGAGATATACCGAATTTACTCCTCCTACGGCGGTGATATACGAGCTTCTGTGTACCACTGTCCGAGCTTTGACTACATCCCAAAACAAGAAATGAGGAGGGAAAGTAACAGAAGAATTTGAAGATGTCCTGTGAAATGAACCTTCATCGTTTCCGGCTTTCGAACTCATTCATCAGCTCCGAGGAATCTAAAGTCACCATCTTCACCTGTGATACGACACAACCAATAATCAGAGCATTTAACAGTTAACAAGAATGATTTGAAGTGTAAAAAAAACTAAGAAGAAGAGATTGAACGAAGTTCATCCCTCAGTTAAACATCATAATGGGCACAGGTCATTACCTTTTCTTCTGCCGTTTCTGAAGATGCTAATTCGTTGTCGGTGGGACGCCTTGATGCGCAACGACATGAAGTATATCTCGCAACAGCTTTCGGTATACAAGATGTTTTTCTTTGCCGTTGGAAATAGGTTGGGCTTTTGATCTGTCTCAGTCTCAGATGCTGTAGTTTTGTAGTTAAAGATATTGATAGAGTAGTAGCTTGCCGGCTTCACTAGTGTGACAATACTTGCCAAATGAGATAGAAGTCAACACACAATGCAATAGGAGCGAGAAGGCTCCCAATTAATAACTTCTGGGCACAGTCAATTTTATCCTAGGCAATCTCACCTCCTCATCCCGCAGCAGTTCTGCAAGTCCCCTCGTCAACACATGAAACATAATACTGTCAATCTGTAAGGGAAGTCAAGGGAATTCGATGCATAACACTAGACATGATCAAAATGAATTAAAACCATCAGGAACTCCAAAGCTGCCTTGCCAAAGAGTGACGCGAGAATGCAAAGCAGCAGCGGAAAGAAATGTCGGGATTCAAATGCTTACCAAGTCTTGAGTACGGCTGGCTCGGAGAAATACAAGGCACCACCTGCGCAAGGTCCTGAAGACTTCAAACCAAAAGAAACAGGACCCTGCGTTGCTCTGTGACACCAATAGCTGTGAGTGGCGAGACGCCCTCGGAGTGTTCGACATTAGCGCATGCCCTGTCAATTTCAAGCAGTTAATATTCGGGATAAAAGAAAAATGAATTCAAAACCAATAAGACGGTAAAGTATACAAAGAGAAACAAGTCTCTTTAGTTTTTTTCAATCCACCAGAAGTCCCTGAAGATGATGAAGACATTGATGAAGATATGGCTGAGGAACTTCAGAATCAGATGGAACAAGACTATGACATTGGGTCAACAATAAGGGACAACAGTTATCACTTTAAGACTTTCCTTCCAAGACAGCTACCGACCTGTTTCTGTAAAAAAAAAGGGAATTACACATCACCAATACGTATCAGACATGATTGAAAGAATTTAAACTCTTTCCAAAACAGTCAAAACATGTCCCTACGGATTTGGTATTATTTTAATAACAAATCATGATTTGGAGCCTATAAAAGGAGGAGCCATTCTCAAAAAGAGGGAATCGATTCACAGTAACCCCAACCCCAATTCATGAAACCTAACGTTCAGATAAGCAAATCACCAAAAAGAAAATAAGAGGAATACTTAGCTCATACTGATTTTCCGTCCGTGAACTCCAAGTAGCCTCCGTCATCAAACTCCACCACGAATCTCAACGATCTGCCGGAGAAACCGAAGCAAGCCCTCGTCGCCGTCAACACCCCTTCAAACCGGTGAATTCGTTCTCCATCTAATACACTGGGATTTACAGACATTGATTGTGGCTTGACTTGTTTGTTGTTTGTTTGTTTTTGTTTTAAATTTCAGGATTACTCCAAAAATGGTTTTGAAGAGGAATTGATGAAGTGGGCAGAGCAGAAGAGGCGAAGAAGACGAGAGCAGAAGAGGCGACGAAGACTAGAGCAGAAGAGGCGAGAAAGAAACAGAAGATCGAGAACGGAGAGGAATGGATTCGTGAGAAGCGAGGGAGACAAAGATGAGAAACGAGGAAGACGACGACGATTTTGGGGGGAAGGGGATTTAGGGTTTCCATTTTGTTTTGGTTCTTTCAATCTGTTGTAATTTCATAATCCCATGCACACACACACATGGTAGTACCATGCACCCTCATATCACAGACACTCATCATTATTTGACCACGATCCAATGATCCGCATCACACGTACCCATCATAACCCTTATACCTGCGTCACACAATCCTCTCGCCCCAACCATCCTTTAATCTGCCACTTATCAAATTAATTATTAACCTAACTGTTTAATTAACCCATAAGAAAACCTTTAACTGCTTTTAATTAATTTAATCATAAGCTTAATTACTAATTTAACTAATTAACCACCTTTAAATCTTTTCAACCAGTTTTCTATAAACTATTAAACCTAATTCACCCCTTTTTCTGAATAATTTATCCATCTTATTCAATTAATTTCCTTTTTATTAATTAACTTCTCTTTAATTGATCTAATAATAATCTATTCAACCTTTTATTTTATTTTTACCATTTTAATATTTATTATTTATGCCCTTAATAATGAACTTCTAAACAAAACCAATTTATCTAATAAGATTTACCCATGTAGACTTTTATTTCTATAAGATCTAAATTAACCATAACTTTTTTACTAAAACCAAAACTAACAAATTCATGATCTAATTCCGTAATTAAAATTGAACCTTTCTTCCATTATAACATTTTCTCACAAATCAATTCAAATAATCTAATATAAACCTTATTTATAAAATCTATTTGATAATGATAACTAAAACCTTTATTAGAAAACCTTGTCTTAAGTGAATTAACTTATATCTGATTAATTTATAATAACAACTTTCATAAAAAAATAATAACCCTTTTCTTTTTTTTCATAAGAGAAAATAAAACTTCTTAGATATTTTAAGAAATTATTTACTCAAGGTCACCCTTTAAAATTGACTTATCACTTAAAACTTTCATCTAAAACTAATAAACAAATTCAACATCGTCTAAAATTAGTCAAGCTCTCCTTTAAATCAACATTTTATCATTAATCAATCTCGCCTAAAATCAAATCGAGCACACTTGTGCCTCACATATTCACTTCACAAATTCACACACCTTAGCGCTTTCATGCGTGTGTATGGCTTTATTTTTTCTCAATTTATCTTCTGCAATTTACAGCAATTTACTTTTCTCGCATCGCATTCCGTCCAAAGGAAAAACCTACACATGATTCAACACTTGTGTGTAGTGCACATCATTTGCATCATTCTCCCCTACGATCCTTGATCCCATTCAAGTCGATCTTTTAGGACAGATCCTACCCCATAGGAGGACCTTTGTCTTTACTTTACAACATAGAAAAAAACAAAACAATTCAAATCAAACATTCAAACATTAGAGAAAGATGTTAATCATCCTAAGCGAGATAGAATCTCCACCCCACATCAATACAATCAATATGTAGGGAATTTGCCTTAAGAGAGATAGAGGCGTACTCGTCGATCAATATCCGAGTGCTTGAGCCATTCTCTTAAGACGATGCAAAGACTATCTTCCTACAATTTGTGGCGGTTAAATCTCCCTTAAAATGACAACTCGTCTTTTCTCCTAAAATCAATCAATCAACTACCCTAAACCTGTAGGAACTTTGACCACAGTCAAAGAACTCCTCAAACCCTTTAGGGGAACTACAAATACTCTGATTCCACTCCCGTAAGGATATGTAGGCATAAGATGCAATATCTTATCGAGTATACTTAGAAACAAACCCCTAGGTCCTTTAACCTTTAAGCAGATAAACCTTAGCAAATAAACAACATAAAACAAGAGGTCCTGTAGAGTACTACAGAAACTTAGGATGCTAGCACCTTCCCTAAGTTTAACCGATCCCCGAACCTATAACTCTCTAGCTTGCATTTGCATTACATTGTGGGTATTTCGATCTTTATCCCTTCCTTTGGACAAATCAAAGTTCGGTTGTAAAATGAATTAAAGATTCAAACTAATCAATAGTTTGGTATCCGATTTTCACCGCGACACTTATAACAATGAAAGGAAAGAGAAAGAGTGAAATGAATGGACTTAATCAAAAGATGCACAAACATTTCATTAATCTTCCCAATTCACAACGAACAACAACTTACAAGCAATACAAATGCAAAGGAAATACAACAAAATACTGAAACAGTCTACAACTGCCAGCCTTAGGGGATTAAACTTTGACAAACTTCATATTTTAGGCCCAGACGGGGAAACACCTTCAACAACCACTTGCTCTTTGTGGTATAGAATTATGAGAGGTCTCGCGGGTCCTTTGCCTTTGGATTCAGGAATCGTGGCACTGTCATTTGATTTATCCACCTGAGGTTTCAGCAACTCTTGCAGTCTCAGTTTAAAATTTTTACACTCTTCAATTAGGTGCCCTGTTGTCCCAGTACAATATCCGCATTCAACTTCTGGGTGGTCTTCTTCAAGGATCAAGTCTTTGTCATTGATCAACTCTCCCACAAGAAAACCTAATGCCAGACATGCATCTAAGTTGTTTCCCTCGGCTCTTTTGTGAAACTCATAGGTCAGACTCGCATTGTGCCATGGCCCTGGCATATGATTGAATAGTCGCAGAGTCACTAGCGAGTTTTGAATCAATAGCGGGTAAAATTTTCTTAATGGTATTGGAATTGATTTACCGCAAGTCTTATTTTTCCTGACATGATTCTTCTTGTTCAAGCTATGGCTTTGAGAACCTTGAGGAGGAACAAACACTGAGTGGTGAGAGACTTTTCTGGTGATTGTCTAATATTTGGCCGCTTGGTCAGATATTGACTTGTGTGAAATTTCTTCGGGTACACGTTCTTGCGGCATAGGAGACATGAGAGATGGTGAAGTTTTGTTGACTCGAACACCTTGAGGCGTGAAAGAGATCATTTTAGAGTCGAGCAAATCTTTAACCTCGTTTTTGAGTACTTTACAGTCTTCAGTTGAATTCCCTAGTGCCCCAGTATGATAGCCGTATCTAGTGTTGGTATCAAAGCCTAGAGGGTAATAAGGAATCACCAGCTTCAGCACCTTTGGTATTATTAATCCGCCTTGGATCAAGTCTGGCAATATCTGACTGTATGACATTGGAAATGGACTGAAATGTCTCTTTGGTTTCCTTGGTCTTTGTCGGGCATGCTGACGCGATTGACAGTTATTTGGTCGTTGATACCAAGGACGTCCTCGAGTTGGAGGAACCATCGGAGATAATGCAACCCTAGTTTCTCTGGACGCAACATGGTGAGAGTGACCTTCTTTCTTCATCATGTTCTGCTAATGTCATATAGAACCCAATTCATCTTGACACTTGAGAATTCTGATGTCCTCTTTTAGAATTCTTGAGCTCTCAAAAGTTTGTCTATTATTGCCATTTGTCCTGGATATGTGCCTAGGTATCCTCCTCTCTTCTCTCTCTCTCTATCGTCTCTCTCTCTGTCTCTCTCTCTCTCTCTCTCTCTCTCTCTCTCTCTCTCTCTCTCTCTCTCTCTAAACAAGAGAGAGACAAAGAGACGCAAGGCTGAGAAATGCAAATGCATAATGCAAATGTAAATTGACCTGTATGCAATGTAGAATTCAAGCCCAAATGGTTTCAAGGAACTCAAGGGAAGTTGCGAACATTTGAAAAAACTGAAAAGTTTGATTAAAGATCCAATATCTCTATTGATTTTTGCAAAGGAATAAAACAACAGGATTCCTTGAAACCATCAGGCCACTCATGATGCAGAATATGATGCAAATGCAATGCACAAACACAAGAGCACAGGTATTCACAGACATACACAAATAGGCATGTGGACAAGTATTCACAAATACAATGCACACATCAAGGGGTCTCCTTAGGTTCAAAAGTCACAACATGAAGCCAAAAGGTCTACCCATCCCCAAGGATTTATACTAAGGTTGATTGTACCTGCCAAACAGGTTCTATCAAAGTTCCTAGAGTCGTAGTAAATCCTTCGGATATTATCTGCCACCATAACTACTCATGTGGGTCAAAAATATTCTCGGGATGAACTCGTTTGAGTGTAGTATCGCGTGGCAACTAATTTGGGACTACTCCCTTATAGTTTCCGCACTACGTCCTAAAAAGGATTAGTGGGGTAACATTGTTACTAAAGGTCCTCAGTTTCATGGACTCTCAGGTTGAAACAATGAATGAAATGCATGACTACACATACATCGTCAATCATCTCAAGGAGGTCTCAACTGAGCGTGATTACATCCTATGTCAAACTTGTTAGGACTACTCCAGCAGTCAACTATTGATTATATCACATCGTAATCATATGTGTCACTCAAGTCCGGGTTAGGACTTATCTCACCACTCATGATACCCAATGTTTATAGCATGCAATACTAATATATTCACAGATACACAGTAAGCGAGTATTCATACAATCATATAAAATAGGCTAAACCCTCAAGTTTTAAGTTAGTTCCCAGTAAATTCGCCATTTCTGTTACAGTGAGACATCGGATGTCAAGGCTATTGATTAACTTGAATCTTAATTCATTAAATTCACAACGGACTTTGATTTATCCAAAGGAAAGGATAAAGAGAGAAAACCTTTTGCATGATGTAACAACAACACTAAAGATTCGGGGATTGGGGGTTGGTTATGCTTAGGGTAGGTATTTCATATCCTAAACATTTGTATTACTCTATAGAAACCTTTTGTATGTATGTATGGTAAACTTGCTAGATGTTTACTATGGCTTGGGATAGGTATAAGGTTGAGATAGAGACCTAAGTATAATAATTTCTAAGTTTGCTCGCAAAGACATTGCATCTTCTGCTACGTATCCTAACTAGGATAGAATCAGAAGCAACCGTAATTCACCTAACTAGGGGTGAGGAACTCTTGATTATGGTCGAGGTTCAAGGGGGCAAGTAAATATCTCCAATGAGACACCTGCATAGAGTGGGAGACTCTAAACTAAGGTTAAGTTAGCAAGGAAGAGAATGTCCACGGCGAGACGACTAAATAGAGCCCAGCGACTCCAAGTCCTATGGCAAGGTAAACATGAGAAATATCCACGGTAGGACGACTACCAGGAGCACGACGACTCCAATCCTAAGTTGCAAATGTTAATAGGAAGTTAGTTGTTAGTGAACTCCGCCAAGACTCGCATCTTGTGCCTACGCATTCTCATCGATAAATGAGAAATCAGAGCGTCCAAAGTTCAGACATGACTAAACAAGAAGAACTTTAAACCTAAGTTCTAAAGGGTAATGGCTTTATCTATGCCTATAAGAGTAATGAGCTATCTATGACCCAGAGATCAATAGACGATACTTTCCTTTGGACACAAGGGATACAAACAACTTGATGTGAACTAACAAGTTCCATCACTATGGAATAACTTGACAAAGTTGAAGAAATAAAGAAAGAGCATGTAAACAATTATGATAACAATCAAGATCAAACATTTAACATCTTAACAAATATCAAAAGATATAGAGGTGATAACCAACAATGTAAGCAAAGAACATGTATAACAACACAAGTCCATCTATAACATTCATACGAATTGATGCAAACAAGTTAAACTTGAAGCAGCATGTTATAAGGATCAAAGTGATCAAATGTAACAACATAAGACAAACAAAACATGGGTTGATGACAATCAAACAAACAAGAATACAAGAAATGTTACAACAGTTCAAGTGTAAATTCATAACTTCACGGGGAGAAGTAAACAAGTTTCATGGTGTTGCACCCAAAAATTTTCCCACCTGTTTTCTGACTTTTACTGGTTTTTGTTTCGTATTTCATTGCATATCATTTAGGTAGATCATTCTCGTATACTGCCAGTGTTATCAGCCGGATCGATAATGAATTCGGATTCCGGGATTTCAGTCGCTTTGCTCGCATTTCAGGCGATTTAAATCATTCAAATGAGAAGTTCCATGTCGAATCGAGCGAAGTCGCTCTCTTCCTGGTGATCCAGTCCGTGCTGATAATTTTGGCGTATCCGGTGTTCGCTTCCGTTTTTCCGTTTCTATTTCCGCTGTATTTTGCGATTTTATTTCTATTTTTGCCTTATTTTATTGATTTTAGATTGTTAGATTTATATTTTAATTTATTAGAGACTAGTTTTTAATTGGATTAAAATAGGAGATTTTATTAGTTTTTAATAGAAAATAGATTTTTTAGAAATAGTTATTTTTCTAGATGTAGTCTTTAGAATTAAGTTTTTTATTAATATGTTCTAGAATTTTATTTGTTTTGTAGAATAGATCTTTAATATAATATTAGAAATAGAAATAGAATTTTATTCTATTTTTTAGAATAGACTTTTAATATAACTCTTAGAAATAGATATTAGAATTAATTAATCAGATTTAAAATATTTAAGCTAGAATTAATTAGGATTTAAAATTTTATTTTAATATTAGATATTTAGAGTTAATTAGAATTATTAGAGTCAGTTTATTAGTTAATTAGATTAGAACTTTAGATTAGTTTAGGTTAATTAAGCTTTAGTTTTTATTAATTAATGTAGATTTGCTTTTGTTATGAGTTAATAGTCAGCATTAATAGAACATCAGTATTTAATTAAGCAAGGTCATTAGCACAACCACGTGTCACCTTCCAGACTATATAACCACTATTCATTGTCATCTACCTCTGGATCCGAAAACTTAGAAACTATTGCCGCCTACCCCTTTGACCCATCTTCATCATCATCAACAAAAAAAAACCACTCACCGGCCGCCACCCTCCATTCTTACCCGCTCTTGTTCGTTCTCCTTCATCTCCTCACAACACCATTGAAACCCATTTTCGAAAACTTCAACCCGCTCATCTGTTCAACCACTATCTCACATAAAACCATCACCCATTTTCATATTCATCAATCTTCGCCATTTTCAAATAATACCCAGCTCAACGTCTTCTTCTTCAACCACTTCAAATTACCATTGAAACCCACATCGAACCACACAAACCAAGAAAAACTCAAACCTTCAATCTCATAAACTCAACTTTCGAAACCCATTACTGTTCATCATCAGCTGCAAAAAAACTCCTCAGTCAAATCCACTGTTCATCATCTCTAACAACCATACACGACTACCATCATCTCTTCAACGAAACATTGTTCTTCTTCGAACTTTTTTCGGCCAACAACACCCTAACCCATTTCTGGAAAACAACCCATTCTCAAACCACTTCATCTTCTCCATTTTCAACCGAATCTTCCATAAAACCACCAACAGACCCATTCCAACAAACTTCACTGAACCAGATGTTCATCATCGCCTCCTCAAAGCCATTAAAATGGTGGTCCGCTATTCTGATTCAGAGCTCTGTTTAGCTTCCAGACCCTAATGGATCTCATGAAGCGCGACCACTACCAGGTTAGGTACCTTGCATTTCAAATAATTGATGAACTCTTCATGCGCTCAAAGATTTTTAGGAGCCTTATGTTGAGGATTTGGATCCGTTAATGTCCCTTAGTGTTGGGCTTTGGAGAAGTTTGCCGCTTCTTGCTCCTCCGTCGGTTGCATCACTTTTGCGTTCAAAGGCCATTGGATCTTTGAGAAGTGGAATGTTTCGTTTGGGGTTCATTTCAGACAGTTTAGATTAGGTTATGATTACTTGAAGAATACACTCAGGGCTTCAGTTTCCTAACATACAAGCTAATGCGAAAGGATTCGGCGGAAAGGATTCGGCAAGAGAGAAAGGAGGTTGAACGAGATTGGGAGAAGAAGAGGATTATCTCTTTTTGTTAATTTTGTTGTTATTTTTCTAGTCATTTTGCTCTGGCTGTTATTGATGGGTTGAAAGCCCACCGTGCTCTTTGTTTACCACCCCTATTTTCTATACAAGGCCCCCCTGTTTCTTTGGTGTATATATATATATATATATATATATATATATATATATATATATATATATATATATATATATATATATATATATATATATATATATATATATATATATATATATATATATATATATATATAATATATATATATATATAATATATATATATATATATATATATATATATATATATATATATATATATATATATATATATAAAATAGTTTTTAATATAGTTATTTTAATTTGTTGGTTATAAATAGTTTATTAGATTGTAATATAAATTAGTTTTTTTAAATTTTATAAATATTGTTTATATAAGCAGTTAATAGCTTGTTTATTATATATATATATATATATATATATATATATATATATATATATATATATATATATATATATATAATTTTTCTAAGTTTTATTTCTTTTAGAATTATTTGGTATTTTTTTATTAGAAGTTAGATTTTATTTTTTATTTCTCATTGGGCATTTTATTTCACTTTCCGTTTTTTATGGTCGATTGAGAGACCTCTATCGTTTTTCTGTCAAATTATTGATGAGAAATGATAGATCCGTGACCACTCTCTTTCATTTCCTATTTTCGACTTTATTTCGATTCTTATTTCATTTTTGATCGTTTTTGGGTCGATGACGACACTTCCGTAAACCATTACCAGTCAAACTATTGATGAATAATGTTGGATTCGAGACCACCTTCTTTCTCTCCTCATTTTCTTCTTCTTTTCGATTTTATTTGATCGATGAAGTCTTGTATTCGTACGCATCAGATTTATCGGAGTTGATAACCTTCCCGATTTCAAATCTATGAAAGATGACCATTTGGGTCATTTTCTTTACTTTGGGATCGCGATAGGCTACCTTCGATTAATCGACATTATGTTTGCGATTAAGACGAGATCCCACTTCTTTTGGTCTGTGCGACACGATTAAATCAGAAAATGATTCTCAATATCATTTCTCTATCTTGTCTTTAGCACATATATCAATCACGCGACCTCCTATAGTTTGACTTCCCTCATAAGTCGAGCTACGACGGTTTAGTGTCACATTGGTCCTGATTTTATTTCAAAACATCATCACTGAGGATCAAAGAGGAGATTAGAAGCTTAGAAATGAAACTTGCATGCAATTTCAAAGGTCAACAGAACCATTCTGTTCGGTAACTTTCCTTACTTCAATATTTTAATCAACTGCAATGAGTGTTGTGAGCTGTTAGCGTTAGATACATAGGAAATGATGAGTGGGGAGCCTCTTATCACTTCGTCTAGAGTGTTTAGCGTATACCCTTTGGGTAATATGCGACGCATTCGCTCCTACGCCTTAGGATTTAGCATGTGCGTCCCGTTCCGATTCCGTCTCTTCCCGTTTAGGCGTTCCAGGCCTAGGACCCTTTTCTCTCGCATCCTTGCGATTGAGAGTTCATTTCTCTCGCCTCCGTATGATCGAGATCCCCTTTTCTCTCGCCCTATGCGATCGAGACCGTTTTTCCCATAGTTAGCTGAACTACAACTGCTCTAATTTCTCATGTCAGATGAGAATATGTAGGCACAAGACGCGATGTCTTGGCAAGTACACTAACGACTAGTTCCTCTTTTCTCTCGCATCTGTGTGATCGAGACCTTCACTAACGAATAATCTCCCTTTCTCTTGCCCCTATGCAATCGAGACTAGCCTATTATTCCGAATCTTTTCTCTCGCCCCCGTGCGATCGAGAACACCCCGTTTACCTGTAATTAGCCTGAACTACGTTTTGCTCTGATTTCTCATACCAAATGAGAATATGTAGGCACAAGACACGATGTCTTGGCAAGCAACCCCCCTCTCCCGATAGTTTCACGAACTACGTTGACTCTGACTTTCCCACCGCACGAGGGAATACGTAGGCATAGGGCGGCGATGTTCTATCGAGTCAGTTCTTTCCATTTCCTTAATTTAACAGCAACATTAGATATTTTTTTCACCCATAGATTAGACAACAAGTGTGGATCTCGTTGAGTACAGTGGACGTGAGGGGTGCTCATACCTACCTCTTGCGTAACTGACTCCTGAACTCGAGATTTGGTTCCGATGACCTGTCTTTTCCCGTTTCCGTAGGTATTCTCTGATTGTTTCCTTTCCCTCTCTTTAGGATAAATAATAAATGATGGTGATTCTTCTGTCTTTGCCGGCCCCTCTTTGCAGCGATGTGACAACTGACGACTCTGCTGGGGGTTTTCCCATCCTCTATGCGAGTCAACCCTAGAGCTTGTTTGTTTATTTGTGGGTGTATACATTTGTGTGTTGTATATTTGTATATTGTTGTATTTACATTTTCCGCATTTTACTATTATCTGTTGCTATTGTGTTATTTGGTGGACTGTTCCTTTGAGAGATAAGCCAAAACCCAGGCTTGAGGACATACCTAGCATTAGAGTGGAAAATAGTGTTAGACCTGTATGTTTCAACATGCATTAGTCCTCACGAAATTCGTGTTCAGACGAGGTTTTCTTTGAAGACATCTTATCATGTACATTAGTCGGGAGGGGGTGTTGGATCTGGAGACTGTCGACTCTGGAGACCGATCATTTGGAAGTCAGCTAAGTGAGGCTGCTTCGTTTGACTATGATGCCAAACCAGAAATGGTGAATGTATCATCGTTTCTCGAAAGTCTGTGACGCTGACGACCGTATAGGATGCCGAACCTTGTCAGATATTAGGTCCATACCTGTGAGTGAGAGGGTTTTGTAGGAAACTTGGCCTCCAACCAACCTGGTATTCTGGTTTTCTCTTCAGAGCAAACTTATGAACTTCTCCAGTCAACAAGTACAACAGTTATTCAAAGCTTTGAGGAAGCTTTGATCTTTTGTTTGTTGCATTTTTTGCATTTTGCATTGCATTTGCATCTCATGTTTGCATATCCATCCTTGGCCAGAACAGAGAGCTTACCCGTCTTTTGTCTAACCCTCAGTTGATTTCCCGACATTCGCATTGGATTTTAATTAGCCTTTGGAAGGATCATGAACTCAGAAGAGCAGAATCCGGTTGTTACAAGGGCAGAGTTTGAATTGATGAAGAATCAGTTGGATCAGCTCAAGGAAGCCATGACAGCTATGACCAGAGGAGAGGCCAATATTCAGAGGACTCCAGCGAACAATGTTATTCAAGCTCAGCCTGTGCAGATTCATGTTGGAGATCAAGAGCATACTATTGTCCGAGATAGAGATTCATTTTTTCTCAATGACTCAGATTATCAGAGCTTCACTTTCTCTATGCCAGATTCTCAAAAGGCTGTTCCAAAGATTAATCCTAAGGATCCACAGACTGTTGAATTTATGAGAAGATATCGTCTGTTGGATGAAAAGCTTGATGCCCTGATGAGTTAGGACACTCTTAATCTGAATGCTTCGAGCATGTGTTTGGTGCCAGGTCTTGTAATGCCTCCGAAGTTCAAGATGCCAAATTTTGAGAAGTACAAATGGGATAGTTGTCCGAAGCAGCATTTGGTGATGTTTTGCAGAAGAATGACCTTGTATGTCCATAATGACAAGATTATGATTCATTGTTTCCAGGACAGTCTGGGTGGGGGATTGTTGAGTTGGTACATGCAGTTAGAGAGTGGTTACATCCGATTATGGACAAATTTAGCCAATGCCTTTGTGAAGCAGTACAATTACAATCTTGACATGACTCCCAGTCACATGCAGTTGCAAGACTTATCTCAAGCGGACAATGAATCCTTCAGAGGATATGTGCAGAGATGGAGAGAATTCGCAGCTCGCGTTCAACCACCACTTCTGGACAAAGAATTGGTTGACCTGTTCATGGATAATTTGCAAGGCCATTACTTCGATAAGATGGTTGGTAGTGGGGCAACAAAC
Source organism: Lathyrus sativus (assembly GCA_963859935.3). Classification (NCBI taxonomy): domain Eukaryota; kingdom Viridiplantae; phylum Streptophyta; class Magnoliopsida; order Fabales; family Fabaceae; genus Lathyrus; species Lathyrus sativus. Next base: position 808,594,524 of record OZ012735.1, read on the forward strand.
TTTTCTGACTTGATGATAATGGGAGAATGTATTGAGAGTGAACTCAAGAATGGAAAGATTCAAGACATCTCAGATACCTCAGTTTATAAAGGTGAATCGGTTGTCAGTTCTCAAGAAGAATGGAAAAAAGAAAGTGATGCTATCCCGGAATCTCCGATACCTCAGATTCAGTTTTCAGACACTTCGAGTGTTCAGAGTTAGCAACCTGTTGGGTTTGTGTATCAGATATCTGTCCCTCCCAGAGTCAACAGTCATACTGTCATCATCCACGTTAGCACGTCCGACGAAGACCAAGGAATCCAGAGAGGCATTTCACTTTGTTTCCAATGTCATACAGTCAGATGTTGCCAAATTTGATCAAAGGTGGATTGATAGTGCCGAAGAAGATTAATCCGGGGATTCTGCCGTATCCACTAGGTTTTGATGTCAACGCCCGCTGTGAGTACCACGATGGGGCACAGGGGCATTCAACCGAAGACTGTAAGGTGCTTAAAAGCAAGATTAGACTCTGCTTGACTCTGATGCATTCTCAGTCACACCTTAGGGTATCTAGATCAACAATCCTCCTTCATCCAGTATCAGAATGACTTTGACGAGCAATTCTGAAGATGGCTGGTTCAGCAGCAAATCAAGTTTTGAAAGCCCGGTTTCCCGAAGCTGGCAATCTTTTTATCATGTCATTTATTTGCATTTGTAGTTTCTTTTCTGTTAAAGTGCAATTTTATATGTAAAACTTATCTATTTTCAATTGATAATGATAATGAAATGAATATGCATGTTTTGACTAAATCGATTCGTGTTCACTCAATGCTTTTTATTGATGTCAAACGCTTGTTTAAGCGGAATCCGAGGGAGGATGACGAAGTTTAAAGACGAAAACTTCTGATTGTATGCTTTTGAATAAAACCTCTGCTAATGATATATAGGCATTGTTTCAAATTCCTAAACACCGGAGATATAAGGATGATAATCCCTTGTCAACCCCTTTAAGCCTAGTAGTAGGAGTTTCTTTCTGAAAACGAAAAACCCTCGATCTTAACCTGGGGCAGGGTAGGTGTCAGTTAATTTGACCAAGCATCCAAATTGCAGAAGGAGTCTTCTCGTTCGAGGATCAATCACACTTGTAGAGGTCGTACCTAAAAAAAACCATAGTGGTTATCCCTTACCGACCAAGGAGTGAGACAGTCACAATCCTTTCAACAAGTCAGATAAGCCAGTGCCACATGATTTGTTCTTAAAAAAAAAAAGAGAAAAAAAGGAGAAAAGAGAAAAAATAAAAAATAAAAGCCCGCTAAGTCGATAACTTGAAAACAAGTGGTTTAGGTAAAAATTAGGGCATCCCGCTGGACTTCGAAATCAAAAGATGTACTCAAAAGAGTCAGTCCAGGCAAAAATAGGGAAATTAGAAAAAAATGATAGAAGAACAAGTCGTGTAACTCCAGACACCAAAGACAAAAAGCGAGTGACTGTCACTCCGAAAACTTGTGGTTTCCTGAACCATCACTCCTATCATTCAACCTTTGAGAGGTAAGCGCTTGTGTTGAATTATCTGAACATAGGACTGGAGAACATCAAGGAGAGTGGGTGGGTTAAAACAAAATTTGAGCCTGATATCCTTTCTTTCTTAACCGTGAACCTGGCCATGTCACAACCTTCAAAAGACCTAATTGAAGTAGGTTTATTTTGAAAGCATACTTCGGTAAAGATCACATCAAAACTAACTCCTAAAAGGATTCTCTTACCCAGTGGGTATTGGTATTGACATTCTGATAAGTGATTCGTTCACTATATGTCATAACTTTTTTCCCAGTGAACAGACTTGGATTTCAAAACTGTCATATGCATTGCATTAATATTATCATTTGCAAAATGACTTGTTTTACTTGCGAGTAAGCACTTGGCATCATGAGAGTTTCCACAATGGAAAGTTTGATCGAGATAAGATGCAGAGTGCTTGAGTACTCCATTGAGCAGGGGCGAGTCATATCAAATGATCACATAAAGGGAGTCAGCCATTCCAAGATGCAGTTAATCTGGGGCAATCAGGTCGAGATTTGGTAAATCTCTCGAAGGTCAGAGACACTTCTTCACGAATCATCCAATCGGGGGAAAAGTCATTTCAAGGCTGGGGAATGTCATCCCAAGAGCATAGAAGTTATCCTTATCCAGAAGGCAATTAATTTGAAGCACCTCTCCGAGGTTCAAAATGCTGAGGAAGTTCATATCAAACCATCAGGGTACAGAGATTCCAGGTCTCTTTCACAAAGTATCTCCTCTCTGCCTTTCGCATAGGAGTCACCTTACCCTTTGTAAGGGATTTCATTGCCTTTCGCGTGAAATCTTTTCCCTTTCGCTTTCCTTTTGTAAGCGTTTCTTCGCTGTCTTTTAGACGCGACAAAAATTAGTTTTGGGTATCTTCGATCAATTTGGACGCTTGATGCCTATGTGGCCAAGAACCGAATGGTCACCATACTTAAAGAATGTCATCTCCGTCGTTGTGCCTGTGAGGTCAAATGATGTTCTAATACCCTATACATGTTTCCTCTACCTTTTGCAAGAGGATGGTTATTGCCCTCAACTTACCTTTTGTGAGTCTTTCCGTGTCTCTTTCATGAAGTATATCCACCTTGCCTTTCGTAAAAGATTCAACTTACCTTTAGTAAGACCTACCGTGCCTTTTGTACAGGTTCTTGTCAGCTTACCTTTTGTAAGTATCCTCTCTACCTTTTGTGGAAGAAATTTTTCTCCTAACCTTTTGTTCAGGGGTCTGTTCTGCTTTTTGCAGAAGAAAGTATGATCGTCCTCTCCTGAGGGAGTTTCCTATCTACCTTTTGTAGAAGGAATTATCTTCAAACCTTTTTTTCTGGAGTCTTTTTTACCTTTTGTAGAAGAAACTTTTTCTTTTAACCTTTTGTTCTGGAGTCCTTTCTGCCGTTACAGAAGGAAATACGATCATATTCTCCCAAGGGAGTCTCCTCTTTTTTGATATAGAAGGAGTTATCATGTCTTCAAACCTTTTGTTTTAGAGTCCTTTCTACCTTTTGTAGAAGGAATATTTCTCCTAACCTTTTGTTCAGGAGTCCTCTCTACCTTTTGTAGAAGGAATATTTCTCCTAACCTTTTGTTCAGGAGTACTCTTTACCTTTTGTAAAAGGAAGCTTTTTCTCCAAACCTTTTGTTCAGGAGTCCTCCTTGCCTTTTGTAAGAGGAAAACCAATGTTTACTCTAGAGTCCTCTCTATCTTTCGTAGAAGGAATATCTCACAATCCTTTATATTTAGAGTCCTATCTACCTTTCGTAGAAGGAATATCTCATTTCTATTATTTTTCGAGTCCTTTCTACCTATCGTAGAAGGAATATCTCACAGTCGTTTATTTTAGAGTCCTCTCTATCTTTCGTAGAAGGAATATCTCATAATCCTTTATTTTTAGAGTCCTCTCTACCTTTTGTAGAAGGAATATCTCACAGTCGTTTATTTTAGAGTCCTCTCTATCTTTTGTAGAAGGAATATCTCATAATCCTTTATTTTTAGAGTCCTCTCTACCTTTCGTAGAAGGAATATCTCACATTGTTTATCTTAGAGTCCTCTCTACCTTTCGTAGAAGGAATATCTCATAATCCTTTATTTCTAGAGGCCTCTCTACCTTTCGTAGAAGGAGTATCTCACATTTTTATACTTCCGAGTCCTCTATATCTTTTGTAGAAGGAATATCTCCTAGCCAATTATGATTCCCTATTACGAGGTGTCTCCCCTTCTGGCTGGCAAAGCACTCATGTTCATTCTGCATTGCATCTCAAGCATATCATCATATTCCCTTTAACCCTTCCTCACTAACAGACACCTCCTTCAAGCCATCTCGCTGATTGTCTACTTTCATCCCACATCTCTCTAGTTAAAAATCTCGGGTATTCTAGTATTTAATTCTCTTCTACCATGAATGTTCGAGCACCTTTATTCTCCAGACATTCAGGTCCAAGAGGATTAAATAGGGGCAGCTGTCACACCCTCATTTTCACCTTTAGCCTTTTATATCCTACATTCGTCATATCATACATCGTTCTATTGCATATTGAGCATGTGGGTTCACGAGGTAAGGATTGGGTCGGTTCTTTGTTTTCCATTCCAAATAAGATTATTTTCCTATCATTGGACTACGTGGAAGAGGAGGTACATCATCAAAGATACTCCATTGGGTCAAGTATGAATCCAATTTGAGGTGGCTACCAAGAGAATTGAGACAGTGCAGAGCAAGAACCCTAATTAGGGTTTCTTGATTAAAAAGTCAACTGCAACTTTGAATTTTAACCTAAAAGGTGTTCCAAAGCTTGAATCATGGTCCATAAAGTTCATATGGCTTAGTGAAGTCCACTCAAGAAGTTTCAAGGCCTCAGAAGACCTAGATCATCAACAGTCGACTTAAAGTGTGAAGCAAAAATGTTCCCAATAACATATTACACCTATCCATGAAGTTTCATGACCATTAGATCAAGGATTGAGGAGTAATCAAAAAAGTCGGGAATTAGGGTTTTGAAAGGGGCAAGACCATAACTTCCTAACCACACATCCAATTGAGGTGGTTCAAAGCATGTTGGAAAGTCCTTTACAAGTCCTACAAAAGTATTACAGTGGTTCGTGTGCAAAAAATGCATAGATTTTGAGTTATGGTCAAAATCATCAAAAGAGGGGGAAAACACTTAGAAAAATTCTAAGTTTTTGGTCTTGTTAGGCATGTTTTTAGCCAACTTTGAGGGGATTTTTGACCTAATTCCACTTGGAATCTGAAGATCATGTAAACATGAAAGTTGTAGATATCCATGAGGGCTTTTCAAAAAGTACTAGAACTCCTCCATAGCCCTTGTGAGTTGAGAGTTATGAATCCAGCAAGTTGGGGTTTCAACACTTGAATGCACCATTTCAACTTTTCCATAAATTCATTTTTCAGCCACTTGAATCATTTTCAACCATTAGATCATATCTTGATGTGATGATTAGAGAGGTTGATGGTTTAAAATGCAGAAGAAAGAAGGATTTGGTAGGCATTGCAAGTTGGCCAAGCAAGTGGCATTATTTTAATAAAAAAACATAAGAAAGAGAAACTTTTTGAAAGAAAACTTGCAGCTGCAGCTCCCTACACTCTAGCCTCACTTCAGTCAACTCCATGTCCTTCATACCACTTGATTTGTGCCTTGAATTGAGTCAAGGAACTTATATGCACAACTGCCACATGATCTTGGATGGATTTTCTTTCAAAAACTCCCCCCAAAGGCTAAATCCAAATCTGTCCCAAACTCTTCTCTTAGCCTATAAATAAAGGATTCATCCCATTCCATTCTACACTCCAGAGCCATCTAAAACACAAGTAACACATATCTCTCACTCTTTCTCTCTTTGCTTTAAAGTGAAGAAATTCACAAAATCACCAAAAATGGTCACTTTGCATTTTTCACACCAGCATCATTTCCAGTCATGGAACCATCATAAAAGCCATATACACAAACCTAAAATCACCACTTGAAGCTATTTCAGTAGTTGGTTTCATCAAAAGAACCATGAATTAAAAAGTCAATTGTCCACACACCATAGTTTGACTTTTATGCACATTTCAAGCCAAATCACTACACAAACCTTTTTCCATCAAAATAACACTTGGAGCACTTCATGTTTATGATATTTTAAATGTCCATAACATCAAATAGCAACTGAAACCTCATTTTCTAGATTTGTCCCAAAAAAGCCATTTGTTGCTTGAAAAGGAAGAAAGCTCAAGGGAGGAGGAAATGCATTGCTCTTGCTGCTAGCTTGCTCAAGGAGATCTACAAGAGGTATGTAGTCCTAAACACATTCATTATTGTATCATGTATTTTCTTACTTGGCTCATTGAATGGTTTGAACATTTTCATGTTGAGATTGTACTATGTGTTATTTTTGGAATCTAAGTCTATTGGTCCCATGCTTCCTGTTGTGAACCTCAACTTGATGCATACTTGGTTTAGTCTAGTATTTGCTAATGTGTAAAGGACTATCATTAGGTGTAGGCTGTTCTAGAGTTTGTGATAGGGCTGGATTTGCTGAATTTATATATTGTGCATTATGGGCTGTCATTGGATTTCTTTGGTTAAGGACAGCTGTTAGAAGCATTGTTTAGGGTAAAAACCATTTTATCAATGACTATTCCTAAGGTTTGAGTCTGATCAACTCATACATGTTATGCCAATGTTCTATCTTGGTTACAGTTTCAAGCAAGACTGCTTGGTTCATGATGTTGAAGCATTGCTGTTGAACTTTGATACATAGAAGCCTGCTTTTACTTCTTCCAGTTTATACTAAGACCTGTTTAGTGGCAATTTTTTTACCAGGAATGAAACAGTTTGCTAGATAGGTTTGTTTGTTGCCAATTTATGATGTCATACTTTCAGTTTGAATGTTGGACCTGCAACTGTTATGGTTGGTTTTTAGGTTTACTTGACCAATCCATTTTTGCTTGCATTAAGCAATAACTGTCATACTTGGATTTTGATGAATCTAACTGACCTATATGTGTGCATTGGTAGATGTATTGAGGTTATTACATTTGCATCATGAGTTGTTGCTTCTGTTAAACAAATTATTCTTGTTGATTCTCACTGCGATACTACCATATTAGGCAACATAAGTTGTTATTGCTTCCTTAAAATTACACTTGGTAGTAAAATATGTTCCTAACTCCCATTTATAATTTGCCATGTCTTTCTGCAACTTGAAAATTGGTTTCTTCTTCATAAGTGTTCTATTATTCTTGTCACTTTCACATCCACTTCCAACTCCTCACTACCATTTTTACTCCCATTAACCCCCCTATGTTTCTATTTTTTTTTTGCTAGTGCCATCTTGAACATTGTCATAGTCAAGTAGATTATCCACTTCCTCTTCCATAAAATCATCACTATCATCTGAGTCATCAAATGCAATATGAAACGCACAATTGCAATTAAAACTCTCACAATTAATATAATCTTCACATACAAAACCAACCATTTCACTCTCATTCATCATACCTAGATTACGTCATCACTGTCCAACCTGTCTTGTACCTCGCTGATAACTCATTATTTGAAAGGATAAGGATAAGCATTACATGACAAAACTCTGCAAAAAGTTGAACGACACTGCACTTACGCACTGCCTGTACCTCTATACAGTAGACCTGCCATGAGATGATTTGTCTCCTCCATGCGCTATATACTACTTTCAGTAATGGTACAAATGGATAAGAAATGGAATATTATGAATCCCAATAGCTAAATCAAGGGATAATCAAAAGGCTTATAATCCAATGTTTAGGAAAAAAACCCTAAAAGCAACAAGGCTATAAAATGACCATCTTAGAAAAATGGAAAAGAGGTTCAGAAGTTGAGAAACTTGAAAAAACACTTAGTAAAATACGAAGAAGAAGGGTGGACCAGAAGTTTGAGGCAAAATCCACCATTACCTCCCTTAGAGAATGCACTATACTCAGACGTGACAAATCTCGCCTCTTGCTGACTAAGATTGCAAGTAGTAATCATGTTACTTTTAGGTTTATATTTTATTTTCATTATTGTTTAAAAATGTATTGAAAACTTATTTTGATGTATTTACCATGCTCACCATGAGCTAAACTTCTTATGTTGAGCAATATGAAGTTAATGAAAAGTAACATTTTATGCGAGATAATGTGATTTTAGTGATGGTTTTTATCATGCGATTTATTATTATAAAATTATTTCTTTGGATGATCATCTAAGAAATAGGTAAAAGGTTGTTAATGTTGAAGAATCCTTTAACAATTGAAACTCATGATAAACATGGTTGAAAATAGTATAATACAAATATTTTCTAATTAGTTACTTTAGGAATAAAGAGGTACAACCATAAGGGAAAGTTGCATTTATGAAAGTCGTGCACTAATGTTAATTTGAAACTTAGAAATTTGTTCCTTAACTTAACTATGTTTATTTGATGTTGTAGGCATACGACATTAGATCACTTTTTGACCTCATTTGTCATGACAAATTTCATCACATTCACACAATAGATGAAAAACATGAAATGAATCATTGCTTAACATGTCTCTTATATTTGTTTAAACTCTTTTAATCCTGCATCATATTGCATAACTCTGAATTTGTGACACAATTGCTATTATTGTCTTTTGCCCATAAATATTCACAAATTTTGATCTTGAGGAATCAACTTAAGTCAATCCAATCCTTGTGGGAACGATCCTCTTTTTTTTTATCACTTGCTACTATTAGATTGTGTATACTTGCACATGTGTTTAATATAGTTTTATCAACACTCACCATTTTACACCTCTCTATATTTCCCCTCACCATTTTGCATTTCACCATCTTGCACAACATCATCTTGCCCCTCACCATTTTGAACATCACCACCATGCACCTCACACTCCTCCATAACTACTTCTTCATAAAATTTAGAAAACAAATCCTCTTCCTCAAGATTTATAATGTTCTCATGATTTAACTTTTCTTCCTCAAGAGGACCATCATAAAACTCGGGCTGAGACTGTGGATGTTATATATAAACATCAACACTTAAATTCACCTTACAAAGATCTACAATATCTAGTTCACCTTTGTCATCAGCTAAAATATGCATCCTAAATGTTGGATCCTATGTACCATATAATATCTATTTCTATATATCCTAGTTCCTTGACTATACCTACCAACTCAAAATAACTCTACTTATTGTCATACCCTAAATTTGTCCTACCCCTTTGTAAATATTTCCGCATTATCATTTCATGCCGTTTAGACATGTGTCCACCTGAAATAGGGAGTTTTCCAAACTTTACCTTTTTTGACCAATTAAGATGTGACACGTGGCCTAAGGTTATTTTGTGAATATTTTTTTTAAAAAATTTTCCCTTTTAAGTGTTATTAGTGACATTTCTTTTTAATTATTATTTTCTCGTTTTTTTATATATATAATTTTTGGTTGGTTTTATATGTTTTAATATTTATTTAATTGTTAATAGTTAATATTTTATTTAATGATCATTGTTTGTATTAAGTAGTTGTTAACATTAATTTAGATTTAATTAGTATATTTTGTTATTGTTTAGCAAATTTGTTAATAAAATGATGGAAAAAAAAGAAGAGAATTTGAGTGCAAAGCCCATTTTCAGCGGCCCGTTAGGGTTTGGCTTTGGGCATGCTATTAAAAGAAGGAAAGACTGATTGAAAGAGAAAAGAGAAAAACACTGTTCATCGCTCTCCCGAAATCCCTAAATCGGCGCCGCCGCCCCAAAAACCCCTTCGCACAATCCTCTCGTCTCCCTCAATCTCCTTCAACCTTTTTATTCAACCTTCAAACTCCCTTTCTCCTTCTCACCATCATTGATTCATATCCCAAAACGCGAAACCCTAAACAGAAAACCCTCACAAACTCCTCTATTCACCGTTCTTCAAACATCACCATCTTCATCCATTTTCGCCCGAAAAAAACTTAGCCGTGAATTCGCTGTTGCACCCTTCCCATTTCGTCATTCTCCTTCCTCGAGCCACAAGGAAACTTTCGATTTCACTCCGCCGAAAATAAGCTCATGAAGAAAGCGATAGCGATCAACGACAAGGGTTTGGTAGAGTGATTCATATCGGCAGCATCTGGCAATTAACGACATCTCAGAAGCCCTGTTTTCGGCGCAAGATCACAACAACCACAAACTTCTGTGCCGATCTCGTAACACCCACAATAACGTTCGCAGCAGCAGTACCTCCTCACTCGGTCTCACAAATACCTTGACTCGGTGCCGCATCAACAACAAACAACATGTCAATATGCAAGAAGCCACCAACTATTGCCCTGTTTCGCGTGTCGGTAATTTTCGGCTCTTGTGTGTTTATAACAGTCCCGTTATGTCGATTCTTACCATGGCTTAAACTGTGTAAATAGGATGGATTGAGTTGTTACCCTGTTAACTTTATTTTGCTGTCTTCAAAATGTAGACTTAACAGGAATGGATTACCTGCAACGAGCCCTTTATTCTTGGTTGATATTTAAGTCTTTGGATTCATAGTACTTCGAAAATCATTTTGCTCGTTTTGTTACATATTTTGACGAAATATGCTGTTTTGAAGTTTGTGCTTTGTCAGTTTGTATTTGGTTCAAAACTATCGATTCAAAATATATTTTGATATGAATAAAATCGGTTTGCATTAAACCACTATGCCTTTGAACGAAATTTGCTTACTCAGGTTTGGGTCTGTTGGAAAAAATTGGTTCAAGCAACTTTTCTTTGGTTTTGTTATGCAAGCTCTGACTCCGATTTCATTTCGAACCTTATGTTCCTTGTATAGTGTAGCTAATATAATCTAACGCTTTGAGTCTGCCGTATTCTTTCAGTTTCGCATATTGTGAATTTATCTCCTTATGTAAATGATATGATTAATGCTTGGATTGAATTTCACAAGAGTATTTTTGATTGCTCCCTGTAGATTTGATCCGTTTTTTGCAAGATTGTTGCCTGTTCTATGCCATGTTCATGTGCGTTTTAAAAAAAGAATTGTTGTGATGTTTATTACGGTTTAGATTTGTCGTTGTGTATCAGTTATATATGGGATTGTTATAGCTTCATCAGTTTGTTTTTTCTCTAAGTCTCACCGACACTGTTCCATTCACGATATCCCTCAAGTAGGGAGTATGTCTTAAGTGTGGTTTGAAATACAATAAGCTACCTGTTAAGTTTGTTCCAAGTCTGTTATGAATTTATGGATTTTGTTAGTCAATTGGAAATTGGTTCCACTATTTTTATTGCATTACACTTCTCGATGGATTTTATGCACACAAGTGTGACAATTTCGTGTCAATATAGCGCTTTACTCATATTATAATGCTCTAGTCGATTCCAAGTAAACTTCAATTTTATTTTATTTTTTTTCTAGGTTTCAATTATCATTTTCCAAATCAAAATTGATGTGCATCCAATTTAGTAGGCAATTTGTTTTAAGACAATTCTGAAAAAAAATTTCTAAATAGAAACCTTGGACTATTTTCAAACTTGAGTAATCAATTTCAAAATAGGATTGATTATTATTTTTTTTTTCTTTTCAATCCTAATTCAATTTATTTTTAACATACAAATTATTTTCTTAATCAATTGCGGAAAAACGAACTTTTAAGATCTAACATCTTTTGAGTTCTTGAATAATCACTATTGGGGCTTACGCTTTGGGTAGTGACATTCGACTTTTCGTTTCAAAATACACCCTTTAATTATTTAGACAAGAAAATGTCATTGGGTTCAGGTATTCCACATGATATTTTTGTTGTTTATTATAATATTTCATAAATCAAATCGAAATCATTTATTAAGTAATTTATTTTATAAGATAATTTCGAAATAGATTTTCTTTTGAAAAAAAAAACTTTGAAGCAATAATATTTCTCAAGCGTGTTTAATCAAATCATTTTTTTTAGTTAAATTACGAAAAATTAAACTCTTGAAGTCTAGCACTTCTTGAGTTTTCGAATGGATATTATTGAGGTGTACACCTTAAATAATGTTTTGTTCAACTTTTCGCTCTTTAAACATACTTTATTTTGAACAAAGAAATATCATAAGAATCTAGCATTCCGTGTGGTATTTCCATTGTTCGTCTAAAACCTTTAAAAAAGGTATCGTCGAGATCTAGCATCTCGATAATACCCTGATTAATTGATTGTGAGGCCTACGTCTCATTGACCAAATAACTGTCATTTCTCCTATACTTTTCAAATCCAATCTCGTTTTCTCGCCTCTCATACCACAAACTCTTTTCATACCTCATTTCACTTCAAAGCATTTTCAAAACACCTTTTTTCAATTAAAACTTCGAAAGAAAGAAGTTCTTGGAATCTAGAATTCCTTGAATTTCCGAGTAGGTAATTCTCGAGGCACGCTCTTGAGTTGTTATTCATTCAACCTTTCGACTTTTTCAAACTCAAACATTTTCAAACGTATCTTAAGTCGAGTGTTCATACGCATTCGCAACCATCGACATTTCGCACACACTTCACAATTCCTCGTGGTTTCGATATTAGGGGCAACCTTAGGGACTAATATCATTTCTCACAATCTTAACCCTTGACACGTCGTCAAGTCGGTTTCATTTTCAATCAAATCCTCGACACGTCATCGAGCCATTTTCAAACCAACTTCCTTTGGCCTCGCATGCCATTTTTTTTCGATTCAATCTTTTCACAAACATTTTTTTTAAACCTACGAATGAGGAATATTCTTAGAATCTAGCATTCTTTGAATACTCGAACGAGTAACTCTCGAGGCGCGCCCTTGAGTTGTTATTAGTTCATTCTTTTAATTTCAAAACATCCAACTCTTTATCTTTAACTTATTCAGTCAATTCCCGAAAGAACTGAGTTCTTGGAATCTCACATTCTTTGAATTCTTGAGTGACAAGCTCTTGAGACGCGCTCTTGGGTTGCTTATCAGTCACTCTTTCGCCTCTTTCTCAAACTTAACTTTAACCCATTCAACCTCATTATTTTCGTGGTCGTCTCCACAAACTACGATCGCTCTGATTCTTCATTCTCGTCTGAATGTAAGATACGTAGGTACAAGATTGCGATGATCTTGGCGAGCACACTTCTATTCATCTTCCGTTTTCCCCCATCCTTTCCCGTAGTCGAACTACGACGCTCTGATTTCTCATTCTCGTCCGAATGAGCATACGTAGGCACAAGGGCCCCAATCCTTGGCGAGCACCCTATCCTCTAACCATTCATCTCTCCTTTGCGTCTTTAACCTTTTACCCTACCAATTCTACTTTTAACAACGAGAAGAAAACAAGTAAAACTAAACAACACTCCCCACATTTACCTTAAGAGGTTCCCGTCGAGTACGACGGACGTGAGGGGTGCTAATACCTTCCCCTCACGTAACCGACTCCCGAACCCGGAACTTGGTTGTGACAGCCCTGTTCCTATCCTTTCGTTTTTAGGAGGTTTTCTCGATATTTTCCTCTCCCGTTTATTCGGGAAAAATAAAGTTCGGTGGCGACTCTGTCGAACCGCATTTCCGCGCCTTTCGCACGAGGGTCGCGTTCTCCGAAATGTCTCTGTGATTTTTCGAGGTGCGACAGCTGGCGACTCTGCTGGGGACATTTGCTCCATGCAAAAAGAGAGTCGAGCCTATCTTTTGGTTTGTGAGGAGTGTTTGTTTTTTATTTGTTTTCTTCTTGTCTATGTATTTGTTCTCTTGTGGATTTTATTTGTGCTTGTTATCTTGGTTGCCTGTTGGTTCTTGGGATGATATCATGAGTAAAGCTCTACGCCTGAGCTTTGGTTAAAGCAGAGAGAGCACTTAGTTTAGAATTGGTAGTCGAGTAGTGTTAGTCTCCAAGGGCTTGCTCCTTGTGGGCCTAGCATGAAAGCTCCTCCAGAGGAGACCTATTTGTAGATCTTGTTGTAACACAGCTAGCCTGTTGCACGACTTGATTAATGAAGGGTCCATGATTCTGGGAACCTTTTGTTAGCACCAGTTCCGATATTGGTGGTCGTGTAGTGTTAGTCTCCAAGGACTCGCTCCTTGTGCGCCTAGCATGAGGACCCCGCTCAGGAGAGACCTTATCGTTATTGTCGTCGTAATACAGCCAGCCTGTTGCATGACGCTAATACGACTAGTGTCCGTGATCCTGGGAACCAAACGTAGAAACCATCCCGTAAGTGGGTTTATGGGTAGAATGTTTAGACCTTCCCGTATAGGTTGTACCTGTCAGTTTTTTTTTGGAAATTGTGGTTGTGGATCTGTTACAGTTATCAGCTCCAAAATTGTTTGATTGTGATCATGTGATCCTGGATCTTGTAGCTTGCATTGCATCTTGCATATTATTTGCATTGCATTTCATATGTTGTGCATTTTGCATTTCCAATCCTTCAACAGAATCTTATGTCTTCGTTCCTTCCTCTCCAGTAAATCAAGCTGATTCCCCGACACCAGTACGCAACTAGAGCCAATACAAGACGAATGATGGAGCAGATTCAACAGGAGCAAGTCGCCTTCAGGGAAGAGTTGGATTCTATGAAAGGAAAGATCGACCAGATCCTCGAAGCCATCCTCGCGGCCAGAAGAGAGGAAGAACAGCGTGAAGCCGCTGCTATCGTCAACAACAATGGTCAGGGACAGGGGTCTACTGCCATCCCTTTGGTTCCAATTCCAAATCCTCACGGGATGCCGTTGAACTTCAATAACGCAGCCGAAGGAAACACTTCTCAGCTAATCCCAGTACCTGGCTGGAGTTACTGTTGGAGCTATCCCACAGGCTCAGCCTACTGTCGTGCAGATCCCAGCTCCCCATACTGAAGATACTCTGATGGATCATTATGACGACATTCAGAACTATCATGCTGCTATCCCCATTTCCAGTCCTGTTGCCGCTCAGGATTCAGAAGCCATGAAGATGTGCCGAGATCTAGCCGAGAAACTCCGAGCCATGGAGGGGCATAACTCAGATTCTTTCAGTGCTTTGGAATTATGCTTGGTGCCTGATGTTGTCATTCCTCCCAAGTTCAAGGTGCCCGAATTTTCGAATTACAAAGGTCTCAGTTGCCCAAACATTCATCTGAAGATGTACTGTCGCAAGATGGCTGCCTACGCTAGAGACAAAAAGCTCATGATCCATTGCTTCCAAGACAGCTTGTCTGGGGCATCACTCGAATGGTATATGCAGTTGGAACGTAACAGCATGCGCACTTGGGTCGAGCTAGCCGATGCATTTGTCAAGCAGTATAAGTACAACACCGATCTTGCTCTGAATCGTACTCAACTTCATAGTATGACTCAGAAGGATGGCGAATCTTTCAAGGAGTATGCGCAACGATGGAGAGAGCTAGCCGCAAGGGTGCATCCACCTCTGGTTGAATGTGAACTAATTGACATCTTCATGGGTACTTTACAAGGCCAGTACTACGAAAAGCTGATTGGTAGTGTCTCCGCTGGATTTTCTGACTTGGTGATCGTCGGTGAAAGAATCGAAGAAGGGCTGAAGAATGGAAAGATACCATGAGGTTCTAACAGTCAGGCCAATGCCAAAAATCCTTTCAACGGATACAAGAAGAAAGAGGGCGAAACAAATGCTATCTCTTTGCAGAAAGGGCAAACTTCTCAACAAGCTCCCGCTCCTATGCCTTATCAGGTTCCTTACTACCAGTATTTGTATGTTGCTGCTGCGCAATATGCTCCAATGCCTTATCAGCCAGCTGTTCAAGCAGTGCAAGCTCAAATGCCACAGCAACAGGCTCCTTAGCAACAAGCCTACAATCAGCAAGGATACTAATATCCTCCTCAACAACAGAAGATGCAAGCTGCTCAACAACAACAAGGTGCTCGCCAGCAGCGTCAGCAGAGAATACGAAGGCCAGATAGAGTTTTTGATCGCCTGCCAATGACATATGCTAGTATCTTTGCTCAGTTGATGGAGAAAAAGGCTATTGTTCCAAGAGATTTGGCTCCCCCAACTGTCATTCCTGTCGACTACGATGCAAATGCTCATTGTGAGTTTCATAAGGGCGCTCCAGGTCACACCATTGAGGATTGCAGAGCTTTCAAGCACATAATTCAAGACATGATCGACAGGGATGCTATCAACTTCAATGGAAAGTCTCCAAATGTCATCAACAATCCAATGTCGCCGAACAAATAGCGTTAATCAGATCAAATCCAGCCAAGTCAAAGTTCATTTCCCCGAAGAAGGCCGTCATGCTGCCATTTAATCTTTCGCATTTCTTATATTTTGTCTTTGTTTGTTTAAGTATTGTATGCTTTGAACAATTGCCATTCATATTTGGTTTTCATTAATGTATTGTTTATGCATGTTTTGAATTAGTTATGTCGTATTCACTCATTTTCACTTATCACCGACACATTTATTCACTCCACTCTATTCACTGTTGTTTAGCATGATTTGAGGGAGGATGATGAAAGCGAGATACCCATAATTACAAATCGTATGCTTTCAGACCGAATCTCGTCAATGATGTACAGGCATTGCTTCGATTCCCCAAACACTGGAGATATAAGGAGTTAATCCCTAGTAAACCACTTCAAGCCTAGAAGTAGCAGTTTCCTTCGGATATTCAAACCTTTACACTCAACCTGGGGCAGGGTAGTGTTCAGTTAATTCAACTCCGCACTTGAATCAACAAGCAATGACCCACGCTATGGCAGTCACAACCTTCCCAAAAAAAAAATCAAAAATCCTGCTAAGTCAAACACCTCAGAGGGGACTTAGGCAAAATCAGGACAATCTCGATGGATCTGACAAGCAAAATCAATTCATGCAAAAGTTAGGGATCAAAAACAAAAGCAAAAGAGGACCCTGAAACCCTCAACAAAAACAAAATAAGATTCAGTGACCACCCAGATCAAAAGGGCACTGGCACCCATCAAAATAAAGTGACTGCCACGTCGAGCAAACCTTGAACCTTCAAGCTTACACCGTCCAGACAAGTGCAGAATTATCTGAGCGTATGACTGGAGATCATTAAGAAGAAGGGGTGGGTACAAATCATACTTTGAGCCTAACATCCTTTGTTTCATAACCGCGAACCAGACCACGTTACAACCCTCAAAAGACCTAATTGAGGCGAGGTTTATTCTGAAAGCATAACATCGCAAGGTTGCGTAACCTGACTCCTCACATGATTGTTAATCATCAACATTGGTGTCATCATTCTTGCAACATCTTTTCGCACTAATCAAAATCAGTACAATGTCTGGGCTAGCAGTCCATTCGTCTCACACTTTCACGACACCTCAATAAATGACACACTTTTTCAAAACTTGCATTGAGCTTTGCATTAATATTACCATTTGTGAATGTACAATTTTAATTGCAAACCAGTGCTAGGTATTCAAAGACACTCCAACGAGGGGTAATCGAGGAGGAACTTGACTTTCAGTGGCGTACACGAAGCAAGATTATTTCAAAGCCCACAGGCTAGGGAAAATCATTCAAACAGCTCGAGCAGGGGCATATCATTACCATATTCAGACTGGGGCAAGACCAAGTTACCCTAATCATCAGGCAGAGCTGCAACCTTCTCTGAAGTAAAATCACAAACACCAAACATGCAGCATCCAGAGCATCATCTTCTGCTTCAATCATGACGTCTTCAACGAACTGCGTGTCAAGGAAGTCAATCCCTCCCACCACCCGAAGTCCAATCCGCATTGGCAATTACCCAAAGTCCACCACGTTGGCGTCTACGCCTGCATTTCCAATTACCCGTCTGCGCATGTGTATCATAAGCATCACATTCAACATCATAAGCGTCTTGCATCATATGCATACTCCAATCGTATCATATTTCCCCAACTCTTGCATTTCTGCGCGTCAGCATTTGCATTTGCATTTCCATTCGTTAGGGATCATCATTATCATCCAACATTCATATATGCAAGTCAAGGTCCAGGATCAATCTTGAAGATTTCCAAGACCATCATCAGCCCGGTCAGGGGCATCCTCCGCAAGATTGTGGGTTTGTCCCACGATTTTTAAGAGCTTCAAAGCATTCATCAGCCCAGTCAGGGGCAATCTTCTGCGATTGTGGGTTTTCTCCCACAAAATTTCGAAATATTCAAAGCAAGATCTAGCCTAGTCAGGGGCATTCTTTTCAAGACAATAGGTGTTGCCCATGACGTATTTTAACCTCGCGGTTGATCAGATCTTCAAGTTAACATACATCCCAGCCAGGGGCATACCATTCAAGACCGTGGGCGTTCCCCACGAAGTTGTTCAACCTTTTGTTGGGCAAATCCAAAGACCTTAAATGCAAGATCCAACCCGAGCAGAGGCATCTCCAGCAAAACCGTGAGCGTTCCTCATGAAGTTGTTCAGCCATTTGTTGAGCAAACCAAGACATCAAGACAAACTCAGCCCAGTCAGGGGCATCCTCTTCAGAATTCATGGGCGTAACCATGAAATCATTTCAGCAAAACTATGATATCCAATAAAGATGGTGGGCGTACCCTGTTGACTCATTTCAATCCAATCTTCCTCTTGGGGGTTCCCCAATGAGTTGTACCCAGCAAGCGTGACCGTTGTCAATTGCCTTACCATCATCCTTTTGGTGATAGTCAAACTTCGTCAGTTCAACCTAGCCTGCATCCTTTTGGTGTCAGTAAACTTCAAATTTGTGTTTGTTCTATCATCCTTTTGGTGATAACAACTTGTGTGTGTGTTTCACTCCGTCATCCTTTTGGTGGGGGGTCTGTCACTTGAATTGGTGTCAGATTGTGCGATAGTGTTTGCCCTATCATCCTTTTGGTGGTAGTGGTCGGTGTAGTGTTTGCCCTATCATCCTTTTGATGGTAGTGGCCGGTGTAGTGTTTGCCCTATCATCCTTTTGGTGGTAGTGGCCGGTGTGAGTTTCGCTCCGTCATCCTTTTGGTGGGGGGTCTGTCACTTGGATTGGTGACAGATTGTGCGATAGTGTTTGCCCTATCATCCTTTTGGTGGTAGTGGCTGGTGTGAGTTTCGCTCCGTCATCCTTTTGGTGGGGGGTCTGTCACTTGGATTGGTGACAGATTGTGCGATAGTGTTCGCCCTATCATCCTTTTGGTGGTAGTGGCCCGTGTGAGTTTCGCTCCGTCATCCTTTTGGTGGGGGGTCTGTCACTTGGATTGGTGACAGATTGTGCGATAGTGTTTGCCCTATCATCCTTTTAGTGGTAGTGGCCGGTGTGAGTTTCGCTCCGTCATCCTTTTGGTGGGGGTCTGTCACTTGGATTGGTGACAGATTGTGCGATAGTGTTTGCCCTATCATCCTTTTGGTGGTAGTGGCTGGTGTGAGTTTCGCTCCGTCATCCTTTTGGTGGGGGGTCTGTCACTTGGATTGGTGACAGATTGTGCGATAGTGTTCGCCCTATCATCCTTTTGGTGGTAGTGGCCCGTGTGAGTTTCGCTCCGTCATCCTTTTGGTGGGGGGTCTGTCACTTGGATTGGTGACAAATTGTACGATAGTGTTTGCCCTATCATCCTTTTGGTGGTAGTGGCTGGTGTGAGTTTTGCTCCGTCATCCTTTTGGTGAGGGGTCTGTCACTTGGATTGGTGACAGATTGTGCGATAGTGTTTGCCCTATCATCCTTTTGGTGGTAATGGCCGGTGTGAGTTTCGCTCTGTCATCCTTTTGGTGTGGGGGGGGGGGGGGGTCTGTCATAGTCATTAATGTCAGATTGTGCGATGGTGTTTGCTCTACCATCCTTTTGGTGGTAATAGCCGTGTTCATTTCATTCCATCATCCTTTTGGTGATGACGACCTTTTGCCTATTATTTACAGTTTACTTCGAGGTTTACGTTTATCAAGTATTTCCAATTCTCAAACATCTCTTTTTCTTTCGGACAAATTCAGGGTCTTCTTCATATCTAATTGACTTCTACCTCAGAAATATGAACGCTAATGCAGTTCATTTTCCTAGGTTTAAGCCGATTAGATAGGGGCATCTGTCATACCCTAAATTTGTCCTACCCCTTTGTAAATATTTTCGCATTATCATTTCATGTCGTTTAGACATGTGTCCACCTGAAATCGGGCGTTTTCCAAACTTTACCTTTTTTGACCAAGTAAGATGTGACACGTGGCCTAAGGTTATTTTGTGAATATTTTTTTTAAAACTTTTTTCTCTTTTAAGTGTTATTAGTAACATTTCTTTTTAATTATTATTTTCTCGTTTTTTTATATATATAATTTTTGGCTGGTTTTATATGTTTTAATATTTATTTAATTGTTAATAGTTAATATTTTATTTAATGATCATTGTTTGTATTAAGTAGTTGTTAACATTAATTTAGATTTAATTAGTATATTTTGTTATTGTTTAGCAAATTTGTTAATAAAATGATGAAAAAAAAGAAGAGAATTTGAGTGCAAAGCCCATTTTCAGCGGCCCGTTAGGGTTTGGCTTTGGGCATGCTATTAAAAGAAGGAAAGACTGATTGAAAGAGAAAAGAGAAAAACATTGTTCATCGCTCTCCCGAAATCCCTAAATCGGCGCCGCCGCCCCAAAAACCCCTTCGCACAATCCTCTCGTCTCTCTCGATCTCCTTCAACCCTTTTATTCAACCTTCGAACTCCCTTTCTCCTTCTCACCATCATCGATTCATATCCCAAAACGCGAAACCCTAAACAGAAAACCCTCACAAACTCCTCTATTCACCGTTCTTCAAACATCACCATCTTCATCCATTTTCGCCCGAAAAAAACTTAGCCGCGAATTCGCCGTCGCACCCTTCCCTTTTCGTCATTCTCCTTCCTCGAGCCACAAGGAAACTTTCGATTTCACTCTGCCAAAAATAAGCTCATGAAGAAAGCGATAGCTGTAACACCCATTTTATTTATTTAGTCATTTTGGTGTTAATTTAATTATTTTATGTTGGTGTGCCCTTAGGTGGGGTGTGTTGGTATGTGATTGGTGAGTATCCTTGATATATAAGGATCATTGGTGGTGTGGAGATAATAATATAATAGTTAATAGTAATATTGGTGGTATTATTATTATTATTATTATTATTATTATTATTATTATTATTATTATTATTATTATTATTATTATTATTATTATTATTATTATTATTATTATCGGTATGAATATTATTATTGGTGGTGAATTGGTGTAGATATAATAATATAATAACTAATGGTAATATTGGTGGTGCTTTGGTGTGAATATGATAATATAATGAATAATAGTGATATTGGTGGGGGTATTATTATTATTATTATTATATTTATTATATTTATTATTATTATTATTATTATTATTATTATTATTATTTTGGTGAGATAATAATAATATTATTATTATTGTTATTATTATTAATAGTATTATTATGATTAGTATTATTAATATTAGTAATATTATTATATTATTTTATTAATAATTGAGATTAAAATAAAAAGAAATATGAAGGGGTAGTAAGGAGGTATTAGAAAAGTTGAAATAGAGATAAAAGGGATTACGATAGAAAGGAGAGAAGAGAGAAAATACGAGAAAAGTGAGAAGAGCGAAGGAAGAGAGCGAAGAACGAAGAAGAAGGCAGAGGGTCAGAATTGGCCAACCTTGAAGGATTCCTTCACCGATCAAATCAATTAACGAGGTAAGGGGGGAGAAACTTGATTGGGAATGGTTTATACATGTATAGGGTAGTTGGGGATTCCTTAACCCCGTAGGAAATTGATCGATATATGATATTCTATATTGATATATTGTGATTGTTGACTATTGTTGATAACTGGATGTTGATTGTTGATGAATTGTGGTTTTTGGTTAATTTGGCGTATAGGTTGGGTTTACGGGTTTTAGGGAAAATTCTGTGTGACCTTTTGAGGTATCGATAGAATGTATAAGAATTGATTTGAGGAATGTGGTTTAGAAACCGATAAGTTATGATATCGTATATTGTTGGTACTGATCATAGGCTGTGAATGGGGAGTGAGCAGTTAGGCTGAGTTTGGCTTAGAATAGCACTGCAGAACTGTGGGCAAATTGGTGAATCGCAGCATTTGTTGGGCTTCGCCTGGCGAGTGTTGGCGAAGCTTCGCCTGGCGAATGGGGGCGAGCTGTGGCGAGTGGTAGCGAATAATTCTGAATTAAGTCCCAGACCTAAAGAGTAGAAACTTCGCCTGGCGGGTGTGGCCAGCGAAGGTTCGCCTGGCGAATGATCTCTTCGCCTGGCGAATGCACGATAGTAGAATGAGGGCTTTGCCAGCAGGTTCGCCTGGCAAATGCCAGCGAAGGTTCTCTATGCTTCGCCTGGCGAATGCCAGCGAACGTAGCAGAATGTGACTCTTGAGGTGTTTTGTCTGGAGCTTTAGTCTTGTAGGATCCCTTGATCACGATGAGTGTAGGGATGATTATTGAATGATGTATGGTGCATACTTGGTGATAGGAAGTGATTTTCCTGATAATTAATTTAAAGTAAATGGTTAATTGGTGTATGGTGTATACGAGTGTAGAACGAGATGATCAGTAGGATCATGTGCATTCGGTGTATTGGAGTATGAGGTACTTGGTGATAGTACGAGGTTCCCGTAATATTTTAAGAGGATGATTAGTTGGTGTGTGAATCATGCAGAGCATGGTGCAACGATCAGTAGGATCGTGTATTCCCGAGTGTTGGGATGTGATTATATATGGTGTTAGAGTGTGAACTCGTTTAATATCTAATTTAATTAAAATGAATAATGGGTGTATCATGTATATGATTATGGTGCAGCGATTAGTAGGATCGTGTATCCCCGAGTGGTGGGATGTGTTTATATCTGGTGTTATAGTATGAATTTGTCTACTATCTGATTGATTTATATGGTGTTGATGTAATATATCTATACATATATGCATTGATGTATGATGATATGATCAGGAGGATCGTGTGCACTTAGTGTGCCTGAATATAATAGTTATGCATTGGTGTGTGCATATCATGGTGTTTTGGTGGGATGAATCATGTCTCAGGTGGAGCGTAAGTGATTCATCCGTACTCCTTTGTGGAGAATGGTGGGGGGATGGATCATGTCTCAGGAGGAGCGTAAGTGATCTATCCAGGTTCGATTGAATGAACCAATGAGTCGGTATCGCATGCATGGTGTTGTGTTGCATACTTGTATTATGGTGTGTATGGTGATTGTGGACTATATGTCGTGATTGTTGAATGTTGGGTGACGAGTGATATGCTTTGTAGTTACTACCTTATTTCATGTATGTAATTACCAATATATATTTTGATCATGTTTTCTCACCCCTTTGTTGTTGTTGTGGCCTGTGCTTCTTCGGAAGTACAGATAATCCAGGTGTTTAGCTAGCTTGGATATTGGTGTGACCGTCGAGTCTAGGATGCTCTGATACGTAACACGGGATATGGGTGTTGTAATTGTTTTATGTCAAACGTGTTGAAATCCTGTGACGTATCATGTTTTGATGTATTTTACTTTATGAAACCAATTCCGCTGTATTATTTTGAAAAGAATGAATAAAGTATTTTTATAAAATTTGGAGATGTTATATCCCACTTTTTGGCGAAAACTCTGATTATTATTATAATATTTATATTTTATTTAATACGGGAAGTGGGGTGTTACAATTGGTATCAGAGCAGGTCGGTCCGTCCGGCCAGTGTGGTTGAGTTGAGTTGAGTCTGTCCTTTGGGATGGAGACTGTGTGTTGTTTAACCTGGTGTTGTGGTTTAAATCCCTGGTATGCGGCATGTGTGTGAAAACACTGTCGGTACATGTTGTTGACTAACTTCGTTGGCAGGAGAGGAATGATTCCAGTGGGGGAGAAGTTTGTATTTCCCTGGAATGCTACGGTGTGGTGGCTTAGTGTGTTGAGGAATGCTATCTTAGTTTGGTAAAGATGGTTTGTACCCCATTATGATTTCGGCTATCTATTAACAAATTGAGGAACTGATCACCCTTAATCTCTTGTTAATAGTAGACGGGATTGTGTTGGATGGGATAGACGTGTCTTGCAAGCTTGTATGGCGTGAGCAGTGAATTGTCCGGAGTTAAGCTAAGTGCTTAAGGGATTATTTTGAGGAGTTGGCGTAATACGGTGTTGAGATGTTTATTTTGACGGAAACTTCGAATGAGAAGGAAAGTGAGAAAATTGGGATTTGTCAATTAGTTGAAATTGCCGGAGGTTCCCTGAGGAAGTAAGCGATTTACTATCGGAGTGTGAAGTAAAGCTTACACGTTTATTTTGTTTTTGGGACGAGTCTGATATTGATGACTCCATATTGTAATGTTTACGTTGGGATTGGAGAAGTTGAAGAGTCAACTTGAAGACCCGCTGGGGGAGAGGTCCTTTTGTTTGAGTGTGTTACCGTAAGGTGCACCAATTTTTGTTGGTTAGACAGACAGAAGGTTTGTGAAGCTTTGGGTGAACTATAGATAAGTGAACAAGGTGACTGTCAAGGATAAGTGTTCGCTTCCAAGAGTTAATGATTTGATGGATCAATTGATTGAAGGACGTGAGTTTCCGTGTTCGTGAGATTGCGAGTAGAATTATTGTGTTGTGGTGTCGAAGGTCGAAGTGGTATCGTAATAGGAGGCTCCACGATCTGCTGTAGAGATTGGAAGTAATCGGGTTTTAAAATATTTAAAGATAGAAAGTGTGTTGGACGGCCTCCTAAGTATGAAATTATGGTTATACGTTGAATTCCGAGATCGCAGCTTTTTACGGAATCGAAATCGGACACTCGGAAGTCAGGTAACGGTCGAAAATAGAATTTCGAGACTGTCATGTTCGCCGAGATTCGCCTGGCGAAGTGCCCGGAGCAGAAAAATGTTGTTGTGGTATTTTTGTCGTAACGGGAGAACCGTAACTCAGAATGATGCCCGGTTCGAAGCGTTGGAAAGCTATTGCAATGCTATATGTGATGGTGCAGTAGTGGCATGGAGATAAGTTAATTTTTGATGAACTATATTTGGACTTTGTAGTAGACGCGGAGCGTGTGGTTCGTGTTCCCGCCGTAACTCATGAATTGAGTGTCGGTCTGTCATGGGATGTTCCATACTTATTTGAGTAAGTCAATGGATGCGTTACTCAAGGATGTTTGGATATATTGGATTAGTATAGGGGATCATGTTGAGCATTAGGAACTTGATTTATCAGTATTGGAGAAGAAGCAATATATGCCACTGTGAAGAAAGTTTTGGAGAGTTTTGGGAGAGCTGTCAACAGCTCGTGTGTGGACTTTTGCCGAATCTGACCGGACTATTGTTGTATTTTGTGATGCTTTATTGATAAGATTAGGAGGTATGTTGAGTGCAACTTCGGAAAGTTTTAGTTATGCTTTAAGGCAACTTAAAGTACATAAGAGGAGTTATCTGACAAGTGATGGAGAGTCGAATGTTGTTGAGTTTGTGCCGAAGCTTGGAGGCTACAATTGTTTAGTTGAGATTTGAGATATTTGTTATTCTCGAGAGCTTAAAGTATTTGTTGCATTCGAAAGAGTGGGATACAAGGCAGAGGAAATAATTGGGACTTCTGAAAGATTATGGCTTTGAGTTGAATTACCCTTTGGGGTAAAGTGGATGTGGTAGATGATGCGGTGAGTTGGAAATGTTTGTGTTTACCGAAGATGATGGTGAAAAGAGGTAGAACTGATTAAGAAATTTCATAATATGCGTTTTGTGAGTAAGGATACTTCTTACGGAGTTAAGCTTTTATTATTAAGATCTGACTAGTGATATCCTTGAGAAGAATCGAGAAAGTCAGAAATCTGGGTTGAGTAGTGAATTAGTCGAAATTGATAAATTAGAGTCGAAGAGTGGATTGTCGGGTTTGTGGAAATAATACCACGAGATGTTATGATAGAGTATGTGTACCAAATGTTGTTGAGGGGAGTAGAAGTACTCGTGAAGAAATACATTAGGGTAGATGGAGTATCCATCCCAGTGCTATGAAGGAGTAACCGAATTTGAGTAGATTGTTTTGATGACCATAGATAAGGAGAGAAGTGGTTGAGGTTGAATATGCTGGTTAGAATTGTCGAAATTCGAAGAGTGAACATCAGAGACTGTTGAGTCTGATGCAGCCGTGAATATTCCAGAGTGGGAATCGGGTAGTATTTTCGTGGAGTTGGTGTTGAGATTTCCAAAGAATTGGGAAGATATAATTTTAATTTGGATTATTGTTAGTGGATTAACTATTCTACGTTGAGGATATATGAGATGCATATTGGGTAAGTGGTGAAGTTAGATGAGATACTGACAAATATTGTGTCAGATGGGAATTTGAGGTTTATATTGAGATTTTGGAGGGGCTTACAGGAAGCATCGGGTACTAAGTTGAAGTTGAGTTCGACTTACCATCCGCAAACTGATGGTCAGTCAGAGAGGACTATTGAGTCTGTAGAGAATTGGTGAGAGCTTGGGTGTTGGATCGAGGTGGATTGTGGGATGATTAATTACCGTTGATTGAGTTACCTATGATAACGGTTACCATCCTAGTGTCGGAACGGCACTATATGTGGCTTGGTGAAATAGGGAGTGTAGGACTCTACTGTGTTGGAATGGGTCGAGTGAGAGTGTTGTGCTCAGACCTGAAAATTATGTTGAGATGGATGAAAAGATCAAGAGGATCCAAGGAAATATGTGTTTGGAGAGTCACGCCGATGACTAATGTTGGTCGAGCTTCGAAGTCTCAGAAGTTCGCACCGTGTTCTATGGTTTGTATCAGAGTGGCGCAGCAGAGGCATGGGAGGAGTAACATGTTAGACCGTTTTTCCCGCTGTCGCTATGAATTGGCATGATATGTTTCATGTGTCTTAGTTGAGAAAGTACATTGAACCAGGTGGATGATGTACAAGTGAAAATAATTTGAGTGTTGAGGCATTGCTAGGTCGTTTTGACGAACGAAAGTCAACTCCGAGGGGAGGAGACATCCTTGGTGGAAATGGTTTGGGGAAGTGCTGCAAAGGCAGTGTGACCTGGGAATTGGAATGAAGGATGCGGGAAGCGTATCCGGAACTGTTCCATCAGGCAATTTTCGAGGACGAAAATAATTAAAGTGGGGGAGAGTTGTAACACCCATTTTATTTATTTAGTCATTTTGGTGTTAATTTAATTATTTTATGTTGGTGTGCCCTTAGGTGGGGTATGTTGGTATGTGATTGGTGAGTATCCTTGATATATAAGGATCATTGGTGGTGTGGAGATAATAATATAATAGTTAATAGTAATATTGGTGGTATTATTATTATTATTATTATTATTATTATTATTATTATTATTATTATTATTATCATCGGTATGAATATTATTATTGGTGGTGAATTGGTGTAGATATAATAATATAATAACTAATGGTAAGATTGGTGGTGCTTTGGTGTGAATATGATAATATAATGAATAATAGTGATATTGGTGGGGGTATTATTATTATTATTATTATTATATTTATTATATTTATTATTATTATTATTATTATTATTATTATTATTTTGGTGAGATAATAATAATATTATTATTATTGTTATTATTATTATTAATAGTATTATTATGATTAGTATTATTAATATTAGTAATATTATTATATTATTTTATTAATAATTGAGATTAAAATAAAAAGAAATATGAAGGGGTAGTAAGGAGGTATTAGAAAAGTTGAAATAGAGATAAAAGGGATTACGATAGAAAGGAGAGAAGAGAGAAAATACGAGAAAAGTGAGAAGAGCGAAGGAAGAGAGCGAAGAACGAAGAAGAAGGCAGAGGGTCAGAATTGGCCAACCTTGAAGGATTCCTTCACCGATCAAATCAATTAACGAGGTAAGGGGGGAGAAACTTGATTGGGAATGGTTTATACATGTATAGGGTAGTTGGGGATTCCTTAACCCCGTAGGAAATTGATCGATATATGATATTCTATATTGATATATTGTGATTGTTGACTATTGTTGATAACTGGATGTTGATTGTTGATGAATTGTGGTTTTTGGTTAATTTGGCGTATAGGTTGGGTTTACGGGTTTTAGGGAAAATTCTGTGTGACCTTTTGAGGTATCGATAGAATGTATAAGAATTGATTTGAGGAATGTGGTTTAGAAACCGATAAGTTATGATATCGTATATTGTTGGTACTGATCATAGGCTGTGAATGGGGAGTGAGCAGTTAGGCTGAGTTTGGCTTAGAATAGCACTGCAGAACTGTGGGCAAATTGGTGAATCGCAGCATTCGCTGGGCTTCACCTGGCGAGTGTTGGCGAAGCTTCGCCTGGCGAATGGGGGCGAGTGTTTGCCTGGCAAGCTGTGGCGAGTGGTAGCGAATAATTTTGAATTAAGTCCCAGACCTAAAGAGTAGAAACTTCGCCTGGCGAGTGTGGCCAGCGAAGGTTCGCCTGGCGAATGATCTCTTCGCCTGGCGAATGCACAATAGTAGAATGAGGGCTTTGCCAGCAAGTTCGCCTGGCGAATGCCAGCGAAGGTTCTCTATGCTTCGCCTGGCGAATGCCAGCGAACGTAGCAGAATGTGACTCTTGAGGTGTTTTGTCTGGAGCTTTAGTCTTGTAGGATCCCTTGATCACGATGAGTGTAGGGATGATTATTGAATGATGTATGGTGCATACTTGGTGATAGGAAGTGATTTTCCTGATAATTAATTTAAAGTAAATGGTTAATTGGTGTATGGTGTATACGAGTGTAGAACGAGATGATCAGTAGGATCATGTGCATTCGGTGTATTGGAGTATGAGGTACTTGGTGATAGTACGAGGTTCCCGTAATATTTTAAGAGGATGATTAGTTGGTGTGTGAATCATGCAGAGCATGGTGCAACGATCAGTAGGATCGTGTATTCCCGAGTGTTGGGATGTGATTATATATGGTGTTAGAGTGTGAACTCGTTTAATATCTAATTTAATTAAAATGAATAATGGGTGTATCATGTATATGATTATGGTGCAGCGATTAGTAGGATCGTGTATCCCCGAGTGGTGGGATGTGTTTATATCTGGTATTATAGTATGAATTTGTCTACTATCTGATTGATTTATATGGTGTTGATGTAATATATCTATACATATATGCATTGATGTATGATGATATGATCAGGAGGATCGTGTGCACTTAGTGTGCCTGAATATAATAGTTATGCATTGGTGTGTGCATATCATGGTGTTTTGGTGGGATGAATCATGTCTCAGGTGGAGCGTAAGTGATTCATCCGTACTCCTTTGTGGAGAATGGTGGGGGATGGATCATGTCTCAGGAGGAGCGTAAGTGATCTATCCAGGTTCGATTGAATGAACCAATGAGTCGGTATCGCATGCATGGTGTTGTGTTGCATACTTGTATTATGGTGTGTATGGTGATTGTGGACTATATGTCGTGATTGTTGAATGTTGGGTGACGAGTGATATGCTTTGTAGTTACTACCTTATTTCATGTATGTAATTACCAATATATATTTTGATCATGTTTTCTCACCCCTTTGTTGTTGTTGTGGCCTGTGCTTCTTCGGAAGTACAGATAATCCAGGTGTTTAGCTAGCTTGGATATTGGTGTGACCGTCGAGTCTAGGATGCTCTGATACGTAACACGGGATATGGGTGTTGTAATTGTTTTATGTCAAACGTGTTGAAATCCTGTGACGTATCATGTTTTGATGTATTTTACTTTATGAAACCAATTCCGCTGTATTATTTTGAAAAGAATGAATAAAGTATTTTTATAAAATTTGGAGATGTGATATCCCACTTTTTTGCGAAAACTCTGATTATTATTATAATATTTATATTTTATTTAATACGGGAAGTGGGGTGTTACAATAGCGATCAACGACAAGGGTTTGGTAGGGTGATTCATATCGGCAGCATCTGGCAATTAACGACATCTCAGAAGCCCTGTTTTCGGCGCAAGATCACAACAACCACAAACTTCTGTGCCGATCTCGTAACACCCACAATAACGTTCGCAGCAGCAGTACCTCCTCAGTCGGTCTCACAAATACCTTGACTCGGTGCCGCATCAACAACAAACAACATGTCGATATGCAAGAAGCCACCAACTATTGCCCTATTTCGTGTGTCGGTAATTTTCGGCTCTTGTGTGTTTATATCAGTCCTGTTATGTCGATTCTTACCATGGCTTAAACTGTGTAAATAGGATGGATTGAGTTGTTACCCTGTTAACTTTATTTTGCTGTCTTCAAAATGTAGACTTAACAGGAATGGATTACCTGCAACGAGCCCTTTATTCTTGGTTGATATTTAAGTCTTTGGATTCATAGTACTTCGAAAATCATTTTGCCCGTTTTGTTACGTATTTTGACGAAATATGCTGTTTTGAAGTTTGTGCTTTGTCAGTTTGTATTTGGTTCAAAACTATCGATTCAAAATATATTTTGATATGAATAAACTCGGTTTGCATTAAACCACTATGCCTTTGAACGAAATTTGCTTACTCAGGTTTGGGTCTGTTGGAAAAAATTGGTTCAAGCAACTTTTCTTTGGTTTTGTTATGCAAGCTCTGACTCCGATTTGATTTCGAACCTTATGTTCCTTGTATAGTGTAGCTAATATAATCTAACGCTTCGAGTCTGCCGTATTCTTTCAGTTTCGCATATTGTGAATTTATCTCCTTATGTAAATGATATGATTAATGCTTGGATTGAATTTCACAAGAGTATTTTTGATTGCTCCCTGTAGATTTGATCCGTTTTTTGCAAGATTGTTGCCTGTTCTATGCCATGTTCATGTGCGTTTTAAAAAAAGAATTGTTGTGATGTTTATTACGGTTTAGATCTGCCGTTGTGTATCAGTTACATATGGGATTGTTATAGCTTCATCAGTTTGTTTTTTCTCTAAGTCTCACCGACACTGTTCCATTCACGATATCCCTCAAGTAGGGAGTATGTCTTAAGTGTGGTTTGAAATACAATAAGCTACCTGTTAAGTTTGTTCCCAGTCTGTTATGAATTTATGGATTTTGTTAGTCAATTGGAAATTGGTTCCACTATTTTTATTGCATTACACTTCTCGATGGATTTTATGCACACAAGTGTGACAATTTCGTGTCAATATAGCGCTCTACTCATATTATAATGCTCTAGTCGATTCCAAGTAAACTTCAATTTTATTTTATTTTTTTTCTAGGTTTCAATTATCATTTTCCAAATCAAAATTGATGTGCATCCAATTTAGTAGGGAATTTGTTTTAAGACAATTCTGGAAAAAAATTCTAAATAGAAACCTTGGACTATTTTCAAACTTGAGTAATCAATTTCAAAATAGGATTGATTATTTTTTTTTTCTTTTCAATCCTAATTCAATTTATTTTTAACATACAAATTATTTTCTTAATCAATTGCGGAAAAACGAACTTTTAAGATCTAGCATCTTTTGAGTTCTTGAATAATCACTATTGGGGCGTACGCTTTGGGTAGTGACATTCGACTTTTCGTTTCAAAATACACCCTTTAATTATTTAGACAAGAAAATGTCATTGGGTTCTGGTATTCCACATGATATTTTCGTTGTTTATTATAATATTTCATAAATCAAATCAAAATCATTTATTAAGTAATTTATTTTATAAGATAATTTCGAAATAGATTTTCTTTTGAAAAAAAAAAACTTTGAAGCAATAATATTTCTCAAGCGTGTTTAATCAAATCATTTTTTTTAGTTAAATTACGAAAAATTAAACTCTTGAAGTCTAGCACTTCTTGAGTTTTCGAATGGATATTATTGAGGTGTACACCTTAAATAATGTTTTGTTCAACTTTTCGCTCTTTAAACATACTCTATTTTGAACAAAGAAATATCATAAGAATCTAGCATTCCGTGTGGTATTTCCATTGTTCGTCTAAAACCTTTAAAAAAGGTATCGTCGAGATCTAGCATCTCGATAATACCCCGATTAATTGATTGTGAGGCCTACGTCTCATTGACCAAATAACTGTCATTTCTCCTATACTTTTCAAATCCAATCTCGTTTTCTCGCCTCTCATACCACAAACTCTTTTCATACCTCATTTCGCTTCAAAGCATTTTCAAAACACCTTTTTTCAATTAAAACTTCGAAAGAAAGAAGTTCTTGGAATCTAGCATTCCTTGAATTTCCGAGTAGGTAATTCTCGAGGCACGCTCTTGAGTTGTTATTCATTCAACCTTTCGACTTTTTCAAACTCAAACATTTTCAAACGTATCTTAAGTCGAGTGTTCATACGCATTCGCAACCATCGACATTTCGCACACACTTCACAATTCCTCGTGGTTTCGATATTAGGGGCAACCTTAGGGACTAATATCATTTCTCACAATCTTAACCCTTGACACGTTGTCAAGTCGGTTTCATTTTCAATCAAATCCTCGACACGTCGTCGAGCCATTTTCAAACCAACTTCCTTTGGCCTCGCATGCCATTTTTTTTCGATTCAATCTTTTCACAAACATTTTTTTTTAAACCTACGAATGAGGAATATTCTTAGAATCTAGCATTCTTTGAATACTCGAACGAGTAACTCTCGAGGCGCGCCCTTAAGTTGTTATTAGTTCATTCTTTCAATTTCAAAACATCCAACTCTTTATCTTCAACTTATTCAGTCAATTCCCGAAAGAACTGAGTTCTTGGAATCTCGCATTCTTTGAATTCTTGAGTGACAAGCTCTTGGACGCGCTCTTGGGTTGCTTGTCAGTCACTCTTTCGCCTCTTTCTCAAACTTAACTTTAACCCATTCAACCTCATTATTTTCGTGGTTGTCTCCACGAACTACGATCGCTCTGATTCTTCATTCTCGTCTGAAAGTAAGATACGTAGGCACAAGATTGCGATGATCTTGGCGAGCACACTTCTATTCATCTTCCGTTTTCCCCCATCCTTTCCCGTAGTCGAACTACGACGCTCTGATTTCTCATTCTCGTCTGAATGAGCATACGTAGGCACAAGGGCCCCAATCCTTGGCGAGCACCCTATCCTCTAACCACCCATTTCTCCTTTGCGTCTTTAACCTTTTACCCTACCAATTCTACTTTTAACAACAAGAAAAAAAACAAGTAAAACTAAACAACACTCCCCACATTTACCTTAAGAGATTCTCGTCGAGTACGACGGACGTGAGGG
This sequence comes from Lathyrus sativus, assembly GCA_963859935.3. Taxonomy (NCBI): domain Eukaryota; kingdom Viridiplantae; phylum Streptophyta; class Magnoliopsida; order Fabales; family Fabaceae; genus Lathyrus; species Lathyrus sativus. The sequence continues at coordinate 808,627,125 of OZ012735.1, forward strand.
GTGCTAATACCTTCCCCTCACGTAATCGACTCCCGAACCCAGAACTTGGTTGTGACAGCCCTGTTCCTATCCTTTCGTATTTAGGAGGTTTTCTCGATATTTTCCTCTCCCGTTTATTCGGGAAAAATAAAGTCCGGTGGCGACTCTGTCGAACCGCATTTCCGCGCCTTTCGCGCGAGGGTCGCGTTCTCCGAAATGTCTCCGTGATTTTTCGAGGTGCGACACTTATCAACATCAATTTTTATTTCTGAAACTATTTCTTCATATATAATTAGTTCATTATCCAAAAATAACCCACCATAATAAATAAACAAATGAAGGTATTCTTCCATTTTACTTATGTTGAGCAACATTAAATTAAAAAAGAGGGGAGGGGGATTACTAAGACTTAAAACAGAGCTATGTTGAATGCCTACAAAAAGATGCATAAAAAACCAAAGCTACGCAAGAACCCTAAAACCTAAAATAGAAAACAGATGAACGCAAAAAGCCTAAAACTTAAAACAAACGTACACAAAATTCTTAAAACCTAAATTATAAATGGGTTAGAAATTCTAACCATTGTGAAATATGTAACTTTAATTGCACATGCACAATATTGTCTAGAAATCGCATTGCGCCCGCACAATATTCTCTAGAAAACGTTATTCACAGCTTCAATTTCACATGCACACTGATCTTCTCCATCGACTACATACTCTTATCCCCAAGCCTTTTTATGTTTTAGGATTTTGTGAATAGAAAAATGCAAATTATATATCACAGTTTGAGCTTTTCCTTTAACCAATGTGTTTTTTTAATGTAATTTCCACATCAAATCATGTAGACATTACGTGACCATTAAAATTAACTTTGACTATCAGAACTAATAAAAAAGACAAATATGATATGATTTGAAGAAATAAATAATCAATTTACTTTTTTTAAAAATAAAATGTTAAATCAATCCCAAGTTAAAAGATAGTAGATGATAAATACTTTTATTCTTAATATTAACAATTTAGTTAATGACATTATAGAGTCTAGACTAGGGGTGGGAAAACGGGTTGTGACCCGCCAGGCCGGCCCACGCACCAAAGCCCGCCTCGCTAAAGACCGCCACCCACCAAAGTCTGCCCCGTTAAAACCCACCGCCTGCAGAAGCCCCCTGCACGTATTTGTTCAGCTTGCCCCACCTTAAACCCGTCATTTTTTAGTTAATTCTACTAATTCTAATTCTTTATGATTTTATTTTATATATTTATTGTGAATATATGCAATATTTTTTAAAGTAAAATTTGTTAAAAAGATGCTTTATAAAAATTATTCCAAAAAATAAGTGAAAAATCTAATTGAAATGTAAAAATAAGCCTATTAATCTATTAAAAAATGAAAAATAAATAAATAAAAAATTAGGTGAACAAGCCCACCGTTCGCCAACCCGCCACCTTGGCGAGGCGAGCTAGATTTTCATGTCCATTTCCACTTGACGGACTTGCCTGACCCGCCTTTTTTTGGCGGGCATAAGGCGGTTGGGGCAGGCGGGTCGTTTTGCCACCCCTTGTCTAGACTATGCAAATGCCGCCCAAGACCAATTTAATTATGATTTTACAATTTCAAATGCTAAAATAGTATTTTAGTCTAGATTGATAGATTTCTATAATTTGAATTAGAGATCAATTGATATTCAGGATCAGTGTAAAAATTTACATTATTATTCATAAAAGGTATTTTAAATGTGATTAAAGTTAAATATTATTTACTCATACTAATATATCCTAATCTGAGTGAATAGTAATAAATGAAATTAAAAAAAACTTTTACAAATAAATACAACGTCGTTAGCACATCATATTTTTCTATTGCTTTTGAACTAGATTGAAAACACTAGAAGCTTAAAATCCTGATAGTGGCGGCCAACCCATGAAGAAATCCAAGCAAACCCAAATGAACCCTAATTGAGCTCAACTCCAACAGGTCTTACATATATTTTTTTTCTTCTTCTTCTTCTTCTTCATCTATACCAGCACATTATCATATTTCTGTACCAATTTATTTATGTTTAAATTTCTGCAGAAGCTGAATCTATCATAATTAAGGTGAAGGTCAAAATCTTTATATTAATTAAATTCATATTTTAGTCTAAATTGATAGATTTATATTTATTAAAGTAGAGATTAATTTGGTATTCAGGATCAGTGTAAAAATTTAGGCTTAATACCTCATTGTTTCGCTTTGTTCCCTTAAGAAAAAAACGTTACATTATGGTCCACTAACTTATACTTTGTTACGTATATTAGTCCTTTCTATTAGTTTTGGTTGGGAAAACGTTAGAAATTGCGCTGCTGGACTTTAAATGGTTTAGGTGGATATTCTGTAATTATTTTTGAAATTCTGGTATACAGATTTCAGATGTCCCAAGAACATTGATCTCTGCTGAAACAAGGACGAGGACAGATCATTAACAATTTAAATTTCTTTAAATTGTGCCAATGTTATGACCAACGTCATGACCTCTGTTGTGACATCTGCATACTGACAGACTATTTATCTAAACATTTAAATTGTGCAGAATTGTAAATGCTGAAAGATAAATAACACAGTAATTGTTTACCCAGTTAATTGCAACATCACCTACATCTGGGGGCTACCAAGCCAAGGAGGAAATTCACTATTAGCAGAATTAATTCAGAGTCAAACAACTCAGTTTGCACTCCTCACTTAAAACCTACCCAATGAAACTTCAACCTAGAGACACTCTAGACCTGAGTATTCCCACTCACTCCCCTCCCCCCTCAATCACACACACAGTGATATCAATACACAATTACAAAAACACTTATGGAGATACACTCCAAAAACACACCATGATCTTGCTTCACAGCTTTTATCAAATGAGACACACTCTTGCTTAAAAGCTTTGAGTGACACAATAAACACAACAGTTCATACACAATAACCAAATCAATTATTCAGCATACAATTGCTTGGCACACAAGGAATCCTAAGACTCCTAAACACACGTGAAGAGCAAACCTCTTCACTCACAAATATGTCTACCATAATGTATCAAACAATACAAAGGGTGACTTACACACAAGGGACTCTAAAACCCTAGACCTTTATTTTACACTTTGGTTTTTCTTGATGTGAGTGCTTGATTTCCTCTGCTTCTGCTCCTCCGTTTATAGCAATGCTGACTGAGTTTAGGCTGGTCACAAGTAACAAACATTAGGTTTAACAAAGTAACACTAATTTCCACAATTCAAGGTGCTGTCAAATTAGGTCACAGCTGCTTCATGTTATGTCCATCCCTGACTAGAATCTCGCCTGAGATAACTAAGAGGCCATAACAGGTTTCCTGAAATTTAGCCTGAGATATATCAGGTATCATAACAGAAAAACAAACCTTGCACGCTTGATGTCATACGATCAATGTTATGACATTCAGTCATGACATTCAGCTTCACTTACTCTCAACTTTCCAACTTGCCCTGCTGAACACTTTTGCAGAATCTTCTTCATGACATTAGAAATAAGCATATTATAGTTTCCTAAAAAGTCTCAAAGATCCTTTTTATGAACACTAATTAACTCTGCACTTTGTTCCTAATGAACCTCTTTGGCCTGTACATACTGATGAGGAATATCCAACAAGACCAAAACACTTCTGTCAAGAGATATAACATAGCAGCCCCTGCTGTACCAGACATTGATGTCATGACATTCAGTATGACATCCATGACAACAGTTCTGTCATCAGCTCCTGCTGCACTAGACAATGATGTCATGACATTGGTAATGACATCCTGTTTAAAACACATGACAACAGTTCTGTCATCTGCTTTGCACCATAACTCCTGCTGTTTATAACACATGACAGCAGTTCTGTTACCACAGCAGATGGATGTAACGACATTCAGCATGACATTCACATTAAAACACTCCACAACAGTTCTATCACCACAACAGATGGAGATGTTATAACATCCTGCTTAACATCAGTGCAGGATCATGTTTTACCAAAATTTAGCCAATCATAGAACCATGGACAATCATAGAACCATGGAACTAACAATCACCCCCTTTGGCAAATTTTGGCTAAAACAACCAAACACCTTATCAGGCAACAATAGTTTTTCCAGCCTCACACACTATCATGCTCCCCCTTGATAGTTGCAACAGATAACAACACTTTACTCCCCCTTGGTTTAGTCAAAAATTGGAATAAGTGTACATACTGCACATGATGTTCAAGTCTGACATTTCTGGATATCTAAAGACTGCACCAACAATCATGGATAATGACTTAACCTCCTTGTTGAACTTACTTAGCCAGTGTAAAATCAGCCTTGTTTTCAGCCCATCATGTATGACACCAACTCCTTTACTTTGGTTCTTAATGCACCAGCCACAAGGCTTATCATTTCCAAAGTAGTCCATACATTTCATAAAGATCTCAGAAGGACACAACAACACCAACTTTCCAGGTCATCACAAACACCTGACCATCATAAACTCTCATGTAGCTTCCTCAGAGGCATCCTGTTCAGACATGTAGTGCAGCTACACATCAGACAAGTACACAGCTCCCCCTGTCATGCATAATTAGCACTCCCCCAAAAAGAGAGAACCTACACACAAGGAAACACATGCAACTTTGCAACCCTTGTTTCACAAACCCCACTAGAACCAATCTCAGAAGTAGTTGCAGGATTACTATCTGGACGATTTCTCAGATTTCAGCTTTGACACACTCTCCAAGATGTCAAAGTGAAGGTCCTTCCTTATGCACAAGATCAAGGCTGGTGGTGTCTTGATCTTCATCTTCACCTGTCAAACAAGCCACAACACAGGAAGAGAGACTCAAAACCCTGGTTTGATCCATTGCTACCCAATGAGAGAATCCAAAAGCAGAACCATTGTTGAGTTCATCATGATCAGAAACACAATGTCACAACACCTGGTATGACATTCCACCCTCATAGAGGCATACAGTCACAACCTTCATGTCTTCAAGAGCTCACTCCTTGTTCAACACACCAGCTGAATGCATTCACTTACTGCTTGAACCATAGGTAACTAGTACACCCATCAGACAGAAGCTCTTCCCCTATCTTTTATAAAAGTTGCTCCAAGATCACCACATTGTCTCTCATGACCAACTCCATGAGAAGGCACCAAACTGATCCACCTCTTCCTAGAGTTACTTGTAGCAGAAGAGACCACTTCTCCATAAGTATTCTGACCTTAGGTTGAGTACAAGATAGACACCCCATAATCCAAGACATTCTTTCCTCATCATTCTCCCATATGATAAGTTAGAAAGCTTCTGATTTAACTGGTGAATCTTCTCATCAGAATCCAGACTTTCATCCAGCCAATCAATGATCCATTCTAGCCTTGTACAATCCTTTCACATCATACTCCAAGACAATCCTTTTACCTCATCATTCTCCCGTATGACAAGATAGAGTACTTCTTAGTCAAGATGTGAATCACAAGTTCTGCACCAGATCTTCAAGTCCTTTGCCAAGGGAAACCAAACCATATCCACTGGTTCTTTATCTTCCCACAACTGGATTTACTTCTGCCTAGTAGTCCAACTGAAGATCTTCAGAGAACCCAGCTCCCCTAGCTTGAACAAAAACGTCTCCAAAAGAGGGCAATCTTCCATACACAACTTAGGGCTTCTACCACAAGCTCCAATATATAAACAGAAACAGATCCTCCTTTGGTCTTTAACCAACTACCCTTCTGCACAAGAGTAATTAGTTCCAAGTGTGAGCAGTCCTAGAACCTTCTGTGGTATTCAAATAACTACCCTTCTGCATAAGAGTAATTAGTTTCAAGCACACTGCCTGAATTCACATTAGAGACCAACCAAATGCCACTGTTTGGTTAATGTCATCTTTCTTTAGAGCTCCAGCAAGCAACCTTGATCTTCTACATGCTCCATAGCAAGGCATCTTAGATACACCAAGACTTGGACCTGTAACATCTACTTCTTCACACAACTCCTGCAAACTGTATGAGATAATATTAATTTCATTCATACCTGAGACGATCAACCTATCTTACAATGATGTGCCACAACATCAATTAAGGTCCTGAAGTTTGCTTGATGTCACAACATCGGATACGACATCCTACTGGAGAGTTCAGGCTTTCATTCTGCCACTTAGAAGATCCTCATCACTCTATCAGAACAAGAGTACATAGACTTGATATTAAGTTGGAGTAGACAACCTCTATTCTGCTTTGTTGTACCTATTTGCTTTAGGAACTCCTCTTTAAAGAAAACCAAACATGCCAAAGCTTGATTCTTCAGAGAGGAGGGAAAAAAATATTTACAAAAGGAATCACACTTTCCTTAAGTAGAGACTTCTTCAGAAAATCAGAGATAACTGCCACTTATCCTTGACCTCCAAGATGAGCAAGGTCACATGCTTTTATGCACTTACATCAAAAATAAACTGACCCAAGCAGTGCTATCACAGGACCATATTCTAGATAAGTTTCTTACCAGTAAACTTTCTAGATACATATCAAAAGCTTCTAGTAAAGACTAGAACACACATGCTGCACTCCAATAAATTGATCCAAGAGAAAATGTCTTCATATGCACTTCCACCAGCACTACATTCTAGTCTTAGTTTCTTGCCATGAAATTACTAGAATAAAGTCAGATCCTACCACACTAGTGTATGGTACCAAGATCATCAGATATATCTCCTTTGATCTAGTGATTTTCTTCTTGAATCAACAGAATTTTGCACAATCTCTGTTGATGGAATGTCTCAACATCTGGTTGAACATCAGATTCTTGAAGCAGGTCAAACAGATCAGGGGCCTTCTGCTTGTGCTGCTACTGATGAGACATCTTGATCATAGACTAAGGATAATTCATTAAATATTTGTGAAGATCTCAAATAGCAATGAATCTTAAATCCTTATAATCAATCCTTCTCTGAACTTCATGGATAACCAATTAAATATGTGTGTAGTCCACACATAGCAACTGATTTTAAATCCATACAACTTGTTGAGAAGACCATCTGATAGATATTTATACTTCAGTAATACCAAAAGTATTCTTCAGTATAAGTATATCTAGTTTTGAAACATCAAGGCTGCCACCCTTGACTCAACCTCTCTATGACTTCCTCTGCTGATAGAATCCTTGCAGGTCATGAGTGGTGAAAATAAATCACCTCCCACACAACAGAACAACCCAAGCACATAAGCAACAACTCAAGTGTAACACCCCTTTCTATGCCCCCAAATAAACAATAAATCACTTAAGCACGTAATAAAATTTCATCAGAGTATTATTAAAACATGGCATAAAAGAGGCATGTAACATCATATACAAAATTGAAACATACAACACCTGCTCTATAAAAGACATGCAACAGTGGGGTAGCTTTCAACAGAGGAACTTAGTCCTTACACCCACATCTCAATATTTAGAATAACAGCGGAAACATCTAAACATTGAATCATTTTAAGACATGTAATCATATAAATACATATCATTCAGTTTGATTCACCATATCATTCATGTTTACATAAACATTTGTCAGCAGATACATATACAAATGTATCACAAAAGAATGCTATATAATCCTAACTACCCGGTGCTATATATTAGAGCTTAATCATCCAAAAGAATGAAGATATACTTCACAAAAGACCTCCAGCAACCTAATCTGCAATGCCTCATAGAGCATTATAAAACAGTAGAAGAGTGAGAAATATTATCATAATAATCAATGCATATAATTATATATATACACAAGCATAGAATACACATATTCCACATTTTCTCACCACAATTCATTACCATCATACATACATACATACATATATATATATATATATATATATATATATATATATATATATATATATATATATATATATATATATATATATATATATATATATATATATATATATATATATATATATATATATATATATATATATATATATATATATATATATATATATATATATATATATATATATATATATATATATATATATATATATATATATATATATATATATATATATATATATATATATATATATATATATATATATATATACATACATACATACATATATATATATATATATATATATATATATATATATATATATATATATATATATATATATATATATATATATATATATATATATATATATATATATAAACAATTATGGAATAATCACCAAGCATATTATCATGCACACATCCATAATTCTCGTCAATCCACGTAACATACAAATGTGCATACATTCACACAACATTTATCTCTATGCCATGTGACTCAATGCAACTCAATGCAACTCAATGCAATTCATGCCATGTGGTACCAACACTTGTTATCATTTTTCGATTTTTACATTTAAACCGGGTCCGTCCTTTAGACCGATAATAACAAAAGTCCGTCCTCTAAGCTTTCAAGCCCACCCTTCTAGGTTTGGGACAAGTCACTAGTCTCCACGAAACTAGCAAGCATTGCCTCTTGACTAAATGATACGTATACAATCAACAACTAAATGCACTTAAGACCGCTATCGCATCTTAATCTCATGCATTCTCAAATAATTCATCACATAAGAATTATAACATGATTGCACACTCACACATCATATCAAAGTATTCATACTTTCAACATCATCATATTTTATCAAGCAATGCACACATATTCATAATATGTTCTTATGCATTCTTCACATACAATCGCATACAATTATTATGCATTCACAATTCAATACCACTACCACATTTCAAGCAATGCACACATATTCACAATATGTTCTCATGCATTATATATGCCAAAAGGCCACATTTCACACTATTGCACAATCTAGGATTCACGCCATACGGCTACCCAAAGCATATATATATAACATCACACAATTACTCATTTCAGATCAAGATTGAACACAATCGAACCAACAATCAACATTGGATGAGAAATCACAAGAAATGAAAATGTTGTCACGCTCTCTAGCTTGCTCGCCTTGCGAGCTCCTAGCGAACACTCGCTACTTGTTTGCCTAGCGAACAAGCTCGCGAAGGCAAACCGAAGCTACTGTGATGCTTCGCTACCCACTCGCTGGGGCTTCGCCTTGCGAACCCCTCACTACCTCGCTCGCTACCAGCGAAGAGGATCAATTACATTCTGTCCAAGTCTGGGACCATTCGCTACTAGCTCGCTACAGCGAACACTCGCGACCTGCTCGCCTAGCGAAGGTGCTAGCGAACGTCTGCGATGTTCAAAACCCCAACTGTCCAAAACTCTCCAAAACTCTCCAAAACTCCTAAAATCACCCAATTCAATTCCAACGAGTTCCAGTACTCTTAGTCAAACAATCCTCAACTAATCTACACCACTTATTCTGGATTCCAACCGTTAAAACCTTGATTCTACCGATTAAACTCATTTATGCCCTAAAATGGAAAATGTAGAAAAACACCCAACAACCCAAACCAATCATACATAATCATAAACATTGATAGAATAACAACATTTCACACCCTTACCTTGATTAAATCGGTTCTTGAGAGATGATCTTGATGAATCCAAGTTTTCCTCCTTTTTCCTTCTCTTTTCTCTTCTTCCTCTTCTTTCTCTCCTCTTTCCCTTATGTTTCTATTCTTCTCTTTTCTTTCCACTTTTCCTTATATGTCTTTCTATTCTATTTCCTCCCATCACATTTCTTCTCTCAAAATATCTACCAATAACTCCAATAATTAAAATCATCCAAATAAATCAATTAATTAATATAAATAATTAATTATTGAAAATTGGGCTGTTACAACCCTCCCCCACTTTAGGATTTTTCGTCCTCGAAAATGTTACCTGATTCAAACAACTCTGGATAAGACTCACTCATCTGACTCTCGAGTTCCCAAGTCACATTTCCACCAGTCGGTCCTCCCCAAGCGACCTTCACCAAAGCAATCTCTTTGCCTCGAAGTTGCTTCAACTCTCGATCCTCTATCCGCATAGGTGATGTCTCCACAGTCAGGTTATCTCTCACCTGTACATCATCTACTTGGACTACATGAGACGGATTTGCAATGTATTTCCTCAACTGAGATACATGGAACACGTCATGGAGATTAGCATGCGACAGTGGTAAAGCAACACGATAGGCTACCTCTCCTATCCTCTACAAAATCTGATAAGGACCAATGAAACGCGGCGTAACTTACGCGACTTCAATGCCCTACCTACACTATTTATAGGAGTAACCCGAAGAAACACCTGATCCCCCTCCTGAAATTCAAGTGTTTTCCTCCTCTTGTCATGGTAACTTTTTTGACGACTCTGAGAAATCTTCATCTTCTCTTGAATCATCTTAATCTTATCGGTAGTCTGCTGGACTATCTCAGGTCCAACCACAGAACTCTCTCCCGACTCGTACCAACATAATGGCGTCCTACACCGTCTACCATACAATGCTTCAAACGGTGTCATACCAATACTCGAATGAAAGCTGTTGTTGTAAGTAAATTAAATCAAAGGTAAGTAGCTATCTCAAGTTCCTCCCTTCTCCAATACACAAGCTCTCAAAAGATCCTCAAGTGACTGAATCATTCTCTCAGTCTTACCATCGGTCTGCGGATGATAAGCTGAACTCAAACGCAACTTCGTACCCAAAGCACTTTGCAAACTCTCCCAAAATCTTGAAGTAAACCTCAGATCTCTATCTGACACAATGCTAGATGGAATACCATGAAAACTGACAATCCTTTCAATGTACAGCTTTGCCAATTTCTCCAACGGGTAATACATTCGCATAGGAATAAAGTGAGCAGATTTGGTCAATCTATCCACAATAACCCAAATAGCTTCAAAATTACTCGGCGTCCTCGGTAAACCAGATACAAAATCCATAGAAATGTTATCCCATTTCCACTCAGGAATAAACAACGGTTGCATCAAACCCGACAGTTTCGGATCCTCAATCTTTGACTTCTGACAAGTCAAACAAGAATACACAAACTCGGCAATATCCTTCTTCATACGAGGACACCAAAATACTTTCCTCAAATCTTGATACATCTTAGTAACACCCGGATGAATACTCAATCCACTACGATGCCCTTCTTCAAGAATACTCTTCTTCAGCTCAATAACATCAGGAACACAGACTCTATCATGACACCTCATGATACCATTTTCATCAATCCGAAAATCACCACCTTGACCTTGATTGATCAAAGTCAACCGATCAACTAAACTCAAATCAGATTTCTGTCCTTCTCGAATCTCGTCAAGAATACCACTAGTAAGCTTTAACATACCCAGCTTTATTCCGTAAGAAGTCTTCTCACACACCAAACTCAAATCGTGAAATTGCTCAATCAATTCCAACTATTTTACCATCATCATTGACATATGCAATGATTTCCTATTTAATGCATCAACCACCACATTCGCTTTACCCGGATGGTAATTCAAACCAAAATCAAAATCTTTCAGAAGTTCCAACCATCTCCTCTGCCTTGCATTCAATTCTTTCTGATAAAAGAGATACTTCAAACTCTTATGATCACTAAATACCTCAAATCTCGAACCAAACAAATAATGCCTCCAAAGCTTCAGCACAAATACAACGGCGGCCAACTCTAGGTCATGTGTCGGATAATTCATCTCATGCACTTTGAGTTGCCTCGAAGCATAAGCTACAACTTGTTTACTTTGCATCAACGCACCTCCTAAACCCATCAAAGAAGCATCACAATACACAACAAACGGTTCTGCCGGATTCAGCAAAATCAAAACAGGAGCTGTCGTCAATCTTCTCTTAAGCTCTTGAAAACTTCCTTCACACTTTGCATTTCAAACAAAAGCTTGACCTTTCCTAGTCAACTGCGTCAACGGTAAAGATAACTTGGAAAATCCTTCAATGAATTTCCGATAATATCCCGCCAAACCAAGAAAACTTCTAATCTCAAAAACTGATTTCAGAGTCTCCCATTATGATACCGCTTCAACCTTCGCTGGATCAACTGCAATACCTCTACTCGAAATCACATGACCAAGGAAACTCACTTCCTTAAACCAAAATTCACACTTAGAAAGTTTAACGTATAACTGCTTCTTTTTCAACACCGATAACATAATCCTCAGATGCTCGACATGTTCTTCTTCACTCTTCAAATAAATCAAAATATCATCAATGAACACAACCACAAATTTGTCCAAATAAGGATGGAAAATCCTATTCATGTATTCCATGAATACACTCGGTGCATTAGTCACACCAAATGGCATCACAGAATACTCATAATGTCCATACCTCGTTGTAAAAGCAGTCTTCTGAATATCCTCAGCCTTCACACGAATCTGATGATACCCAGATCTTAGATCTATCTTAATGAACACACTCGCACCAACCAACTGATCCATCAAATCATCAATCCTCGAAAGTGGATACTTATTCTTGATAGTCACCTTGTTCAATTGTCTGTAGTCCATACAGAGTCTCATAGAACCTTCTTTCTTCTTAACCAACAACACTGGTGCACCCCATGGTGACACACTCGGATGAATAAACCTTTTATCAAGTAAATCTTCAAGTTGACGCTTCAACTCTTTCAATTCCAATGCAGACATACGATATGGAGCCATCGATATCAAACTAGTTCCAGGAATTAAATCGATCACAAACTCCATTTCTCGTTCCAGCGGTAAATCTTTTATCTCATCAGGAAAAACTTCCGGAAAAGCACGGACAATTGGTAAAGCATCTATTGCTACATCTTCACCAATACTCAAAGTTTCCATCAACAAAAATACCTTCGCACCATCTTGCACTGCTTCCTTCACTTGCTTTGTAGTCAAAAACAAGTCTCCTTCATCACCAGGTTCAGGAAAGATAACTGTTTTGTCAAAACAGTTAATATAAACACGATTGAATTCCAACCAATTTATCCCAAGAATAACATCGAGTTGATCTAAGTGAAGACACACTAAATCAACTCCAAAGTCTCTACCAAAAATACTCAACGGACAATTCAAACACACATACGGGGTAGTTACCGAACCCATAGCAGGAGTATCAATAACCATACATCTACTCATAACAGACAACTCAAGATTTAATCTCTTAACACAATCCAAAGAAATAAATGAATTTGTAGCTCCAGTATCAATTATAGCGATCAAAGGTATACCATTAATGAAACACGTACCTCAAATCAATCGATCATCACTAGCAGTCTCCGATCCTGATAGAGCAAACAATTTCCCATTCCCTTGAGTCTTCTTCGGCTTGTCACACTTGGTACTAATGTGCCCTTGCTCACCACAGTTGTAGCAAGTCACATTCGCACTGCTTCTGCACTCAAGAGCTTTGTGGACTAGCTTGCCACACTTGAAACATTTCTGCTCCACACTTTTGCACTCAGGAGCATGGTGTCCTTCTTCGCCGCATCTATAACATCTCACCAGAGTGGAAACTCCTCCCCCACTCAGCTTCTTGCTGTAACCAGCTTTCTGTTTCCCCTTATCAACAGGAGTCACATACAGCTTCCCTCTAAATTGACCTTCTCAATTGCTTTCAGCCATACTTGTGCTTTGTCAGGTTCATGGGTTCCCTTAAATATTGGCAGATTGTTCCTTTGAAACCTTCCCAAAGCACGAAACTCATCATCAACATTATTTCCAGCATTCACATTGGCTTGAGGATTCTACCCAATCACTCCAGCCAACCTCGTCAAAGCCTCAGCAATCGCTTCATCATTCCTACCGGCGACCATCGTTCTGAATCCCAACAACAGAACTCATAAGAACCAACAATATCGACAGTGTCATACACACAATCAAATATATATACAGGGAGTAAACACATTAACAACTTGGCCAACTGGCCGACCTGCTCTGATACCACTTAATGTAACACCCCCTTCTATACCCCCAAATATACAATAAATCACTTAAGCACGTAATAAAATTTCATCAGAGTATTATTAAAACATGGCATAAAAGAGGCATGTAACATCACATACAAAATTGAAACATACAACACCTGCTCTATAAAAGACATGCAACAGTGGGGTAGCTTTCAACAAAGGAACTTAGTCCTTACACCCACATCTCAATATTTAGAATAACAGCGGAAACATCTAAACATTGAATCATTTTAAGACATGTAATCATATAAATACATATCATTCAGTTTGATTCACAACATCATTCATGTTTACATAAACATTTGTCAGCAGATACATATACAAATGTATCACAAAAGAATGCTATACAATCCTAACTACCCGGTGCTACATATCAGAGCTTAACCGACCAAAAGAATGAAGTTATACTTGTTGCGGTGAGAATCGTGATACCAAGCTATTGATTAACTTGAATCTTAATTCTTAAATTCACAACCGAACTTTAATTTATCTAAAAAGGAAAGGTTTAAAGAAAGAAAAACCTATAAAAAATGCTAAGCAAAAAGCAAGGCCTAAAGCTAAGCAAAGAGATATCTAAAGATTCGAGGGTTGGTTATGCATAGGGTAGGTATTTCACATCCTAAACATATGTAGTACTCTACAGGAACCTCTTGTTAATATTTGTGTTTGCTAAAGTTTGCTTGCTAAAGGAAATGTGCTAAGGGTAAAGATATAAAGTATAAAGTATGTACAAAGTTTGGTAAAACACGACATCAGGAGAAATGCAAATGAGAATGAAACACTCATGATATGCATATGTATATGAATTATGCAGATGATATATGATCAAAATGCAAATGCAGACGTCGACGACAAGGCTCGACTCTTTTAGTGAGAAGACAAGACTGGAAGACTGATTCCTCAACACGGAGATTACTTTTGTTCTGCTTAGGGACCAAAGATGCTACTGCTGAATATATCTCTGCCACACTGGTAAATTGTGTCAAATTGATGATCCTTGTAGGAAGGATGAAGAGCTGCCTGGGGATTCTTCAAGCAAACTACCCCAGTTTAGCTGTTTGTTGTAGATGAACTGATAATCGCTTCAGCTTGTTGAAGATGACTGATCCGCTGGGTGCTTGGAAGGCTTGCCCCAGTCTGAGTCTTGAAATATCTTCTGGATAAACCAAATATGAGAAGACCTTGCCTTGAACAAATCTTGAATTGATTCTTAGACAGGATGTAAAAGAACTTTCCCCTGATAGGATCACCGACCAAGTTTCTCAATGTTTGAAAATTCCTTGAGAGGAAAGCCAGTTTGCAAACAAAAGTATTCATACAAACATGGTAGTGTAAAGTTTATGCAACTTTTGAAATCAAAATCATTTTCGAAAGATGCAAAATAAGTGAGTCATTGGTTAGAACAATCAAAGTTTAATGGTAAAGCAAAAAAGTATGATGCCAAAACAAATGATCTGCAAAGATCTTTTGTAGTCAGTTTACGCAACCTTGTTGTAGTATGCTTTCAAAATAACCTTGTTTCAGTTAGGTCTTTTGAGGGTTGTAATGTGGTTTGGTTCGCGGTTTAAGAAATAAAGGATAAAGGCTCAAAGTTTATTTATGCCCACCCAATCTACGTGATGATCTTCAGTCCTATGCTTAGCTAACTGAGAATATGCACTCAGGTTCCTATAGGAATTTGAATCTTTATGATTTCTGAATACGTGGTCTCTTCATTTTCAAGTTCTCTTATGCATTCGTCAATTTCGTCTACTAAATAGCAGGTATCGTCTATGGCTGGTGCTTGTAAGAACTTGGTGAGAATGAACTCTATCTTTTCTTCTCCTACTTCGAATGTTAGCCTTCCTTTCTTCACGTCTATAATAGCTCCGGCTGTAGCTAGGAACGGTCTTCCTAGGATAATTGGGGTAACAGTGTCCTCCTTGATGTCCATGATTATGAAGTCGGTTGGAATGTAGAATTGTCCTATGCGTACTGGAACGTTTTCCAGTATTCCGACGGGGTATTTTACTGATCGGTCAGCTAATTGTATGGACATTTTGGTTGGTCTGAGGTCTCCCATATTCAGCTTTTTGCATATAGATAAAGGCATAACACTGATACTGGCTCCTAAATCGCATAGAGCTTTGTCTATTACGAACTTTCCTATGACGCAGGGTATGGAGAAACTACCTGGTTCTTTTAATTTAGGAGGCATGCGGTTTTGAATTATAGCGCTACACTCTGCAGTAAGTGTAACTGTTTCGTTATCCTCGATCTTTCTCTTGTTTGACAGGATTTCTTTGAGAAATTTAGCGTATGACGGCATTTGAGTTATCGCTTCTGTAAAAGGAATAGTGATATTCAACTATTTAAGGAGCTCTACAAATTTCTTAAACTGTCCTGAAGTTTTGGAGTTTATTAATCTTTGAGGATAAGGGATAGGTGGTTTATATGGCGCTGGAGGTGCTTGAGTTTTTTCACTTGTGGTATCCTCCTTCTCGTTGTCTTCCTTCTTCTCTAACTCGGATTCCTTTTCTGCTTGTTCAGTTGGTTTTTGTTGCATGGCTGAGTTTTCGGTCCTCGGATCGATCGGTTCGTCCAATTATTTTCCACTTCTTAGTATTACAGCATTCGCTTGACCTTTTGGATTCTGTTCGGGTTGTCCAGGAAATATGCCAGCGGGTGCGGCAGCAGAGGCTTGTTGTTGAGCCACTTGTGATATCTGTGTTTCTAACATTTTGTTGTGGGTGGCTAAAGCGTCTACTTTTCCGGTCAACTGTTTAATTTGCTCTCTAGTGTGTATGTTTTGATTCAGGAATTCTTTGTTTGTTTGAGCTTGAGTAGCTATGAATTTTTCCATCATCAACTCGAGGTTTGATTTCCTAGGTGCAGTCTGAGCAGCAGTTGGTTTCTGATATCCTGGCGGAGCAGTAGGCATTTGCAATGCGTTTTCGCTTTTGTAAGAAAAGTTTGGATGATTTCGCCAACCTGGGTTGTAAGTATTTGCGTAAGGATTTCCTTGAGCATAATTTACTTGGTCTGATGGGATTCCGGCCAGCAATGGGCATTCGGGCGCATTATGAGTGGTGCTTCCGCATAACTCACAGTTTGGAGTTACGGCAGCGACGGTTGCAGTGGGGTTAACGGTCAGACTGTCAATCTTCTGTGCTAGGGCATCTACTTTAGCGTTGAACTTTTCAAGGCTGCTAATATCGTACATCCTACCTTTCGCTGTGGTTTTCTCTGTTGGAGTGCGTTCACCTCCCCATTGGCAGTGGTTCTGAGACATGTTTTCGATTAGTTGATAGGTTTCGTCGTATGGCTTATCCATAAGTGCACCGCCCGCGGAAGCGTCTATTGTCAATCTGGTATTGTATAAAAGCCCATTATAGAAAGTATGGATTGTCACCCAGTCTTCTAAACCGTGGTGAGGACATGTTCTCATCATATCTTTGAATCGTTCCCATGCTTCGTAAAGAGATTCAGTATCTTTTTGTTGAAATCTGTTGATTTGAGCTCTAAGCATAGCAGTTTTGCTTGGCGGAAAATATCTCGCTAAGAAGACGTTTTTCAATTGTTCCCACGTCGTAACGGAGTTGGATGGTAAGGATTGTAACCATGTCCACGCTCTGTCTCTAAGAGAGAATGGGAAAAGACGAAGTCTTATCGCGTCTGGAGTTACTCCATTTGCTTTCACTGTGTCTGCGTATTGTACAAACTTTGTTAAATGTTCGTTTGGATCCTCAGTTGCGTTTCCTGAGAATTGGTTTTGTTGTACAGCTGACAGCAATGATGGTTTCAGCTCAAAATCGTTTCGAGTAATAGCTGGGGCAACAATGCTACTCCTAGGCTCCATCTGAGAGGGTGTAGCGTATGCCTTCAGCGGTTTGTTTGGAGGTCCTTCAGCCATGTTTGATTCTTCTTCGAATTTGGGAATGGGAGTGAGAGGATCGGGAATGTTATGTTTGAGTTGGTACTCAATGATTCGGCTTCTTAGATGTAAGAAGCGTTCTAGTTCTGCGACTGAAGGTTTCAAGATATCGCCTTGTGGGCGATCACTTGGCATACAATCGACAGCACTAGTAAAGGAAAAATGAAAATAGTTAACCTAGTATACACGACGTAACAGAAGGTTACACTATTGACTAAACAGGTCCCCGGCAACAGCGCCAAAAACTTGATCGCGACTTTCTATGTCTAATACAACCTAACTGCAAGTGCACAGTCTATCGCGTAGTAATAATAGATATCGATCCCACAGGGACTCATAATCAAACTAGTGTTCTCGGGAGTTACTATGTTTAGCTAGGTAGATAATGTTTAAGGGAATAAGATTGTCACTAAAGAGAACTAAGAATGTTAATTAAATTATAATTAAGTGAATCGATATGAAGTAATTATGTTCTTCGGGGATTTGACAAGTTACCGGTATACGAAATATTTTTCAGAGTTTATTTAAGCAGAAAATGGTGATCTGAAGACTCTCGCCTCACGATGGTTATTGACGCTAATCATAATTCTAAGGGTCAAACGTACGCTTTCGTGTCCCATTCGGGGTTTAAATTATTTTTTGGAAATCTCTAAATTCTAATTCATTTTAAAGTGCTTTCGCTGTTATTAAAATGAATGACTAGTGTTTACTATCTGGTCTTGCCGCAGCTTTCGCTTGTTGGCTCGTACCTTAATTAATTTCCCACTTTCGTGGCAAAACTACTTTTAAATAAGTTCTCGCTTTCACGACGAAGTTTATTCCGTAAATTAATTTAAACACTTAGACCATAAACAACTTTTGAAAAAGACAATTTTCAACCGGTTATTATCAAATCCCTTCCGAATTATTATTACATATCGATTACTTTAATTTAGCCAGACATGGATTTGGGAAAGGTAAAACATAAATGAAAACAATAAATAATAGCATACATCATAATAAAAACTGGAATTACGATTAAAATGAGAAACCTGTAAATATTCCAATTGACCTTTGGGCAGATCCTCCACAAATGTTGGCAGGATTCTGGTCTTTGTGCCAATTGATCGTACAATGGAAATAAGAATTACAGAAGAAATGAAAGGAATGCAGAAAGAGAAAAGAGAAACAAATAAGAATATTAAAAACTGGAAAGGTTGCTCTGAAAATAAATTGGCAGCACTTCGTTGTCTGAATGCGGCCCCCTTCTGAGTTCCCCTTCTTCCCCTTTTATAGAAATGGAATTCTAACGGTTATAACTCGAAGAAGGTGGACTTTGAGG
The DNA here is from genome assembly GCA_963859935.3 of Lathyrus sativus. NCBI lineage: Eukaryota > Viridiplantae > Streptophyta > Magnoliopsida > Fabales > Fabaceae > Lathyrus > Lathyrus sativus. The sequence continues at coordinate 808,646,289 of OZ012735.1, forward strand.
CAGAATTATCAGGGAGTAGTGGTCCACTATTTGGGACTTGGAACTGCTTCTTTCACGTGCATTTGAAGTGGGGCGTTTTTGCCTGCATGACGGTCGTCACAATGTGTGACGGTCGTCACCCGTGTGACGGTCGTCACAACAGCAAAATCAGCATTCTGCGTTTTTCATGTTGTTTTCATCCGGTTTTCGTCCATATTTCATCTGAGATTGCTTCTTTTCTTCATATTGCCTTGTTTAAACATGATCATCAAATACCTGCAAAGTATCAGACAAATAACACAGAAATAACCCGAAATCGGATCGAAAACAGTTAAACATCAATTGAATTATGCATCAAAATATATATACGATTTCGTGTTATCAAACTCCCCTAAGCTTGAATCTTTGCTTGTCCTCAAGTAAAACAGGAAAAAGTCGGCAAGCACGAGGCAGCTTCTTCGTTTGCAAAGTTGGGAAAAACCGGGATTCTTAGTAAGAATAAAACGAGTACCATGACGACACTGGACTACAAGTCTTCAGAGGTCTCCTTCTTATGCAAATCGGTCCCAGTTATGCTACTGTAGCTTGGTGTCAAGGTCCTCGCGGCAAGTTCACCCTGTTTGTTCTAGCGCAATCACATTAAGCCCGTTGTCCATACACTTTCATGGCAAGTCGACCTGTTAGTGAATATGGTCTCATTTCTGTTTTGATCTTCTTCATTGATCATAAGCTTGTATCATTGATTTTTTCAATGAGTTTTCGTGCCGTTGGGCTAAATGCTCGGGTGAGGAGCACCTAACTTAGAAGGAAACGTGTCTTTATATTTTTGGCTATCTAGCTTTCTTTTCATGATTTTTCATCTTTTTGGAGATCATACACTTATTTGCATTGGTCACTCGCTTAGAAGTGTTTTAGGATGGTGCTGACTGCTAGTATAAACTACTTGGGGCTGAGTTTGCGTAGACACTTGAGACTTTGGTACACGTAGGTAGTGAAACCGACTCGCATAAACCGGAGATCTAAGGTGTCAGGATGGTACTGGTTTTGTTAGAATTGTCGTCTCCTCGGAGTTTCAAAACTTGGTTTGAACTCGAGCGCATTCTCGTGATGCTTTTGCTTTTGAGGAACGAACGAAAAAAAAAAAATTTTGTTTACGTCAAATAACGTGGGGATGCTTGTGTAACGGAAAAGGAATATATAAACGAGCTTTATTTTCTAAAAATAGAAAATGTTTGAATATAAATTACGAAATTCAAAGTACAATGGAATGGGAAATAAACGCTTCGCTCCCACACTATCTCAATCAGTGTCCCCACTGATTTGAAAGAATGCGAGAGGGAGATACAACGGGAATGAAAGTACAAATAAACTGAAAATATAGTAAACAAATAAGGAAAATGATAACTAATCACGGCCTCTGCCTCGGTCACGTCCTCGCTCTCATCCTCTGGCTCTGACCTGGGCAACTCGGTCCTCAAAACTCATAGCTCTGATATGATAGACATAGTCACGGAGTCCTTCGAACTGCAGGGTCAGATTCGCCAAGTTCTCAGTAATGGTTTCTTGGCCGGTTTGTAGTTGTTGCATTTGGGTCCGATGCCAAGCTTCGAACTGCTCGGCTCGCTGATTCTGCTGCTGCATCATAGCGAGTATCTGGGCCTGCTGGTCGAGAGAGCGGCGGAGGTCCTCTTCTGAGTAGTCGGGCACTGGGCGATGGCGGCGGCGGCGGGAGGATGTACCTTCGGAAGGAAGAGGCTGCGATGCCTCCGGTTGCTCCGGTCTGTCCAACTCAGCTTGGATTTCGTCGTTAGAACCTTGGGTGTGGTCCTGAGTTGGATCAGCGGCAGCAGGAGGGGCAGTGAGGTCAAATAACCAGTTGGTACGATCCTCTGGGTGTGTCCGGGTGCATGATGGAAGGATGATGCTTCAGACGGTTTTGCCACGCACTACCAGGTGGTACTTGCCATCGGCTCTGGAACGGATGAGGTGAGAGGCTCTGCAGTGGTCGGTGTCAAGGAACACCGAGGGAATGGCATGGAGGTGCTGGAGGCGGTCGCCGAGGTTCAGCCCAAGTGCAATGGCAGTGACAATCCCGCCAAAGTAAAATGGCTTGGAGCCACGGTTACAGTTGGCCTGAATGTGGGCCAGAAGGAACAGAGCGGCGTTGATAGGCTCGTTGTTGAAGACACAGTGGAGGAAGAAGAGCTCTTTCGAGTTCACCTTATGGTTGCTGTCCCGGGCGAAGATTGTGTTGCTCAATGCTCGGTGGAAGTACCGGATGGTCGGGTTATGGATATGCATTACGTGCAAAGAATCCCAACCATCGGCATTGATGCCGGTCAACAGGTACCAGAGCGCGAAGGGCTTCGTGTTGGAACTGATCGGTGAGGCGGCGGTGAGCATTGTCGCCTCGAGGGAGTTGTAAGATGGCGGCAATCTGGTTCTGGTTCACTTGATAGTTTGTGCCGAACATCCGGAAGCATGCGGCATTGGAGTGTTGGCTGAGGTCGCCGCTGGAAGTGACGTAGGTGAACGAACTTAGGAACTCGAGAGTGAGTTATTCGTACATCGGTAGTGGATTGGTGCAGAGGTTCCAGATGCCGGCTCTTTGAAGCATCCAAGTGACGCCTTCAAGGAGTCCGAGCTCTGTGAGCGATGGAATATGTGGATAATGAGTCGGCTGGAGCGACCGTTGATGGAATGTGATGTAGTTGGCCCGCTGTCTCTCGCCGGAGTCACCTTCGCTGAACACAATGTTGCTGAGGTCTGGGGTTTCGTGGTTTCTGGCCATTGTTGGAGGATTGAGGTGGTTCTGAGGAGTGGGAAAATGTGACAGAAGTGTAGTAGGAAGTTGAGATGGGAGTTGGGATATATGGTGCAAGGTGGGGAAAACGAAAAATTGGAGTGGGGAGGGAGTTGCTGATGATTGGAAGTTGAAAGGAGATGAGTGGGAGAGAAAACGCAACCCCTGTTATATCAGATAACAGTTTTGGGTTCGTTACGGTCGTCACGTATCTGTGACGGTCGTCACCCGCGTGACGCTCGTCAGGCTTCTGTGACGGTCGTCACAGCAGCAAAATCTGCAGAACGCAGAATTTTGCTGTGAGGGTGTCCTTGCAGTGACTTTTAGCCCTAGTATTGATATGGCAATGTATTATAGCAGCCAATAAACAATGAATAATGTAAAAATAGAATAAATGAATAAATGCTATAATTGAAATAACAAGAAATTAGAATGATTGTAATGTAATACATGAAGAAATTAACAATGCGAAAATCCAAATGATTAAACTAAACTAAACTAAACTAAAACTAGTATCTAGTCTTTTCGTGCCTTCAACTCATCGAACTTCCGTGCATAGTAGTCGAGCTGGTCACAGACTAAGTCCATGAAGACTACCAGTTCGCTGTGTATGCCTGCGATGTCGTCTTTGACAGTAGTCAGAGCTGCATCAACATTGTCCAACCGGAGTAGAACAGTATCCATTTTGTCAGTGGTGTCCTCAGGAATAGGCTCAGGATAGGTGTTGTAATGCGGAGGAGTCGTAGGGTCTACTTCAGCTTCTGATACAGCATCCTCATAGTACATATAGTCGTGTGCCTCAGAGATGTGGTCACTGTCGTACATATAGTTCTATGGTGTTGACTGAGGTGAAGGAGGTCCCATAGGCTCATCCAATTCATAAAGCCAGTTGTCCTTGTTGTGGATACTTGTCATCTGATGATTAGGCAGTGTGAATAGCTGGACAGGTTTTTCGTTGATGAGGTACTCATAAGGTCCAGGTCCCATAGTTCCTAAAATGCGCCTGTTAAAGCAGAACTGTATATTCATGGGTCGGATGGTGCCAAAACGAGTGCTTGCATTTAAGTGGAATCTAAGGCCAAGCTCGTGGGCAATCATTGTCACGAGGCCTCCTATAAGAATAGGTGACTGTGGGTCCTGAGTGAGGCGTCTGAAAGATCTCATCATGAAAGGCACTGCATTTACTGTACGTCCCTGAGAAGCACAGAACATGATGAATAACTCCTCTTTAGATACTGTAGTAATATTTTCTTCTTTCCCGAAAAGGGTGTGAGCTAGTATCTTATGGAAGTATCTGAAAGCTGGGTTATGAATATCATCATTATACATTATGTCTGGTTCAGGGTGATAGTCGCCTGTGATCCTACCCCAGAATTGGTCGAGTTCAAAATCAATATCGTCATCTTCTGCACTGATGAACACATGCGGTCCGCTAGGAAATCCTAGGAGGTTAGCTAGTGGCATCCGGCTATGGGTTTGGTCCATTCCAAACATTCGAAAGGTAATCAGCTCTGTGTTGGATCCAAAACCATAGTTGGGTAGATATCTGAATGAACTAAGGAATTTGTAGGTGAGGTCCTTATAGGTAGCAAAACGTGTTTTCAAAGCAGTGTTCTCCCAACCCAGTTGATTGAACAGGTATTGAATGCTATCTGTGATTCCTAGTTTATCCATGGTAGACTTATCATAATACAGCGTTAAGGCTATTTCTCTTTCAGTTAGTGCTGCAAATCTTGCCTTTTGAGCTAGTCCTCGAAAATGAACCTTTGTGAAGTCGTACTCAGCCATACTCGCAGGTAAGTCGGAGAAAACAGGAGGAATGTTTTGAAGACTTTTAAAATCCTGAAAAGTTTAAAACAGAAGTTTGAAGTCAGGATTTTTAAAAACAAAAAGCGGTAAAAACAAAAGACCAAAAGAGAAAAATAAAATAAAAATAAAAATATGAAAACAAACGAAAGTAAAAATAGTAGTAAGTTTAAGTTTAGAATAAAGTTTCAAAGTAAAATTTTAAATAAAAATGAAATACAGTAACGAGGAAAAATGAGGGAAAAGTTGGGTTGCCTCCCAGTAAGCGTTGTTTTTAACGTCTAAAGTCTGACGATAGCTTGGTGACAAGCTATTCGGGTGTTTGAGCTGGAAGCTCAAGCAATGCTATACTGCAGACTTGAGGGCTGTTTTCGTTCTTATTATAATGTTTTAGACGTTGCCCGTTTACGATAAACGGTACATTCGTCTTATCGGTAATTTCAACAGCTCCATTCTGAAGTACTTTAGTCACCTCATAAGGTCCGGACCACCTAGATTTTAGTTTACCAGGGAAGAGTTTTAATCTTGAGTTAAATAGCAATACGATGTCTCCCACACTGAATTGTTTCTTGACTGAACGTTTATCATGCCACTTTTTAGTTCGTTCTTTGTAGATACGGGCATTTTCGTAAGCGTCTAATCGAAGTTCTTCCAATTCGTGTAAGTTCAAGATTCGCTTCTCTCCTGCCTCGGTGTAGTTGAAATTGAGTGTCTTAATGGCCCAGAAGGCCTTATGCTCTAATTCTACAGGGAGATGGCAGGATTTACCGTAAACTAATTTGTAGGGTGTAGTACCTATTGGTGTCTTAAAAGCGGTCCTATAAGCCCATAAAGCTTCATGTAGCTTTGATGACCAATCTTTCCTTGAGGTAGCGACAGTCTTTTCCAATATCTGTTTTATTTCCCTGTTCGAGACCTCTACTTGTCCGCTAGTTTGCGGATGATAGGGTGTAGCTACTCGGTGTCGAACTCCATATTTAGAAAGAAGTTTATCAAATATCCGCGATATGAAGTGAGATCCGCCGTCACTAATGACGAGTCTGGGTACACCGAATCTAGGAAAGATTGTGTTTTTGAAGAGTTTGATTACTACTCGTGCGTCGTTTGTTGGAGCAGCAATGGCTTCTATCCATTTAGACACATAGTCTACAGCGACGAGTATGTAGTTATTACCAAAAGAAGGTGGGAATGGTCCCATGAAATCTATTCCCCATACGTCAAAGATTTATACCTCTAGGATTCCTTTCTGAGGCATTTCATCGCGTCGTGAGATGTTGCCAGTTCATTGACATCGATCATATTTTAGCACAGCGATGTGGACGTCTTTCCAGAGGTTAGGCCAGAATAAGCTGACTTGGAGAATCTTAGAGCACGTCTTGGATGTACTAGCATGACCACCATATGGTGCTGAATGGCATTGGGAAATGATATTTTCTATTTCTTCCTCTGGGACACAGTGACGGTATATGTTGTCGGCCCCTCTCTTGAAGAGTAAAGGTTCGTCCCAATAATAGTGTTTCAGATCGTGGAAGAATTTTTTCTTTTGCTGGTAAGTGAGATCCGGTGGAAGCACGCCTGCAGCGAGGTAATTAACGATGTCAGCATACCAAGGTAATGTGACTTGGGCATAGACGGCTTCTACGGCTTTTTCGAATTCTGGATCTTCCGAGATGGGCGTGTCACTTTCTAATTTGGCTATCAGACGTTCGTACGGGAAATCATCGTTGATCGGTACTGGTTCATGTTTGATGCCTTCTATTCGGGATAAGTGATCTGCAACAACGTTCTCGGTTCCTTTCTTATCTTTGATTTCTAAGTCAAACTCTTGTAATAACAGGATCCATCTCAATAGTCTTGGTTTGGCATCCTTTTTGCTTATTAGGTACCTAATGGCAGTGTGGTCTGTGTATATGATAATTTTTACTCCTACTAAGTAAGAACGGAATTTGTCAAGCGCAAATATAACTGCTAGAAGTTCCTTTTCTGTGGTAGCGTAGTTCATTTGGGCAGGATCTAAGGTTCTACTGGCATAGTAGATGGCATGGAGCTTCTTTTCCTTCCTTTATCCTAGAACTGCGCCTATGGCATAATCACTCGCATCGCACATGATTTCGAACGGTAATCGCCAATCGGGTGGTTGCATAATCGGTGCGGTGATAAGGGCTGATTTTAATGTTTCGAATGCTTTTAAACAGTCGTCGTCGAAGACGAACTCAGCATCTTTCATCAACAGGCCGGTCAAAGGTTTTGTGATTTTTGAAAAATCTTTTATAAATCTTCGGTAGAAACCGGCATGTCCTAGAAAACTCTGTATTTCTCGTACGGATTTTGGAGGTTGGAGATCTTTTATAATCTCTATTTTAGCTTTGTCGACCTCAATTCCTTTATTTGATATGACATGTCCTAGAACTATTCCTTGTCGGACCATAAAATGGCATTTTTCCCAATTTAGGACGAGGTTCACTTTTACGCATCGTTCTAATACCATTTCTAAGTTTTGTAGGCATCCTTCGAAACTTTGTCCACATACCGAGAAATCATCCATAAATATTTCCATGATGTCGTCTATGAAATCTGCAAAGATTGCCATCATGCATCTTTGGAAGGATGCTGGAGCAACGACATTCGGCGGTAAGCAAAAGTACCATAAGGACAGGTGAATGTAGTCTTTTCTTGGTCATCAGGATGAATGGGAATTTGGAAAAATCCTGAATAGCCATCTAGATAGCAGAAATATGAATGTTTGGCTAATCTTTCCAACATTTGGTCTATGAAGGGTAACGGGAAGTGATCTTTTCGTGTGGCCTTGTTAAGCTTCCTATAATCAATGCACATCCTGCTTCCAGTCACGACTCTTTTTGTTATCAATTCGCCTTTTTCGTTTTTAACTACTGTGACTCCTCCTTTCTTTGGTACGACATGAACTGGGCTAACCCATTCACTATCGGAGATTGGATAGATGATTCCTGTATCTAGCAATTTCTTTACTTCATCTCTGACTACAGTGCTTAGGATGGGGTTCAGTCTCCTCTGATGCTCTCTAGAGGTTTTAGAGTCTTCCTCTATTGTAATTCGATGCATACAGATTGAAGGGCTTATACCATTTAGATCGCTTATGTTATAGCCTAACGCGGTGGGGTACTTCTTTAGGACTTCTAATAGCTTTTCGGTTTCTGGTTGTCCTAAGTCAGCGTTGACTATCACTGGTCTTTTTAGTTCATCGTCTAGGAATTCATATCTAAGGTTTTTGGGTAGTGTTTTAAGTTCTAAAGACGGGTTCTTCGGACCTGGCATATGGTTTGGAGTCAGTGCTAAGCTTTCGCTTAGGCTGTCGTCTTTATACGGTTTACGCCAGTCATCGTCTTCAGAAATATCGGGTATTTGGAATCTTTATGATTTCTGAATACGTGGTCTCTTCATTTCAAGTTCTGCTTATGCATTCGTCAATTTCGTCTACTAAATAGCAGGTATCGTCTATGGCTGGTGCTTGTAAGAACTTGGTGAGAATGAACTCTATCTTTTCCTTCTCCTACTTTGAATGTTAGCCTTCCTTCTTCACGTCTATAATAGCTCCGGCTGTAGCTAGGAACGGTCTTCCTAGGATAATTGGGGTAACAGTGTCCTCCTTGATGTCCATGATTATGAAGTCGGTTGGAATGTAGAATTGTCCTATGCGTACTGGAACGTTTTCCAGTATTCCGACGGGTATTTTACTGATCGGTCAGCTAATTGTATGGACATTTTGGTTGGTCTGAGGTCTCCCATATTCAGCTTTTTGCATATAGATAAAGGCATAACACTGATACTGGCTCCTAAATTGCATAGAATTTGTCTATTACGAACTTTCCTATGACGCAGGGTATGGAGAAACTACCTGGTTCTTTTAATTTAGGAGGCATGCGGTTTTGAATTATAGCGCTACACTCTGCAGTAAGTGTAACTGTTTCGTTATCCTCGATCTTTCTCTTGTTTGACAGGATTTCTTTGAGAAATTTAGCGTATGACGGCATTTGAGTTATCGCTTCTGTAAAAGGAATAGTGATATTCAACTATTAAGGAGCTCTACAAATTTCTTAAACTGTCCTGAAGTTTTGGAGTTTATTAATCTTGAGGATAAGGGATAGGTGGTTTATATGGCGCTGGAGGTGCTTGAGTTTTTTCACTTGTGGGTATCCTCCTTCTCGTTGTCTTCCTTCTTCTCTAACTCGGATTCCTTTTCTGCTTGTTCAGTTGGTTTTTGTTGCATGGCTGAGTTTTCGGTCCTCGAATCGATCGGTTCGTCCAATTTTTTTCCACTTCTTAGTATTACAGCATTCGCTTGACCTTTTGGATTCTGTTCGGGTTGTCCAGGAAATATGCCAGTGGGTGCGGCAGCAGAGGCTTGTTGTTGAGCCACTTGTGATATCTGTGTTTCTAACATTTTATTGTGGGTGGCTAAAGCGTCTACTTTTCCGGTCAACTGTTTAATTTGCTCTCTAGTGTGTATGTTTTGATTCAGAAATTCTTTGTTTGTTTGAGCTTGAGTAGCTATGAATTTTTCCATCATCAACTCGAGGTTTGATTTCCTAGGTGCAGTCTGAACAACAGCTGGTTTCTGATATCCTGGCGGAGCAGTAGGCATTTGCAATGCGTTTTCGCTTTTGTAAGAAAAGTTTGGATGATTTCGCCAACCTGGGTTGTAAGTATTTGCGTAAGGATTTCCTTGAGCATAATTTACTTGGTCTGATGGGATTCCGGCCAGCAATGGGCATTCGGGCGCATTATGAGTGGTGCTTCCGCATAACTCACAGTTTGGAGTTACGGCAGCGACGGTTGCAGTGGGGTTAACGGTCAGACTGTCAATCTTCTGTGCTAGGGCATCTACTTTAGCGTTGAACTTTTCAAGGCTGCTGATCTCGTACATCCCACCTTTCGCTGTGGTTTTCTCTGTTGGAGTGCGTTCACCTCCCCATTGGCAGTGGTTCTGAGACATGTTTTCGATTAGTTGATAGGCTTCGACGTATGGCTTATCCATAAGTGCACCGCCCGCGGAAGCGTCTATTGTCAATCTGGTATTGTATAAAAGCCCATTATAGAAAGTATGGATTGTCACCCAGTCTTCTAAACCGTGGTGAGGACATGTTCTCATCATATCTTTGAATCGTTCCCATGCTTCGTAAAGAGATTCAGTATCTTTTTGTCGAAATCTGTTGATTTGAGCTCTAAGCATAGCAGTTTTGCTTGGCGGAAAATATCTCGCTAAGAAGACGTTTTTCAATTGTTCCCACGTCGTAACGGAGTTGGATGGTAAGGATTGTAACCATGTCCACGCTCTGTCTCTAAGAGAGAATGGGAAAAGACGAAGTTTTATCGCGTCTGGAGTTACTCCATTTGCTTTCATTGTGTTTGCGTATTGTACAAACTTTGTTAAATGTTCGTTTGGATCCTCAGTTGCGTTTCCTGAGAATTGGTTTTGTTGTACAGCTGACAGCAATGATGGTTTCAACTCAAAATCGTTTCGAGTAATAGCTGGGGCAGCAATGCTACTCCTAGGCTCCATCTGAGAGGGTGTAGCGTATGCCTTCAGCGGTTTGTTTGGAGGTCCTTCAGCCATGTTTGATTCTTCTTCGAATTTGGGAATGGGAGTGAGAGGATCGGGAATGTTATGTTTGAGTTGGTACTCAATGATTCGGCTTCTTAGATGTAAGAAGCGTTCTAGTTCTGCGACTGAAGGTTTCAAGATATCGCCTTGTGGGCGATCACTTGGCATACAATCGACAGCACTAGTAAAGGAAAAATGAAAATAGTTAACCTAGTATACACGGCGTAACAGAAGGTTACACTATTGACTAAACGGGTCCCCGGCAACAGCGCCAAAAACTTGATCGCGACTTTCTATGTCTAAAACAACCCAACTGCAAGTGCACAGTCTATCGCGTAGTAATAATAGATATCGATCCCACAGGGACTCGTAATCAAACTAGTGTTCTTGGGAGTTACTATGTTTAGCTAGGTAGATAATGTTTAAGGGAATAAGATTGTCACTAAAGAGAACTAAGAATGTTAATTAAATTATAATTAAGTGAATCGATATGCAGTAATTATGTTCTTCGGGGATTTGACAAGTTACCGGTATACGAAATATTTTTCAGAGTTTATTTAAGCAGAAAATGGTGATCTGAAGACTCTCGCCTCACGATGGTTATTGACGCTAATCATAATTCTAAGGGCCAAACGTACGCTTTCGTGTCCCATTCGGGGTTTAAATTATTTTTTGGAAATCTCTAAATTCTAATTCATTTTAAAGTGCTTTCGCTGTTATTAAAATGAATGACTAGTGTTTACTATCTGGTCTTGCCGCAGCTTTCGCTTGTTGGTTCGTACCTTAATTAATTTCCCACTTTCGTGGCAAAACTACTTTTAAATAAGTTCTCGCTTTCGTGACGAAGTTTATTCCGTAAATTAATTTAAACACTCAGACCATAAACAACTTTTGAAAAAGACAATTTTCAACCGGTTATTATCAAATCCCTTCCGAATTATTATTACATATCGATTACTTTAATTTAGCCAGACATGGATTTGGGAAAGGTAAAACATAAATGAAAACAATAAATAATAGCATACATCATAATAAAAACTGGAATCACGATTAAAATGAGAAACCTGTAAATATTCCAATTGACCTTTGGGCAGATCCTCCACAAATGTTGGCAGGATTCTGGTCTTTGTGCCAATTGATTGTACAACAGAAATAAGAATTACAGAAGAAATGAAAGGAATGCAGAAAGAGAAAAGAGAAACAAATAAGAATATTAAAAACTGGAAAGGTTGCTCTGAAAATAAATTGGCAGCACTTCGTTGTCTGAATGCGGCCCCCTTCTGAGTTCCCCTTCTTCCCCTTTTATAGAAATGGAATTCTAACGGTTATAACTTGAAGAAGGTGGACTTTGAGGCAGAATTATCAGGGAGTAGTGGTCCACTATTTGGGACTTGGAACTGCTTCTTTCACGTGCATTTGAAGTGGGGCGTTTTTGCCTGCATGACGGTCGTCGCCCGTGTGACGGTCGTCATGGAGTTGTGACGGTCGTCACAGCAGCAAAATCAGCATTCTGCGTTTTTCATGTTGTTTTCATCCGGTTTTCGTCCATATTTCATCTGAGATTGCTTCTTTTCTTCATATTGCCTTGTTTAAACATGATCATTAATTACCTGTAAAGTATCAGACAAATAACACAGAAATAACCCGAAATCGGATCGAAAACAATTAAAGATCATTTGAATTATGCATCAAAATATATATACGATTTCGTGTTATCATCCTCTTTTTATTATCCCTAACTTTTGCCTGAACTGTTTCTTGCGAAGACTACGGTCAGCGGGATGCCCCAGTTTTACCTAAGTCTCCTTCATAGGTTTTGACTTAGCGGGCTTTTTAATAATTTTTTTTTGAAAGAAAGTGACTGCCTGGCTTAATGATTACGGTGAACCATCATTGGCTTTTGGTTTGAGAAAACATCTTTGACACTTACTTGCTGTGTGCAAAGGAAAACTTGTGAATGCAACCTTTATATGAAAGGTGTCTCGTATGAACACACAACCAAGTTAACTGAGAGCTACCCACCCCAAGGTTAAAATTGCGGGTTTTTTGTAAAGAAAGAAACTTCAACTTCTAGGCTCGAAGGGGTTAACGAGGGATTATCTTCCTTATTTATCCAGTGTTTGGGAGTTGAAACAATGCCTTACATCGTCAACAAGTTTGATTGAAAGCATACTGACACCAGTTATGGGTATAACGTTTTCATCATCCTCCATCAAATATTTGCATGTCAAAAGTTTGAACAAAAGGTGCATATTTTTTAAAAGATAAAGCATAAAGATGCAAATACTGGACAAAATAAATTGAATCAAAAGTTGCAATGCTCATTTCATTAATACAAAAGTACAAACATGATTTAAAAGCAAACAACTTAAACAAAATGAAAGAAAGTACAAACAATGAGAAACAAAAGACCTAGTGACTAAATCAGAACAAGGATGAGCCGTCTTGTCTGAAACACTAGCGTTTAGGAAGATAGTCTGCTGAAACCAGTCTGAAGCTTCACCTTTGATGTATTGGCAAGGGATTGTTTTGGACATTCGGATGACTATCCTTAAAATCAAGGATTCCAGTTCTAATCAACTCAAGCAATTTGGCTTTCAGTGCATAACAATGTTCCAAGTCGTGGCCTGAGGTACCCTCATGAAAAGCACAATGAAGATCAGCTCTAAATCCAGCTGGAGGAGGATTAGGAGGAGGTTGCAAAGCCTTTGTAGTGATCAGCCCTTGTTGAACCAGATCAGGATAAAGTTCTGTGTATGTCATGGGAATAGGATCAAACTTATTCCTATTTCGATTCTGGTTCTGTCCAACAGTTGGATGCTGAGGAATCTGAGCTGGTCGTGGAGCGGTGACAGCAGCAATAGTAGGAGAAACGACTACAATAGCAGAGTGATTTTACCTTGGTTGGGGATGATGATTTCTCACTTCAACCATGACAGCATTGGTTTGCTCTTCTTTCTTCTTATTGAAGGCCCCAAAGGATTTCTTCGCACCACTTGAAGATTCAACAGCTTTGGAGACTTTACCATTTTTCAGTCCTTCTTCTAACCTTTGGCCAATAGTCACCAGATCTGTAAAGCTTGAAGATACACTTTCTATCATATTTTCCCAATAAAGAGGGGACAGAGTATCCATGAACATTCCAGTTAGCTCCTTCTCTGCTAGAGGCGGTTCAACCTGGGAAGCCAATTAGCTCTATCCCTGGGCGTACTCTTTGAATGACTCTTTCTCATTCTGAGACATATTTTGAAGTTGACGGCGATCAGGAGCCATGTCCAGATTGTATTTGTACTACTTCATAAAAGCGTTAGCGAGATCCTGGAAGCAGTGAATGATGTTATGCTCTAAGTTCATATACCATTTGACAGAAGCACCACTCAAGCTGTTCTGAAAGTAGTGGATGAGCAGCTTCTGATTGTTGGTGTAGGCTGCCATCTTTCGGAAGTACATGACCAGATGGGCTCTTGGACATGAGTGACCCTTGTATTTCACGAACTCAGGAGTTTTAAACTTAGCAGGTATAACAAGGCCAGAAACTAAGCACATGTTGTCTGCATCAACGTTGAAAAAGTCAGTACCCTCGACAGCCTTGAGTCTCTTGTCTATATTCTGAAACTGTTCACGGATAATCTCAGGCTCAACAAAATCTTCATGGTCTTCTCCTTGAGCACTGGTAGCATGGTAGTCAAAGAAAGGAGTCTCAAAGGGAGTTCGACCATTCTGGGCAACAGTATGGACCACAAGTTTGGGCTCTGTAAAGATGGGTGCTTGAAAAGCAGGTCTGACAGTTGGTCCGATCATAGCAGTAGATGCAAGGGATGGAGAGTAGTTGAGAGGTAAACCAAACTCTGGCCAAGTTGAAGGTGGTATTTAAACAGGAGCAGGATCAACACTTGAAACTTCCTGAATGACGGTCCTTTGAGATTCTCCTCTGGCCATCAGGACTTGAAGCATCTCAGTGAGCTTAGTCACGCCTGATTTCAATTCATCGATCTCCATTTGGATTTCTACATTGTGTATTTCTTACTCTGACATCTTGCGTCTATAATTAGCTCTAGTCCGATATCGGTGTCGAGGAATCAGTTTGACGACTCAAAGGCACACTGGAAGATGGATGACATTTGTGCACAAACAGAGGATATCAGGGTTACAGCTTGGGTTTCATTTACCAGATATTTCAGATCCAGTCTAAATAATCAGGGTTTTATTTTCGGGGAATTGTACGCTCCTCGGTGTTTTCAGCTTACATGGTGGTTTTCGGGATATTCTGACGCCAGGGGTTTACTGTTTGCTTTAATCTGGTCGCGCTCTCTTTATGGTGGTCATTTGCATTTGTCTGCATTCTTTTAGGGTTTAATAGCCTTTTGAGGATTTTTAATAAGCTTTATAGATTTTTAGGATTTAATAGCCTTTTGTGGATTTTTAATAGGCTTTATAGATTTTTTTAGAATTTAAATAGGTTTTTTAATATTTTTTTAATAGCTTTAAATCATTTTTTAGAATTTAATAGTTTTTTTTTATATATAGGTTAATAGCTTTTTTAATAGTTTTAAATAAATGGTATAGATTTTATTAGAGATTTAATAGGATTTTAATAGTTTTTTTAAAATAGAAATTAGTAGAGTTTAGAAATTAATTTGGTTAAATAGAGTTTAGCTAGATTTTAATCATTTTAGATTTAATTAGGGTTTAATTAGGTTAATTAGGATTTAATCTTTTGTTTAGATTTTAATTGAATTTGTTAGAATTAATTAGGATAGTTTAATCTTCATTTAGATTTAATTGTAGTTTAATCATTTTCATTAATTAGGTTTTAAGGTTTTAATTAGTTTAATTAGGATTAATCTCTTTTTTTTTCAGTTTTGTTCAGTTTTTTGGTCCAAAGTTGTTTTTCGTGGGCCCAGATTGTGCAGGTTGGAGGGCCCAACATCCCAATCTTTTCAGTCTAGTTTTTTTTGGTCAGTTTTTGTCCAGAAACGCCACATGTCGACTGTATAAATGGGCCACGCGTTCATCAGTGGAGGACCCCACGTCCTGCCACGTTCAGACCCCACCTCACAACTCCCATCTTCCCTCCTCTTGCCACGTATCCACCCCACTCACCCTCTCTTCTGCCACACGTCCAGCCACGCGTCTTCCTCCCAGCCTCTCCCACTCACGCGTGTCCCCACCGCTGACCTCCCCCTTGACACTTGTCCCATCGTCATCCTTCGCCAGAAATTCCACCGGCCGGCATGCAAAATCTCAGGCCACCGCTCCAACTGACTCCGACCACCATATCGGTCACCGAAAGCCTGGTGATCTCGCCGGAAACTGGAGATTTCAGAAGTTCATTCTATACTTCGATCATCAACTGCAACCAATCATCATCATCTTCTCCGACCGATCCTCATCATCAATGACCGCCGGAAAACGTTCAACCATCGGATCAAGTTTTTCTTTTCCAGAAATCACCATGAATGTTCGTGTGTTCTTCGATCTCGCTTTCGGAACCTCGTGTTGATCTTCACCAACGAACTTGTTCTTCACGCCTTTTCCAAATTTCTTCCCCAACCTTCATAGCTCCTTCATCGTGTTCATCCGTTCTTCGTAGTGTTCTTCATACATTCTCCAGATTCCGTCAAGAACCTTCAACTTCCTTCACGTTTTTCCAGCAGCTATTAGGATTCTTCATCAGTTTATCGTAAATCTCCAGAAATCTCATAGATCCTTCAAGATCTTTGAGCGTGTTCTTCACTTTTCCAGCAATCTTCAAGAAGTTTTCATCCTTTCTTCATACTTCTTCAAGCAAACCTTCAAGAAATTCCAGAAATCTTCAAGATCGCCGCGAGCTCGTTTGAAATTCTTCAGAGCTTCATCGTTTCCATCGTGTAAACCCAGGTTTGTCCCTCTTCGTCATCTCTCCATTATCATGCATTCAGTAGATTAGGATGAAGGTGGCCTCGATCAAGATAAGCTGATTAGTTTAGGGATTAAGAGTATAGGGTTAAGTCTGTTTGTTCTTGTGTGATGATTTGTCTGTGAGGTTGAGTGGATTGAGAGAGAAGGATTGAGTTGCAGACAGCGTGGTAGGGTTTAGGATGGTGAACAGTAGACCGGGTTGGGAGATGAGAATTAGGTTTTGTTGGCTAGCACTTGGATTAGGGTTTGGGTTGGGCCCAAGCCCAAGTTTGATTTGCTGGTAGTATCCTCTCATTTACTCGTATCCCCCCTGGGCAGCTAGATAGAATGGATTCTGGTCTGGGCTTTGTCCCAACTGCTAAGCGCACCCCCCGTGTATGGGCCCAGTGGATAAACAACCCTCTTCTTATTTCTTTTTTTAATTTCTTTGTTTTCATGCATGTTAGAAATAAATTCATAAAAGATAGTAGAAGTGTCCGATTAATTCCCTTCTTTTTTTCATAGGTTCCTAATTCAATTTAGAGTTTTAGGGTGCAAAAATATTAATTAGATCATGCATTTTCATTTTTTATTTTCATTTTTGTATTTTAATTGATATTGAATAATTGGTTTGTGATGTGTTTGCCTTGCTGATTTTATTTCTCTCATTTGGTATTGAATTTTGCTCTAGTTCTTTAGTATGTTATACTAGACTGATGCATGTTCCCCATAGGATTTTAGTGGATTTTTTTAGGGATTGATTGATATTGTTTTAGGGTTATAGAATAGAGACCTCATAACTTATTGGTAACCCTTGACCATTCATATGTTAGGGATTGTTTAGTAGCCTTAGAAGTTGACTTAGGCTTTGAGATTTGATCTTGGGATCATAGAGCCATGTAGGTTTCCCCTAGATTTTTGGTAGATTTTTGTAGGGTGTTCTGTTATTTTTGTTTGAGCCTGAGAATAGGAGAAGTCTTGATAGGCTTCTGACTTTGAAGTTCAACTGTGGTTGAACTTCAGAGTTAGTTTCCTTTGGGTTGAGGGCCTGTGGTTTCTTCTTGAGGATGGAGGCTGGATGAGGTCTTGTTGGAGCTTGCAAGGATGCGTGGATTGAGGTCTTAGTCTGGGAGCTTGTTCTCTGTTTGTGAGGTTTGAGATCCTGAAGTTTGAGGGAAATTTATGGTACTTTCCTGAGGAAGGCACTATGGATGTCTTTCATTCTTTCTTCTCACCTCTTTCTCAAGTATCCAATGATGTTGGAGCCTTCATGTGAGTTTAGTTTCTCCTGAGGAGGAATGTAAACCGATCACAGTTGTTGAGCCACATGGGATACGATTCCTAAGTGGAAACCCCCTAGTATTTTCCTGAGGAAGGCACTATGGGTCTGTTCACTTAGTTCCCTTAGTTCATCCAGGATTTCTTAAGTATCCAATGATGTTGGAGCCTTCATGTGAGTTTAGTTTCTCCTGAGGAGGAATGTAAACTGATCACAGTTGTTGAGCCACATGGGATATGATTCCTAAGTGGAAGCCTCCTAGTACTTTCCCGAGGAAGGCACTATGGGCCTGTTCACTTAGTTCCCTTAGTTCAGGTAGGATTTCTCAAGTATCCAATGATGTCGGAGCCTTCATGTGAGTTTAGTTTCTCCTGAGGAGGAATGTAAACCGTTC
Organism: Lathyrus sativus; assembly: GCA_963859935.3. Taxonomy (NCBI): domain Eukaryota; kingdom Viridiplantae; phylum Streptophyta; class Magnoliopsida; order Fabales; family Fabaceae; genus Lathyrus; species Lathyrus sativus. The sequence continues at coordinate 808,664,011 of OZ012735.1, forward strand.
ACAGTTGTTGAGCCGCATAGGATATGATCCCTGAGTGGTAACCTCCTGGTACTTTTCTGAGGAAGGCACTATGGAGTTTGCCTGCTTAGCTCCCTTTCTTTGGTAAGCTTGTTTTGAAGCTTGGAGACTGGGATTGATTTCTCTTGTGTAGGGTTTTGCTTAGGGTGTTTGCTTAGAGATTTGATTAGGGTTTTGATTAGGGTTTTGCATAGGGCTTTGTTCAGGGGTAGATCAGGGGTTTATTTCAGGGTTGTTTAGGGGTCCTGCTCAGGGTTTTGGTTTAAGTTTTGGATAGTGGTTTGTCAGGCTGGTTCGCCTTCTCTGTGTGTTGTTTGATTTGTGTGGTGATGTGCTGCATTAGACTTAGGGGTTCATCTAGATGTTTCTGAGATAGGTGCATCTTAGAGATAGGCTTTGTGTGCATGAGAAGTTGAGATGGTCCTCCTTCTGCTTGTTTTGTTATTGAGTGGCTTTGCTTGGTGGTATTTGGTAGAGCTGAGCTCCCTTACCTCTGTGGTTTGCGGCCTCTGTGCCTTGCTTGTTTAGTTGTTGCATTCATGCATATTTCCAGTATTTCTTTACTTTGCAGTTGATTCCTGTTTGCTGTTTAGTCCTGTTGCCATGATCCCTTAGGAGCTCTAACTTCTCCGCTGCGGAGGAGTTATGATAGACATTAGGCTGGTCAACCAGGCATGATAACATTAGGTAGATTCCCCTTTTCAACCATAGTTTTAGGGTGTCTATTTCCTTTCTCAGCAATAGAAAAACATTTGAATAGCTTGTGTCGTAGTTAGCCGAACTACAGCTGCTCTGATTTCTCGTACCAGACGAGAATATGTAGGCATAGGACGCGATATCCTAGCGAGCACACTAACAACTAACCTTTTGTTCTCTCGCGGCTGTGCGATCGAGACTTTCCCGCTGACGACTGATGTTATCCCTTTCTCTTGCCCGAGTGCATTTGAGACCAGACCGTAGTTTTTTCCCATAGGTTCCCGTACCCTTAAAACCAAATTAATTTTCTCACTGCTGTGTGAGAACACCCAGATTAGCCGTAGTTAGTCGAACTACGTTTGCTCTGATCTTCCATGCCGTGTGGAAGTACGTAGGCACAGGATGCGATGTCCTGGCGAGCAACCTCCCCCCGTCTAGACGTAGGTAGTCGAACTAAGTTGACTCTGACTTTCCCATTGCACGAGGGAGTACGTAGGCCCAGAACACCGTATGTTCTGTCGAGTCCTGTCCTTTTCTTTTCTTTTCAGACTGACCATTAGCGTAGATAGATAGACACACCCTTTTCCTTATAAACACCAAGCGTGGATCCCGTCGAGTACGACGGACGTGAGGGGTGCTAATACCTTCCCCTTGCGTAACCGACTCCCGAACCCAGGTTTTGGTTGCGATGACCATACATTTCCCGTGTCTTGCGAGGTTTACTTAGAGCGTTTCCTTTCCCTCTGTTGGGATAAATAACGCACGGTGGCGACTCTTCTGTCAGCCGGCGCCGATTTTCGCAGTAGCGACAGCTGGCGACTCTGCTGGGGACTTATAGCATCTAGGGACTTTTCCCATCCCTTATGCTGGGACCGTTTCCCATCCCCTACGCGAGTCAATCCTAGTGCTTGGGTGTTTATCTATTGGGTGTTGTGCATATGTGTTTTATTTTTCTGCACTTTACTTTCCCGCACCTTTACCTTTCCGCATTTACTTTCAGCACTATATTATTATGATTATTGCTGTGGGAGAGGGAGGTTACTATGAGTGAGAAGCCGGACCTGGGCTTGAGTATGCACCTAGACATAGTTGCGGAGAGTAGTAGACGGACCTGTCTGCTGAGCAGGCACAATTCCCTACGAAATCTGCGCTCAGACGAAGTTCTCGCAGAGGTGCTCCTTTCCGGTCCTGAGGATCTGAGGGGAGTCCAGACGTGAGGATTGTCGACTGTGGGGACCGATCATTTGGAAGTCAGCTAAGTGAGGCCTCTTCATGACTTGATGATGCCACTCCTTCTGGGAATCGTATCGTCACTCATGAAAGTCTGTGACGCTGATGACCGCATAGGATGTCGTACCTTTGTCCGTGGATTAGGTCCATACCTGTGAGGGGGATTGGGTTATTGCAGGAAAACTGGCCTTCAGAAACCATGATTCAGTATTTATCAGATAGTTTTCTTGGCTCGTTAACAGGTGTGTTGTTCGGATCAGATGGGTTTCTTGTTTGAGGTTGATACTATTACCAGATGGTTTTCTCGTCAGATACAGAGGTTCAGATGGATTTCTTACCAGGGGATTGGTATTTTGAGTGTCAGATGATAGTCAGCGTCATGAGGTTCTGGTGACTGTGGTGGTTTTCTGTTCTTGACATTACAGAGATGTTCCTCTTCAGGCTACAGCATGGCCCCTGTGTTCACTGATTGCATCATTTATCATATTGCATTATTGCATTACCATTTGCATCCAACTAACGTGTGTGTATTGCAGGTACATATTTTCCCTCCCAGTTCCGGTGTTTGTTTCCTAGCAAGACATGGAAGCCATGAAGAGAGTGTTACCCTACAGATTCCCGTCTCCAGATATCAGTCTGTTGTCAGAGTTAATTACTATTGCTAAGAAGAAGGTGATGGGAGATTTCAGGAAGACATATGGGAGGATCCTGACTTATGTTTACCAGCCCTCGGCTTATGAGATCAGCGACATTTATACCCTGTTGCAGTTTTATGATGCTGAGCTCAGGTGTTTCATATTTCCTGATTTTGTCTTGGCTCCTACCCTGGAGGAGTATTCTGCACTCTTGGATATACCGATTCGCGAGCAGATGCCTTTCTATCACACGGACGCTAAGCCTAATCTGGCTGAGCTTTCTGATATTCTGCACTTAAGAGAGTTTGAGCTGACGGGGAAGATGACTAGAAGAGGAGATGTGTGGGGATTTCCGTTGGATGTTTTGGTAGAGAAGGCTCGGGAGTATGCCAAGAAGGGTGGCTGGGTTGTTTTTGACGCCATCCTTGCTGTGTGCGTTTATGGCATTGTATTGTTCCCAAACATTCCTGATTTTGTCAATGCAGATGCTTTCTATATTCTGGCTGCAAAGAACCCAGTTCCTACCTTGCTGGGAGATATCCACCATTCAACTCACTACCAAAATGAAAAGCGGCGAGGAAGGAATGTATCTTGCTGTATACCTCTACTGTGCAGGTGGTTTACTAGTCATATGCCGAAGTCAGGGCCTTTTGTCACTTCTATTGATTCTTTAGGATGGCCTGAGTGCTTGATGGGGTTGACTTCTGAGAATGTGGTGTAGGTTAATGAGGAGGTGTTCGGAGTTGAGGTCATATACAGATGCGAAGGATTCCCTAATGTTCCTTTGATAGGAAGGAAAGGGTGTGTCAATTACAACCCTTCCTTATTAATCAGGCAGTTTGGGTATGCACCTCAGGAAGCGCCGAAGCCCGAGGAGATACAGGAATCTCTGTATCTCACTGGGGCAATAGACGAAGAGATGTTGATCAAGCTTGAGAAAGCATGGAAGAACCTGCATAAGAGAAGGAAGCCTTCAGGTAGCAGAGGGGGTACTCGAGTTCTTGGCCCGTATGTGGAATGGATTCGTGAACGAGCTACGAAATTCCTTATGCCTTATCCTGCAGTTCAGCCATTGTATCCTTCTTCGGTGGAGGAGCCCACCACTATAGACATGCAGGTATACAAGCAGCTGATGGCGGAGAAAGAAGAGCTAGCAAAGGCTAAAGAGGCTTTAGAGAAAGAGAATGCCCAGCTTCGTCATGAAAAGATTGAAACAGGATATTTTTCCAAGCAACAGGCCGAAACTTTGAAACATCTGAAGACTACTTTATTGGAGTTGAATGAAACCAAGAAGCGTCTGGAGTTAGATGTAGACTCAGTTAGCAGTGTATTGGCTACTAAGAAACAAGAGCTGGAAAGGGCCTACACGAAGTTAGCTAAGTTCAGAGAGCACTGGGATCTCACTATGGCCAAACGCAAAGAACGGGAAGAAGAGCTAAAGACACAGGTTGCTCAGTTGGGAGAACAGGTTAGAGTGAAGATTGAAGAGCTTGAAGAAGAAGCATGTCGTCGATACGAGGCCGACCGCCAACTGATTGATGCCATGAAGAATATGGAAGATTGTCAGCGCAGAGCAGACATCAAGAGGCCCAAACCTGAGGATGGTGCCCAGGATAAGGCTTGGGAAGACTTTGTCAGAGATATCCAGGGAACGGTCAGAAAAAGGGATCAGTTGATAGAAGGCTTGATTTATCGATCGGATCACCCAGAGACGAAGAAGCTGGTTGAGGATTTCCGCGACCGTACCCGCACTTGATTTCTCTCTTGTATTCTGTGTGTTGAGATCACCACCAGGCATGTTGGTCGGGATCCTCCTTTTTCATCTCAGTTGTATGGAACATAGTTGTGTAACGTCTTGACAAGACTGTCATTCCAATAAGTATATGAGGGTTTTTCTAAATATTGTCTTTATGGTTTATCTTGTCTTGCTACCTTGACACTGGAATTGGAGGGGAAATATCCCCAATGCACACATGCACGTTAGCATTTTTTGTATTCTGTCTGCATAAATCATATTGCATAGCATTTCTCTAGCTGGCCAGAGCACTTATCCAGCCTTTGTTTTCACCAGAGGGTGATTCTCGGGGGATTGTTCGACGCAAGTGTGGAGAGTTGAAGACGACCAAGGGGCTGAAGCAGATTTGGGCAGAATCAAGCAGTGTAGTCAGTTACAGGTAATTGATAGCTATGTCTGAAGGCAATTTCCAGTCTCCTAACACCTTGACCGGGTTTACTATGACGTCCCACCCTCGGTATGATTCTATGGAAGACTTCCCGCAAGCAAACAATGTTACTGCAGACCAAGTTGTACAGCCTACTGTTGAGAACCGAGATCGACATGAGCAGTTTGTTGCCCGAAATGAACGTCCTCCTCCTATTAACAATCAAGGTGTTGTTTTCCCTGAGAGGAATCCACGCAGAGGTATCCCGGTAGCCAGGACTGTAAACTCAAGAGCTCTTGAAGGTGATAGAAGGTTCCGAGGATTGGAAGAAAGAGTTAAAGCTTTGGAGATCAAAGATGCTGTTAGCCTGGATGCTGCAGACATGTGTTTGGTCCCTGACCTGGTATGGCCTTATAAGTTCAAAATGCCGGAATTTGAAAAGTACACAGGAGATAGTTGTCCGAAGCTGCATTTGATGATGTTCTGTCAAAGAATGACTTCATTTGTGCGAAATGATAAATTGATGATCCATTGCTTTCAGTATAGTCTGACTGGGGCATCCTTGAGATGGTATGTGCAGTTAGAGAATAATCAGATTCGATCATGGGTGGATTTAGCCAGAGCTTTCATGAAGCAGTACAATTACAACCTGGATATGGCTCCTAGTCTCGTACATCTGCAAGAATTATCTCGGGCGGAGAATGAATCATTCAGAGGGTATTTACAAAGATGGAAAGAATTGGCTGCTAGTGTTCAACCACCACTTCAGGAAAGAGAAATGGTTGACGTCTTCTTGGGTACTCTGAAAGGCCATTATTATGACAAATTATTCGGTTGTACAAGCTTTGTGGGCCTGATGAGAATGGGGGAGCTTGTTGAGAGAGGACTCAAGAGCGGAAAGCTTCGAGATGCTCCTTATATCCCAGTTGATAAGACTGAATCAGTTGTCAGTTCTCAAGAAGAGTGGGAAGGAAATGACGTCGTCTCAGAATCTCTAGCATCTCAGGATCGGTTTTCAGACACTTCAAGTCAACGGTCATCCTGTCGTCGATCGCGTCAGCACGCCCAACGAAGACCAAGGAAACCTGAAAGGCAGTTTACTCAGCTACCGGTGTCGTACAGTCAGTTGTTGCCAGATCTGGTCAGAAGTGGATTGATAGTGCCGAAAGAGACTACTCCAATGATTCCACCATATCCTCCGGGTTTTGATGCCAGCGCCCGCTGTGAGTACCATGTTGGGGCACAGGGGCATTCAACAAATGATTGTAAGGTGCTTAGAAGCCAGGTTCAGGATCTGTTAGACTCTAACCGGATTTTCGTCACGCCACAGGGTTTTGTTCAGATTAACGATTCTCCGTCATCCAGTTGTGTGGGTTCGTCAGTTAATGTCATGGAAGACTCCACTGGAAGTGTGTGTTCTGAAGAATGTCAAACGGAGAGTTCAGTTGAGTATGGGAGAAGTTTCTAGAGGTCTTTGTGCCGGGTGTCGCATTTGTTCCCTTTGCTGACCCGTTTAGCTTTTGTGCACTAGTGTTTGCTGACCACCACCAGGATTGTTGGCTGGGGTCATTGTATTCGTACTCATTTGCGCTTACGTGCTGCTTTTGTTAGTTGTACATGTGTGGGAGATATTCGTCTGGGTGCTTATAGCTTGAGTTTCTCTTTGTCTTGTCATGAATATGTGTTTGCTTTCTGCGTTGCATTATCATTTAACAGGTACATCAGAACCGTGGGTCTTATTTCCTCAACATCCAGTTTGTTGTAGGAATTCCTTCAGAGATATGGAACAGAATCAGGTTGAATTGATTGAAGTCCGAAGCCAGCTGGGGCAGATGATGAGAGACATGCAAGAGATGCGTCTGGAGCAGAAGATCCTCAAAGAGGAAAATAGTCAGCTGAAGACCCAAATGAGCTTGATCATGGAAGTAGTCAAGAATGTGCTTAGGAAAGAGGATGATCAGCTATTTGAAGCCGCAGTGAAGAAGCTCGTGCCACCTGAGCCTGTGGAACCTGAGCTTAACGAACGTGTTGACCGTCATCAGCAACAACAACAGAAGATTCAGGAGGGGAGGCCAAAAAGGGTATTTGAGGCGCCACCTTCAACGTATGCTGAGCTCTTGCAGACTTTATTGAGGTTCAAAAAGGTTGAAAAGAGAATGTTGGACCCACCCACAGGAGCGCTTCCTTATGGGTACGATGCCAGTAAGCAATGTGAGTTTCATTCTGGGGCACTCGGACACGACATCGAGGGTTGTCATGCTTTTAAGCACAATGTTCAAGACCTGATTGACTCAAAAGATATTGAATTCTCGCCAAGCGGTGTAGCTGTACGTATTGATCCTATCCCAGTTGATGCTAAGATGATGGATGTTTCTAAAGCTGCAGTAGGTCAGAAACGTATCCTGGACTCCATGGTGTCAGAATCTCCATGCCCACAACTGTTGCCTATTCCGGGGGCAGATCTGAGAAAGAAAATGACTAAGCATAAGGAGTGCTTTAATCAGTGCAGTGAAAGTCAAGAAACCGATGTTGTATTTGCAACGAAAGTGGTTCAGCAGTCAACCCGGTACCAGCGACAACAGCAACGATCTCAACAGTGGCAGAGGCAACAACATACCAATCAGCGAAGAGCTCAAAATCAGAGGCCGTTGAGGGTATTTGGTGTGCCTCCGATGCCATATGCCGAGCTTCTTCAGGTGTTGCTACGATTGCAGTTGGTTGAGAAGAGGAAGTTAGCCCCGCTGACGGGTACGCCTCCAGCAGGGTATGATATCAAGGAGCACTGTGATTTCCATTCAGGAGCACCGGGGCACAACATTGAAGATTGCCTGGCCTTCAAGCATAAAGTGCAGGACCTACTTGATAGTGCAGCAATCAACTTCGGGCAGGAAGGGCCCAAAATCATCTGAATGAGGAGGAGGGGCTCTTTAATTTGGTTGGGTTATTGAAAGCGGATCAGAACAACATCGAGTTGCCTCTAATAACTGATTGTGAAGATGGCTGGTTCAGCAGCAGAACAGATGTGAAAGCCCGGTTCTCGGAAGCTGGCATTTTTCTTCGTTTTATCTTGTCATTTCTTTACGTTTGTAGTTTCTTTCCTGTTTAAATTGCAATCTTGTTTGTAAAACTTGTTGTTTTCATTCAATTGATGATAATGAAATAAATATGCATGTTTTGATTAAATCCATTCGTGTTCACTAATTGTTTTTACAAATATCCAACGCCTGGTTAAGAGGAATCTGGGGAGGATGACGAAAATGAACGACAGGCAACTTCCGATGTTGTATGCTTTTGAGATAAAACCTGCTGATGATGTACAGGCATTGTTTCAAATCCCTAAACACCGGTGATATAAGGAAGATAATCCCTTGTCAACCCCTTTGAGCCTAGTAGTAGGAGTTCTTTCTGAAAACGAGAAACCCCCATCTTTAACCTGGGGCAGGATAGGTGTTAGCTAATTTGGCCGAGCGTTCAAGTTGCAAAAGGAGTGTCCGTTCGAGGATCAATCACACCTCTAGAGGTCGTGCCTAAAAAACCACAATGGTTAAATCAAGAGTGAGACAGTCACATTATTCTCCAATGAGTCAGGCAACCAGTGTCACACGACTTGTTCAGAAAAAGAAGGAAGCAAAAAGAATCAAAAGCCCGCTAAGTCAAAACTTCAAAACAAATGACTTAGGCAAAAATGAGGGCATCCCGCTGGACTTAAAAGAATCAAAAGAAACTCAAAAAGAGTCAGTCCAGGCAAAAATCAGGGATAAGAAAAAGGTGAAAGGATGACAAAAGAAAAAATCCTCGGACAAATACGAGTCGTGTGACCTCAAGTGTCAAAGACGAAGAGTGAGTGGCTGTCACTCCAAAAACTCATGGTTTCTCGAACTATCACTCCTATCTTTTAGCCTCTGAGAGGTGAACGCTAAGGTCGAATTAGCTGAACATAGGATGGGAGAACATCAAGGAGAGCGGGTGGGTTAAAATAAACTTTGAGCCTTTATCCTTTCCTTCAAAACCGTGAACCTGACCACATTATAACCTTCAAAAGTCCTAATTGAAGCAGGTTATTTCGAAAGCATACTTCGGTAAAGGTCGCGTCGATTCTGACTCCTAAAAGGGTTCCTCTTACCATGTTGGTACTATTCTTGATAAATATTTTGTGCATTACGTGCCATAAACTGTTTTTTCCTTTTCCCAGTGAACAGATTGGATGTCAAAGCTGTCATATGTGTTGCATTGATACGTCTTTTACGCAGAACAACTTGTTTTACTTGCGAGTAGACGCTTGACAGCAAGAAAGTTTCCTACAGTGGAAAGGTATGGTCAAGATAGAATACAGAACGCCCGAATGTTCCGAGAGCAGGGGCAAGCTATTATCGTGATCCCCAGTCAGGTCAGCCTTTTGAAGTCAGTTATCCTGGGGCAATCAGGTTGAGATTCGATAAATATCTAGTAGTCAGGGGCACTACTCTGAATCAGATAATCAGGGGCAAAGGCATTGCAGTCAGGGGCAGGCCGTCGTAAGAGCGCAGAAGTTATTCTTTATTCGAGAAGCATTTGATGTAAGGTATCCCTCCGAAGTTCAGAACGCTGGGGCATTTCATATCAGACCATCAGGGTGCAGATTTTCAGACTTCCTTTCGAGGACTATCCCCACAGAGATCCCGCAGGCTGGGGCATATCAGAAGCGAAAGGATTGTTCTTCTCCGTATCAGCAGGGTTATTCAGAGCTATTCGAGCAGATTCAGCCAATTTTCGAATGCGAGGCGAATGTTGGGAAGTCGTGTTACTATCCCTTAACTCTTCAACCAGAAAACTGTGTATTCAGGCAGAATGTTTCCAGCGTCAGTTGTACCTGACCCATCACAGATAGCCTAAAAGCTCAAGTCCATGTTGGCGATCACTGTGAGGCCCATCCGTGTTGGCGCATCAGTTTCCGAATCTAATCGTCATCAGTACGCAGGAAGACTCCGTCTATTTTCTCCAGCAAAGTCCAATTTTTCATTGGCGCAGGTGAGTTATCCCCAGAGAAGTCCAATCATACTTGGCACATCTGCTATTCCCCAGCAGAGTTATATTCCCCAGCAGGGTGTTACTTCAACGAGGTGCTTGGTTAAGTTCCCGGATTCCCCAGCGGAGTTGATTTCACTCTTCCGGCATTTATTTTGCTGGAATAATTCTGTGATATCCAGTTTATCCCCAGCGGAGTTGGCTTCGTCTTCAGCATTTATTTTGCTGAAGTGGTTTTTGTACCCGACTTTCTCCAGCAGCCTGAGCCAGCATTAGCATATTGCATATATCATCATATCTGCATCATACTTGCATTTCATTTTCAAAATGCGTAGCATTTCCATCCTGAATGGAGCATTACGCCATAGAAAGATTCAAACATATGCATATGCATACAAAGCATAAGCCAGGTTTTCTATCAGCCTCGTACGGCGCGTGAATTACTCTGTGATCAGTTCAGGGGCATTCATCCAGCAGCAGTGTTCAGGCAGTTCAGCGGTTTATTCGTATTTCATATCATACAACAGTTATGCTTCGATCAATCAGTCATCTGGTATCGACAGACTTTTCCTCCCGTCAATTCATATTGACGATGTGTTCCTCCAATAAGTGGATTTCTCCGTCTATCATTAGACGTCTTGAGTTTGAGTGGTGTTCTTTCCGTCTATCAGTAGACGATGTGAAGTGTCAGTTGATTTTTTTAGTGGGGTTTCAAGATGGGGGTTCTCTAGCATATGATTTTCTTTCCGTCTAGCAGTAGACGATGTGAAGTTTCGGTTGATTTTCCAGTGGGGTTTCTCCAAGTGGTGTTCTTCTCGTCTATCAGTAGACGATGTGAAGTTTCAGGTGATTTTTCAGCGGGTTTCTTATCGTCGGATCATGCGGATGGTGTGTTTCCCCAGCGAGTCTTCTCCGGCTATCTTTGGATGTTGAGGGGTTTTCAAAATGATCTTTCGGATAGTGGTTTTCTTTCTGTTTATTGGATGAGATGGCATTTCAAGAGGGATTTTTCTGACTGTCAATCCTTATTGACGTCGAGGCTCTTTGAAGGATGTTCGGTTTTCCTGATTGTCGATTCTTGTTGACGTCATGGCTCTTTGAAGGTGGTTTTCTTCCCGTCGGTCCTTACTGATGATGTAGCCCCTTTAAGAATATTGTTCTTTCCATCAGTTCCCGTAGACGAAAGGATTCTGAAATTTGAGGGATGGTGTTGAATTGCGTATGGGTGTCTTCCCGTCTATCATTAGACGATGTGAGTATTGAATTTTTTCCTTCGGGATTATGGGTGTCTTCCCGTCTATCATTAGACGATGTGAGTATGGATTTTGGGTGTCTTCCCGTCTATCATTAGACGATGTGAGTATGGATTTTGGGTGTCTTCCCGTCTATCATTAGACGATGTGAGTATGAATTTTGGGTGTCTTCCCGTCTATCTTTAGACGATGTGAGTATGAATTTTGGGTGTCTTCCCGTCTATCTTTAGACGATGTGAGTATGTTTCCTGGGTGTCTTCCCGTCTATCTTTAGACGATGTGAGTATTGAATTTTTTCCTTCGGGATTATGGGTGTCTTCCCGTCTATCATTAGACGATGTGAGTATGGATTTTGGGTGTCTTCCCGTCTATCATTAGACGATGTGAGTATGAATTTTGGGTGTCTTTCCGTCTATCCTTAGACGATGTGAGTATGGATTATGGGTGTCTTTCCGTCTATCATTAGACGATGTGAGTATGGATGTTGGGTGTCTTTCCGTCTATCCTTAGACGATGTGAGTATGGATTTTGGGTGTCTTCCCGTCTATCTTTAGACGATGTGAGTATGGATTATGGGTGTCTTCCCGTATATCTTTAGACGGTGTGAGTATTGAATTTTTCCTTCGGGATCAGGGTGTCTTCCCGTTTATCATTAGACGATGTGAGTATTGATGGTTTTCCTTCGGGAGGGGTGTCTTTCCGTCTATCTTTAGACGATGTGAGTATATTTCTCTTCCTGTCTATCAGTAGACAATGTGAGAGGATCGGGTGTTTTGTTGCAACCCTCGGGTTTGTTATATGGGGTATCACGCGGATAACTGGCGTTAAAATCAGGAGTTCCTTACCAGATGATTGATCAGTTTGTTGCCGTGACGGCTGGACTCAGTTCTGGATTTTATTCCCCAAGCAGTTTTACAGTATTTTCTGCGGTTGGCAAATTTTCGGGTTTTATTGGTATTCAACCGTCTCGTACCTCTGAATGTTTGAAGGCTGAGCGCTCTTCAACTCTTCAGGTCCAAGTCGCTTGAATAGGGGCAGCTGTTGCACCCTAAAATTTGACCAACCGGTTCTCCTATCTGGTTCATGGTTCAATTCGTATTCGCAAATCAGATGCATGACATTTGTGCACAGACAGAGGATATCAGGGTTACAGCTTGGGTTTCATTTACCAGATATTTCAGATCCAGTCTAAATAATCAGGGTTTTATTTTCGGAGAATTGTGTGCTCCTCGGTGTTTTCAGCTTACATGGTGGTTTTCGGGATATTCTGACGCCAGGGGTTTACTGTTTGCTTTAATCTGGTCGCGCTCTCTTTTATGGTGGTCATTTGCATTTGTCTGCATTCTTTTAGGGTTTAATAGCCTTTTGAGGATTTTTAATAAGCTTTATAGATTTTTAGGATTTAATAGCCTTTTGTGGATTTTTAATAGGCTTTATAGATTTTTTTAGAATTTAAATAGGTTTTTTAATATTTTTTTAATAGCTTTAAATCATTTTTTAGAATTTAATAGTTTTTTTTTATATATAGGTTAATAGCTTTTTTAATAGTTTTAAATAAATGGTATAGATTTTATTAGAGATTTAATAGGATTTTAATAGTTTTTTTAAAATAGAAATTAGTAGAGTTTAGAAATTAATTTGGTTAAATAGAGTTTAGCTAGATTTTAATCATTTTAGATTTAATTAGGGTTTAATTAGGTTAATTAGGATTTAATCTTTTGTTTAGATTTTAATTGAATTTGTTAGAATTAATTAGGATAGTTTAATCTTCATTTAGATTTAATTGTAGTTTAATCATTTTCATTAATTAGGTTTAAGGTTTTAATTAGTTTAATTAGGATTAATCTCTTTTTTTTCAGTTTTGTTCAGTTTTTTGGTCCAAAGTTGTTTTTCGTGGGCCCAGATTGTGCAGGTTGGAGGCCCAACATCCCAATCTTTTCAGTCCAGTTTTTTTTGGTCAGTTTTTGTCCAGAAACGCCACATGTCGACTGTATAAATGGGCCACGCGTTCATCAGTGGAGGACCCCACGTCCTGCCACGTTCAGATCCCACCTCACAACTCCCATCTTCCCTCCTCTTGCCACGTATCCACCCCACTCACCCTCTTTTCTGCCACACGTCCAGCCACGCGTCTTCCTCCCAGCCTCTCCCACTCACGCGTGTCCCCACCGCTGACTTCCCCCTTGACACTTGTCCCGTCGTCATCCTTCGCCGGAAATTCCACCGGTCGGCATGCAAACTCTCAGGCCACCGCTCCAACTGACTCCGACCACCATACCGGTCACCGGAAGCTGGTGATCTCGCCGGAAACTGGAGATTTCAGAAGTTCATTCTATACTCCGATCATCAACTGCAACCAATCATCATCATCTTCTCCGACCGATCCTCATCATCAATGACCGCCGGAAAACGTTCAACCATCGGATCAAGTTTTTCTTTTCCAGAAATCACCATGAATGTTCGTGTGTTCTTCGATCTCGCTTCCGGAACCTCGTGTTGATCTTCACCAACGAACTTGTTCTTCACGCCTTTTCCAGATTTCTTCCCCAACCTTCATAGCTCCTTCATCGTGTTCATCCGTTCTTCGTAGTGTTCTTCATACATTCTCCAGATTCCGTCAAGAACCTTCAACTTCCTTCACGTTTTTCCAGCAGCTATTAGGATTCTTCATCAGTTTATCGTAAATCTCCAGAAATCTCATAGATCCTTCAAGATCTTTGAGCGTGTTCTTCACTTTTCCCAGCAATCTTCAAGAAGTTTTCATCCTTTCTTCATACTTCTTCAAGCGAACCTTCAAGAAATTCTAGAAATCTTCAAGATCGCCGCGAGCTCGTTTGAAATTCTTCAGAGCTTCATCGTTTCTATCGTGTAAACCCAGGTTTATCCCTCTTCGTCATCTCTCCATTATCATGCATTCAGTAGATTAGGATGAAGGTGGCCTCGATCAAGATAAGCTGATTAGTTTAGGGATTAAGAGTATAGGGTTAAGTCTGTTTGTTCTTGTGTGATGATTTGTCTGTGAGGTTGAGTGGATTGAGAGAGAAGGATTGAGTTGCAGACGGCGTGGTAGGGTTTAGGATGGTGAACAGTAGACCGGGTTGGGAGATGAGAATTAGGTTTTGTTGGCTAGCACTTGGATTAGGGTTTGGGTTAGGCCCAAGCCCAAGTTTGATTTGCTGGTAGTATCCTCTCATTTACTCGTATCCCCCCCTGGGCAGCTAGATAGAATGGATTCTGGTCTGGGCTTTGTCCCAACTGCTAAGCGCACCCCCCGTGTATGGGCCCAGTGGATAAACAACTAGAGAGTTGCTATTGCTGCACCCCCCCTCTTCTTATTTCTTTTTTTAATTTCTTTGTTTTCATGCATGTTAGAAATAAATTCATAAAAGATAGTAGAAGTGTCCGATTAATTCCCTTCTTTTTTTCATAGGTTCCTAATTCAATTTAGAGTTTTAGGGTGCAAAAATATTAATTAGATCATGCATTTTCATTTTTTATTTGCATTTTTGTATTTTAATTGATATTGAATAATTGGTTTGTGATGTGTCTGCCTTGCTGATTTTATTTCTCTCATTTGGTATTGAATTTTGCTCTAGTTTTTTAGTATGTTATACTAGACTGATGCATGTTCCCCATAGGATTTTAGTGGATTTTTTTAGGGATTGATTGATATTGTTTTAGGGTTAGAGAATAGAGACCTCATAACTTGTTGGTAACCCTTGACCATTCATATGTTAGGGATTGTTTAGTAGCCTTAGAAGTTGACTTAGGCTTTGAGATTTGATCTTGGGATCATAGAGCCATGTAGGTTTCCCCTAGATTTTTGGTAGATTTTTGTAGGGTGTTATGTTATTTTTGTTTGAGCCTGAGAATAGGAGAAGTCTTGATAGGCTTCTGACTTTGAAGTTCAATTGTGGTTGAACTTCAGAGTTAGTTTCCTTTGGGTTGAGGGCCTGTGGTTTCTTCTTGAGGATGGAGGCTGGATGAGGTCTTGTTGGAGCTTGCAAGGATGCGTGGATTGAGGTCTTAGTCTGGGAGCTTGTTCTCTGTTTGTGAGGTTTGAGATCCTGAAGTTTGAGGGAAATTTATGGTACTTTCCTGAGGAAGGCACTATGGATGTCTTTCATTCTTTCTTCTCACCTATTTCTCAAGTATCCAATGATGTTGGAGCCTTCATGTGAGTTTAGTTTCTCCTGAGGAGGAATGTAAACCGATCACAGTTGTTGAGCCACATGGGATACGATTCCTAAGTGGAAACCCCCTAGTATTTTCCTGAGGAATGCACTATGGGTCTGTTCACTTAGTTCCCTTAGTTCATCCAGGATTTCTTAAGTATCCAATGATGTTGGAGCCTTCATGTGAGTTTAGTTTCTCCTGAGGAGGAATGTAAACTGATCACAGTTGTTGAGCCACATGGGATATGATTCCTAAGTGGAAGCCTCCTAGTACTTTCCCGAGGAAGGCACTATGGGCCTGTTCACTTAGTTCCCTTAGTTCAGGTAGGATTTCTCAAGTATCCAATGATGTCGGAGCCTTCATGTGAGTTTAGTTTCTCCTGAGGAGGAATGTAAACCGTTCACAGTTGTTGAGCCGCATAGGATATGATCCCTGAGTGGTAACCTCCTGGTACTTTTCTGAGGAAGGCACTATGGAGTCTGCCTGCTTAGCTCCCTTTCTTTGGTAAGCTTGTTTTGAAGCTTGGAGACTGGGATTGATTTCTCTTGTGTAGGGTTTTGCTTAGGGTGTTTGCTTAGAGATTTGATTAGGGTTTTGATTAAGGTTTTGCATAGGGCTTTGTTCAGGGGTAGATCAGGGGTTTATTTCAGGGTTGTTTAGGGGTCCTGCTCAGGGTTTTGGTTTAAGTTTTGGATAGGGGTTTATCAGGCTGGTTCGCCTTCTCTGTGTGTTGTTTGATTTGTATGGTGCTGTGCTGCATTAGACTTAGGGGTTCATCTAGATGTTTCTGAGATAGGTGCATCTTAGAGATAGGCTTTGTGTGCATGAGAAGTTGAGATGGTCCTCCTTCTGCTTGTTTTGTTATTGAGTGGCTTTGCTTGCTGGTATTTGGTAGAGCTGAGCTCCCTTACCTCTGTGGTTTGCGGCCTCTGTGCCTTACTTGTTTAGTTGTTGCATTCATGCATATTTCCAGTATTTCTTTACTTTGCAGTTGATTCCTGTTTGCTGTTTAGTCCTGTTGCTATGATCCCTTAGGAGCTCTAACTTCTCCGCTGCGGAGGAGTTATGATAGACATTAGGCTGGTCAACCAGGCATGATAACATTAGGTAGATTCCCCTTTTCAACCATAGTTTTAGGGTGTCTATTTCCTTTCTCAGCAATAGAAAAACATTTGAATAGCTTGTGTCGTAGTTAGCCGAACTACAGCTGCTCTGATTTCTCGTACCAGACGAGAATATGTAGGCATAGGATGCGATATCCTAGCGAGCACACTAACAACTAACCTTTTGTTCTCTCGCGGCTGTGCGATCGAGACTTTCCCGCTGACGACTGATGTTATCCCTTTCTCTTGCCCGAGTGCATTTGAGACCAGACCGTAGTTTTTTCCCATAGGTTCCCGTACCCTTAAAACCAGATTAATTTTCTCACTGCTGTGTGAGAACACCCAGATTAGCCGTAGTTAGTCGAACTACGTTTGCTCTGATCTTCCATGCCGTGTGGAAGTACGTAGGCACAGGATGCGATGTCCTGGCGAGCAACCTCCCCCCGTCTAGACGTAGGTAGTCGAACTACGTTGACTCTGACTTTCCCATTGCACGAGGGAGTACGTAGGCCCAGAACACCGTATGTTCTGTCGAGTCCGGTCCTTTTCTTTTCTTTTCAGACTGACCATTAGCGTAGATAGATAGACATACCCTTTTCCTTATAAACACCAAGCGTGGATCCCGTCGAGTACGACGGACGTGAGGGGTGCTAATACCTTCCCCTTGCGTAACCGACTCCCGAACCCAGGTTTTGGTTGCGATGACCATACCTTTCCCGTGTCTTGCGAGGTTTACTTCGAGCGTTTCCTTTCCCTCCGTTGGGATAAATAACGCACGGTGGCGACTCTTCTGTCAGCCGGCGCCGATTTTTGCAGTAGCGACAGCGACTGGACAAGCAGAGGTATGCAACAAGTAACAAAAATTAGGTTTCACAAAGTAACACTAATTTCCACAATTCAAGGTGTTGTGAAATTAGGTCACAGTTGCTTCATGTTATGTCCAGCCCTGACTAGAATCTCGCCTGAGATAACTAAGAAGCCATAACAGGTTTCCTGAAATTTAGCCTGAGATATATCAGGTATCATAACAGAAAAATAAACCCTGCACGCCTGATGCCACACGATCAATGTTATGACATTCAGTCATGATATTCAGCTTCACTTACTCTCAGCTTTCCAACTTGCCCTGCTGAACACTTCTGCAGAATCTTCTTCTTGACAGTAGAATCAAACATATTATAGTTTTCTAAAAGTCTCAAAGATCCTTTTTATGAACACTAATTAACTCTTCACTTTGTTCCTAATGAATCTCTTTGGCCTGCACATACTATTGAGGAATATCCAATAGGACCAAAACACTTCTGTCAAGATATATAACATAGCAGCCCCTGCTGTTGTCATACCCTAAATTTGCCCATACCTTTTTTTTGTTAATCAAAGGCATTGGTACAAACCATCAGAGGGATGTCAAGAAATTTTGAGGTTTCATCATTGGTAGAGGCATGAGGTAGAAGTTTGTTGAGCACCTCAGAGGTCACGGTGGAGTTGGAATGATCACCCAGTTCATCTGCACAATGCCCAAGCAAAAAGGGTGAAATTAGGGTTTCAATTTTAATCAGGATAAATTTGTTTTTGAGGGCAAGAATTATTTCCATGGTCCTCCATATGTCCTAAGGTGTTTGGGGATGGGAGACTGACCATCAATTTTAATCAGAAGGGCTTCAATTGATCATTCAATTGAAAATCAGGAGATTTGGGGCAAAAGTCAACTGTGCAGTGAAAAAGTCAACTCCTGACTTTTTGAGGTCAAGATCATGATCCTTGAGTTCAGTATGACCAATGGATGGAATTTGATCAAGAAAAGTCAAGGGAATCATAAAAATCAAAAGTTGTTGAAAGTTACCGTTTGAGGAAAATTAGGGTTTTAGAACTTTCCATTTATGGAAAGTTTCATGTTTGGAACAACCATCTTCAAAGCCATTTTTCTTCATGATCAAGGTTTCAAATGAACTTGGATAAAACATCAAAGTTGTTCCTTGTATTTCAAGATTTCTTTTAAGTACCAATTCATAATCATATGATACTTGGAGCTAAAGTTATGATCAATCAAAGTTGGGGATTTCAATGATTTCAAAACTGTTAAGTTTGGACGGATTTTTGTACCACTTTGCACGCCAATTTCCATCCCTTTCTTGATGTCCAATGGAACTTTGTCCCAAATGAGAGTTGTAGAGAATGTTACAAGCTTTCCAAAGAGTCCAAGAAGTCCTCAATATGATTTGTGAAGCTCAAGTTATGGATGTGCAAAGTTGAGGAAAAATAAACCAAATCCATAACTTAGAATTTTTTTCTAAGTTATTCATGAACAACTTGCATGGCATGATTTTCAACATCATTTTTCATGGTTTTCCAATCCTCAAATCAAGATGATTTCAACATGAAATTTTTTCCTTGCCATGTCCTCTTTACTTAGAGCTCGAGTTTAGGGCAAAGTGATCTTTGAGCATCAAGTTACCATGGTCCAAAGTGGGTGATTTAAACATATTTACAAGGCATTTGTTACAAGATATTTTGGCATAACCTTGCATTTTCATCATACAGCCTGTTAACTCCTCAAATCATGCAAAAGATTTGCATTGGGAGCATGCTAAACATTGCCAAAAAATGTCACAGCCCCATACCTTTCTCCTTGCTAGCAGGCACAAAAGCAGTTGTCACTTCATCCAGCTACTGCATAGCCCTATAGGCTGTTTGTCCTTGATCACCATCCACCCTTAATTCAAAAACTCATGAAGAATACAAATCTTCCCCTTCATTTTTCACCTTGGTAAAGCTGACCATTTTACCCATTTTACTTCATATTTAAGCTAAATACCCTTCACTACAAACCCTAGACAGCAACCATCATTGTTGCAAGAGAGAAAAACCAGAGCTTGCATTTTCAGATTCTCCCAAAATCACAAAATTTGTCCTATGCAAACTTCATACCAGCATCATTTCTAATCATTCAACCACCTCCAAAACCATCCATACAACCTCAAAATGATGTTTAGGAGGTGTTTCAACCATTAAACCACCCAAAAATACCTTAACTCAAAAAGTCAACCTCTCACACCATGAACATTGACTTTTCTGCATAAAACAGCAACACACACTGCCTACACCAGTTTTGAATACTTTGACAATTTGAACACCTTCCATTTGTGTTACACCAACTGTTTAAAACCCTAAAAAACAATTGGAACTTCATCTGCTCAAACTGTCCTCAAAAATCAATTTTTGCTTTAAAAGGAAGTAACTCTCACAGGGGTGCTCAAAAGGGAAGGATCCTTGGTTTTCTTGGCTGCTAGCATAGTGAGGTCTACAAGAGGTATATGGTTTCAAACCCCACCATTGATATGCGTCATGTTTATGTTTTGTGGTTTATTGGATTGGTATAGACATTGTTGTGTTAAGTTGTGATTATGCTGTCCAAATCTGGTTAGATATTGAATCTGTCAAAAACCATGTGTATTTGTTGTAATGTCTTTAAAAAGTATGTATGTTATTGCTTTTGTGAAAGTAGTGTGCTGAATACATGGTGAGTTTGTGTCTTGACATTGTTATGCTAAGTGCAGCTTCATTAACATTAAAACTGTTTTAAGCTTGAAAATCTACTAACCATCCACTAGAAGAGGTTCAGGCTATCTTGGTTAACTCTCGAGCATTGTGTGTTTAATACTCACTGTCTATATTTTTGTTGAGGTTTGACAGTTTGTTTGGGATACATCAGTTTTTTGTGTTTGCACTTTGTTTGTCTTTAAATATGTTGTTGTTTCAGTTTTCAACAAAAACTTGTTGTTTGTTTCTATGATTGAGTCTTGTTTTCTTTCTTTCATTATCAATTTGACTATTGCAATAATGCTTGCATAAACAAGGTTGTTGGCTACATGAGTTTTTTGCTTCTGTCAACAAGTTTAGTCTTGTGAAGTTGGTTTCCATTTTGTTTTAACTTACTGTTGGAGCCATGGTTGGAATTCATCAATGAATGTTGATTGAAACACCAAGAGCCAATTGTCTAACTGTTTTGAGTTTATTAGTGTATTATTTCTGTCAGCATACTGTTTTAAGGTTTGTTAACCTCCAATATCACCAAGTGACCTTTTTTTCAAAACATTGTAATGTATGTGTGTGAAGTTCATGACCTATTGCAGTTGCTGACATAAATCCTTGTTTAAACATTGTGCCAAGTCCATTTTAAGCTAATTCCATTAACTTTGCAATTGTCAAGATGATTGGTGTTGGCTTTGATCTTTTCCATTTGTGAATGTTGCTGGTTCTGTTTGGCCTAGGTGTGATTAGAGAATTACTTACATTTGAGGTTTTGTTGGATTGTGCATTGTGTGACATGTTGATAGGAGCAACTTGTATAAGTCATGTTCAGACCAATTGGTGTAGTCTGCTGTTGAAGTTTTTCAAACATGATTGTTTGTTGCATAGAGCATTTAGGTATGGATTGGTGGTACTACCATTTGATGTGTGTTGTTCTGATTTCACTAAAGGCTTGGTATCTTGGTTTTGACACAAGGATTCTGTGTGTGGGATTTTAAAGCAATTGTTTGAATGTGTATGCTTGATGTCATGAACTTGTGAGACATTTCAATGCATTTTGATCATTGTTGTTTTGCATTGATGTGTTAGGGTTACATTTGCTCCTGTTAAGTCTGGATTTCATAATAAAACTTATGTGTGTATGCATGAGAGTTGAGTTTAACAACTCAGGTTTGATTGCTACCAAGTTGGTGTTGTCATGAGCATTTAAGGTTGTTGTGTGCTATTTAGGTTCTTGGAAGGCAGTTTGTTGGTCTGGCTTTTCAGTCTAAGTTTAGAGGTGATTAGTGTTGAACTTATGATGCATTATCGTTTTGAGGCTTGCTTCTCATAATAAAATCTTCCAAAAGCAATTGTCTATCATGTGTGAGTAGAACAGTTTGTTGGATGAGTTTGAATGCCACCATTTCATCAATATCCTGCTTTGAGTTTGATTGTCAAGTCTGCATTTTCTGTTAAAATTGCTTGCATTATGATTTGAATTTTTTCTAAAAAAACTGACTGTGCTCACTATCTGCCACTGGCTGGAAAGTTTGTCAACCTGATTTCCTCATTGGAACTTCCTTTGGCTCTTCAAAATTCATATGGTTTGAGTTTATTGTATACAGGTTATGTTTTTGGCCTGAGAACATTCTACATAGATTCATGCTAACAGTCATATCATTATGATTTTGTTGCTTTATTAATTCTGTCAGCATACTGCTTTAAGGTTTGTTAACCTCCAACATCATCAAATGACCACTTTCAAAGCATTGTAATGTATGTATGGAGCTCATAGTCAATTGCAGTTTAGTTTAATGAGCATTGTATTGTCTTTGAGTCTTTTGTTTTGATTTTGCCCATATGCCAAATCTGTCTTAAATCATTGCAACTTGGAGATCATTTTGTGTCTCAGTGAGGATTTGAGCTTAGCTCTTTGAGCACCATCATAAGTAGGATATTTGACATGTGTGCAGACCTTTACTTGTCCTTAAATCCATCATTTTTGGTCATTGGTTTCAAAAATGCATTTCCAAAACTCACCTTGCTTGTTCTTAATTGCATCTGTCTTGGATCAATGAACTCAAATGCACTTCAAACTTCACAATTGCATTTTCAATCAAATCTTATCATGTATGCCTTGCCTTGTGTTTATTTATGTCTCATGAATCATGTTTGAGATCAGCTTTGATCTTTACTTGCTAAAATCACAAGCCATATTAGACAGTCTTTTACTTTGACATTTTGCTGTCAGTTTCTGTTGAGTTTGGTCAACCTCGTATGCTATCAATTTTGGTGTGACGTTTTTCTTGCAACATATGTGTGAGTTTATGTCTTGATGAAGTATGAATTAATGGATGTGTGTTGGTATCTTGAAGCATGTTTGATTATAAGAATGATGCATCATAAGAATGTTCTTCCTTTCTAAACACCATTTCAAGCTTTTGATCAACAACTGCAGCCTACATAGCAGTTTCAATTTTGTTATGTTTTAGAGTTCTTTTTTAGTTGGGAATCCATAAAAAACATGTTTAGAGTTTGTGCAAACTGATCTCATGGTGTAAGCATGCCTGTTTTAATCTTTAAAACTAAAAAGTTCCTTTCAAGACTTTCAAATGCATGAACATTCAAGAATCTTGTGTGTGGACTTTAAAGAAAAAGATTAGATTCTGTCAACACATTACTTTAATGTGTGTCAACTTTTAAAACCAATCAGGCTCCAATTTAACCATTGCATTGTGTATGTGCTGCTTTCTGTAGAAGCACTGAGGTAGAAATTCTTTGTGTATGCTGATTGAAACTTGATTTGGTGAAAACACAACTTGCTATCTTGGTCTGTTTTGAGGATTGTTAACCTTTTGTGCTATCAAAACCTCATATGAATCTTTTCAATCTTGGTTGTTTAAGATGTATGCCTGGCTGAACTTTAAAAGCAAAATTGTTGTGAATTAGTTTGAATCACTTGAAGATTGATAACAGCCCAGCTGTTTTTGCAAGGGTCCCTCTTGCAATTCATGAATTTTGGTTGCTACTCATGTGTCATATCCTGATTCAGTAAGGATTTAAGATTTCCCTTTGAACATGATCACTAAGCAAGACATTTAAAACATGAACAGACCCTTGCTTTTTCTTAAGTACATCAGTTTTGACCTTTAAATATCAAAATGCATTTCCAAACTCCTTTATGCATCTTCCTTCGAATCTCATCATGTGTGCATCATTTGTAATTTTGGTTGGTACCATTGCGACCCTTGTGAAAAATCAAGCAAGTTAGGCTTTTGTTTCACTGAAATTGATTGAGATTTGGTTAAGATGGGATCAAAACATATTTTTGAGTTTCACTTGTTTTGCCTTGTGTTTGCTTTACAATTGCCCAGAAATTTTGCTCACTTTGGTACATATATTAATGGGGTGGTGTTATACAATGGATGTATCGCCACCCTAGTGGTTAGTGCCTTGCCTTGCCATGCCTTTGTCCTGAGTTCGACCCCCAGCGGGGCGTTTTTGTTTATTTTCGTGATTTTCATTGTTTTCAATATTTTCACTTTCCTCTTCCTTTGATTGTCACACACGTTCAGTGGTTGGACTGGTGTTATTTTGTGCTTGTAGCCCCAAGGTCATGAGTTCTACCATTGGTGTAGACATTTCCTTATTTTTAGCCACTTGTTCATTTTACTCTTTTTATTTTTCATTTTAGTTATTTCTTATTTTATTTCATTTATTTTAAAATAGATTTAAATATCATAAAAACCAAAAGATCATAGTTTAATATTCTAATGTGCTATTTTATTTTCCATCCTTTTTTTTAATTCTCATTTTATTTCTCTTTTGTTATTTGGGCTTTTCAGCCCATTTTAAAACTATTCAATAAAGAAAAATAAATCTCTCTTTGTATTGAGTTAAAAAGAGAGGGTTAAGTGTAGACTTCTTCCTCTCCGAGTGTCGAGATGCTCATTGTAGTGTGGGTGGTTTTGACACTCGTCTTTCAATACGAAGACGCTTCAAATCTTTTTCTCCTAAAAACATCGGTCCCGTACCGAGTGCACTTTCAAAATATCTTTAATAAAATAATCGAATTCCCTTTGTATTGAATTAAAAAGAGAGGATTAAGTGTAGACTTCTTCGTCTCCGAGTGTTGGGATGCTCACTGTAGTGTGGGTGGTTTCGACACTCGTCTTTCAATACAAAGGCGCTTGTACGTTTTTAATCCCTTTTCTTCTAAAAAACGCGGCACCGTACCAATTGTATTTTCAAAACAATTTCATAAAGTAATAAATTATCTTTGTATTGAATTGAAAAGAGAGGATTAAGTGTAGACTTCTTCCTCTCCGAGTGTTGGGATGCTCACTGTAGTGTGGATGGTTTCGATGCTCGTCTTTCAATACAAAGGCGCGACTCTATTCACCACCCCTCCTTTCCATAACTTCTCTCTGCAACCTTCTCACCTAAAACCTCGGTCCCGTACCGAGTGCTTTTTCAAACTCTTTTCTTAACAAAGACTTGAATGGTCGTGGAGTGGTTAGGCGTAGGTCTTCTCCTATCCCGAGTGCTTGATGTTTACCGTAGGGTTCTCTGTCGCAAAGGCACTTACCATTCAAAACCAAAAAACATCTTGAATAAGAGAATGAAGTTCTCTTTGTATTGAATTAAAAAGAGAGGATCGAGTGTAGTCTTCTTCCTCTCCGAGTATCAGGATATTCACTGTAGTGTGGGTGGTCGTGATACTCGTCTTTCAATACGAAGATGCTACGTTCGCCATACCATTTCATAACAAACAACTTTGAGATAAGGAATTGGGTACTACCTGCAAGGGTTACTATCCGAGGATCTACCTCACCCCTAAAAACAACCTCACAAATCAAATGTGATATCTTGCCTTGCATGGCGAAAACCTAATCATTTTAAAAAGGATATGATACGGCCGTTCTACCGCAAACAGGTAACGCTTAAGTCTCCTCACATGTGAGCTGCAAAACACCTAAACTGCTAAAACGCGCACGACAACATCATCCATAAGAACATTAACAAACCGTAGGCCGAACTACGGCTGCTCTGATTCTTTACTTCTTTCAAGTAAAGATACATAGGCACAAGGGCCACAATCCTTGCTGAGCACATTTCCCCTATATCCGTAGCCCCGAACTACGTCGACTCTGATTTTCTCACATCCGTTGAGAATACGTAGGCCTAGGACCGCGAAGTCCTATCGAGTCTGTTCTTTCTCTTTTCTTCCCCGTTATCTCTTTCCTCCTAACCTCTCATTTTCCTGTTTCAATCCCTTTTCTCTCCCCATTTAGAACACTCTTTTTATAGCATAATAGTTAAGCAAATAAATTCACACGTCGACAAACAAATGGTTCCCATTGAGTAAGATGGATGCGAGGGATGCTAATACCTTCCCCTCGTATAAACGGCTTCCAAACTCGTTCTTGGTCACGAGACCATCTTATCCATTTTTTTCTTAAGGTTTTCTCGATATTTCCCTTTCCCCTCATGGGATAAATAAAGTCTGGTGGAGACTCTTTTGTCTATCTTTTTCGCCTCCCCGTTGTTGCATGATGCATTTTTCGAGTAGCGACAGTTGTACCAGACATTGATGTCATGACATTCAGTATGACATCCATGATAACAGTTATGTCATCAGCTCTTTCTGCACTAGACAGTGATGTCATGACATTGGTAATGACATCCTGTTTAAAACACATGACAGTAGTTCTATCATCTGCTCCTGCTAGCTCCTGCTGCACCACAACTCCTGCTGTTTATAACACATGACAGCAGTTCTGTTACCACAGCAAATGGATGTCACGACATTCAGCATGACATTCACATTAAAACACTCCACAACAGTTCTGTCACCACAGTAGATGGAGATGTTATAACATCCTGCTTAACATCAGTGCAAGATCATGTTTTACCAAAATTTAGCCAATCATAGAACCATGGACAATCATAGAACCATGGAACTAACAATTTTAATGGATGAGGTGGATTTTGTATTACACTTATCATTCATTTTAAGGAGATGAAACGTATTAGGGTATGCTTACATTATTGGATGAAAGCTCAAGTTCAGAGAGTAGTTACATTATGAATAACAACACTTATTTGAAGATGAAGTTCATTGAAGACGATGATAGCAACGTTTACGATAACAATCCTCCAATGAAGAAGAACAAAGAAGAAGAACTTCGTTATTTCATTCGTCTGTAGAAAAAACCCTAAGGTACGAACTTGCACAAATACGATTCAAAAAAAATTAACTTTCTTCTATACCTAACTTACTTAGTACTTCTGATACTATAAGTAGGTTGATTAGGTCATGCATAATAGGTTTAAGTGTGTTGTTCATCATTTTGGTGAGTTTTATAGGGAGTTTGCAAATTTTACCAAGTCAGGTTATGTAGAGGTAGAGAAGATATGGGATATTGATCCTGATTATTTGAATTACTTTAAAATATTGGACAAGTTAAGAGAGCTAGGTTACCCTACTATAGATAGGCTTTGGTATTATGATGACATGATTGCTAATGATATAGTTCAGTTAGAAAATGATAAGGGGACTGATAGAATGAGAACAATTGCAGTGTTAACTGGGGAATGACACTTGTATGTTACACATCCTGTATATGAACCTGATGTTATTGAGGAGCACATATTGTCACTACCAAATGTGAGCATATTGGGTGAAAATATGTGTGGTGAAGGGCCTGATATGGTTAATAATTAGGATGGGACCATAATGGCTGAAGATATGGTTGGTGAAGTATATGAAGGGGGAAGTAGTGAAAGTGGGACCACACTGAGTGAACATGTGGTGGAAGAGGGGACAAGAGTTGATGAAGTTGAGAAGAATGTTGGAATTAAAGAGAATGTTGAAATTGAGGAAAATGTGGGTCATGTGAGGACCAACCGTGAAACTGAGGAGAATGTGGGTCAAGAAGAGACAAACTGTAAT
This sequence comes from Lathyrus sativus, assembly GCA_963859935.3. Classification (NCBI taxonomy): domain Eukaryota; kingdom Viridiplantae; phylum Streptophyta; class Magnoliopsida; order Fabales; family Fabaceae; genus Lathyrus; species Lathyrus sativus. The sequence continues at coordinate 808,690,756 of OZ012735.1, forward strand.
AATATAGATGATGTGAGGACCACCTGTGAAATGGAGAAGAATATGGATGTAGGGATGAATGTTGGAGCAGATGAAATCAATGAAGGACTGAACTATAACCAAGAACAAGATGAGGTAGTTAACTGTAACCAAGAAGATGGAAGTGATGACAGTGCTTCGAATGTTAATTTTGAAGACTCGGAGAATGATATAGGTATTGATGGAGAGATAGTAATTGATAAGGATGAAGTGAATGCAACAAGTAAGAAGAATGGAAAAGGCAATGGGAAAGGTAATGGGAAAGGGAAGGGGAAAGGTAAAGGTAAAGGTAAAGGGAAAGGGAAAGGGAGAGGGAAAGGGAAAGGAAAGGAAAAGGTCATTGTTAGGGATGTAGATGCTGATAATGATGGTGAGGTAAATCTGGACAATTTGAGAGGTTTAAGTGACATTGAGGAGTATGATAGTGATAAAATTCCTACTGAGTATGACAGTGAAAATGATGAGGTTGTAGAAGATAATTTTGTAACCTTTAAGCTTCCAAAAATAATGGAAGACTACAAATGGGAACTTGGTACATATTTTTCTACAAAAGGGGTGTTTCAAGAGGCAATAAGAACATATGCCATTCATTTAGGAAGGAACTTGAAATTTACAAAGAATGATAAGACAAGAATGAGAGTTAAATGTAAGGCAGGTTGCCCATGGGAGGCTTACTGTGCAAATATAAAAGGTGAGGAGACTTGGAAATTAAGGACAATTATGGACAAGCATACATGTAGTAGGGATTATAATATTAGGTTCCTCACTTCAAAATGGTTGGGAAAGAAGATTCAAACAAGTGCTAGAGAGAATTCAGCTTTGAAGTTGACTGATATTATGGAGAAGACACATGAAAACTGGAATGTTGGGATTAACAAGACATTGGCATATAGAGCTAAAACACTAACTGTTGATATCGTGAATGATTCAAACAAAAGGTTTTAAACTCTCACCTTGAAATTTAACTGTTAGCCAATTATTTTGTTTTCACCATCATTCTTACTTATTTATGAATGCAGGGTTTACTGTTAGCTCTTGATGAATTACTTGGTAATGTTGACCAACCAGAGATCTTGTGTTAGGTATTATGTTTACTTACATGTTGAATATGAGATACTTAGTTCTTCTGACATACTTGGTTGACCTAGTTGGTTTACACTTACTTTATATTGCAGACATTTGTATAGTAACTTCAGGAAAAAGTTCCCTAGCCTGAAATTAAAGGAATTTATGTGGAGGTCTGCATGTGTAAGTTATGTTAATGCTTGGGAGAAAACAATGCTTGAAACCAAAGGAGTTAATGAAGAGGCCTTCAAACACCTCATCAAAATTCCACCAAGATTCTGGAGCAAATCAAGGTTCCAGCCAAGTTCAGGTTGTGACACTTTGGTTAACAATATGTCAGAGGCCTTCAATTCTATATTTGTAGCTGCTAGATCCAAGCCCATTATGATAATGCTGGAAGAAATTAGAGTATAACTAATGCAGAGATGAGAATCCAATAGGCAAAAGATTACCAAATACGATGACATCATACTACCTAACATCAAGAAGAGGATGGAAAGGGAGTCACAGAAAACCAATCACTGGATTGTGAGGTAACATGGTTGATTTGTTGAACATTACTTTCAAATGGCTAACTGTTTACATATGTCGCTACTGTGAAAAACGAGGCCGGCAATGACAGAAGAGTCGCCACCTTTCGTTATTTATCCCTCAGAGCGGGAAAGGAAACGATCGGAAAAAACCTGACGAAAAGGTATAAGACAAGGTCATCGTAACCATTGTCTGGATTCGGGAGTCGGTTACGCAAGGGGGAGGTATTACCACCCCTCACGTCCATCGTATTCGATGGGATCCACGCTTGTTGTGTTTATCTGACGGGTTTGTTACATCTATCTATGCTAAAGGTCTGGTCTGAAAAGAAAAGAAAATGACTCGGCAGAACACAGCAGTTCTATGCCTACGTATTCCCGTCTGGAACGAGAAATCAGAGTCAACGTAGTTCGCCTAACTACGGGGAAAGGTTGCTCGCCAAGATATTGCATCTTGTGCCAACGTACTTTCACACGGCACGAAAGATCAGAGCAAACATAGTTCGGGAAACGAGAGACACGGGTTTGTCTTTTTTATCCGAGTAGGGTTAATAGACGGTTCCAGCAGTTTGGTGTATGCAGCTCGACCTTTGGAGACTTAGGCGTTTACCGTTTGCGGTAGAACCGGGAGTTAACAAAACTCTCTTTCTGAAAAATGCTTTCCAAGAGATTAAAGGTCCAAGAAGACAAAAAGAGTTTGATCTTTGTTTTCTGTTTTTTAGAGAAGTGTCTTTTATGGATGTTTGCAACTGTAATCGCACTAGAGACTATGACCTGAGAGTGAATACGTCGCATGTCACCCAAAGGGTGCCATACTAAACATCCAGACTGTTGAAAAGAAATTATCCAACAATCCTTTCTCAAGTAGCTTAAGGCTCGTAGCGTACGATGTCAATCAACCTTTATTACTGTATTTTGATTTTTGTTTGCAGATGAGAAGAGAAACGACGCACTAAAGGGGAACTGATCCAATCCTAAAGTTGTCATGCAAAAATGAACCTATGGTTGAGGTTAGGAGGGAAACTAACTAATGTTATCATGCATGGTTTGAACCCTAATGTCTGTCATAACTTCTCTTGAACAAGAGAAGTCAGAGTTCCTAGGGGAACATGGCAAAGGAAAACAAACAACAAAAGAAATAATTGTATAGAAACAGCTGTAAATAAAATGCATGCAATGCAACAAACAAGAAGAAGGAGCCAAGCTCAACTTCTAGAGAAAACAAGCCCAAAGGCAACACAAAAAGCACAGGCAAGGGAGAAGCTCAACCTTAAACCAGCAAGCAAAACCATACAGTAAAAAGCAAGCAGAGGGAAACAGTCAACCTCTAATGCAAACAAGCAAGGGGACAAGCTCAACCTTTAGGATGCTCTTAGGCCTATGAACAACTACATGAAGCCTTAGACTAATGCAACATTCCAAGCAAGTCACATCAATACAGTAAAGCAATCCAGAAAAACAGACAATCAAGAAAGCAAATCAACAGCTTCACAGCAATCCAGTCCACAGTCTGTACACAACCTCAAGCTCAAGCCATCTTCAAGAGAAGGAAATGAATACTCCATCTTCAAGCTTTAACAAGCCACTTCAACAAGAATGAAGGGAATCAACAAGATGAGTACATGATGATGGGAAGCATGATGGAAACCAAAGGAATCCATCATGACACTCAACCATGCATCCATGAAAGGCATCCTCAAAAGTTCTACTCATTATGACATGCCATACATCCCTCCAAAGGAGAGATGATACTTTCACATGAGGACTTTGAATCATGGGATGGAATGGAAAGCAACCAAAGCTATCCATGTTCATTTGATGAAGGAAAGAAACAACTAAGGCTCTTCCTAATCCCTAATACGAACAAGCTACAAGAAAGCTATCAAAGGGAAACCAAAAACTCCAAATGAATCATTATAATCAAGCAAACAGAAGTTATAACATGTATAAAGCAACATCCAAAATAAATGGGGAAATTATCTCATGCTAAAAGTCATTAATGAAGTCAATCAAAGGGGAAGACTATGTTATGAACATGTTAAGACTAGCTTAAGTATTAATTCAATCTAAAATACCAAAACTAATTCTAAAATTCTATGGATTTTTCTAGGGAAACCTAAGCATGTTAGGTATCTATAGTAGAAAGGCCAGGGGCCAAACCTAATGGGAAAGTCTCTATACAATTCCTAAATCATAAGGTACCAAAAGTAAATCCTAAAAAAGAAAGACCTAATGTTCTTGATTCAAAACAGAACCTAATATTTCCTAAAAAATATGAGAAAAATCCTAGGGGATCATGAATCTCTAAACTACACACTAGCCAAAAATCTCATCCAAATTCATTGCCAATTGGCCATAAAAATTTTAGCAAAGTCAGAGATCAAATATGCAATTTTAATGGACATTAAAATAAAGAAAAACCACAATTAAATCAAATAAAATCCTAAAGATGAAAAATCAGCTTCTAAAAATCCCTAAGGAAATCAAGATCCACAGAAAAAATACTCACAATTTTTTGATTATTTTTACTAATTTTAATGCAATTAAACTAAGCAAGCAAAAAGAGAAGAAAATAAAAGAAAATCATGGAAATTAGACAAAGGTATGTGGTAAATAGCAACTTAGTCTAGTCGTTCCATTGGATTGGGCATGCGCAGGGGTGTGATTAGCGAATTGGTTTAAGCCCGGTAGAAGTCACTTATCCAAGTGACGTCTTTTTGATGCATGCACGCGTGGCTTGCTCGCAGCTGTTGGATGAGAGTAAGAAGTCTTCGTTTTGGACACGATCGGACGACATCGTCTTCATCTTCTCCGTTTTAAAAAAAACCAAGGCGCGAATGCAGAATCCGGTCGCTACCGGCCGGAGCTTCGCCGGAAATATCTCCAACATCCTATCTATCTTGATACTCAACCAATCAACACGATTCTTGAATGAAAATCATAGCAAATTTCACAAGGATCACGATTATGGCACTCAACAACATTGAAACTCCAAGATCAAAGAGATATCTCACCAAACAGAAATCGTGTTCCACCTAAAATTGTCTCTAATCTCCAATTTTTCTATCCTAAAACGATATAGGTTCCTTCCTGATTCTAACCACAGGTTCAAATTGATCTAGATCATCCTAAATCTAGAGGAATGTTGAAGTTTACATACCAGATTTGAAGCTCTGAATTGAGGCAGTTAGAGCTTTAATTCGTGTGCCAAAAGATGCAGAATCTCTCACTGAAGCTTGCTGAAGGTGATAGAATCCTTGATTGATCTTGAAATGGCCTTGGAATGAAAATACGATTTTGGATCTTCTCTTGAAAACTTCCACTGCACTCTCCTGTTTCAGCTCCAAATCTTCACCAACCTTGATCAAAAATCGTTTCTGAACTTAAATAGAGTTGAATGGAAGGATCTAGAGGCCCAATGAAAGCCCAAATCAGAATATCCAAAATCCAATTCTTCTTCAAAATTTTGAACATGCCATGCACGAATTTTCCTTGTTTATTTCTCCAAGAAGCTTTAGATAGCTTGCACTATACACCTTGAATGTAATTGAATCAAAAGAAGCCTTCAATTCAGCCTTGTGAATGATTTTTTATGTGTTGCGTATTTGTGAAGAAACCACTTGAAACTCCATGTATTATAGGTCAAATGCAAATTCCACTAATGCCATTCTTCTTAAAATGCAATTTCTGATTAAAATGAACACTCATTTGGCATGTTTTGAACTCTTATCAATTAATTTGAATTTTTCACCATTTAATGCATTTTTAAATCTTCTTTTTCAAACCACCATGAATCAAATTTTGCCATGAACCAATTCAATGCATCATGAACACTTGGTTGACCTTAAAATCACATTTTGAGAAAGTTACATGTTGAACAAAACTTCATTTGAAGTGTGCAAGATGGAGAAAATGACCTATAACACAAAATGACCTATAATCTCACTTTCCCAAAATACCCCTGCCTTGCAAAGCTTATAACTTGAGCTCCACAAATCATAATGAGGACTTCTAGGACTTTTTGGAAAGCTAAGATCATAAGGAACAACTTTGTCAAAAGTAGCTTGGAAGTTAGTTGACTTTCACAGACAAATTTCAGATGCATCTGAGGACTTGTAACTTGTCTGGCTCATAACTTGAGTTCTACAAATCATATGGATGACTTCTAGTACTCAAATTAAAGGTATGAACATCCTCTACAAGTCTCATGCTTGGCCTAAATTCATATGAGGCTTGTATCTTGACTTACATGGCTTTGAAGTTTGGCACTAAGTAGGGGATTTTACCCTAGGAACCCTAACTTAGCAACTTCAACCACTCTTGATTCTTCTTGATTTGTTCTTAAAACAACATCTCACATGCTTCAACACATTATTTCATGAATACCATGACCTAGAAGTAGGCTTTGACTTTCCTCAATTTGCACATTTGACCCAGGGTTGACCAGATGAAACCCTAGTGACACCAACTTCAACTGTGGCTCCTGCACTTAACACAAACCCTTGTCTGAGCTCTATCATGACCCTCTAGGCGCTCCATGAGCTCCATCCACATGTCATATCCATGACCAAAGCTTCACAATCCTTTGATGGTCTTCAATTGATCCTCAAGTTAGGAGATGAACCCCATACAAGCAACTGAACATTTCAAAGACTCAACCCTCTTCATGATGACCTCTCAAGCCTGAACAAAACCTCTGGCTAGGCTTCTCTTGACATAAACCACACTATATCCCCTGCTAAATGAAGGATGCTATGCTATGCAAATGCTAGAACAATGCAATTCTAAATGCAATGAAACATAAACCAGTTAAAGAAAAAGGTTGGGCAAATTTTGGGGTACAACAACATAGACTAACATTAAAATGGTTACTTGTTTACAGACATGTAGATGAATATGAATATAAGGTGAGGCATACTTCACTCGATGGAGAAAAATATGTTGTCAACCTTTACAAGAAAGAATGCTCATGTAGACTATGGATGTTAACTGGGATTTTTTGCTTCCATGCAATATCTTGCATGAAAGATCAACATTTGGAGATTGATGACTTTGTACTTGATTGTTACAAGAAGGAATAATATGTTGGTTGCTATGCACATGTGATATATCACTATGCCAAATAAGACCTTTAGCAGCGCTGCCTAAAGTGGCGCTGCTAAAGGTATAGGCAACACTTTTTTATGGAAAAAGCGCTGCTATAGGCCTCCTTTAGCAGCACTTTTAACAGCGTTCCCCCCCTTTCAGCAGCACTTTCAAAAAACGCTGCCTTTTCCCCCTTTACAGCAACGCTTCCTATTCCCCCCCCCCCTTTAGCAGCGCTGCCTATTCCCTCCATTTAGCAGTGCTTTTCAAAAGCGCTGCCTATTCTCCCACATTTCCCCCTATAGCAGCGCTTTTTTGAGCGCTCTCTATGCCCCCCATTTAGCAGCACTTTTTATTAAAAGTGTTGTCTATTCTTCACGTTTAAAAAAAATTAATTTATATTTTTTCGATAAACCTGCTTATAACAATTACATTCCCTACTTATAATTTAGGCCTTTAATTCAACACTTTGGCCTTATATATACATTGTAATTCAACACTTTGGACTTATATATACATTGTAATTCAACACTTTGGTCATAATCATTGTAATTCACATAAACTTGTTTATATATAATCCAACACAAGCCGATCCTCAGAACAACTTCAAAAATACCGTCAATTTACATATAATTACAAAACCGATAACTTTACAAATACATACGACTTCTAGAAATATTATTATCCCGCATCAATATTTGACGATACATATACCTTATACAATGCACATCATACTTTTACAACCTTTATCTCTCTCACGAATGATTTTTTTCATAATCGTTATTCCGCTTTTAATATCGCCTTCCACGTCTTTTGTTGTTTCGTTTCCATCATGTGATTTTTTCCTCGTTGGTGGCCATAATACTTGTAATTCAGAAAAACCAAATTATCAAATGAATGACAAATATGTAAATAAGAAATATATACATAAGAAATATATAAATAATAAAAACATATATATAATTTTATTGAATGACATAATATGTGATTTTATTGCATGATATAAATATGTAATTTCATTGAATGAGACAATATGTAATTTTACAAGTACCTTTGTCACAAACATCTCTTTCTTTTCTTCGTTGGAACGTGGTTTACTTGTCTCTTAACAACACGTACGGATGGATTGATCCAAATTTCCTCGTTATGATCATTTCTAATATATGATCCGTCTGCTCTAATATTCTCATCTAGATCATCTAGAATATAAGATTCCTTCTCAACATCAACATCACCCTTGTCTCCAATGTTATCATCGATTACTTTGTTGGAAAAAGAACTATAAACCATTTCGTACTTGTCAGATCAGTGACATAGAACACTTGTTTAGCTTGAGTGGCTAGAATAAAAGGCTCATCTTTGTACCCCACCTTATTAAGATCCACTTGCAAAAATCCTGAGTTATCCATTCGTATGCCACTATTATTTTCAACCCACTTGCATCCAAAGATAGGAATCTGAAACTTCTCATAATCAAACACCCAGATACGTTCGATAACCCCAAAATACGACAGATTCACATATTTGAGGTTTAAGTCCTTCACATTTGAAATGTGCATTGCTTCGGCAAGCACGGTGACACCACTATTTTGCATTGTACTTTTATCATCTTGTTATTTGGTATAAAATGTGTATCCATTAATTGCGTATGCGCTATAAGAAAACACATGCAAACTTGGACCATATGCTAAACATCTCAACCTTTCTGTTATTGAAGCGAGATCAAAACAAAACTTTGAAAAAATATGATCCTTGAACCATATTATAAAACTTCGATTGTGCTCACGTACTATCCAATTTTCATTTCTATTCTAATTTAAACCTTGGAGAATGTCTTGTGCATTTCAACATGCGACTCAACCTCAATGTCATTGTGCAGAACATACAAATGCACTTGCTCCTATTCATCCCTTGAAACTGTCACAACTTAATTTCCAATTAACTGTTTTCCTACTATATTTTCAACAACATGAGATTTTGGGAGGCCAATGGATTGAACATTTGACAAATATTCAGTACAAAACTCAATCGCTTCTTCAACAATGTATCGTTCAACAATACAACCCTCTAGTCGACTCGGTTTTTCACATACCCTTTTAATATTTTCATATAACGTTCAACAGGGTACATCCATCTCATATAAGCTGGTCCACACAATTGTGTCTCTTTCACAAGATGAACAACTAGATGTACCGTTATGTCAAAAAATGATGGAGGAAAATACATTTCAAGCTCACACAAAGTAATAACTATTTTTTTTTGCAATGTTGGTAAGATCGCATAATCGATCACCTTACTACAAATTAACCTGGAAAAAAACACAATTTAGTTATTGCGCTTCTCACTCTTTTTGGAAAAATAGAACGTATACCTATTGGTAGAAAGTGTTCCATTATAACATGGAAATCATGTGTCTTTAAACTCTTTAATTTGAGGTCTTTCATAGAAACAAGTCTTCTAATATCTGAAGAGTATCCTTCTGGAACTTTAACTTCACTCAAAAACATACACAATATCTTTTTCTCCTTTCTAGATAAAGTATAGGCAGCAGATGGTAGATATGTTCGATTTCCTTTCTTCAAGGGTCCTAATTCATTTCTTATTCCCATTGCTACCAAGTCCTTTCTTGCTTTAAGGTCATCCTTAGACTTTCCTTGTATATTGAGTAACGTACCAATAACACTTTAAAATACATTTTTTTCAATATGTATAACATCAAGAAAATGTCTTACATATAACGACTTCTAATACGGAAACTCAAACAAAATTGACATCTTCTTCCATCCACGCGTGACAAGCGTATGAGAAAAAGGCTTGCCAAACTTAGTACTCACATCTTCCACCTTTTCAAAAATTTGTTCGCCGGTCAATGTAGGTGGAGCTCTACGTTGTTCTAAATTTCCATTGAATGCTTTTCTCCACTCATGGTAGTGATGGTTAGAATTTAAGAATCTACGATGACCAAGAAAGACATTCTTCTGACCAAATTCCAATCGCGTCCAATCTGTGTTTTCTTCATAGATAGGACACACACATTGACCTTTAATGTTATACCCTGATAGATTTTCGTATGCTGGAAAATCATTAATTGTGCCAAACAACATTGCCCTCAAATTGAAACTTTCTTTCCTATATCCATCATAAACCTCCACACCGTTCTCCCACAAACTCTTTAAGTCTTTGATTAAAGGTGTCAAGTATACGTCTATGTCATTCCCTGGTTGTTTAGGGCCAAAAATTAACATAGATAACATCATGTACCTACGCTTCATACATAGCCATAGAGGTAGGTTATAAATCATAATAATTATAGGCCACGTGGAATGTGAGATACTTTGTATACCATGTGGATTCATTCCATCAGTCGATAATGCCAAGCGAAGGTTTCTAGCTTCTTCTCCAAAATCAGGATACTCATTATCAATTTTCATCCACTGTGGTGAATCTGCCGGATGTCGATACTTCTCATCTATAATTCTATCATCTGCATGCCAAGTCAAGTGTTTTGCATCTGTTTCACTATGAAACATGCGTCTAAATCTCGGAATTATAGGAAAATACCATAAGACTTTTGCTGGTGACAACGTTTTCTTACACCGAGATACACCGCATTTAGGACACTCGTTTAATGATGCATATTCATTTCGAAACAAAATGCAATCATTTGGACAAGCATGTATCTTATCATAGCTCATGCCAATAGAGCATAACATTTTTTTAGCTTCATAGGTTCGATTGGGAAGAACATTATCCTCCGGAAGCATCTCTTGTAGTAGGGCTAACAACTCTGTGAAATTTTTATCCGACCATCCATTACCCGCCTTTAAGTTGTACAACTTTAATACCGCAGACAATCTTGTGAAAGTAGTGCAACCTTTATACAACGGTTTCTCTGCGTCGCTTACCAACCTCTATAACATCTTGGGACAATCCTGAAGATCTTCTTCAAATGCTTCTGCAATCTCTTCGATTCGATCACAATCTTATGTATCTCTGCCATTTTCCTTTGAAGCATACATCATATTATCCCCCGGTTCGACATTCTCGTACTTATCTCACCATGTAATGTCCAACATGTATAACTTCGATCAATTCCATGTCTCATTAAATGAGATTCCAACTGAACTGCGTCAATCTGACGCCCATAACAACAACCTAAGCAAGGACATGTGATCCTACTGGGGTCTTTGGCGTGTTCAACATCAAACTTAATAAGTTTTGATACCCCATTCTCGTACTCTTTTGACAATCGATTAGAAGACATCCATTTTTTATCCATACTAATTAAGTAGACTAAACTAAACTAAGAAAGCTAAACAAAAATAGTGAATACTTGTAGCACGTTTAGAGAAATCACTAACTTCTAGAACTACACAGTAGGGTTCTTAGAAACGATCACAATCTTGCTCTACACAGGTAACCCCTATAATAGACAAAATTAATAACATCATCAACATTATAATTCTTGAAAACGATCAAAATTAACAGACATAAATAATTCATTTACTTTCATCAACAACAATAACATCAATAACATCAACAACAATAATTCATTTACTTTAATTCAAGTTTCCATTAACAACAATAACATTAACATATATACGAAATTAATTCATTTGTTTCCATCAACAATATCAACAAGAATATCATTAGAATCAACACTAACAACAACAACATTAACATTATTTTTTTCCATCAACAACAACATTCCATTTTAACATCAACAACAACACTAACAACAATAATATTCCATTTTCACAACTAATACTTCACTAACCTCTAATTCAATTTAATTGCATCCTAACAACTAATTTCTAACTTTGTTAACTCTTTAACAAATTTCTGCATGGCATGGCATTGGACAATATCAAAGTTGTATCAAAATAGTGGAAACAATATCAAACCTAAACAAAATGTTAATCTTGTATCAAAACCGAAACAAACTACTCAACACTCGTATTAGTCAAAACCAAACCACCTTGCCATGCCACCAAGAACAAACAACAACCACTACTACAAAAAAGCTTTATAATAGCGCTTTTTTGCTTTTTAATAGCGCTTTAAAGCGCTATTAATCAAGGCGCTATTGTAAAACAAAATTTTTAATAGCGCTTTAAAAGCGCTATTATAGCACTGGTAATTAATAGCGTTTTTTCAAAAGCGCTATTATAGTACTTGTATTTAATAGCGCTTTTCCAAAACCGCTATTATAAGTCACATATTTGATAGTGCTTTCAAACAAAGCGCTATTATAGTACCGGTAATTTGCTTTAATTTTGATAGCGCTTTCAAACAAAGCGCTATTATAATACACATATTTAATAGCACTTTCAAAGAAAGCGCTATTATAAGACACATATTTAATAGCACTTTCAAAGAAAGCGCTATTATAATCCACATATTTGATAGCACTTTCAAACAAAGCGCTATTAAAATACCGGTAAATTCCTTTAATTTTGATAGCACTTTCTAACAAAGCGCTATTATAGCACGCTCTCTTCAAAACACTATTCTAATACACTTTTTTTTTACACCAAATCATTTATAATATATATATATATATATATATATATATATATATATATATATATATATATATATATATATATATATATATATATATATATATATATATATATATATATATATATATATGGCATTTGCATTTTACGTCATTAGAATTCATAAAATAATTATAACTAAGTAGCTAAAATACTTGAAATTAAAATAATAATGACAAATGTGATACCATTAATTTGGCTTAAGAGTACTTCAAACCAAAATATTTTATAAACACAACTAAAGTATTTTGTCATGTAGTTATTAATTTGGCTAAGAGTACTTCAAACCAAATTCCAAACAAAAAGTACAATCACTTAACTAGACATATTCTCTAAACTAATAAAAAAACAGTAAAGTGAGAATTTCTCACAGATGGTTTATCAACCAAGTCTCTAAGATATATTTGAATTATGGTAACTGCTGTTCATCACACGTTGTTTTATGGAGGAACAAGCCAGAGGGCAGTCTTTCACCAACAAGCAAAGGGCACTTGATTAAATTCCAACAATAATTCACGAACGGTCTCTGATATTTTTTGGTAGCTATGACGACATCGAAACAATCAAGGCTCTATATGCTGCAGAGGGAGGTGATTGCTCAATCATCTGTTACAATATTTGATTCATAAGTGGCAAACAAAAAAAGCTCACATTTGCAACCATTTAGACAACTGAACAAGTAGCGGAAATGTGATTTGAAGTTATACCTTTTCAGGTTTGATTGGTTTAATTCTCAGCTGAAGCCTTCCCGCACATCCTTCGGTAACTTCCACAACCTGATAGCACAATTATCGGTAATTGTTTGCACCAATAATGAAAAGAAATGACTTCTTTAGTGAAATCAAGCTGGGATACAAAAATAACAGAACTAACAAGGTCAGTTAGACTAGTGACTATCAGAAAATAAAGAGATTTACTCAATATAGGCCATTGGTGCAGCATCGCCAACTCGAATACGAGTCCGAAGCAACCTGGTGTACCCACCAGATCTATCCCTGTACAACACAACGTCTGTTCAATGTCACAATTAACAGTCATAAATCGGTGATTGAAATTACATCAAGTTTAATACTCACGTGTACCGTTAAGCCAGTTCTGTAAACAACTTGTGGATGACATCGTCTCCTCGCACGAAACTAGCAGTACGCCTTGCAGCACATACAGATCCCTAAAAGTTTTGTGTGAACCATAGGTCAATCCAAGTAGTGGAGCTAGATAAGTTGATGAACTTTCAAAAGTATTGTTTAATCCGACAAACAACTTTCATTCCTAGCATTGCCTTCTGGATCACTAGTGGCCTGAGCCAACTCATGACAAACAACTTTCATTCCTTCAACAGACTGCATCACAAAATTATTTTGAAAACAGATGTAAAAGCTCCATTTTTCAAACTGGAAAAGAGAACAGGAAAAAACTCCAACGTTGTATCTATATATTTGTGAACAACATTGTCAATTTTCAAAGTGGATGACTAATGCAAGAACTATTATCCCACACATCATGATTAAGATATTCATAATAGTAACAAGAGGATGCTACGTCATATACCTGCTCAGGAGAACCGAAAGAAATAATCTCAAGTGCTTCATTCCAATCAGTGGGGGCGCTGGCAATAGCCACGGGACGGGGCATCAATTGTCTCTCAATGTTACTATCGGGTTGAGCAAAATTTCTCCTGCATTAATAAGAAAGATGATTAAGAGTAATAGCAACAACACAGTTTTATTGGTGGGGGTTATTTAAGGGAAAAGGAAAAAATTCAATAAAAACATTTGAATACCTCAATAATGGACCAGCAAGAGATCTAGCCATTTCTCCACTTTGCTCAGCAACATCAGACCTGGTAATTTAAGCAAAAACATCTTGAATATTAAATTGAAATGTTAAACATGGAAACAGATACTAACAAACTCAAGAGTACAATTTCCAGCTTTTTCTCGTCTATACAAAAAATTTAAACAAAAAACTAACCCCGTAACAAAAGAAAAAGATTTCACAAGAACAATTTCCAGCCTTTTCACATCAATACAGAAATTTTTAACTTCTAAAGTTGATAATTTACAGAAAAAACTAACACCTTAATGAAACAAAAATATTTCAAGAGTACAATTTCCGGCCTTTTCTGGGTCTCATTGTCAATCATCAAAACTAAAGAATCCAGGTTCAAAATAATCCAGTTATCGTGTTATATTGTTGTTTTCATTTTATAATTGATGATCACAATTAGGTTATCAAAGCTTAAAAGATATATAATAAATTAAATTTACAACATAAAATGAAAAGACTTGCCCATTTTCCCGGACAAAACGTCGTAAAATAGCCCTCGCTTCCCCTGGCTTTCCTTCTTTTTTCTTTTCCATTTCCCGGACCTGTCAAATTACACCACATTCATCAGCAATGCAGTATATCAAAAAGGGGATGGAAAAATGAGAAAGGTGAGAACTTACTTTCCACTTAAATCTATCATCTAACATGCTTTTTTGAGCATCTGTTAGTTTCCCAACAAATCTCCATATGTCTTCACCTGCATAGCAAGATTATGAAGGAAAACAACTCAGCATGACCAAAAGTTATTATAATAAAAATTAAACCCAATTTTTGCATCTAAAATATTCAAGTGGAAAAAACAATCACCCCATCCATAGACAAGGATATAAATGAATGATTCGTGTAGTTTAAATAATAAACATTTAAAAATGTTGCAGATATACTTTCTTCCAAATAAATTTCAACCAAAGAAAAATAATAGACAGGCAGGAACAAATTTTTTTCTAAGTGTTATGAAGATGGACTTCTTCAGAGTATACCATACCTAGAATCTTATAACCAGTGGCAAGTGCATTTAATGCAGCTTTCCTAATATCCCAATCCCGTTCAGCCGTTAAACTTGCAACAATTTGCAATGATTTCAGCTGACCGCTAATCTGTACACATAACATGAGGAATAAATATCTAAAACTGAAAAGAAAAAATCACTAAAAGCATTAACAACAATACCTCAGCCCCATGATGATCGAGAATAAATCCTACAAGATCAGCACATTCAATTCGAGTTCTGTTGTTCTTAGAGCGCAACCCCTCTAATATATAAGGGAAACATTTGGATGCGGAATATACAACAACAAATTGTTTAGTCAGCTCCCGCATTTTTTCACGTACTTTCTCAATGTTATGCCCTAACGGTAACATTTATAAAATATCATGAACTTAATGTTATGCCCTAACTGTAACATTTTTTCACGTACTTAAATGATATATGTTTATAAGGGCTTAATCAAGTTGTTTATCCAAGCAGGAATGCAATACACTTCATAAATGAGATAGGAAAAGAAGAAAACTGAAGGAACAATGAAAACAAAAGGGAAAACTAAATTGTACCTTTAATAGACATGTTGTGTTTGATTTGCAAAACTGCAACACAAACCACCTCAAAAGAATGTCCAAAACTTCTATAACTTCCTTAGCAATGGATGGAAGTGCCTGCGAAGTGCGATAGAAGATTATATAGCTAATAGTACAGTCAACAATTGAAAAGCACGCAACTTATTAAGAATATAAAAAGAACAACACCTTCTGCAGAATTTCAAGTCCGTCAACTTGCTTCTTAAAATCTGCACTTAAGAGTCTCCTGTGTAAATCCTCTCTGAAATACCTCATCATATCATTCTGCGAATTGCAACATTTATTACAATTCAATAACTAGGAAACTTAAATTAAACGTGAAAAACTTGAAGTCCTCAAAAAACAGGTCAACCTCAAGATCTTGAATTTGCTCAATTTGTGGATCCTCAAACTTAAACCTTCGAACAACCAATCTCTCTCTATCTTCCTGCATGGAAGACAACTGACAGTTCAAGCATACATCTTTTGAAAATTTGAAGTAATGTTGGGTAAATACTTCTGTCAACAATACCTTATTCGAATCCTTGATATTTAGCAAGGTTTGAGTTTGGGCTGCTATATCTTGAACAGATATTGGTTCAGACTTTGCGCCCTTTATTGCCCCGGCCCTCTTCATGATGAAACGTACAGTTAGAAATCCAAACACAATAAAAGAGTAATTGACATAAATAAATAAATAAATAAATAATAAAAACTAAACATACCGAAGATACAACTTTATTTCCAGGTTTTGAAACACCATTTGCTGTTGATTTCCCAACCTTAGTAACACCTTTCGATGTTATACCCACAGAAGTTACCCTGGCTGACTCGAATGACTCTGGGGACACACATTGGGGGGCAGGGTGTAAGATAGAGAAAGTATAAGAGGCAAAATAGTTACCATGATAAAATCAACCACGTGTAAGAAAAAATTTAAAAAACTGTTGACGAAGAACCACCTTGAAAAGCTCCATATGGTTTTAGCTTCTCAAGAACAAGTGCCAGAGCTGGTCCATGAATGTCTTTGACTATCTTTTCAATCTAATAGAACAAACAATTTAATTATGCTTGGTATCAAATGAATGTGAGGAAACAGGGAATGAAAAAACAGCATTTTTATCACACATACCATTTCATGCCCACTAACTCTCAGTATCTCAGTAATGCAAGTCTCTGCTGCCTTGCGAACATCAGAGGATTTATCCTGCAAAGGAGCCATAGCAAAATTTAAATTTAAGGAAATTATTAATAGAACTGATTTGATAATGACAGACACTCGAGGACATAATTGAGTAATCAGAACGTACTGCCATTGCAGACGAGGCTGGCTTTAGCAGTTGTGCAGCTTCAGCAAAACTACTTAACCCAGACAGTTGCCTAGATAGCCAATCAAAAAGATCCTTACGCCCTTCCGCACCAAGTTTGGAATCCACCAAAGCAATTGCAACATATGTAACCTATGTTAACATCAAGTTCAGGGACAAAGACAACAAATGAGCACAAGAATAATTGAATACAAAATCAAGACCGACCATTTTATCAAGATGAACAACTGCTAGCCAAGAATCAAGAGTATTCAGTACACATTCTCTCATGTGCTTCTTATTGTCACCAAGACATTTCAATATATCAGACAGAATGCCCTGAAATAAACCATTTTGAAAAAGTTGAACTTTTAATAAAGGAAATGCAACATTAGCAACAGGAAAGAAAATACAAAAGCAGAACAGAGTTCACTAACTTTGCTTGACTTCTCTACAGCTTGACCCATTGCAGATGCAACATTACCAATTGTTGTCAAGGTAGCCATGACTATATTTTTGTTGCTATCATAGAGTCGGCCCCTAAGAGCACCAAATAATTTACCTAGTAATACCAGTCATCAGCCGCAAGAATTTCAAAGTTTGACAAATTTTATAATGAACGCATAAAATATGAAGAATTAATAAAACAAAGCATGCAAGTTCATGAAGCGGAGGATTTGATGGGAAGGGTAGAGAGACAAAAGTTTAAAAAGCACAAAATACTAATGCTATTGAGGTACCAGTTCCAGTTGCTTGAATGCGCTTATTAGCCTCTTCCAGTATTTTGTTTACAGCTTCAACAGACTCCATACAAGCCTACATTAAGTAAAAAAAAACGGAGCTCAAAATGTGATGCAATTGCACAATATTGCACTTCCACAGTTACTGACAGTTGAAAGCAAGCTTAATATACAAAACAAAAGGCGATCTAATACAAGATTAATGTCTCAATCCTTCAACGCCCAAACCTAACCTGAAGAACAACAAACCTCCCTTCGACCCACCTTACTCCACCGACGCCGCTATCAACATCAGAAACCCATCGAAACCGTTAAACACCAGAAACATCCCTCCGTTAACATCAAAACAGAACCGGACCTAAACCCCTCTTTTAACCCTAACTTCAACATCTGAAAATCTTCAACACAGAATCCACATTCCATCTCTCACCATTAACAGAACCACACGCAAAACGCCGGAAAACTCCTTCAAAACCTCCATCGGAACCCCTTCCAGAAACCTTCACCTCCGACCGTTAATCCATCCCTCACTTCAAACTGGCTTCAAACCCATTTCATCTGTAAATCCAACTTCAAAACACCCCCAAAACCAGAACCGAAAGTGGAAGAGAGATTCAAAGTGAAACAACCGAACACCCAATCATAAACCATAACCCCTCTTTCAGTAATCCAAATCTCCATTCCTTCCACCGTAAACCTCAAACTTCAATCGATTTCCATCATCAAAATCAAACCGTTCAAAATAATCATCATCAACAAACGTAAACCAGATTCAGAAATAGAATAAGAGGAGATGGAGAGAGTTTGAAAGAGAGAGCCAGTGAAACGAGATTGAGAGAGAGGGGAATCCGAGTGAAGAAGAAGGAATTTTGCGCGAAAACGAAAAACATTGGGCCAAAAAAGGTTTTCATATTTTTAATTAATTTAATTTAGTAGAATATTTTAATAGCGCTTTTTAAAAAAGCGCTATCTTAAAACACAATTATAGAAACGATAACGGTTTCATAGAAAGCGCTATTGTAGTTACATATTTTAATAGTGATTTTTAAAAAACGCTATCGTAGTGCTTTTAATAATAGCGCTTTTATAAAAGTGCTATTGTAATACAACATTTTAATAGCGCTTTTTAGAAAAGCGCTATCTTAGTGAATATCTATAATAGCGCTTTTTTACAAAGTGCTATCAAAATCATATTCTCTGTACTCTTTAATAGCGCTTTACTATAAAGCGCTATTATAAATATGTTTGTTTCCTTTTTAATAGCGCTTATTTAAAAAGCGCTATTAAAGTAGGCGATACAAAAAACCAATTTTGGCGTAGTGAACATAATGCAACACTTATATATATTTTACTCATCATTGCTGAAATTTTTAAAAGCAAACTCAGTAAGAAAAAAAATCCATTACATATAGCATTGCAGCAAAATACAGTATGAAACAAATAACAACGTTGCGAGATTGGTTCGAAGAAAACCTGTAGATTTCGTACAAAATGGGTGGAGGACGAAGATGGAAGAATGCCAAAAAGAGATGGACGAAATGGAAGAATGCCAAAAACAGACAGACGGAGGCGGAAATGGAAGACGGCGACGGACGAAATGGAAGAATGTCAAAAACAGACGAAAACAGAGGCGGAAATGGAAGAGTGTTTATGTTTGAGTTTTTATGGGTTTTTCTGGGTTGCGAGCTTAAGAATACCAAAAACCACGACTGTTTCTGTTTATGAGTTTTTCTGGATTTTTTTAAATTTATGCCACTTAAACCTACAACAGCGCTTTTGCAAGGCCTTTAGCAGCGCTTTATAAAAGCGCTCTCTAAGGTCTGATAAGGCAGGACCTATAGCAGCGCTTTTATAAAAGCGCTTTCTTAGAATGACCCATTTAGCAGCGCTTTCTGAAAGCGCTATCGTAGGTGACCCCTATAGCAGCGTTTTCTAAAAGCGCTTTCGTAAGGCATACTTTTAGCAGCGCTTTTTATAAAGCGCTTTCGTAGGTGCCACCTTTAGCAACGCTTTTTTAAAAGTGTTGTCTAAAGTCTACTATTTTTTTTTCCTAACTCTTTAGCAACGCTTTTTCAAAAAGCGATGTCTTTTCATGCGCTGCCAAAAATCATTTCTGTAGTAGTGTATCCACTTAATGGAGAAGCCTTGTGGGCAAAGACTAGTGTTGTTGATCTTCAGCCACCACCAATAAAGAGGCAGCCTGGAAGATCAAAGAAAAAAAAGGAATAAGGAAGTTGGAGAGATGGTGAGGGATGAGACACAAATGAAGAGGGCAAAACACGGTATAAAGTGTAGTCGTTGCCACAAGGATGCAACAAGTCAGCCACCATCACAAGTTGTTACAAGTCAATCATCACCACCTGTTGTTACAAGTCATCCACCACCACAAGTTGTTACAAGTCGACCACCACCACTTGTTGTTACAAGTAAGCCACCACCCAAAACTAAGAAAAACTTCATAAGGGTGGCAATCCTATTTCAAGCCAACTAGATCATTATTATTACGTCTACTAAGATTCTGTAATGCGATTTAATGGTCTGACTCTTTTATTTTTGTTAATGCACATTTTAGAATTGAACCTGTTATGTAATGCCTTATAATGACCTTTTGGTTTTGAACCTGTTATGTAATGCCTTATAATACCTTTTGTTATTGAACCTGTTGTGTATCAAACTTTTAATCTGTTAATGAATGTTGGAGGAATGACTTATGATGCCAAGTTATATTATAGTTTGTTTCCACAAGTATTAGTCATTGGGCTGCATTTTTTACAGGTTGGATATTGAGACATTATTCAATGAAAATGTGAAAACATAACACAAACATTATTCAATGAAAATGTGAAAACACAACACATACATTATTCATTGAAACAACATAAGATAACTTTGAACTACCCTAAAACTAATTGAGATACATTGTTACAAGCACAAGGTTTAACCCTAAGCTTACAATCCCAACAACAATGGCCATTTTGAGCCATCTCTAGTGTAGATAACTTCATTCTTCAATTTGTTAATTTTCTTCTTTTGTCTTTCAAGTTTCAAATCCCTTTCATCAACAAGCTCATACCCAACCACTTGAAGAAATTACAACCCTTTTCAATGTGGTTTCTGTAATTTCCACAACCCCCAAATTTTCTCTCCTTGTTGACACTGTTCACGTCATTCACTGTTCTAAGAACACTTTCATCTTGGCAAAAACACTCGATTCTCTTGTTTCTACGACTGAAGAATGGTGGAAGAAGAATGAAGCTGCAACCAAATGGAACACTATGTAACGTAACATATACATATTCTGATGTGGAATTCTAAACTGACTTACTTGACATGTCACCTCACACAAACTAACGTTTTTTTGACACAAACTAACGGAAGAGACCAAAATATTTAACGGAGCTTAAATTAAAGGATCATTATGTAACATTTTTTTAATTCATGAAGCAAAGCGAATCTTTTCTCAAAGTTAAGGGACCCAGTAACTAAACATGTCAAAAATTTACATTATTATTCATAAAAGATATTTTAAATGTGATTAAAGTTAAATATACATAAAAAGTTATTATTATGATTAATGTAAAAATTCTTTTGACTATTTACTCATACCAAATTACCAATATATCCTAATCCGAGTCAATAATAAAAAATGAAATTAAAAAAACTTTTATAGATAAATACGACGTCGTTAGCACATACATATTTTTCTATTGCTTTTGAACTCGATTGAAAACACTGGAAGCTTAGAACCCTGATTGTGGCGGCCAACCCATGAAGAAATCAAAGCAAACCCAAATGAACCCTAACTGGGCTCAACTCCAACAGGTCTTACCTATATGCTCCTTCTTTAATTTCTATCCATACAAACACATTCTCATATTTCTATACCAATTTATTTCTGTTTGAATTTCTGCAGAAGCTGAATCTTAATGGCTCCAAAGCTTCAAGGACCTATGATTCTGATGATGACACCCCAAATTCAATATTGGGTAAGCAAAAAAATCCAATTTTTCCTTCTGGGTGTCACTTGTTTGCTTGCTGTATAAGAATCACGCAGCTTCCACTGTGTTGGACTTTAAGCTTTTTTAAGTCATTTATTTTGACAGGGAAACGTAAAGAGAGGCTAAATGATGATTCTGATGATTGTGAGATTAACCCTCTTGATCCTGTAAATGATGATGCAAGGTGAATATAGTGATCTTGATTATCTTTTGTTAATCAAATGGAAAGATGACATGCTATTGTTAACTAAAATCTGTGAATTTAAAGTGCATCTTGGAAGAATTGTTTTTATCTAGCTGTGCTGTGTTATTATGGAGGTTTCGACTCTGTTGTAGAAGTATGCTTTACTTTAACTTATTAACCATTTGGCAGTTTGACAGATGCCGTGGCCATGGATTGTGAAATGGTTGGGGTTGGTCAAGGAAACAAAAGTGCCCTTGCAAGAGTATCATTGGTAATAATCTGTTCCTCTTCATCTTGCTATTGTCTACGCATATTTTGAAATCTGTTTTTTTTTCTAAATGAGTGATAGAGAGAAGGTTGCTTATCTATACCAAAATATTTTTTCACATTGAATCTAATAAAGAAGTGCAGAGAAACACGAGGGGTTAAAAAACATAATTGAAACATAAAAAACAAATCATAAACAATAAATCTTAGAGATCCATGCTTGCCTGTTGGAAGAATAATTGGAAGAGGGAGCATTGGTGGTGGGTTGGGGTTAGTTGATGTTTTTTGTTTTATTGACGAGAGGTCTTTTGTAGACATTGAGGTAGGCTGGAAGTAGAGACTTGAGAGATGATGGGGTTGAGCATGAATATGGGGACGAGATAAGAGTTAGGTTTGAGAATTGGTATTGAGAGAGAGGAAGGGTTGGGGATGTTCTTGGAGAATAATGTTTTGAGAAAGTAAGAATGGCAGAGTGAGAAGATAAAAAATCGAGAGAGGCCCGACATTGTTTTGTGATAACTGATAAATCAAACACTCCAAATATTGATTCTTAAACAAACTCCCCATTGATATGCAGAGGACGTTTCGACTGTGTAATTTGCCAAGATTGGCAAAATTATAAACTTGGACTGTGGTCTTATTTTTGTTATATCAAAATTGTTAAGTGGGGTCAATTGTGGATCCAATTGAAACTAAATTAAGCAACTACCATTGGACTAAAAATGAATGAGAATGCTTACGTCTCATGTGGCAATTGAGGTCTAACAAAAAAAGCTATGCAACTCTGTTGGAAATTCCACCTTCATCGTGATCCATCCCTAGTCGCCTAATTGCAGCATTTGGCTTGCCTTCATGCAGCCTCCAACACTGGGGTGAATTTAATCTCACATTACTTAAGGTTATAGTCTGGATAGTGTTTATAAAGCTTGGGCAACCCTCACCTTACAAACCGGTTTTGTAGGAATGAGTCAGGCCCGACCTAAATTCTAAGAAACTCAAATAACATCCTTTCATTGGAGATGTCCCAAGTGATTACAAGTATAAAATAAATAGCAAAGAAGTAAAGTTAAATGGATCATTCAAAAATTGACAATAATTTGTAGTGCTGCTTAAAACTGATAGACTATTTTTCATTATTATTATTATTATTATTGTTATTATTATTAGGTGGTAGTTATTATTATATTATTAGGAGCATTCATTATATTATTAGGGGCAATTCTGCATTTTTATATTTTAAATAAATAGGGGAATATATGGGAAAGTTGATTATCCTGGGATTTGACTAGAAAGGAGCTATTTTGGCATTAAGGGAGGTGCAGACCCTCGATGTTCTGCAATATTATTTTGTAATGCAAAAAGATTTTCCCTATTTACTTTTTTTATATCAGTTGGTTTCTATCATAAGCACAACTCATGAAGTTTAGCTAGTCATGGATTTAGACATAATAGCAATCAAAGAAAATATATTACACATGATAGGTAATAATTGAATCTTCAAACTCTTAATCGCTAAGTTGAATATTCAACTTCTTAACCTTTCAAATGGCCTAGTAGTAATCTTCAAAACCCAACAATGTTGGAACCCTAAGAATTTTTTTGCAAAAGTCCTCAAATACTGTCTGAAATCGAAATTGTCGTCAGGCGATGAAGAGCAAGAATCAGTGTTTCATTTAGAGTTGGCTTGCCTGACGAACTGGTCCCATAACAAGATGAGATTTGACAAATATGGTATCTTCAGCAACACTGGCTAGTTGGTCTCGTGCCAGGCGAGATTTTGCCAGAATCTTGTGCGTTAATAAGGAGAGATTTGACATAATAGAAGGTCAACCCTTGCACTAGCCTGCCAGGCAAGCCAAGCTTCTTCGCCAGGCAAGACTGAAAAGTAAACTTGAAATTTTAGACTCTTCTGTAGTAAAGTTTCACTCCTCAGGATCAACCTGTTTAGTTGAAGACAAGAAATAAAACAGCACTACAAGAATAGATTGAAGCCAATTCAATCAGAACTCTAGTTGGGAATAAGTCTTACTGAATAGATTGAAGTGGTCTTCATTCTAAATTGTATAATTCATATTTAGCATTTATTTAGTAAAACAAAAATACTAAATATAGATTTCTAAGTCTATGTAACATTAACATAAATAGGTATTGCAGTAATCATCATTATTTTCGTTTCATCTCACACTGCCCTGTTAAGTCACTTATTTTTAACATTAGTTCAGTTGATCACAGGTAAACAAGTGGGGCAATATTATTTACGACGAGTTTGTACGGCCAATGGAGCGAGTTGTTGACTACCGTACTAAAATTAGTGGCATAAGGCCTCATGATCTGAGAAAAGGTTCGCATAATACAATTTTTCTCTACATTCTATAGTTTTAGATTATAGTTGACTTAAAAACATTCAACAAAGTTTTAGCCGATACAAGATGAGAAAATTGTTTTGGTGTGAATTGTTCTGACTTTCAATTTAGGTTTATAAGCAGCTGAAATAGCCTAGATTACTATGAGGATCAGTATTTTTCCTAATTATTTATATGATTTGTTTTACGATTCGTATGTACACTGATTAGCAAACCTATTCTTAAATGAATTTGTAGCAAAGGATTTTTGTACTGCTCAGAAGAAGGTGGCAGAGTTGATCCATGGAAGGATCCTCGTAGGCCATGCCTTGTCCAACGATCTTAAGGTCAATTTTAGTGGCTATTCTCTTTCTTTTTCTATAAATTTACATGCATAGTTGATCAGTCTGTAATCTGCGAACCTATCACTGTTCGTTTACAGGCATTGTTATTAAGTCATCCTAAAAAGGATATAAGAGATACCTCCGAGTACCCACCGTTCCTAAGGTACTGTCAACTTACCATCTTTCTAGTATTTTACTTTTTACTAGTTTATGCCAAATGTCCCTGTTACATATTCTGATAAACATGCTGTTGGGTTTAACCAGGTCAAATGGTAGAGTAGCATTGCGGCATCTAGCTTCAGAACATCTCGGTGCTAAGATTCAAACAGGAGAGCACTGCCCGGTTAGTCTATCTAGCTTTTTGATTCTCCTTCATACCCTCTTCTTTTATGTGATCACTTCAAAAGTGTAATATAACCATAATTATGTTGGACTAATATCAATTGTGTTTGGCGGATAGAAATTCACTAACTTTAAGAAATCGAAGTTGGCACGAGAATGAGTTTGGTTTTTTTATGCAAAGTTGACACGAGAATGAGTTTGGTTTTTTTATGCAAAGTTGATAATAAAAAAAGAGACACGCTACTGCAGGCTTCAATTTTGTATCGAATCAAGATACAAGTTGCATGTATTGTAAGATATTGATAGCCACTATGCTTGTTTCAGGTGGATGATGCCCGCGCTGCCATGATGCTTTACCAAAGAAATAGAAGAGAATGGGAGAAGAGCGTAAAAGGCAATTTTCGGAAGCAAAAGAAAAGGAAGAAGAATAAAGATGCAAAAGAATGAGAGATATGTTTCTTGAAATGCCAACCATGCTGGAATTGTATCATAGCACTGGTTTCCATTTATTCTAAAACATTATTGTCAGAGACCCTTTTTTTAATGGTTATTTATTGTATTGCTTAGATTGAATCAGAACTCAAGTTAGAAGGTGGAAAAAAAAATATTTTTGAGAGTTAGTATAAGATCGGTTTTTTATTTGCAGGTAATGATAGATTCGGTTATAAATAGATCGGATTTGACTTGGAAAAAATGTGAAGTTAACAGTCATTGAGAAGTATCATTTTGGTCACCGTAAACACCATAAACTAGTCATTGAGAAAGATCAATTTAATCCATGTTAGTAGTTTGAGTATTAGATTAGATTGTTTTTTTTTTTCTTTCTAAGATTCGTCTAGTAGTGAAGATGAATGTATAAGTTCCATACTTATTTTTGTTACGAGTGTGTTATGAAGCTATAACTGAAATGAACAAATACACTAAAAGTTGTAGTTTGCTAGCATATTATTTCCAAAAAATTGGCATGTTTACCTTAGCAACTACTTTCAAAACACAACAAAAAAGTATTCCTAAAGGTGAATGAATATTGCTAAATGTTACTATTTACGTCTTTATATTATTAAAACCTCCGGGCTTCAATGAAGGAACAAAACAAGCAGTTTAAAGCATGCTGATCCTGGGAAAAATCACAACAGAAAAACCTATTCATAGAAGATCAATTCAAACACCTCTAGCCAACATATGATGCAATTCTCAAAACCTCGCAGTCTCAGAACTTAAACCTACGGGTTTTAAGATATCTATCGAGAAAAGGAAGATCACACCCATATCCTAAAAGGGAGCCTTGGGGGAAGGTTTGTGAAGCAACACTGCTTGAAATATCATACAGAGCTATCGTAATCAAGGTGAAGGTCAAAGTCAATATACATACCCCCATCAAATATGATGTATATTACTACCAAAGTCAATGGCGTCACATGGATGGATTTCAGATCTCTCTATTTCAAATGTGGCTTTATGGGACACAATGAAGAATAAGGGAAAAAGAGAATTTCTTATCATACCTTATATATTTTTAGTGTACCGTGTGAAATTTTAAATATGTCTTCAGATTTCAGATATATATATTTGGACGCACATTTTGTACACTCAACAAAGATAATTCTGAGAGACGCTCTATATGTTAGATTAAATTTGTTCTGAAGATGCATCTCCAGATGATGTTTGTAGTTACATCTCCGAAACAACACCAAAAATAGAATCAACCGAAAATGAACTTTCCGAAATTCAATTGACATACATAATATAAAATGATCGTTACAATGATGATTTCATCAGAAAATTCAATATTATAATTCAATATTTTGGTGGACGCTTGCACATCTTCAAGATATCTTCGACTGATCTTTGTAGCGTTGCTTCCAACTCGAGCTGAACTTTCTCTTTAAAATCGAAATATGTATCCCACATTACCCTAACATCGGCTCGAGTCTTGAGCTCAAATTTGCTGAACATAATTTCTCTTCGTTGTCAACCGAAGGTGAACGGTACTCGAGCTTCACAATCCTTCGTTTGTCTCCGTAAGGTAGGAGATATGGATTTCATCTATGATATCTTCGGGGGGTGAGATCAGTGAGCTTGAACGATCGGCCGGGTGTAGAGCCGCCAGAGTAGGATCGGCCGGGTGTAGAGCCGCCAGAGTAGGAGACATATGCGACCAAGGACGGATTCAGAAATCTTGATCAGTGGGGGCAAAATGTATATACTATTATAAATATTTATATAAAAATATATCAATGTGAAATCATATATCATTGTGTAAAAATGTTAAAACTATCAAAACTTTATTATTTTATATTAAAAAAAATCAAAGATACTTGAACATATAATTTTTTATTATAAATAATTCTATTTTGAAATTATTGAATAATTTTTCTTTTGTTTTTATTTTTAATATCTAACAAAACAACCATTTAATTATTTAAGAATATTTAATTTTTAAAATACACAAATACTGATTTTTTTTAGTGGGGGCATTACTTGTGTTTCATCATGTGAAAAATAAATATTTTAAATTAATTTATAATAGCATAAATAATTTATTGGGGGCAGTTGCCCCAATACCATTGACGTGATCCGTGCCTGCACGCGAGGCGCGTGTCAAAGAAAAAATTGGCTTAATAAAAATCTAATGCGGTAAGATATCTACCACTAACTGTTAGTTGAATAACGTATGTCTTATTTTCTCAATTCTTTTTTTTTTTTTTTACAAAAATCATGTGGTTGTTAACATAAAACGTTATTTAAATGATGGTGGTCACACCACATATTACTGGTAAACAACCCCAAAACTATCTCATTTGAAGTCACGTGCAGAAAGAAAATGCAATAAGTATTACACTAATATAGGTTAGAGTGAGACATTCATATTTCATGGTGAGGTCCAGCCAAGACGGATTCAAAAATCTTGATCAGTTAGGGCAAAATGTATATACTATTATAAATATTTATATAAAAAATATATCAATGTGAAACCATATATCATTGTGTAAAAAAGTTAAAACTATCACAACTTTATTATTCTATATTAAAAAAAATCAAACATACTTAAACATATAATTTTTTATAATAAATAATTCTATTTTGAAATTATTAAATTTTTTTTTTTTAATATCTAACAAAACAACCGTTTAATTATTTAAGAATATTTAATCCTTAAAATACACAAATACTGATTTTTTTAATGGGGACATTACTTGTGTTTCATCATGTGAAAAATAAATATTTTAAATTAATTTATAATAGTATAAATAATTTAGTGGGGGCAGTTGCCCCCAATACCATGGACGTAGATCCGTGCCTGTTTGCAACATACCAACAAATGTTTATTTGTGACATTTGAGATATTTTGAGTTTATGTGAAATATAACATAAGAACACCTAAATTTACAGAAGACCTAGTTTAATATGGACCACTAATTAACTGTCATATTGATTCCAGAGATATATATTTGAAATCGCACCATATTATCTTGTTTCCGAAGATGCATCTCCGGAACTTTCCCTGAACCATTTGAAAAACAAGCCATATAATAGAACCTTTCATAGATATATCTCCGGAACTTCTTATGAACCATTTTTAAAACAAAACCATATAACAGACACTCACATTAAGATCAAATAGTGAATCTGTAACACTTTATTTATATTGAGATACAAATACATACAATTATTTGTCCGGTTAAATAAAAAATCAAAATAAATCGAAACAAGTGTCGCCGACTAAGTCTATAGGTGGTACCCCTTGGACTTTTGTGCATTCGATAATTTTTCAATATTGTTCAATCTCTCAAATTCTTGCATCCTTTCCATGAAATGATCTGACCACATCTCAACTTTTGCGATTGAATGAGTCATTCACTCCGGTGATGTAAGTGGTATGTGGCAACCTGGTATCAAAAGATTTTGAACAAAATGAATTGATTTTGAAAGTCATCCAATACACATGATACAGTCATTTGTGTAACACCCTTCTAAACCCCACGGAAAATATATGAATAATCAGAGTAAATAATCATGCATTCACAAAAGGGCGTCACACATAACTTTCAAACATCAAAACCACATGTCATGCTCATTAACACTTCAATAAATAATCATGTTTTTCAAAGTTTCACTTTGCATGTAGCAGCGGATTCAATTATATCACAATCTTCGTAAAAGAAACATTTGAAATTCACCACCTAAATCAACATCATTAGGCACTGGGGCTAACATCATAATAATTCGATAAATATAAAAACATAGTATAGAGTACATCATGTATCTCTAAAATATATAAACCAAGCGATCTCAGTGTTACATGACCAGAGCATGACTCGACCCAACGACTAGATACATATACAATGTATCACAAAAGAATCCTATACATCGTAGCTAACCGACCAAAAGATGAAGGCACGCTTCACAAAAAGGACCTCCAACCAACCTACTCTGCAATGCCTCATAGGGCACCATAAAACAACAGAAGGGTGAGAAATATTATCATAATAATCAATGCATATAATCATATATATATACACAAGCATAAAATACACATATTCCACATTTTTCACCCAATTCATCATACACATCACAATGTATATATAAACAAATATGGATAATCACCAAGCATATTCATCATGCATACATCCTAAATTCTCAATTCAACAATTCATACACATATGCATACTTAATTCCATACAACAATTATACTTATGTCATGTGACTCAATGCAGCTCAATGCAGCTCAATGCAACTCATGCCATGTGGTACCAACACTTGTTATCATTTTTCAGTTTTTACATTTAAATCGGGTCCGTTCCCTAGACCGATAACAACAAAAGCTCATTCCCTAAGTTTTCAAACCCCGCTCTAGGTTTGGGACAAGTCACTAGTCTCCAAGAAACTAGCAAGTATTGTCTCTTGGCCAAATGATGCGTATGCAATCAACAATCATATGCACTTAAGACCGTTCTCGCATCTTAATCCCATGCATACTCAAATAATTTATCACACAAGAATTATAACATGAATGCACATACAATGGTTGTCAAACTCGCGGGTAGACTCGTAAACTCGTACGAGTTTACGAGTCTAGGAAGCATAAACGAGTAGACTCATACATAGAATCTTTTTTTGATAGACTCGAGTAAACTCGGGTAGACTCGCACAAACTCGTATAGAATCGCGAGTCTATAATGAGTTTACGAGTCCATAAGTTTTTTTTTGAATTTTTTTAAAGCCAAAAAAGGCCTAAATTCCCCAAAAGATTTTATTTTATTTAAAAAATACCCTTTTTTTTTCTTGTACGATAATTAGAAAGTATATCTCTCTTCATCAACGACGTGAGTTTATTTTACGAGTCCATAAGTTTTTTTTTGAATTTTTTTAAAGCCAAAAAAGGCCTAAATTCCCCAAAAGATTTTATTTTATTTAAAAAATACCCTTTTTTTTTCTTGTACGATAATTAGAAAGTATATCTCTCTTCATCAACGACGTGAGTTTATTTTGTCTCTTTCTTTGTTCGTCTTCATGGACGTAAATTAATCCTTTATTTTGTAAGTATTTTCTTATATGATTCAATTTGATGCTTCTCGTGTATGATATATTGTGTAAAGGTGGTGCACCATTGTCCAATCAGGTCCAATGATCCTAATGCACATGTATCAATTTGCACGTGACAAAATAGTTTAGAAAGTTTATGATTTATGGCAGAAAATAGTTTAGGAAGGATATGTTACCTACTAAAGAGTGAGTTTCTACGGAGATATGACTCTATAATTAAAGAGGTTTGTAATTTGTGTTCTAAGCTTAATTTATAGCTCTTCTAGTTGTGAACATAATTGGAATTTCTTTGAAATGGCAATGAATTATTATTTGTTTGTTTATAGACTTGATTTTAATATTTTTAGAAACATTGAGTTAAATTACTATTTACATTTTAGGTTCATAAAAAGAGAATATGTTGCATCAAAAAGAGGTAAATAATTTGGTTTATGTCATGTAGAATTTAAAGTTGAATAATAGAAAAAGAAAATCAAATAGTGTTGTTATTTCATTTGTGTCATATACGAGACATTTATAAGTTTAAGAACACAGGAGTCTGTCATATATGTGTAAATTATAGGTTTTTGAATGTCATTTTTAATTTTCCAAAGACTCGTACGAGTCTGCGAGTCGAGTCTACAGACCTTAAACGAGTCTGAGTAGACTCGCGAGTTTGACAACCTATGATACAACACATTTCATAATAATCAAAGTATTCATACTTCCAACATCATCACTAAATTCATCAAGTAGTACACAAGAATGAAATAGATTCAATCACAAATACATATTCATGAATTCTTCACATACAATCGCATATAATCGATATGCATTCACATTATCGCGCCAAACGGTAACGAACTCCATCACAATCATCATACACTTTTAATCAATTCAAACAATGCATATATTTTCCAAAAGACCACATTTCACAATCGATTCTATAATCTA
The DNA here is from genome assembly GCA_963859935.3 of Lathyrus sativus. Taxonomy (NCBI): domain Eukaryota; kingdom Viridiplantae; phylum Streptophyta; class Magnoliopsida; order Fabales; family Fabaceae; genus Lathyrus; species Lathyrus sativus. Next base: position 808,722,400 of record OZ012735.1, read on the forward strand.
GGATGCACGCCATACGGCTACCCATAGCATAACATATCACAACATACAACTATGCAAATCAGAAAGACTGATCATACTCGAGCCGACCAATCAACGTTGGATGGAAACGCAACAAGAAATAAGAATGTTGTCACGTTCGCTACACCACTCGCCTAGCGAGTCTTTGGCGAACACTCGCTACAGGTTCGCCTAGCGAACAAGCTCGCGAAGGGAGTCTGAGAGCTACTGGAAGTGCTCGCTACCTGCTCTCTTAGCTAGGTCCTAGCGAACCCTTTGCTACCTCACTCACTACCAGCGAGATTTGATCATTTGGTTCTGCCCAAGTCAGGGACCGTTCGCTGGCAGCTCGCTTAGCGAACACTCGCTACCCTGCTCGCCTAGCGAACGTGCTAGCGAGCGTCTGCGTACTCCAAAACCCCAACTGTCCAAAAACCTCAGAAACTCCCGAAATCACCCGATTCAATTCCAACAAGTTCCAGTAGTCTTAGCCTAACATTCCTCGACTAAACTGCACCATTAATTCCGGATTCTAACCGTTAAATCATTGATTCCTACCGATTAAACCATTTCTGACCTAGAATGGGAAAAGATGGAAAACATCCAAAGAATACAAACACACACATACATAATCACACACATTGATAGAATAATAAGATTTCACACCCTTACCCGATTAAATCGACTCCTAAGGGTTGATCTTGATGAATCCAAGCTTTTCCTCTATTCTCCTTCTCTTTTCTCTTCTTCCTCTTTCTTTTTCTCCTTTCCTTCTTTTCTTTCTATCCTTTCTTTTCTTTCCTCTTTCTCTTATATCTCTTTCTATTCTATTCCCCTCCATCATATTTTCTTCTCTCAAAATATCTACCCATTCATTTAAATTAAAGAAATCAAATAAATTAATTAATTAACATAAACAGTTAATTAATAAAAGTTGGGCTGTTACAATTTGGATTTTAGGGTGGTGCGGTGCGCAGTGGGAAAAAGGTTTTTCGAAAAACCGTAGTGTGTCAGGTCAATGCACACCCTATCATATGCACATGCTATTAGGTGATCCATATTCGGGAAGCTCAGCAATTTTGACTTTGGTGTCAGACCACTCAAAAAAGGAACAAGGGACTCATAAACCACATTGATTTTTTCTTTCTTTTCGCACAATCGCGTGTACGATTCTTTATGCATCTTTAACTCTTGGATAAGTTTATGTCAGACAAATGCATGACTATCTTCTTCTTTACCGTATAAATTCGAAACAGATTCGTAACCATAATTACCGTCCCCTATAACATCGATGATCCGCTCGATATATTTGTGCATAAAAACCAACATCACGTCGATGAATAGAATCTTCAGTGGAAGCGGCGTCGGAGGTGGTTCGCTAATGCAGACTTCTTTCACAATGATTTTTTTAGAGGTTTCATTTTCTTCAGAGCATCTTTTATTTTTACCGGTTGAGAAGGTGGTTTCATGTCAGTGGTTTTTGGATAGAAAATCTTCCTCAATTTTTCTTTGATGTGGAGTTTTATGATGTCACCGGCCTTCAAAAATCTCTTTTGTATCACTTCTCACTCGGTCAAAATAGAGATATTCGATTTGTGGAGGCAAATCGCCACACATCACACAAGTCTGCAAGACATTGTTCAATACAGGTTTCAATGATGACAAATTACAACCTTGGATGAAGTGGAAATTATAAACTCCATATCTACTAAACAGATGCAACGTATCACCTACCATATCCTTTTATACTTGTCTTAAAACTGTTGTAATAAATATACTATGTGTAGATAAAATGCAATCATGACCAGAGGCATGAAAAACCACAAAAAGATGAATTTTTGCAGGTTTGCAGGGCATGAGTCGACCATAGGGTCGGCGCATGCATCAGAACATTTTTCCACTAGTCAGCGCATGAAGGCAATGAGTCGACCATAGGGTCGGCGCATGAAGGAAATATTTTCCAACAGGTCAATGCATAAAGGCATGAGTCGACCATAGGGTCGGCGCATGAAGGAAATAGTTTTCAATGGGTCAGCGCACGTCGACTGTGTGGTCGACGTATACTGATGCATTTTCCAGATTTCCAAAAACACAGGCCATGCGTCGACGCACAGACCTGCTGCGGTCGACCATTCGCGTAGAAATCCTGTTTTTAAATGATTCCCTCTTCTATTTGAAATACTGTTATGTCTTTAATTGGGTTGGTACTATATATACTTGTTTAACCACTTATGTCAATCAACATTTGATAATATTTGATTCATGTGTTCAAGAATAAGAAAGAGTGAAATAGGTGTCCAAGATTCATCATCTTCATCTTCAACATCTCACAACACATCAATTACACACAACCATTTTTGAAGTGCATTGTGAGTGATTAAAGGTGATAAGGTTCGAAGCTTAGATTGGGTAATCTAGTTCGGGTTGAAGCTTGCGACAGGTTCTTTCTTAAATAAAACCGTTAGGGTTTTACCCTCCAAGATTGGTTTGAATTTTGGGGGTTTTTGGACGAGATTCTTCATCAAGGGTCAACTGAGCGAAGGTGATTGTGAAGAGGTGTTCTTCACAAGTCTAGTAGCGGATTCAGTGATATTGAAGGGAAGATCTCGAGTTCGATTTGTTGCTGTTGAGATCAGCCGGAGCCGAAGGTTTGAAAAACAACAGGTTATTCAATAAGGTGGCTGGAATCGGAGGTCCATCAACAATAATCAGAGGACTTGATTCATCTTGAATCAAGGGGCTAGGAGTGAAAGCAACTTTCAACATATTGAGATTTCTGTTGTATATTTGCTGCTCAATCCTTGTATAAACTGTTACATTCAACAGGTGATATCTATAAAATCTATCTCAATTCTAGTTTTAGAATTGAGGGCAGACGTACCCCGAAGCGAGGACGACGGGGGAACTGCCTCACCAAATACTTGTCTTCTCTATTTTTCAGCAGTTACGTTATAGCTCAAAAATAAGTGATTTTTGTATAAGCACCATTGTCAAACTGTGATATCAATTGAGTAAGAGGTTAAAACTCTGTTTTTGACTCCAAAGTACAATAAGGCATTGTACTAGGCTAGTTGGAATCACTTACTCAACATAAATATCACTTGGAGTGTTTTGCACACCAAGTGTTTGACAAATTGCCTAAACCAAAATTATCTTACTTGTGTATCTAGTTTTGGTTTGCTCTTTAAATCATTGGAACTAGAAATCCTAACAACTGAATTAGATCATTGATAAGTGTGATTAGTGTTGTGATTCTATTTTCCATATTGTCATTAATCCAAAGGCTTACGCATATCCGGTTTTCCAATAACCGTTCGTTTTAGACTATATTTTCCTCGGCCGCTTCCGCACTTAAAACAATTTTTCAAAACCAATTTTCAATTGGTAGCGCCGAATCAAATTTTAATTGGGGATCTATTCAACCCCCCTTCTAGATCCGTGCCATAGTCTAACAAGTGGTATCTAGAGCTCCGGTTACTCGGTGCTTCAAATACAACGTAGATAGAAAATGGCTAACGAACCAAAAGGGGCATACAATAGAGCTCCCGTTTTCAACGGTGAAAATTATAGTTATTGGAAAGACTGTATGCGAGTGCATATAAACTCCATAGACAGAAAAATATGGAACATTATCCTCAATGGTCCAATAGAAATTACTATGACCAATGCGGATAACGTAGTTGTGCCAAAGCCCGAAGCACAATGGACCGATGACGATGAGAAAAAATACAATTATGATTGGAAAGCCAAAAATATCTTAATCTCCTCATTAGGTGTAGATGAATACTATCGTGTATCCCATTGTCCTACAGTTAAGGCCATGTGGGATTCACTACAAATCGCCCATGAGGGGACGAACGATGTTAAGTTGGCTAGAATCAACACATTAACACAAGAGTTTGATCTCTTTTTCATGGAGCAAGGGGAAACCATTGCTGACATGCAAAAGAGATTTACTCATCTCATCAATCATTTACATTCATTAGGTAGGCCTGTTTCCAATGATGTTGCTTCTAATAAGATCTTAAGATGTCTTAACAAGGAATGACAACCAAAAGTGACCGCCATCAAAGAAGCACATGATCTTACCTTATTAGACTTGACAACATTGTTTGGCAAACTACAAGAGCATGAACAGGTACTCTTGAGCCTAGACCAACGCGAAAAGATGGAAAAGAAAGACAAAACGAAGGTGAGTGAAAAGAAATCGATAGCTCTCAAGACTTCCTCCTCGAAGTCTCAAGTAAAAGAGCAAAGTGATTATTCCTCAAGCGATGAAAAAGAAGAGGACAAGAGCGAAGATATGAGGTTGTTTGTTAAACGGTATAACCGTTACGTGAGAAAGAACGACATCCAACATTCCGAGAAGAACTTGGTAAACTTCCGGAAACAATCGAGGTACTCCAAAGATGATGACTCAAAAGGTAAAAAGACTAGAGGGACGTGCTTCAAGTGTGGAAAGCCCGGTCACTACAAACCGGACTGTCCGATGAACAAAAAGGGAAAGGAAAAGGAATCATTAAAGTCACACAAGAAATCATCAAAGCCTAGGAAAGCGTACATAGCTTGGGAAAGCGACAACGACTCTTCCTCCTCTGATGAAAGCTATAGTGATGAAGAAGAGTTCGTGAATCTATGCCTCTCCGCTCATCAGAAAAATAAGAAAAAACAGGTACGCCACTCTAAATATGATAAGTCCTCAAATATGTCGCATTCAGAATTACAAACCGCATTTAATGCTTTACACAATGAAGCAATTGAAGCCTTCAAGAAACTTGCCTCTAATAAAAGAATTTTTACGTATTTAGAGCACAAAGTTAAAGAGTCTGAAAAGAAACTAGAGGACCTTAAGGCTTCCATTGTGAAAGGCAATGAATCGGATTGTAAGGACAATAGAAATCCTTTCGACTTTGGGTGTGATACTTGTCATATTTGGCAAGGTGAGGTTAGAAACCTCGAGGCCAAATTAAATAAGGCACTTGAGCCTAAAATTACATTTGCTATTGATAAAAAGGATTTTAGAAAAAGTATGATTAACCCATATCAAAAATATGCATATGTAATTAGGGATCAAGCAAGTAAAAGTGATTCTAAAGTCGATTTTGCATGCTTATATTGTTGCAAGAAAGGCCACTCCATTGGTAAAGGCCGATTTAGGAGATTTCTTGTTCCTAAAGGCATCTACCAATGGTTGCCCAAACGCAACCGTTTTGTCGCTAACCTATTAGGACCCAATATGCCATTGGGTACCTCCTTGTGCTAATTATGTTTTGATAGGTGAAATGTGTCGAGACCACCGAGAGAAGATGGGTTCTCGACAGTGGGTGCTCAAGACACATGTCTGGAGACATATCCTTATTCATAGACTTTGTGTCTAAGAAGAAAGGGTATGTAACTTATGGTGATAACAACCGCGGAGCAATACTAGGTAAAGGTAGTGTAGGTAATCCCGCCTCTACTATGATTTCCGACGTGTTGCTTGTCGAAAACCTTAAACATAATCTGCTTAGCATTAGCCGATTATGCGACAAAGGATACAATGTATCTTTTTCAAAAGATTGTTGCAAAATTGTGCATGAAAATGATAAGAAGAATATGTTTAATGGTTTTAGAGTAAACAACGTATATATGCTTGACTTAAATGAAGTATCGTTAACAAGCGACAAATGCCTCATAACTATGAGTGAAGACTCATGGCTATGGCATAGGCGTCTAGCGCATGTTAACTTTGACTTACTCAATAAGGTAGTCTCAAAAGACCTAGTCTTAGGACTTCCCAAAATAAAGTTCACCAAGGATCACCTTTGTGATGCTTGTCAAAAAGGGAAGCAAACGAGGATCTCATTTAAATCCAAAAAGATAATTTCAACAACGAGACCTCTTGAACTTCTTCATATGGACTTGTTTGGGCCGTCTAGGATCAAAAGTCTAGGAGGAAACTATTACGGGTTCGTAATAGTGGACGAATTTTCTAGGTTTTGTTGGACCATCTTTTTAGTAAGTAAAAGTGATAAATTTGCCGCTTTTGAAAAGTTTGCTAAGCTTTCCCAAAATAAGTTAAATACAAACATAGTGTCAATTAGAAGCGACCATGGGGGTGAGTTTGAAAATCTCTTATTTGAAGAATATTGCGGCAACCATGGTATAGATCATAACTTCTCCGCTCCACGCACCCCTCAACAAAACGGGGTTGTGGAGCGTAAAAACCGAATTTTAGAAGAATTGGGAAGAACAATAATTAACGAAAGTGGTTTACCGAAATATTTTTGGGCCGACGCCATTAGTACAACGTGTTATGTTTTGAATAGGGTGCTTATTCGCCCCATTCTAAATAAAACACCGTATGAACTTTTAAAAGGGCGAAAGCCAAATGTTTCTCACTTGCATGTGTTTGGATGCAAATGTTTTGTATTAAACAATGGAAAGGAAAACTTGGGAAAATTTGATTCCAAAGCTGATGAAGGTATCTTCCTCGGATACTCTCAATCGAGTAAAGCATATAAAATATATAATAAACGATTACTTGTTGTATAAGAGTCTGTGCATGTTACTTTTGATGAGTCTTATCCGAGAAATGTCGGAAAGGATAGTGTTGTTCATGGTGCAGGTACATCTACAGAAGACATACTCTAAAGTGGTGAGACGGGGATTGATCAACCTGACAAAGTCAAAGTTGAGGAGGATAAGTATGTACACCATGATGTAACCGAGGAAGTTCATCCGCCTTCAAACGATGATCTCCCTCAAGCTTGGAAGTCATCTAAAGACCATCCAATTGAAAACATTCTTGGAGACATCACAAATGGTGTAACAACTCGATCGAAGCTAAGTAATTTCTATTATCACTTCGCATTCGTTTCACAAATGGAACCTAAAAACCCTAAGGAAGCCCTACTCGATGAACACTGGTTTTTGTCAATGCAGGAGGAACTGGATCAGTTAACTAGAAATGAGATTTGGGACCTTGTCCCTCCTCCGCGAGGTCATCGAGTAATCGGCACCCGATGGGTGTTTAGAAATAAATTGGACGAAAACGGAGTAATAACTCGCAACAAGGCGCGGTTAGTCGCGCAAGGGTATAACCAAGAGGAAGGCATCTACTATGAGGAAACTTATGCGCCGGTTGCCCGACTCGAGGCTATACGCCTTTTACTTGATTTCGTTTGTGCGAAGGATTTTAAGTTATTTCAAATGGACGTCAAAAGTGCGTTCCTTAACGGGTTCATAAATGAAGAAGTCTATGTTGCTCAACCTCCTGGTTTTGAGTCTCATGAGTATCCTGATCATGTCTACAAACTGAAAAGAGCTTTATACGGTCTCAAACAAGCTCCTAGAGCTTGGTATGAGAGACTAAGCAAATTTTTACTTGATCAAGGCTACTCAAGAGGAAAGGTTGATACTACTCTCTTCATTAAACGTCAAGGAAAACACTTAATTCTTGTACAAATTTATGTTGACGATATCATATTTGGATCCACTAACATGAATCTCGTAAGAGAGTTTGCTGAGCTTATGCAGGGTGAATTCGAGATGAGTATGATGGGTGAACTCACATACTTTCTCGGTTTTCAAATCAAGCAACTGAAGGAAGGAACATTCGTGAGCCAAACAAAATATTGTTTGGAGCTTCTCAAGAGATTTGACATGGCAAATTCAAAAGCCATAGACACTCCTATGCCAACAGGTGTAAATATGAGTAAAGATGGAAGTGGTAAGGATGTTGAGGTAAAAAGGTATAGAGGTATGGTTGGCTCTCTTCTCTATCTTACTGCTTCTCGTCCCGACATTATGTTTAGCGTGTGTATGTGCGCCAGATACCAATCATGTCCTAAGGAATCCCACCTAAAATCTGTCAAACGCATACTTCGATACCTATCTGGTACTCCGAAATATGGACTGTGGTATTCCAAAGGTAATGATTGTTCATTGGTAGGCTTCTCCGATTCCGATTTTGCCGGTTGCAAATCGGATAGGAAAAGCACCAGCGGTACGTGTCACTTATTTTCAAATTCCTTGGTCAGTTGGCACAACAAGAAACAAGTGTCCGTTGCTCTGTCAACCGCCGAAGCGGAATACGTAGCCGCCGGTAGTTGTTGTGCGCAAGTCCTATGACTTAAACAACAACTATTGGACTTCAATTTGAAGCTAGAACGTGTTCCAATATTTTGTGACAACACCAGTGCTATAAATCTTACCAAAAATCCGGTGTTGCATTCGCGCACCAAACACATAGAAATTCGACACCATTTTCTGAGGGATCATGTAGAGAAGGGTGACGTTGTCTTTGAACACGTTGATACCAAAAACCAACTAGCGGACATTTTCACAAAGCCGTTAGCCACTCAGCCCTTCTTTCATATCCGTCGAGAACTTGGCATTCTCGACATTTCTGATCGGGTTTAACAATTACTACATTCATAATTAATCTATTTACAACTATGCTTTTGTACTACTAACAAGTTTAGCTTTTGTTGCAAGTACAAATATGTGGTTAACAAGTGTGGTCAGTATAGAGGTGATATTGCTCCTTTCTCTCCCTCTTTATATCTCTCTCTCTCTCTAAACATTCATGACTTAAAACTAAGTATATCGTTTGACAATCATGGTACTTATATATGTCTATGACTTTTGCTGCTAATACTATGTGTGTTGGATGCACATTATATCATGAAAGGGTGAATAGGCATAATAAATAGGCAAGTGTGGCATTCTGCATAATATGAAACTGAAAAATTGGGTTTTTGAAGGTTATGAGTCGACCTAAACAGGACAATGGTCGACGCATGCTGTAGACTTTCAAAATTATCAAAAAAACACACATTATGCATCGACGCATGCAGGGGCTATGGTCGACGGCTCGCGCAAAAACCCAGAATTTTTTTTGATAACCGTTCCAGCTTCTCTTCTTCTCCATTTAATGTGCTGTCAACTTTTGTTATGATTTGATAATGCATTTTTCTTGTAAATTGCATCTAGGCATCTATTGTGTCCTCTTGTCTCCTCCCTCTTACCAAAACCCTAAACCTTTTTTTTGTGTTGTGTGTACTTTACGTTCCTATGTTTTATGTTTGCCTGAATATTCACCTATTTGCATGTTTTCTCATTTATCTACTAATTCCAGTTACTTTTGTTCATTATCACTCTTATGTGTGAAGTTTGGTAATTAACTATCACCTATTGTATGTTTTCTGTTAATTGATGTGTTCTCCTTCTCTTTTTGATGTTGTCAAAGGGGGAGAAGAACATGTAGCAAGCAAGCACCAAAGCCAAGTCAGGATGTTCACAACAGTTGATGGTTAACAACAGTTGATGGTTGTTTGTTCTGCAGCCTTATATTACAAAAGAAAGGGGGAGCTTGTGTATACATTGCATATTGGTTGTTTTGGTTGTATACAGGTTGTCATCATCAAAAAGGGGAAGAATGTGGAGGCAAATCGCCACACATCACACAAGTCTGCAAGACATTGTTCAATACAGGTTTCGATGATGACAAATTACAACCTTGGATGGAATGGAAATTATAAACTCCAGATCTACTAAACAGATGCAACGTATCACCTACCATATCCTTTTATACTTGTCTTAAAACTGTTGTAATAAATATACTATGTGTAGATAAAATGCAATCATGACCAGAGGCATGAAAAACCACAAAAAGATGAATTTTTGCAGGTTTACAGGGCATGAGTCGACCATATGGTCGGCGCATGCATCAAAACATTTTCCCACTGGTCAGCGCATGAAGGCAATGAGTCGACCATAGGGTCGGCGCATGAAGGAAATATTTTCCAATGGGTCAGCGCATAAAGGCATGATTCGACCATAGGGTCGGCGCATGAAGGAAATAGTTTTCAACGGGTCAGCGCACGCCGACTGTATGGTCGACGCATACTGATGTATTTTCCAGATTTCCAAAAACACAGGCCATGTGTCGACGCACAGACCTGCTGTGGTCGACCGTTCGCGCGGAAATCCTGTTTTTAAATGATTCCCTCTTCTATTTGAAATATTGTTATGTCTTTAATTGGGTTGGTACTATATATACTTGTTTAACCACTTATGTCAATCAACATTTGATAATATTTGATTCATGTGTTCAAGAATAAGAAAGAGTGAAATAGGTGTCCAAGATTCATCATCTTCATCTTCAACATCTCACAACACATCAATTACACACAGCCATTTTTGAAGTGCATTGTGAGTGATTAAAGGTGATAAGGTTCGAAGCTTAGATTGGGTAATCTAGTTCGGGTTGAAGCTTGCGACAGGTTCTTTCTTAAATAAAACCATTAGGGTTTTACCCTCCAAGATTGGTTTGAATTTTGGGAGTTCTTGGACGAGATTCTTCATCAAGGGTCAATTGAGCGAAGGTGATTGTGAAGAGGTGTTCTTCACAAGTCTAGTAGCGGATTCAGTGATATTGAAGGGAAGATCTCGAGTTCGATTTGTTGCTGTTGAGATCAGCCGGAGCCTAAGGTTTGAACAACAACAGGTTATTCAATAAGGTGGCTGGAATCGGAGGTCCATCAACAATAATCAGAGGACTTGATTCATCTTGAATCAAGGGGCAAGGAGTGAAAGCAACTTTCAACATATTGAAATTTTTGTTGTATATTTGCTGCTCAATCCTTGTATAAACTGTTACATTCAACAGGTGATATCTATAAAATCTATCTCAATTCTAGTTTTAGAATTGAGGGCAGACGTACCCTGAAGCGAGGACGACGGGGGAACTGCCTCACCAAATACTTGTCTTCTCTATTTTTCAGCAGTTACGTTATAGCTCAAAAATAAGTGATTTTTGTATAAGCACCATTGTCAAACTGTGATATCAATTGAGTAAGAGGTTAAAACTCTGTTTTTGACTCCAAAGTACAATAAGGCATTATACTAGGCTAGTTGGAATCACTTACTCAACATAAATATCACTTGGAGTGTTTTGCACACCAAGTGTTTGACAAATTGCCTAAACCAAAATTATCTTACTTGTGTATCTAGTTTTGGTTTGCTCTTTAAATCATTGGAACTAGGAATCCTAACAACTGAATTAGATCATTGATAAGTGTGATTAGTGTTGTGATTCTATTTTCCATATTGTCATTAATCCAAAGGCTTACGCATATCCGGTTTTCCAATAACCGTTCGTTTTAGACTATATTTTCCTCGGCCGCTTCCGCACTTAAAACAATATTTCAAAACCAATTTTTAATTGGTAGCGCCGACTCAAATTTTAATTGGGGATCTATTCAACCCCCCTTCTAGATCCGTGCCATAGTCTAACACGATTTCCCGTCATCCATTCATTCATCACCGTCGAATCTAAGTTTCTTCCAATGAGAGCAAACCTCGTCCATTCTTAGTGGTTCACCAAGTTTCACCTTTTTAGCAATAGTACAAGTACACGAGAGACCATATGTTTTCACAATAGTGCAACCACACTTTGCACTATCGGAGCCTACATAAGCCTTGTGAAAAATATAGTTCAAACCCGCACGAGAAATGTTCCCAACCAAATGAGAATACAGAGTGTTGTCTTTAAATCGGTGTTCCAAAATCGTGATGCTCTGACCAAATTTTGTCTGTATCTCATTATGATGGTTTTGAATCATGTGGTTCACAGAGTCTCAGTCTCTAGACAAATCCCATTTGCTATTCCCCAACCAAATTTTTACAAAGTAGCATGGACCGACTCAACTCTGTTAGTAGTTGTATTTCTAAGGTGTTTAACATTATTAGTCCACGCACAAACTATCTTCTCCTTCACTTGATCAAGAATGGTGCTTCCAACATATTTCAACAAATTTGGATACTTTTCACACACTTTTAACAAATGAATAACATAATTGACATATAGTTCTTTTGTGGAAGAATTTATTATATGATTCCATGCATCCATAATTTTTTCCACAATCACACCCGCCTTCACCAATTTTCCACCTTTGGACTCTATTGGTTTCGTCGCTACCACGGGTTTTACCCGACTTCTCACATTCTTTGTTATGTGATACTTACAAAGTAATGCATAAAAAGAAGGAAATACAATAGCAACCGAATTCGTCAATGCGGTATCGCGGTCGGTAACAATCGCTTTAGACATCTCACCTTGATCCTTCAAAAGTGACCAACACACCTCTAATGCCCAAGTAAAATTGTCCTCTTTTTCACACACAAGAAATGCAAAACCAACAAAATATGTCTTCTCAGTTGAGGTAATACCAATCATCTCAAATAATGAAAGTCTATACTTGTTGACCTTGTAGGTTGAATCAAGTATGAGCACTGTTGGAAATGTGTTAAACAACTTTATCTAATCAGGATGAGTCTAAAAAATATCTCTAATCATAAGTCCATCATCGCACGTTCATTACTGGGACACGTAATTGTTATCATCCAACAGTTTCAAGAGTTGTTGCATCTCAGTTATATCCCCTATAATTGCCTTATTAGTGAGGTACCGAATGTTATACACTTTCTTGATATTTGATATATTGTCATGTCGCTTCCGTTTCAATGTTCCAAGTATATTTTTCGGTTGAACAAGATTCAAGGTCATGTCACTAATACATTCCTTCTCTTCCGGCTTGAGCCGACATACACTAGAATGAATGGCTAATTTTAAACATAAATCATGGTTATGGAAACCACATATCACATTAAATCTCTAATTTTTGTTTGCCAATGTGTAACCACGAACCTTAAACGAAAACTCACATTTTCTATTACCAGTGTCATCTCTTTTAAGATTCCAGAGATGAGTTCAATATCTCCCGCTTCTTTCGCACAATATTGTCACAAAGACGCTTCTTTTATCTGAGCGATTATCGGACCTTCCGATAAACATACCAAATCCAAGTCTATATGTCTCCATACGAATCCATTTAAACATTTTTTTATCACGAGATTCAAACTCTTGCTTTTTATTAAAGTCGTTGCCAACATCTACCGCTTTCACAACAACCCCTTGAACATTTGTAGAAACAACATTCGGAGAAACAATTTGTTTTGGGAAAACGCCGGGGTGCACTGTAACACCCCCTTCTATACCCCCAAATAAATGCATATACAAAATTTATCAGAGTGAAAATTTTAGAATAAGGTATAAAGGAAGAATGTCACAATTTCACCAATGAAACACTTTAACATTTGCTCCATAAAATATGTAGCATTTTCATGGTTTAGAAATCACATTTCAACATTTAAATTTAAGCGGAAGATAAAATCATTTCCAAAATATTAATTCACATACACATAAGATATCCAGATTGATACATCATGTCAGGTAATTACAAAACCACATCACCTGATACATCGCAATGTATCACAAAAGAATAACTATACTAGTCTAACTACCCGGTGTTACATATCAGAGCAGCAGACTCAAAAGAATGAAGATAACTTCACAAAAACTCCAGCACCTAATCTGCAATGCCTCGTAGAGCATTATAAAATAGCAGAAGGGTGAGAAATATTACTATAATAATCAAAGCATAAGATTTTATATATATATATATATATATATATATATATATATATATATATATATATATATATATATATATATATATATATAGGTAATCATATAATTCAACTCCATATTTCTCACCACCCTTCACCCTCTTAGTCATATATATTTACCACACATATATAGACAACATGAATATTCACAAAAACATTCCCACATCATGCATACACTCACATTTCCACAATTTATCATTCACATATAAGCATCTCTTCATGCATATGTCATATTTCAATGTGACTCAACAACTCAATGCAACTCATGCAATGCGGTACCGACTCTCGTTATCATTTTTCGGTTTTTACATTAAACCGGGTCCACTCTTCTAGACCGATAACCCGTTATCATTTTTCGGTTTTTACATTAAATCGGGTCCACTCTTCTAGACCGATAACAACAAAGGCCCGTCCTCTAAGCCTTCAAACCCACTCTTCTAGGTTTGGGACAAGCCATTAGTTTCCACGAAACTAACAGACATTGCCTCTTGACTAAATGATGCATGTACAATCAACCACAACAAATGCACTTAAGACCGACATCTTAATCTCATGCATTCAAATAATTCATCTCTTCAAGAATTACACAATGATTGCACATAGAACATATATCACAACAATCAAGGTATTTACATCCCAATACCGATCATACAATTACAAGTTATGCACACATATTCACAATGTTCTCATGCACACTCATCACATAATTGTATACACATCAAGCATTCACAAGTTCATTAAATAATACACACATAATCACCTATTATGTTCACATGTATTTATACTTGATGCAATTAACATTCAAATCACAATTCTAGGATTCACGCCCGTAGGCTACCCACAACACACATCATCACAATAGTACATAAACTATGCGATTAATCAAGCAATAAACCATGATCGAACCACACAATCAACCTATGGATAAATCTCAAATAAAACATCAACCTGTCATACTCGCTACTCCTTCACTAAGCGAACTCTTAGCGAGTATTCGCCACTTGTTCTCCTAGCGAACGTGCTAGCGAATCTCAACAGAAGTTACTGACTTCATTCGCTACCTGCTCGCTACAGCGAGCTTCCCAGCGAATCGTTCGCTATCTCTTCGCTACACTTTCGCTACCAGCGAACACACCAAAATCCATTCTGTCCAAGTCTGGGACCATTCGCTACTTGTTCGCTGAGCGAGCTCTTAGCGAGTATTCGCGACCTGCTCGCCTAGCGAGCTGCTAGCGAGTGTCTGCGTATTTTGTTTTTCACTTATTGTTATCCAACTCAACCAACTCCAAAAACTCCAAATCTCACCAATCCAACTCCAATACTCTTAGTCTAACATTTCTAGACTATTCTACATCATCTATTTCAGATTTTAACCGATTAAATCACAGTTCTACCGATTACATCCAACTTTGCCCTAAGTGGAAAAGGATGGAAACTACCCCACAATCCAAACCCAACATACATAATAGTATACAATGATCAAATAGCAATGTTTCTCACCCTTACCTCGATTAATTGGGGCTTTGATGTTGGTTCTTGATGATTTTCCACTTTCCTCTTCTTCCCCTCTCTTTTTCTTCTTCTTTCTCTTCTATTTCCTTTACCTTACTATCTTTTCTTTTCTCTTCTACTTTCCTTATATACTTCCTTATTTTCTTTCCTTCTCATTTCTCTCTCAATTCTCTATTAATTTCCAATTAATAAAAATTAATTTCCAACATTAATAAAAATCCCACTAAATCAATTAATTACCATAATTAATTATTTAATGAAATTCGGGCTGTTACAACCCTCCCCCACTTTTAGGAATTTTCGTCCTCGAAAATGTTACCTGGTTCAAACAGTTATGGATAAGACTCCCTCATCTGGCTCTCAAGCTCCCAAGTAACATTTCCACCAGCCGGTCCTTCCCAAGCGACCTTCACTAAAGCAATCTCTTTACCTCGAAGCTGCTTCAATTTCCGATCCTCTATCCGCATAGGTGATGTCTCAACAGTCAGGTTATCTCTCACCTGCACATCATCTAATTGGACTACATGAGACGGATCCGCAATGTATTTCCTCAACTGAGATACATGGAATACGTCATGAAGATTAGCAAGCGACGGTGGTAAAGCCACACGATAGGCCACTTCTCCTATCCTCTGCAAAATCTGATAAGGACCAATGAAACGCGGCGACAACTTGCGCGACTTCAATGCCCTACCAACACCTGTCATCAGAGTGACTCGAAGAGACACATGATCTCCCTCTTGAAATTCAAGTGCCTTCCTCCTCTTGTCATAATAACTCTTCTGACGACTCTGAGCAACTCTCATCTTCTCTTGAATCATCTTGATCTTATCAGTAGTCTGTTGAACTAACTCGGGTCCAACAACAGAACTCTCTCCGGACTCAAACCAACACAATGGTGTCCTACACCGCCTACCATACAACGCCTCAAATGGTGTCATACCGATACTCGAATGAAAACTGTTGTTGTAGGTAAACTCAATCAAAGGCAAGTAGCTATCCCAAGCTCCTCCTTTTTCCAATACACAAGCTCTCAAAAGATCTTTAAGCGACTGAATCGTCCTCTCCGTCTGACCATCTGTCTGAGGATGATAAGCTGAACTCAAACGCAACTTAGTACCCAAAGCACTCTGCAAGTTCTCCCAAAATCTCGAAGTGAACCTCAGATCTCTATCCGAAACAATACTCGATGGAATACCATGCAAACACACAATCCTCTCAATATACAATTTAGCCAACTTCTCCAACGGGTATTCCACACGCATAGGGATAAAGTGAGCAGATTTAGTCAATCTGTCCACGATAACCCAAATAGCCTCAAAACTACTCGGCGTCCTCGGCAAACCCGATACAAAATCCATGGAGATACTATCCCATTTCCACTCAGGAATAAACAATGGCTTCATCAAACCCCATGGCTTCTGATGCTCAATCTTTGACTTCTGGCAAGTCAAGCAAGAATACAAAAATTCCGCAATCTTCTTCTTCATACTAGGCCACCAAAACACTTTCCTCAAATCCTGATACATCTTAGTAGCACCTGGATGAATACTCAATCCGCTACGATGTCCTTCCTCAAGGATATTCTTTTTAAGCTCAACAACATTCGGAACAAAAACTCGATCCCGACATCTCATAATCCCATTCTCATCAACCCAGAAATCACCACCTTGGCCTTGGTTGATTAAAGTCAACCGATCAACTAAACTCAAAACCGATTTCTGTCCTTCTCGAATTTCATCCAAAATACCACTTGTAAGCTTTAACATACCCAACTTAAATCCAAAAGAAGTTCTCTCACATACTAAACTCAAATCCCGAAATTGCTCGACCAATTCCAACTCTTTCACCATCAACGCCGACATATGCAATGATTTCCGACTCAATGGATCCGCTACTACATTCGTTTTACCCGGATGGTAATTCAAACCAAAATCATAATCCTTCAATAGCTCTAACCACCTTCTTTGCCTTGCATTCAATTCCTTTTGATCAAAGAGATACTTCAAACTCTTGTGGTCACTAAACACTTCAAACCTCGCACCAAACAAATAATGCCTCCAAAGTTTCAACACGAACACAACGGCGGACAACTCTAAGTCATGCGTCGGATAATTTTTCTCATGCACTTTGAGTTGCCTCGAAGCATAAGCCACAACTTGGTCATTCTGCATCAACACACCTCCTAAACCCATCAAAGAAGCATCACAATACACAACGAACGGTTCTTCCGGGTTTGGCAAAATCAAAACAGGGGCTGTCGTCAACCTTCGCTTAAGTTCTTGGAAACTCGCTTCACACTTGGCATCCCAAACAAAAGCTTGACCCTTCCTAGTCAACTGCGTCAACGACAACGATAACTTAGCGAATCCTTCAATAAACTTCCGATAATAACCGGCTAAACCAAGGAAACTTCTAATCTCAAAAACTGACTTCGGAGTTTCCCATTGCGATACCGCTTCAACCTTCGACGGATCAACCGCAATACCATTACTCGAAATTACATGACCAAGGAAACTAACTTCCTTCAAGCAAAACTCACACTTAGAAAGCTTTGCAAACAACTGCTTCTCTCTCAACACAGATAACACACTCTTTAGATGCTCGGCATGCTCTTCTTCGCTCTTTGAATAAACCAAGATGTCGTCGATAAACACAACCACAAACTTATCCAAATAAGGATGGAAAATCCTATTCATGTACTCCATAAATACACCTGGTGCATTAGTCACACCAAATGGCATCACAGAATACTCATAGTGTCCATACCTCGTTCTAAAAGCAGTCTTCTGAATATCCTCAGCTTTCACGCGAATCTGATGATACCCAGATCTTAAATCAATCTTGCTGAACACACTTGCACCAACCAACTGATCCATCAGATCATCAATCCTCGGAAGTGGATACTTGTTCTTGATAGTCACCTTGTTCAACTGTCTGTAATCCACACAGAGCCTCATAGAACCCTCTTTCTTCTTAACCAACAACACCGGTGCACCCCACGGCGATACACTCGGACGAATAAACCTCTTTTCAAGCAAATCCTCAAGTTGACTCTTCAACTCTTTCAATTCTGATGCCGACATACGATAAGGAGCCATCGATATTGGACTAGTTCCAGGAATCAAATCTATTGAAAACTCCACCTCTCGCTCCGGTGGTAAATCCTTTATCTCTTCAGGAAAAACTTCCGGAAAATCTCTAACAATTGGTAAAGCACCAATCTCTTCACTTCCACCAATTCTCAAAGTTGCCATAAGCATAAATACCTTAGCTCCACCTTGCACTGATTCTTTCACTTGTCTCGCTGTCATAAACAAATCTCTTGCAACGTCCGATTCTGGAAAAATAACCGTCTTGTCAAAACAGTTAATATATACCCGGTTGAATTCCAACCAATTCATCCCAAGGATGACATCGAGTTGGTCTAGGTGAAGACACACTAAATCAATTCCAAAATCTTTACCGAAGATACTCAACGGACAATTCAAACAAACATACGGTGTAGTTACCGAACCCATAGCAGGAGTATCAATAACCATACCACCACCAATCACAGACAACTCAAGATTCAACCTTCTAACACAATCCAAAGAAATAAAAGAATGCGTAGCTCCTGTATCAATTATAGCGATCAAAGGTGTACCATTAATGAAGCACGTATCTCAGATCAATCGATCGTCACCAGCAGTCTCAGATCTAGATAGAGCGAACACTTTTCCGCTCCCTTGATTCTTCTTAGGCTTATCACACTTGGTACTAATGTGCCCTTTTTCACTACAGTTGTAGCAAGTCACACCGGTACCGCTTCTACACTCAAGAGCCTTGTGGCCTGGCTTGCCACACTTGAAACACTTCTGTTCAACACTTTTGCATTCGGGAGCACGATGTCCCGCTTCACCACAGTTATAGCATCTAACCAGAGTAGAAACTCCCCTACTTGGCCTCTTGCCATAACCCATTCCCTGCTTTCCTTTGTCTGCAGGAGTCACATAAGGTTTTCCTCTGAATTGACCTTTTCCTTTCTTATCACTTAAACTCTTGTAGTGGCTAGACCGAGCCCTACTGTCTTCATCATAGATTCTGCTCTTGTTCACTAACTCAGAAAACCGCCTGATTTCCTGGTATCAATAGCTTGCCTAATCTCGGGTCTCAAACCGTTCACAAACTTGAGGTACTTAGACCTCTCGACATTAGCAGTATTGTAATGAGGACAAAATTTGATCAACTCTTCAAATCTTGCCGCATACTCCGCTACCGTCGAATTACCTTGCTTTAACTCAAGAAATTCAATCTCTTTCTTCCCTCTCACATCCTCTGGAAAATACTTCTCCAGAAAAGTCTCTCTGAACAGATCCCAAGTGATCGCAATATCCTCTTCCTCAAATCTTTGGCGAGTATTACCCCACCAATCTTCAGCTTCTTCTTCGAGCATGTGAGTCCCAAACTGCACCTTTTGTGCATCTGAGCAATTCATAACCCGAAAAATCTTCTCGATAGCTTTCAACCAAATTTGTGCTTTGTCAGGCTCATGGGTTCCCTTGAAAATCGGAGGATTGTTCCTTTGAAACCTCCCCAAAGCACGGAATTCATCTTCAACAACATTCCCCGCATTCACATTGGCCGGAGGATTCTGCCCAATCGCTCCCGCCAACCTTGTCAAAGCTTCTGCGATCGCTTCATCGTTCCTTCCTGCAACCATCTTACTAATTCCAACAACAGAACCACGTAAGAACGACCAATATTGATAATGCAACACACGCATATCAATAACACACAGGGAAAACACTCTAACAACTTGGCCGGACGGACCGACCAACTCTGATACCACTATTGTAACACCCCCTTCTATACCCCCAAATAAATGCATATACAAAATTTATCAGAGTGAAAATTTTAGAATAAGGTATAAAGGAAGAATGTCACAATTTCACCAATGAAACACTTTAACATTTGCTCCATAAAATATGTAGCATTTTCATGGTTTAGAAATCACATTTCAACATTTAAATTTAAGCGGAAGATAAAATCATTTCCAAAATATTAATTCACATACACATAAGATATCCAGATTGATACATCATGTCAGGTAATTACAAAACCACATCAGCTGATACATCACAATGTATCACAAAAGAATAACTATACTAGTCTAACTACCCGGTGTTACATATCAGAGCAGCAGACTCAAAAGAATGAAGATAACTTCACAAAAACTCCAGCACCTAATCTGCAATGCCTCGTAGAGCATTATAAAACAGCAGAAGGGTGAGAAATATTACCATAATAATCAAAGCATAAGATTATATATATATATATATATATATATATATATATATATATATATATATATATATATATATATATATATATATATATATATATATATATATATATATATATATATATATATATATATATATATATATATATATATATATATATATATATATAGGTAATCATATAATTCAACTCCATATTTCTCACCACCCTTCACCCTCTTAGTCATATATATTTACCACACATATATAGACAACATGAATATTCACAAAAACATTCCCACATCATGCATACACTCACATTTCCACAATTTATCATTCACATATAAGCATCTCTTCATGCATATGTCATATTTCAATGTGACTCAACAACTCAATGCAACTCATGCAATGCGGTACCGACTCTCGTTATCATTTTTCGGTTTTTACATTAAACTGGGTCCACTCTTCTAGACCGATAACCCGTTATCATTTTTCGGTTTTTACATTAAACCGGGTCCACTCTTCTAGACCGATAACAACAAATGTCCGTCCTCTAAGCCTTCAAACCCACTCTTCTAGGTTTGGGACAAGCCACTAGTTTCCATGAAACTAACAGACATTGCCTCTTGACTAAATGATGCATGTACAATCAACCACAACAAATGCACTTAAGACCGACATCTATGCATTCAAATAATTCATCTCTTCAAGAATTACACAATGATTGCACATACAACATATATCACAATAATCAAGGTATTCACATCCCAATACCGATCATACAATTACAAGTTATGCACACATATTCACAATGTTCTCATGCACACTCATCACATAATTGTATACACATCAAGCATTCACAAGTTCATTAAATAATACACACATAATCACCTATTATGTTCACATGTATTTATACTTGATGCAATTAACATTCAAATCACAATTCTAGGATTCACGCCCGCAGGCTACCCACAACACACATCATCACAATAGTACATAAACTATGCGATTAATCAAGCAATAAACCATGATCGAACCACACAATCAACCTATGGATAAATCTCAAATAAAACATCAACCTGTCATACTCGTTACTCCTTCACTAAGCGAACTCTTAGCGAGTATTCGCCACTTGTTCGCCTAGCGAACGTGCTAGCGAATCTCAACAGAAGTTACTAACTTCATTCGCTACCTGCTCGCTACAGCGAGCTTCCCAGCGAATCGTTTGCTATCTCTTCGCTACACTTTCGCTACCAGCGAACACACCAAAATCCATTCTGTCCAAGTCTGGGACCATTCGCTACTTGTTCGCTGAGCGAGCTCCTAGCGAGTATTCGCGACCTGCTCGCCTAGCGAGCTGCTAGCGAGTGTCTGCGTATTTTGTTTTTCACTTACTGTTATCCAACTCAACCAACTCCAAAAACTCCAAATCTCACCAATCCAACTCCAATACTCTTAGTCTAACATTTCTAGACTATTCTACATCATCTATTTCAGATTTTAACCGATTAAATCACAGTTCTACCGATTACATCCAACTTTGCCCTAAATGGAAAAGGATGGAAACTACCCCACAATCCAAACCCAACATACATAATAGTATACAATGATCAAATAACAATGTTTCTCACCCTTACCTCGATTAATTGGGGCTTTGATGTTGGTTCTTGATGATTTTACACTTTCCTCTTCTTCCCTCTCTTTCTCTTCTTCTTTCTCTTCTATTTCCTTTACCTTACTATCTTTTCTTTTCTCTTCTACTTTCCTTATATACTTCCTTATTTTCTTTCCTTCCCATTTCTCTCTCAATTCTCTATTAATTTCCAATTAATAAAAATTAGTTTCCAACATTAATAAAAATCCCACTAAATCAATTATTACCATAATTAATTATTTAATGAAATTCGGGCTGTTACATGCACCATATCTATTGGAAACAATGCAAACAATAACACAAAATTAGTTTATGTACTACTGCATAATGGATGGAAAAAATAACACAAATACTTTTCGAAAATGCATATTCGGACAAGTTCATGCACGTTCCGGAGATACATTTCCGGAAACAACGTAAGTTTTTCTGCTAAAATGGATGATTAATGTGAGCAATGCAGAGGTAAAATAAGAATCTTTATCTGAAATTCAATCTTCTTTTGCTCCCTATGATATGATGAACCAAAAGAATGATGATTGGGAGTAAAAAAATTGATTGAGAATGAATGATTTTTAGAGTGAGGGTGGTGAGAATGAAATATGGCAACAATGGATGACTGATCATGCAGCTGAAAGCTATATCATATATTTCTGAAAATATATCTCTGGAAATACCTGACATGTAAAGGTGACAAAAATTTTCAAAATGCTGTTCATAATTCTAGAGATGCATCCCCAGAATATTCACTAAACAGAACAATTAAAATGTTTTTCTTAAAATATTCCGAAGATATATTTCAAAAATAAATCTAATCAAATGTATGGAGTGCTTTTCAAAACTGTCTGTATTGAATGTACAAATAATATGTTCGGAAATATATCTTCGAAAAATAATAGACATATTTTAAAATTCCTAAGAGAAAAGAAAAGAAAAATGTTTGATGATAATATCTAAAAAATAGAAAAAGATGATTCTAAAAAAAAAAAAAACTACACGAAAAGAATTCTAAAACTGAGAGATTGAGAGGACAACCAAATCACATAAACTTCAACAACAACCGAAAAGGCAAACCTCATTGAGAAAGCTGCATTAGAAGTAGGAAGATCGTTTCCTAAAACTATAGGAAGTTAAGAAACTCCCATACACTCAAAACTCTAAAACATATAATTCTCTTAAACTCTAGAGATATTTTTTTATGTGAAAAAAAAAAATAGTAATCCTATCTACCATAGATTGTTGAATGTTGGTAAGTTAATAAACATTCACCGTGTTAGTTCTAACAATAACTAGAATGGGAAAGCTAGTGGGTTAGCTTTACTTTAGAACAAAGATGTAAATTTCAACATCTTGGATTTTATTCATAATCTCATTGATTTCTATAGTCTATACAGTGATAATTATAGCAATAATTGGAGGGGATTGATATATATGACTATCCTAAAAGCAACAAGAAATTCCTAACTTGCAACCTCAATATCACTTGTGAGATTGGGGAGAAAATCATGTAATATTAAAAGTTTAAAACCTCCAATAAATTATAAAAAAATTATTAATTCATGTGTAATTGCATAACTGATTTTTCAACAAAAAGGAGCAGTAGAGAGTAGCAACGACTAAGAAGCGCCATTAAATAATCAAAAAACGTTTAAAAGAAGCCACCTCAACATCAAGTCTTTCATTTTTCTCTCTCTTTCTGCGGATCATAACACATACACGTTCCTTCTCTCTCTTTCTCTCTTTCTCTCTTTCTCACTCACTCTCTTCAACACTCCAACACCTAACAAGATGCGAATTCCGATCAACCACCGATTCCGAACCCTCATCACACATTACTCCTCCGGTTCCCGCCACGTCTCCACCTGCCGAGCCGTTCTCCTCACCTCCTTCGGCGGAACTCATAACCTCCACATTCAACCCGACGTTGAAGTCCCTCCTCTCAAACCTCACGAAGTCCTCGTCCGCTCTCGCGCTGTTTCTGTCAATCCTCTAGACACTCGAGTCAGTTTCTTTCTTTCTTGCATAATTCCTCAATCTTTCTTCTTTCTTTCTTAACTTAACACTGTTTTGGCTTTGCAGATGCGTGCTGGTTATGGCCGTTCAATCTTTGAGCCGCTTCTGCCTTTGATTTTGGGCCGTGATGTAAGCGGCGAGGTGGCGGCGGTTGGGGATTCGGTCAAGTCGGTGAGTGTTGGACAGCAGGTTTTTGGGGCTTTGCATCCGACTGCTATTAGAGGGACTTATGCTGACTATGCAATTCTTTCTCAAGATGAGGTTACTGTAAAACCAGATTCACTTTCTCATGTGGTATGTGTTCTTCAAATTTTGGAATGTTCTAATTTTATGCTTTCTTGTTATTCATTGCAATTCTAGAAATTATCTTGTTATGAGGAACACATTTATATTTAAGGTTCAGTTAGCTAAGGTTCAGTTTGGATGAGATTTCTAGCTTATAGAAGTTTCTTGAATAAACAATGTTTGAAGTTCTTTACTTATAGAAAAGTTGGTGTGAGGTTGTAGTAGTTTGTAGACAAGTTAAGTGATACAGTTTGTGAGAAATTGTGACGTGAAAACCTTAAACTATTGCAACATTCTTTTGAAATTTATTTTTCTAGAAGTGCTTCTTGACTAAGCTTGATTTGGATGGAGTTTAAGTCTATTGAGTTCAATGTTTAGAGTCCTCTCATCTCAATTATATTTCGATGCCCTCTGATATTTCCAAGTTTTATTTCTATATCTAGATTATCATATTGTGTCAAGCAACTTCCTACTGGACTAGTGGTTATGTTTTATGGAGTAAAATGATTTCGAACTGTATGTGTTATAGTCTTATAGAATATTCTTCAACTTCATATTGTATTATACTATTATTCTTCAATGTTGTGCTAATTTCTTGTTCACTCGATTGACTCTTAAATCTGAAAGATATAGCAAAAATCTCTGACTAGTTATGTCCAATTCATTAGTTTTGCCATCACTGCCCTTATTACATGTTACTGTACAATATTATTAGTGCTTTCTAATTGAACAATCGACCATGAATTCTCCCCCTTTATTTACTTTGGATGAAGGAATGCTTTTTCTTAATTTTTCATCTGGTAGGAAGCAAGTGCCATTCCTTTTGCTGCATTGACAGCTTGGCGTGCTCTGAGTGGTACTGCTAGAATAACTGAAGGGTATGTTTATGTCGCTGAGATATGATTTCCATCCTCAAAAAGGATTTTTTCTGTCTTACATATCATCATTTTCTATACATTAGAGTTTTCATTTTTTGGGGTGTTTTTTTATCACCCACTAAGTGTTTAGCTTTGATAAAAATTCTCTTCTTTCACTCACTTATTACTCTTAGCGTATCTCAAACAGTCAAAGGATATTAGTAGTGGGAGGTGGAGGAGCTGTAGGGTTTACTGCTATTCAGATTGCAGTAGCGGCTGGTTGCTCGGTCACAACTACTTGTGGACCTCAAAGCGTTGAGCGAATGTTAGCAGCTGGTGCTGAGCAAGCTGTTGATTATCTTTCTGAGGTGGTTTTGAATTTTCTTTTGTATCATATTTCCAAACATTAGGCTAGATATTACAATGACAATGTTATTCAAAGCACCATAGTAGACTCCATTGGTTTTCAAAAACACGATCTGATAACAACACTTGAACTGGCTAAACAACACTAGCAACTAGCATACCCGATTGAAACAAATCTAACCAACTAAAAACTGAAAGTTCAGATATATGATCATAATACTAAGATAATTTGATCTTTTAAGCTTATGTTTTCTTCATGGAAGTGCATCTTGCATTATACGATATGACTTAACTTCATTCTTGATTAGCAGGGTTATGAATTGGCTATAAAGGGAAAGTTTGATGCTGTCTTGGACACAATTGGTGAGCCAGAGACAGAACATATGAGCATTGATTTTCTGAAAAAAGGCGGATATTATATGACACTTCAGGTAGGACGTTAAAGTTTGTTGCATTTTCATATCCGACACTCTTGTTATGTTCTCATGATCAATTGCCAGAATGGCCTGTTAGAGATTTTTTCAAGTAAGTGATATATGTGCTTTAATCATTCTTTTTCTCTTACCTTGAAGGGTGAAGCAGCTTCATTGTCTGATACCTTTGGTCTGGCTCTTGGGCTTCCTGCAGCCACAGCTTTTTTATGGAAAAAACAGCTTGAATACAGACTTGTAAATGAAATAGGTAGAAATTGTCTGTGTATTGTGTTTTTCTTTTAAAAAAAGTGAAACCTAATCCTCTCTTTCCTTGTTATACAGAATACTCGTGGGTATTCATGAGGGCTGACTTAGACGGTTTGATTGAGATTCGAAAGCTATGTGAAGCAGGGAAGATGAAGATACCTGTTGATAAAACGTTTCCCATAACGCAAGTAAAAGAAGCTCACGATGCAAAAGACAGGAGAATCATTCAAGGTAAAGTGGTGCTAGAATTTGATTGAAAACCTCAAAAGCTCGTAAACAGGAAGTTGCTTAATCTAGATTTTTTTTGTCTCCTCTTAAGTGGATTGTTCCACAATTAGTTGAAAAATAGACGATTTTTACTGTGTGATAGAAAATGAAACTTTATGTAAATTTTGATTCATAATATCCAATCACCAAAAACTGTAAATTTGTCGAGAATTTGGGTGATACTTGGGCTTGTATACAACTATTATGTTTATAGTCATGTCAAGTTGTGAAAGGCGTGGCTATGACTTCATACCTCAATAAATCCAACGTGTCAGTTGCACACTTACTTTCTGTAGCCTAATGTTGTTCTCTTGTGGCATTGAAAAAGAACATTGTTCAATTATTAGCAGAAAGCTTGGAGATTGTATTATCTTATATATACATATAGTGCTAGACAGTAATGTGCACTAACTGTGATTTGAGTTTGAAAACGGAATTCTAGTGAGTGATATTTTCCCGGGGTTTATTGAATAAATGACTATCACAATATGAGCATGCGTGTTATTTTTTAGATGAAAATTATAGTTAAATTAGTTTTTAACACAAGTGGTAAGTTATTTTCATTTCCTTAATAAGAAAAAGCTATCTTGGGGATGTGTCAATAAAGGAAAGCTAAAAGTTTAATCTTGAATAGAATGGTTCAATAACATAGGGTCTGGTGGGGCAAAATCCAGCATGGGCTGTATTGACACTTGTATAGTGGTCACCAAATCAGCTGGGTGGGATGAATGGACAACTTTATTATTTTTTACATATTATGCAATGCGACACTTTTAATTTTCCTCATGTATTTTAGTATTCCAATAATCAACTAGTGCCTTTTTGAAAGTATAATTACCTTACAATAAACATAAAACACTTTTTGGTCTTGTCCATGCAGAAAACTCCAAAAAAATCACACTCTTCGGATTCATATATAAACTTTCAATTTAATTAAAATATTGGGTGAACTTTATTTAACTTTTTATATAACAAAGTATAATCATATTTTATGAAGCAGCTTTTTATTTATGAAATTTTATTAAAGTGTAGAATGAGTAGGTTTACACAATCTAGTTTCCATAATGTAGTTATAGTAGTAGCAGTTTTGTCAAGTAGTGGTGTTAATGCATGGTCAAAACCCTTCTTTTTAAGTAACCTTGACTTGACCTACTTATTATTTTGGTTATCATTCAACTTTGGAGTTAGGATAATAGGATAGAGGATAGGATTTGCTTCTTGTGTCGTGCTTGTGTTTCCCTCTTTCTAATAAATTAGACCACACTATGAAATATGAATTTATAACTCTAACTTATATTAATGTAGTACTTATTGCATTTTCTTTTTGCATGTGACTTCAAATCATTTAAATAACGGTTTTATGTTAACAACCACAAATAATTTTTGTCAAAAAAATAGAATTGAGAAAATAAGACATACGTTAATCGTAGTTACTAACAGTTAGTGGTAGATGTCTTACCGCATCAAATTTTTGTTAAGCCAATTTTTTCTTTGACACGCGCCTCGTGGCACAGATTTCTATCATATACGTGGAAAGCTTTTGTTAACAACATAGTTCTAGGCAAAGAGGAGCGACGTCTTTCTTAAAATTTTATGACTGCTCCCCTTTTCATGTGTGTGCTTGCATACTTCTCACGTCTTATTTTATTTTTTCTTCTGCTTTTTTCTTTTTGTTTGTATGTTAGTTAACATTTGTTCCGTTGGTAGAACTAAAATTATTCGGGTGAACGGTAAGTTGAACTTTGATACCATAGAACCGGACCGAATTGGTCAGTGGGATCAATTGGACTGAGAATCAGATTGATAATCGACTTCAATTATTAGATCAAATATGTAATTGAATCGATAAAATCCGAAAAACTGACAGTTTTGAAAATCGACGGTTTAAGTGCGTTTCTATATAAATTATAACGACGTCGTTTTTCATTATTTTAAAAAAATAAAAATATAAGAGAATGTTTTTCATTATTTAAAAAAAATAAAAATATAAAAGAAAGTGGATATTTTTTTCTTTAAAAATTGGTGATAGTGTTAAATATAGTAAATAAAGGCTATTGAAGTATTATAGCATTTATAGGTTGCAAAATTTGAACATACTCTATTTTCTCTCCTATGTGATTGATATTACTGGTTTATATTAGTTGGAGTGAGGTGTTGCATAAAGTAAATGGTAATGTATGTTTGATATATAACAATCATAAGTTTATATTTGAGATTGATACTTTGATTATATTTTTAAATCAATTAGTTGATTCAAATTTGAATTTAAATTATAAACTTGTGAAATTACGATATTTTTAAATTTTTTAGGTGTTAGTGATATCTTTTGACATCGAGTCATCCTGTTCGACCGGTTTAATACTTATATAATTTTGTTATAGTGACAGATTTATTCAACCGAGTTTTCTGATTTTGTCCAATTTAGTCATGCGATTTGACCAGTGGCCCAACATCCTCACCGGTTCGATGACCAGTCTGATTTTTAAAACATTGTTTGATATGATAGAGTAAACTTTCAGTATGACAGAAAATGAGCTGAAATATAAGGTTAGCATTTAACACTCAAGTTAATGGAAGAATGCAATGTGATATGAGAGTGAGAATGTATTTGAAATCTTAACTTTATCCATATGGGATCTCTTATATACAAAGGTTGGTTGAGGTGCCCTAGATAAGCATGATAACGAAGCGGGGCAGACATACTTAAGCATTACAACCCCACCTCCGTCTCACTGTATCAGTCCTGCCCCCACCCCAGATCCAATTGGGGTTAACAATTGACCCCCTACCACTAACGAGGAACAAACATTTTTGCTCCGTCCCGTCCCACCTGCATAAATAATAATTTTTTTAATGCATTTTTTTCTTCATATTAACAAAAATCAATAATTACATTAATACTTGTTTGTTTTAAGAATAATCATAATACTTGATCATTTTCATTTAATTTGTATTAAAGAAAAATTAATAATAATTATAATAAACTTAATATTTTAAGATTAAAAAGGGCAAATGGGTAATAAAATAAAAAAATAAGGGTACTAAATTAAATTTAATGGGCAGAGGCAGAGAAGTGATGGGTGCAGGGAGGGTACTAGCATCCCCTACCCTCATAATTCAAAATTGGATTTTCTCCGCCCCGCCCCCAATTAATTAAGTTTTTCCCTGTTAGATTCAAGGTGAGGGCGGTCGAGTCCGAATTTTTTTCACCCAAACTTTGGTCTTCATTTTAGAGCTCTAGCAGTCTTTAGTTTTGTCTCACACACACACACACACACACACACACACACACACACACACACACACACACACACACACACACACACACACACACACACACACACACACACACACACACACACACACACACACGCACACACGCACGCACGTACGCACGCACGCACGCACGCACGCACGCACGCACACACACACACACACACACACACACACACACACACACACACACAACACACACATATCTGTGTGTGTGTGTGTGTGCACGCACGCGCGCGCGTACTTGTGTGTGTGTTTTACATTTCATTATTCATCTTCATCTCTAAGTTTATTTTCTTCTTATAACTGTTTCTTCAATTCACATTTTTCTTTGGGTACCATTTTTAGCCCTTTTATTTGTATTTTGTTTCTTCATTTTTTCGTCTTTTCTATGGCCAACCTAGAAAACGTACTTGTAAAAATGTTAAACATCCATGGTGAAGGTGGTTCTTCATCATCCATTGAAACATAACATCCTTATATGCTAAATGTTGATCCTTTAGTGCATATTTTAATGATATCACTAAAAATTCTTCTAAAGAGAGAAAATGAATGGATTACGGTAGTACTATTGTATATGATGTAAATGATGGACCTTCTTCTTCCGATATGCCTATTGTAGATTTTGAATCTTTTGGCGTCACCTGTGAGGAATGGATGATTTTTTTTATATATTAGAACCTTAAGGTTGATTGATGACTGAGACCCTAGTGATATAGATATTAGGGATCACAATAATTTTCAAAGTCATTCTCGAGTACATGATGAGCGTAATCTTTTTTATGACAATTGGACAAACATTATTTGACAGGAGCGTGAAGACCTTGTAGAGTCGTACAATGTTGATCAGTACCGCTGAGTGGATCCTGAATTATTGGGGACCTCCTTATTCTTTGGTAGTGCGATTAGTGTGAAGAATGCTCCCATAGATATGGGTCCATCCTTTAATTGTTCGGTATCTCATGTTGACCAAGGTTGTCAAACTCATGAATCTACTCAAACTCGTTAAGATTTTATAGACTCGACTCGCAAACTCGTACGAGTCTATGAAAAATTAAAAGTGACTTTCAAAAACCTATAATTGGCACATATATGACACACTCCTATATTTTTAAACTTATAAATGTCTCGTATATGACACAAATATATAGTAGAACACCAATTAACATGAAAATTTAAATTTCATAATCTATAACAAATTTCTTAACAAAAAAACTCGATAATAAAACAATTTTTTGTGTGCAAAGTATGTAGTTAAATACTTAAATTACTAATTTCTTCTTAATTGATTACTACATCAAGTAAAAAAAAGATATGATAATAGCTTCAAACATCCAAAGCTCTAGTGAAATCACCACCACCAATATAATCACCATCATTTTTACCGGTATCTTGAGTATCATCGTCAAACTCTGCCCCACATGAAACACCTTCTTCATTACTAATCAATGTTGGATTAGTTGAATTTCCACTTCCATCTAATTTAACATTGCCACCACCACCACTTTGCACAATATTAGTTACAGCAACACCAACTTCCATAATATTATTAACAATAACATCATCTTACTCAACATTTACTTTAGTTTGCATATTTTCTTCATTAGGGTTTTCAATTATCCATTAATCATATGAATGACTATCTTCAAATGAAATAACAACACTATTTGGTTTTCCTTTTCCACTTTTCAACTTTAAATTCTACATGACATAAACCAAATTATTCACCTCTGTTTGATGCAACTTATTTCTTCTCTTTGTATGAAACTAAAAGATAAATAATAATTCAACTAAATATTTATAAAAAAATTAAAATCAAGTCTAGAAACAAACAAATAATAATTCATTACCATTTTAAAGAAACTCCCATTATGTTCACAACCAGATGAGCTATAAGTTAAGCTTAGATAAAGAATTGCAAACCTATTTAATTCTTGTTATGCCAATCGCGTAAAGTTTTTGGTGTCTACCTTGAAAGTTGGAAGCACTTTAAAGAATGTTACTTTTTTGTTACCATTTAGACTCCGGGTACTCAATATTCTACTAGGTCTCTAAGGAGAGCCTTTTCTGGCCGGTCCTCTAGTTTGGAGCCGACGAAATGTAAGGATATGATTGGATCGTCTTGGGTCTAGAGCCACTTCATCAGAGAATCAAATACATATATTGTCTCATCTAACTCTCTGAAGCCAAATTAAGAGTCAATAAAAGAGGATTTGACAGTCTTTTGAGAGCGGTTCGACTACGAAGAAAAGGTTGACCCATCAAATGTAAGGCTAGCCATATAGAGAATGAAGTTCATTAAAACTCGAGCAATTGTGGATGTGACCACTACTCAGGAAAGGAAAGATCTCTTTGGAGAGGAGATACAATTTATCTTTATATTTGTCTTTGTTGTTCCTTTAATTTATTTCTAACCTTTGTTGTTCTTTTTGCAGATAATATGACGTTTATTAAGAGTCTATTTAGGAGGAGGACAAGTATCATTAGGAACAAACATCTTGCTATTCCCGCTTCGGTTCTAGTGGAAGTGGCCACAAAAACATTTCCCAAGACACAGGCTCAACAGCCCATACTGAACAAGTTGACGTGTCGGTGCAAAGGCGTTTGTCTTCTGAAAGACAAAGTAAGAAAGCAGACGAACAACATTATTATGCTATTAGGAAGAACAAGAAGATGGAGTGAGGAAAAAACCAAATCCAATATGGGAATCCCAGCAAGAAATCTAAATCATACAAACTTGCCTCAAGATGGATTATCTTGTTCAACAATGAAATAACTCATTTTTCTTCCATCGTTCTCGGCTTCCTCTCTTCCCTAGTGCCTTAGACTAGTAAAGAGAAGAAAGCATGCCTTTCCAAATAGGATTGTGCCTATATGCATAACCTCTATTATACTTCTAAGTTAGAGCTGATAGTCGAGACAATGCTCTACATGTATCAGAAGGCTTCCTTGATGTCCTTGGCAGCAATTAGATGTAGGGAGATACTGGCTCATAGGAACCCTTCAAAGGAGAAACATACCTAGAAATACAAGTATGGTTCCATTGTTTATGAACACACTCAACTCCAGGAGAAGTTATTGAAGCTTTAGAAGGAAGTGAATAAGTTGTCTAGTCTTCAAAAAGGGGTGGAGACACATGACACCCATTTCAACTTGGTTGGAAAAGTGACTACCCTTAAGGCATATCTAGAGAGGAAAGAAAATATCCTTGAAGAATTTGAGGCGGCCCAAATTACTTTGTCCTTCCCAGTCATCGAAGTTTAATGGGCATCACGAAAAAAGAAGGAAGCTTGTTTTGTGGAAGGAAAATCCCAAAAGGAAGGTCTAGCGAAAATGAAAAGGAGTTTGTATAGGCCATTAAGGAGAGTGCAAAAGGTGTGTATGATACTTTCAAGAATTCCACTAACCAGATGAAGGTGTTGTTCCTGGGTGTCCAGATCCCTAAAAAAAGCTTAACTTGAAAAATGTAGTTGTGAGGGGAGCGATAGTAAGTGACGAGGAGGAGTGACTCATGAAATTTCCTTTTTCAATTTTTGTACCTTCGATGTTGTTATGGATATTTAATTTAATCAAACACATTTGGGTTACTTTAGTCATTTCGTGTACTTTGTCTTTTTAATAATTTAGATTTCTTCTTTAGTTTTGTTGCTTGACCACCTACGATTTTGTTTCATCGCTTAGTACTTTATGATTTTCTTTCATCATTTATCCATCTACATTTTTGTTTCATCCTTTATCTGCCTATGATTTTGTTTCATCATCTACCCACTTACAAATCGTTCATCCACCTGTGACTTTATTTCATCGTTTATCATTTACTTATCCCATTATTGTAAATTGAAGTAAGCTTTAACGTCATTAGGTATTTGTTGTACCCCAAAATTTGCCTAACCTTTTTCTTACCTGGTTTATGTTTCATTGCATTAGCATATCATTGTTCTAGCATTCACATTGCATAGTCATGTGGCATTTTACAGGGGATCAAGAATGTGCTTAGCCAATTGAGGTTATCAAAGGTTTAAGGCCTAATCAAGAGATTATATCCAAGTCATCAAGTGGTTATCATTATCAAAAGCAAGCCTAAGTCCTTGAAGAAAGGCAAGTAAGTGAATGTGGTTCATCTCTTGTCTAGGAGCCTATCTGAGGATCATCTGGGGATCATAAG
The DNA here is from genome assembly GCA_963859935.3 of Lathyrus sativus. NCBI lineage: Eukaryota > Viridiplantae > Streptophyta > Magnoliopsida > Fabales > Fabaceae > Lathyrus > Lathyrus sativus. The sequence goes on from OZ012735.1 coordinate 808,756,242, forward strand.
CCCATGGTTAGGGGTGGAGATTGTCATTGAGGCTCATTGGAGGCCTTGAGGGTCATGGTAAAGTTCATTCAAGTGTTTATGCCAAGTGTGGAAAGTCATAGTTGAAGGTGTTGCAATTAGGGTTTGCATCTGGTCAACCTTGAGCCAATTGTGCAATTGAAGGAGATTAAGACTCAATTCTAAGTCTTTGTAGTCAGGGGATGTTGTGTTGAGGCATTTAAGATGTCATTCCAAGATCAATTCAAGAAGAATTCAAAGTGTGAGGAGTTGCTAAATTAGGGTTATCAGGGTAAAATCCCCTATTTAGTGTCTGGATTCAAGACCACTTATCTTAAGATACAAGTTTCATATCAACTTTTGACCAGCATGGAACTTGTAGAGCATGTTTTTAGATTTAATTTGAGTACTAGAAGTCCTTGATTGGATTTATAGAACTCAAGTTATGATCCAGACAAGTTACAGGTCATCAGATGAATGTGAATTTTATCTGTGAAAGTCCACCAACTTCCAAGGAATTTTTGACCTAGAAGGATGTTTCTCCTCAACTTTTTTCCAACATGAAAGTTGTAGGTCTTGGTCTTAGCTTTCCAAAATGTACTAGAAGTCTTTCATCTGATTTGTAAAACTCAAGTTATGAGGTTTACAAGTTAGGGGTATTTTGGGAAAGTGAGATTATAGGTCATTTTGCATTATAGGTCATTTTCACTATCTTGTGAGCCTCAAATGAAGTTTTGTCCAACTTGAAACTTGCTCAAAATGGGATTTTAAGGTCAACCATGTATCCATGAGGCATTGATTTGGCTTAGAACAAGAGTTGGTTCTAAGGAATTTGACAAAAGGCATTTTTAAAGGCATTAAAAGAGAAAAATTCAAAATAAATCACAATGGTTCAAAACTTCACAAGTTTATGCATTTTCTGATTGGAAATGACATTTTAAAGAGATTGACAATTTTACATTTGGGGTTTGAGGCCTAATTCATGGATATTGTGTGGATTACTTAGAATGGAAGTAACATAATTAATATTGACCATAAGATCAATTCAAGCACTCAATTTGAGCCATTCACATCCAAGGAGTGTTATGCAAGCCATTAGAGTGATGATTGAGCTGAAGCTGAGCAAAACACATGAGTTTCCATGATCACACTTTGGAAGAAAATTGATTTTTGGATATCTTAGATTGGGCCTCCAATGGGCATGAGAATTGTCCAAACAAATCATATATAAGTCCCTAATCCAGTCCAGAGCTTTTTTTGGTGGCATTTGGTGAAGAAATCAGTTACAGCAGTTGAAGATTGAAGCTCTCAAATCCAAATTCGTGTTTGCATTTCCAGAGGATTTCAAGGCCAATTGTGGATTCAGTTAGTTTCAGTGATCATCAGTGAAGAATTCTGCACTTTCTGGAAGCAAGATTCACGCTGCAACCACTCCAATTTCAAGCTACATTTCAGGTTCTTACTTTTCAAAATTGCTCTTGATTTAGGCTATTGTAGCATAAATTAGATATGTGGCTAGGCTTAGGGAAGAACTTAGATGGATTTAGGATCCTAATATTGAGGTTTAGAGACAATTTAGGTCATGGTGATTTTTCTGTTAGGCGTTGTGATTGATGATTCATGAAGAATTAGCAAGTTTTGATGAGAGATTCATGATCCTTGTGAAAAACCGAGTAGAACGGTACCAATTTCAGTCGTTTTGGTGAAGATTTAAGGTGTGGTAATGTTTGCCTCGCCGGAGAAGACGACCGGAGGTCTTCTCCGGCCACCGCGAAGCAATTCCCTCTCTTTCTCAGATTCAAAGGAAGACGATACATGAGAGCCATCCAATTTAGGTTTTCGCTTGACTAAGTCTTGAGATCCTGCGTGCCAGATTCGCCCTTGGAGGTTTGACCTTTGACTAGCTTGCGTGTCAGCATGATAACCCTTAGATCTTCATACTTTTGCAATGGACGCTTGTGATTATTCTCCACCATGCGCTTCAGTCAATGAACCACACCAAAGCAATGAGCAAAACGCTGTAGTTTCATTTATGTGTTGGCACGCGCTGAGACCATTAGATGCATAGACTAGTAACCAGATCCAACACTTCTAATATTTTCTTATTCTTTTAATTCTTTAATTGATTTTTCTATTTTCTTTTATTGATTTTTCATGTTTAATTCATAATAAATTGAATATTCATCAGAAAATTGTGAAAAAAAATATGAGAATGCTCCTGATTTAATTTCTGTTTTTTTGATGCCCTTGGATTTTATTTTTGTGCAATTTCCAATTTATTTGCTATTTTTCCTATTTTTGATTTCATTTAATTTGGCATTTTATGCTTGTTTCTTTCTGATTTTTGTATTCCATTTTGGTATAGAATTAGGAGTTAATTTTTGGCTGGCTGGTATTAGACACATTAAGAGGATTGTAGGATTTTTGTGGTGATTTTTAGATGACTCTAAGTTCTGTTTTGGAGTAGGTTTTTAGAGGCCTCCCCTTTTGGCCCTTCATTTGGCACCTCTTGGTTTAGGATTTCTTAAGTGACCTTAAACATTGATTTAGGCTCTGATCCTTTTACCCTAAGTTCCCAAAACATTTAGGATCCCTTAAAAAAATTCATGGATTTTTAGAAGTTGATTTAGTATTTTAATTAGATTTAATACTTAGGTTGTTTTTAGGGTGCTTCTAACATAGTGCTTCCCATAGTTGAACTTCAAAAGTGGCCATTAGCTCATGATAAGGTTCCAAATCCTTTTTGATGGTTTAGTAGACATGTTGAGGCTTGTGTAGACTTAATTGTAAGGTTTAATTTGGTGCATTAGTTCCTTTTAGAGGTTTCTCTTAAAGCTTGTAGAATTAGGGTTTTTTAGAGCCTTTAGGAGTTTCTTCCTTTTTCATAAGTATGGTTTGCTTTGGTTTGCATTCCATTTCCTATACAATGATACAAGGTTCCTTTTTGGGAGCCTAGTCCCTCCTTTGTAGGACTCAAGGCCTACCACAAAAGGTAAAACCTTTGAGGATACCAATCTTAGATGAGTGGTTGAGTGCCATGATGGATTCCCTTGGTTTCCATCATGCTTCCCCTCATCATGAAATAATCTTTGTGTTCTTATCATCTCTTGATGGAGCAAGTTGAAGCTTGAAGGTGAAGTCCTTATTCTCTTTTCTCTTGTTGGATAACTTGGACATGAAGATAATTATAGATTGTTGGGTTGCTTTACTGCTAGAAGACTGCTTTGCTGTTGAGCTGCTGGTTTGCTGTTTTGTTTGTTGTGCTTGTTGATTGACTATATTTGTGTGACTGTTTGTTTGGTGTATTGCATTAGAATAGGCTTTCATGTAGTTGGTTTTAGGCCTAAGTGAATTGAAAGGTTGATCCTGGCTCCCTTTGCTTGTTTGCATCAGAGGTTGAGTCTGTCTCCATCTGTTTGTCTGTTACTGTTTGGCTTTGCTTGTCGGCTGAAGGTTGAGTTTGTCTCCCTTGCCTGTGTTTTGTGTTGCTTCTGCTTGACTGCTCTAGAAGTCGAGTTTGTCTCCTTCTGCTTGTATTGCTGCATTGCATGCATTTTACTTACAGTTATTTCTTTCAGTTTATTTATTTTGCTGTTGCTTTCCTTTGCCATGTTCCCCTAGGGACTCTAGCTTCTCTTGCTCAAGAGAAGTTATGACAGACATTAGGGTTCTAACCATGCATGATAACATTAGGTAGCTCCCTCCTAACCTCAATCATAGGATCAATCTTTGCATGACAACTTTAGGATTGGATTAGTTCTCCTTTAGTGCGTCCTTTCTCTTCTCATCTTCAAACATCTTTAAAACACTTAATAACGATTAACGCGTGTTGTACGCTATGAGCCTTAAGCACTTGAGAAAGGGTTGTTGGAGAGTTTCTTTTCAACAACTTGGGTGTTTAGCATGGTACCCTTTGGGTGACATGCGATGCATTCACTCTTAAGTCCAAGTCTTTAGTGCAACATGAGTTACAAACAAAACTCAAAACACTTCTTCTTTAAAAGACTTCAAAACAAAGATCAAACTTTTTTTTGTCCTCTAGGACCTTTAATCCTTGGGAACCATTTTCATAAGGAGAGTTTTGTTAACTCTCGGTTCTACCGCAACGGTAAACGCCTAAGTCTCCAACGAGCGAGCTGCATACACCATCTGCTGGAACTGTTTGTTAACCCTACTCGGGTAAAAAAATCGATGAACAAACTTGTGTTCCGTTTTATCCCGAACTACGTTTGCTCTGATCTTTCACGCCGTGTGAAAGTACGTAGGCACGAGATGCGATATCTCGGCGAGCAACCTTCCCCCCTTTTCACTCGTAGTTAGCCGAACTACGTTGACTCTGATTTCTCGTTCCAGACGGGAATACGTAGGCATAAAACTGTTGTGTTCTGCCGAGTCATTTTTCTTTTCTTTTCAGACCATACTTTTAGCGTAGATAGATAAAACCAACCCGTCAGATAAACACAACAAGCGTGGATCCCGTCGAGTACGATGGACGTGAGGGGTGCTAAGACCTTCCCCTTGCGTAACCGACTCCCGAACCTAGACATGGTTGCGATGACCTTATCTTATAACTTTTCGTCAGGTTTTTCCGACTATTTCCTTTCCCTTTCTGAGGGATAAATAACGAAAGGTGGCGACTCTTCTGTTTTTCCGGCACCTTATTTTCGCGGTAGCGACAGTATTGTACCTGACCAGAGGCTGAATCCCCTTCTCTAATCTCAAGTTTAGCTTTGGTTCAAGGTAGATGTATCCAGGGTTCCACCAACTACGCTCTAGTATGGCTAGTTGTAAGTTCTGTGATTTTGGATTGACATAAATTTTGTTAAAATAGTTTTCAGCAAGATATTGAGACAGATGTCGTGACAAGTTAGTCAGACATCATGATCAACATAATGTTAGAACATGTGGCCAGAACATGTTAAACCAGAAGTTTAGAGCTGGGATGATTTGATATTTAAAGTGTGAGATTTGATAGTATTTTAATCCACACAGTGTCGTAATCCAAGGAGGGATATTTTAGGAACTTATGTCTTGACATATTTGCTTGTATTTCTTAAAAAGGATCTTGGAGCCTTTTTAGGAAACTTTATGTCTAGTTTCTATTATTGTGCAGGAGATCGTGCAAGTGATTTAAAGCTGATGCCTTGTGATATGCGTTTTAAGAGCCCAAGCCCATGCTATTGTGATGTCTATTTAAATAAGTTTTCTAAACCTAATGAAGTAGAGAAGTCGTGTATTGAAAGAAAGATCTTTTAGGGTTTAGAGAGTTTTATTCTTTGTATTCCTCTCTTATGTCTTTTGACATCTGAGTAGGAGTGTATTATTTGTTAATTGTGAGCCTCTTTTGTATCTTTTTGATACTAGAGCTAGATTGTTTCTTTTGAGTTGTAATTGTGAATTCACTCATATGCTTTTAAGCAAAGAGTGGATTTTGTGTCTTTAAAGTGTCACTTCTTTTTGTTCTCTATTGTGTTACTGGTGAGAAGTGAGAGGGGTCTCATATCTAGGAGTTCCTAGGTAGAAGTTAGCATGGGTAGTGATTAGGTGAGAAGCTTGTAAAATTGTGGGTGTTTGTTGTGGCTTTGAACTAATACTATTATAGTGGATTTCCTTCCTAGCTTGGATGCCCCCAGATGTAGGTGATGTTGCACTGAATTGGGTTAACAATTGACTGTAATATTGTTTACATTCAAGCTCTTATTTTTTATACATAAGCCTTGGTTGTTATCTTGATCCCAGTGTCCTAGCATCTGTATGACATCTGGTATCTGTGTGCTAAAATTTCAATTGCCATCAGAGCAGGTCACCCTGTTCTGTTTTGGGTGAGTTCTAGGGAGATATCCTTTCTGGCCTAATGGACAAGGAAGTAGGAGGGAATATGGATAAATCTTCCATCTTGGATGAAACCAACTATGACTATTGGAAGGCACGTATGCTGACCTTCTTAAAATTCACGGATAGCAAAGCTTGGAAAGATATCATTAAAGGTTGGAAACATCTTGTGGCTGAAGATGAAGATGGGAAGGAAAATATGAAATCTGAAGAGGAGTGAACCAAGGAAGAAGATGAGACTGCTATTGGAAACTCCATTGAATGGAGTTGACCAAAACATATTTAGGTTAATAAACACATGCATTGTAGCCAAGGATGCTTGGGAAATTCTTAAGACAACTCATGAAGGTACATCTAAGGTGAAGTTGTCTAGGCTTCAGTTGCTCACTACCAAATTTGAAAATCTAAAGATGATGGGGGATGAGAGTATTCATGCCTTTCACATGAATATTCTTGAAATAGTAAATGCCTTTAGTGTCCTAGGAGAGAAAATATCAAAAGAAAAGCTGGTTAGGAAGATTCTCAGGTTTCTTCCCAAGAGGTTTGATATGAAAGTAATAGCCATAGAAGAAGCCCAAAACATTAGCAGCATGAGAGTTGATGAACTTGTGGGGTCACTTCAAACTTTTGAATTGGCCATTAATGACAGAACTGAAAAGAGGAATAAAAGCATAACTTTTGTCTCCAACACTAAATATGGAGTGGAAGAATGTGATCTGGACACTAATGAAGGTATGTCAAATGCCATTGTTATACTTGGAAGACAATTCAACCAAGTGCTAAAGAGAATGGAGAGGAAGTTAAGACTCAATGTCAAGAACATTAGTCCTGACACTAGCAAAAACTATGACTCTCAAAGAAAAGCAAGAACAAAAGAAAAGCCCAATCAGAATAGAGGGGTTCAATGTCATGAATATGATGGATTTAGACACATTAGAGCAGAATGCCCTACCTATCTCAAGACACAACAAAAAAAGTTGATTATTTCTTGGTCTGATGATGAAAGTGAAAATGAGGACGAATCTGCCAAACATGTTACTGCTCTACCTGGAAGATGGGCATCTGATGTAGATTCCTGTGATAAAGAAAACTCTTATATTGAGTTGGCTGCTTCTTACAAAGATATGTGTATCAGAAGTGACAAGCAACGGGAAATTATCTCTCAGCTTCATAGTGAGAAGGAAGAATATTTGTCCAACATCCATAGTCAGCGGGATAAGGTAACCATGTTGACCTCCAAACTTGAAAATATGACCAAGTCTGTGAGAATGTTGAACAATGGTTCTAACATGGTAGATGAAATTCTTCAAGTTAAAAAAAGGGTTGGTGACCTAAAAGGCATAGAGTTTGATAATCAAACTCTGAAAGGAAATTCTAAGGTTAAAAATTTATCCCTACTAGAAATAAGCAAGAGCCAATGATGTCAAAACAAATGTTTCAACATCGTGTCAAACGTTAGAATTCTTAAGTAGGAAGCAAGACCTTGCATTGGAGATGTCATTACTGTGGTAGATTTAGGCATATCAAGCCCTTCTGTTTTAGACTGTATGGATATCCAAGGTCTTCTATACAACCTAAGGTTAATCATGAAGTGATTCATACTATAAATAAATGGATTCCCAAATAAGCTATCACTTCACTTATTGCTCATACTTCTCTTAAAGCTTCAGCTAGAGAAGACTGGTATTTTGATAGTGGGTGTTCTAGGCACAAGACTGGTGTAGAGAACTTCCTGGTCAACATTATGTCACACTTTACTAGCTATGTTACCTTTGGGGATGCTACCAAAGGAGAGATTCAAGGGGTTGGAAGACTAGCTTGTTCATGATTCCTTAGTCTTGAGAATGTGCTACTTATAAAAGGGTTGACTGCCAACTTGATAAGCATAAGTCAGTTGTGTGATCAATGGTTGAAAGTCAATTTCACTAAGTCTGAATGTATGGTTACTAATGACAAGGATGAAGTTTTGATAAGGGGAGTCAAATCTAAGGATAATTGTTACTTATGGACACCTCAATCGACAAGATGCTCTCATACATGTTTGGTATCTAAAGAAGATGAAGTTCAATTGTGGCACCAAAAGCTTGGTCATTTACATATGAAAAGTATGAAGAGGATTGTGTTTACAAAAGCTATCCTAAGAATTCCCAAGCTCAGGATAGAGGAAAGAAGAATTTATGGTGAGTGTCAAATTGGAAGTAAACCAAGATGTCCCATCCAAAGGTCCAACATCTGACTGCTTCAAAAGTGTTGGAACTTCTTCACATGGATTTGGTGGGTCCTATGCAAGTTGAAAGCCTTTAGGGTAATAGGTATGGATATGTATGAAGGTGTGAAAAATACACAAGAAAGGGGGGGTTTGAATTGGGTATTTGGTTACTTAAAAACTTTTGGCATCTTCTTCTGTGTTGTTTCTAGAGGTAGCAATGCGGAAGCATAAATAATAAACTAAACAAGTAAAGAACACAAGATATATCCTGGTTCACTTGAGCAACTCTCAAGCTAATCCAGTCCACCCTTCCAAGGTGATTTCGCCTTACTCACTGCAAGGACTTAATCCACTATAACCAAACAGATTACAGTTGCACAAGCTAACTGCAAGTGACTAACAACTTGACAATGACACGTTCAGGGATCCCCAAGGATATAACGTTCATTGACACCTTAATAGAATCCGATCACTAAAGATCTCCTATTAGGATTTCCACAAATGACTACTGTCACTTGTCATCTCAAGTATACTGATCTTCACAAGATCACTTGAGGAACCACTAATTCTAAAAAGAATTTGTGTTGCCGGAGATTACATAAGTGCTTCTCAAATAAGCAGATTACTCCTAATTAAGTTCCTAGCAAGTAATGAGCAACAACTCCTTGCTTTCTAATATAGAAACTAATCTAATAATAAATCTCTAAGAGATTATTGAGTACAGTTTCCATATTGCTTAAAAGCTTTTCTGTAAGTGAGCACTAAGGCTTCTTTTCCATTAAGCTTTTCTTTTCATTGCAGCTGTAGCAGTAGCGCAACAGCGCAAGAGCCAACCCAATGCTTCAGCTTCTTTGAATAAACAAATTATTTTTCCTTTTATAGTGCTTCCAATAATGACGTTGTGAGGATAGAAAAGTCCTTTCTATTTCCAACGGTCATATTCCAACGGATAGAATGAGCACGTGTTGGATGACATCACTTTCTTGTCCTTTTCTTGCAACGGTAATATTTCATTTAACAGCTTGGACAAATTTGCTTCTGGCTTGGTTCTTCTGATGATGTTACAGATGAGTAGTTCATAAACTACTTTGGAATTGATAGCGCAGTAAACATCAGATTCTGACTTCAGAACTTTGTTCATCAGAGTTGATAGCAACAGCTCATCTGATTGAACACGTCTTGTCTGGTGAAGCTTCATAATCTTTCTTCTTCAGAGTCTGGTCTTCAGAGTCTTTTGCACTTGGTCTTCAGAGCCTTCAGCCTTCAGAACTTCAAGTCATCAGAGTCTTCAGCACAAACTTCTTCAGATGATTATATCTTCAGAGTCTTGACCTTCAGAACATGTCTTCAGAGTCTTCAGAGTCTTGACCTTCAGAACATGTCTTCAGAGTCTTCAGAGTTTTGTCCTTCAGAACATGTCTTCAGAGTCTTGACGCACTTGGTCTTCAGAGCCTTCAGCCTTCAGAACTTCAAGTCATCAGATTCTTCAGCACTTCAGTTCTTTAGAGGGCTCACTCTTCAGAGACGCTCGTTAGCTTCCAGATCAGATGCACAACTCAGATCAGAATCCACAGATGCATTGCAACTGCAATATCCAGCATCCTTGATTCTTTATTGAACATGATCAGATGCAGAAACAAACTTGCTTCTTTACTGAGCTTCATTTGCTTTTAGATCAGATGCACTTCTTCAGATCATAAACCACAGGAGCATTGCAACTGCAATATACAGCATCCTTGGTTCCTTACTGATGGTGATCAGATACATAAGCAAACTAGCTTCTCACAAGCGCTTCATGACTTTACACATAGTAATTCCATATATTACTAGCTGCACACGTTGCTTTTGTTTGTTTGGTCTAATATATTTAATTTAATATGACCTGCACATAACAAACATTAAACCATAAAATGGTTCTTTCATAAATACTCAATTGTTATCATCAAAACATAGAGATAATCCTGTAGAGACAAATCTTGCTCTTACAATCTCCCCCTTTTTGATGATGACAAAAACATGTATTTTGATAAAACATTTTATACAGGGTAATCACCAAGCATTAACCTATTCAGAGTTCTAAGCAACTGCTCCCCCTGAATGTGTTAACCTTAAACACATTTTTATGCTTGTTCAGAGACATACTCTGATCCCAAGACTTACAAAAAATAAATTTGATAAAACACAATCAAATGGAATAGAATAGAAGGAATACTTCCCTACAATATAAGAGAGCATGAGTCTTCAGCATCTGGACTAGTTCAATCAGAACTTCCATCTTCAGATCTTTAGAACTTATCTACTCTAAGCATTGTATCAGGGTCATATAACTTCAGAATCTTCTAAAGCATTTTCTCTTATTCTTCAGAACATCCTTCAGATGAGAAACTCCCCCTGAGTTTCAGACTGGGTGAAAATCAAATATCCTGACTTGTGAACCTTCCTGGGAGAACTCCCCCTGATTACAATATGTCAGATATTTGGATCTTCTGATCTTGATACAGTCTTGATTCTGCTTTTTCAAACTTGCTTTCTTCTCAGATTCTTGATAGATTCTTGATTTCTTGAAGCAGTCTGGTACCAAAAGAAACTAGTAGAATGTTTACTTATGAATCTGATACCAATGTTGATTCTAAGACAGATACCAATACATGATACTCATGATTCTGTGTCTAAATCCAAATCTTGCTTCTATGAAGATTTCTGATTCTTTATGCTCTGATTATCATATTCACAGACAATTTACATCTTCTGAACATCACGATTCCAAATGACTTTAACTTTCAGATCTCTGAACAGTATTGGGTCCATCTGATTCTGAATCTATGTTCACGAAGTGTATAACTTCTATTATATGAACACCAGTTCATTTGAACTCAGATTTCTTTCATTTATCCTGTTTAGAATGCCTAGTGAACTTGTTCAGAGTTCCTTGGAAAACATCAAACAGATAATTAGTAATAAACGCAGTTTATATGTTTTTGCATTCTCTTTCAGGTTATAGAATATATCAAAGTTATATTCTATTTCTCAAAAACATTTTCCATTTCTCCCCAAGTTATATTCTATTCTTCCAGATAATATCAAAATCATCTTTCATTTCTCCCCCTTTTTGACATCATCAAAAAGTTTGAGTTTTTCATCAAAACAGATTAAAAAAAAATTTCTCTTTTTAAAGTCAGAAATTAAAAAGATAAGAGTTGAGAGATAGCACCTGAGAACTTAATCATCTTTCATTTCTCCCCTTGAGAACTTAATTCTTACAGGTTGATACCAATTAAGGTAGGTTGATATCTTTTCTCAGATTTCATCTTCTATATCTCCCCCTGTTTCTTTGAGAGTGACAATTCTTCAGAATTTGTAGAAGCATGCTCTGACGAGGATTGTTGACAGGTTTCTATTCAACAGAACTTTCTCTGACAACTTGTTGTACATCCTTCATAGCTTGTTGATCTCCTCTAAACTTACTAATGTCACGTTCTCAACGTACAAAAGTAGTTTCACAAGAGAATCCAACTACAACATTTTGCTTAGTCTTCTTAGCATCTTCAGCTTCTTGTACTAATCTGGAAGTTTCGTTTCTGAAATTTTCCTCTGCTAGATTTAGACAAGAAGGTTGAAAACTCTTCTTCCTTCTAGCTTGATCTTGATACCAATAATTCCAGTCCTTAGAACAACTTGAAATGCATCCAATTTCAGAGTCTAATTATTTCTGAAAAATATCTCAAGAAGTCTCAAGTTCCAGAGTTGAAGTGCTTGTTCTGGCCTTGCTTTGATTCTTGATTCTGCGCCTAGAACCTTCTGTATCTTCACTCAAACATCTTCTGAAGTTTTTCTCAGAGTTATCTGACACTTTTCTTCTGGTTGGATGTCAGAGACATGATACCAATTTAAGATGTAAGATACCAATTGAAGGTGTGAACTAATGAAATTATTTCAGCTCATTTCTTCAACATCAAAACACTATACTACAGAAGTATCAATGTTTGATTTAACAAACCATCTTCTAATAGAATCTTTTATCCAGAGTTCCAGATAATCCAAATCTTCTGATAGTCTACGACTTCAGATTTGCTCAGATCTTTAGATATCATCTGATATCAATTGAAGGTGATGTGCCATATGATCCTTCAATCTTCTGTACATGAATGTCCTTCATTTGACACTTCATCCAGAGCATCTGATACTTCAATCAGCATCTGATGTATTTTGCTTCTTTAAGGGATAGTGCTAACCAGAGGTACTTTTGCAACTAACTCTGACTTCAGTATCATCAGCATAACAAAAACCTACTAAAAATAGTTATCTGGTTTTCTGCAACACAGAGTCACGTTAGTAGTACCTTTCAGATACCTCAGAAATCTCTTTACAACTGTTAAATGAGATTCTTTAGGATCTGATTGGAATCAAGCACATACACATATACTGAAAAGAATGTCAGGACTAGAAACAGTAAAATACAGAAGAGTACAACTCATACCTTTGTAGAACTTCTGATCTACCATTTTACTAACCTCTTTCTTTCTCAGAGTGTACGTTAAAAACATGAGAGTCTTAGATGGCTACTCTCTAACAGATTATCCTTCTATCTGCTACATTCTTTATCTGATTCCTCCTTTGGTCTTCATCTTCTGATCATCCATCTTTGGATGCCGATGATCATGCTTCTTTATCTTCAAGATGACTTGTTTCCAGATGAAAGCTATATCTTCTTGCACCAAGAATTTATCCTTTGGACAGACGTGGTTGATCATCATAAATTATCATCAAACCAAGATGAATTTCTTGAACTGATTTGAATGACAATCTTGTTCTTATCAATCAGTATCTGAGGGTGACTTCTTCTTCTAGAATTCTCGTACCAACTGAAGGTGTGAGAACTTCTGAGTACCAATAGAAGGAGTAGGATCTTCTGCTAAATCACCTTAGGTTTCTCCACCTTTGGTTTCTGATTCCAAGCTTGTTATCAAAACTTGAATCTTAGCATCAGTGCTTCATTAGGTAATACCTTATACCAATTGAGACAATGTTTCCTTTCTGAATTAGCTTCAGAAATCTTCAAAGCTTCTGCTCTAATCTTCTGAAGAGATTCTCTACACCAAACTTTCTAACCATAACTATTTCTGTTATGTTAGTAAGTTCTTCTGATCATCAACAATCAGCCTTTGCCCAAAAGCGCTTCATCAACAGATGTTAGCTCATTTAATAACATCAAACCCAGAAGTGCTTCTTCAGAAGGTTGAAGACTGATAAGAGTCTGATACCAACTTTATGATATCCAAAGTAGACTCTTCTGACTGTCAAGTTGCAACCCAACTTATCTTGATCAGCATCTATTAAGTGAACAACTATGGAAATGATTCCTTGCATTAGATCCTCTGCTTCAGATCTATGCAGCTTAGCTCTAGAGAATGATTCAACCAACCGTTCATCCAGAGGTATGCTTCAGATCAAACCAGATCTTCATTCTTCAGGTGTCCTTATTATCCAGAAGTGAGCTATGTTGCTGACATATCAACCAACTGCTCAGAATCTTTTATAGAGTTGCTTCTCAACAAACTTTCAGAATCTCCTGTTAGCGTTGCTTCATCAGATTCTTCTGTAATTTTGTCTCTGTAGCTTTTCTTCTGAGTCTATACTGATACCAACTGAAGTGTCTTCAGTATCCTGCCTCAGTTGCTTTGCTTCTGATGCTTTGAACTATCTTCTATAGCTTTGCTTCAGAGTCACCAACAATTGAAGGAGAGATGTCTTGATTGACAGAGCCTCTACAAAATCAGTGTTACAGAACCTTCTGTACAGCTACTGATCTGACTTCACTAGCCTCTTCTAGAATGCTAGTTTTAGCTACTGCCTGCATACACTCAGCAAACTCCTTTCCAAGTGAAGTATATGGTTCTAGATAGAAGTATCATCAATGTAAATAAATCTGACAGATTTAAAATATCTTTCTTAATAGTCTTTAAGAAGAAGAGTAGTAACAACTTTACTTTTGACAAAATAATTTTCAAAAAGAAACCTGGGAAGTTGATAAACATATACTTCTTCTTCAATAAAACCATTTAAAAGTATTTTTAATATTCATCTGATTTATATTGATGTTATACTGATCAACGAACGAGATGAAAAGAATATGAATTCTAACCTTGTCACAAAAGCATATGTCTTCTGTATAGTCAAGAATTTCTTGCTGACAGTCTTTGAGAAGAAAGAATCTTGTTCTTATGGAATCATCCTTCTTTCCAATGAATGTCTCTTCTAGAAAAGAAGATTTGATTCTGGGGGAAACTTCTCAGAGCTGATTCTTCAGAAACAGCTAATTGAATAGCATCTGGAGTAGCTTCTGATTCTTCAGCTGGAACACATTCTGCTTCTGATTCTCCAACATCTTGTGTGACAAACCAGTAACAGCAACTAAAGTAGAATATTCTGAATAACTCTTCTTGAACAGATCTCAATTCCTTTGTTAGCATTCTGCAGCATCTTCATCAACATAACAACATCCATTTGATTCTTGAGAGACATCCTCAGAGCACAGATAATCTGATCTTCATGTGTAGAGAGCATCTAGCTTCCATCAGGCTTCATCTTCTGAATTTTTCTGCTTGAAACAAATACAGATCCAATCTAGATACAGTTATCATCAAACTTAGATGCATCAAAAGACACAGTCTGACTGACAATTTTGCTCTTACAATGCTGAGCTAACATGTAAGGAGTTAGATTATCAGAGTTGACATAACATCTGCTCTTGAAAAAGAATGTTTACTGACTTATTCAAATTGAATAACCCCAGAAACTTAAATCCTTTTTACATTTGACAGAATGACTACTGTCATTGTATCTTTCCTCATATCTTTATTTCTCAAAACATTCATTATGAATTTCTGAAAAATAATGTCTGATAGCATCTGACCAATTTCAGTTTGTTCAACTGAGATAACATCTCAAGTTAACAGAACTTAAATGTCCATGCTGCTTCAAATCAGATCTTCTGAATTCATCATATCCAGATGAGTTGATAAAACACTGCCTTTCTTGAAACCTCTGCAGAATTCTTTGAAGCTCTTCAAGGAGAGCGACTTTCAAATGCTTTGAATCTGAAGAATCATTTCTTCCAGATTTGAATATTTTTCTGAACTTACCTTTTTCTGCAGACTTCATTCTGGCGTTCTGATGAATAGGATTCATTAGCCAACAATATATCTTTTCTTACTTAAGATAAATCCCAATGAGTTGTCATGAGAAAGTCAAGTGTGGACTAATCCGTTTCTTGAAAACATCTCATACTCACCAGAATTAATCTTTAGAGATCAAGAATTATTGCTTGCAGAAGATTTATCTTTGAGCAAATATGTTGTAAATCCAAACGTATTTTCAGATCAACATTCAACAGATATATCTTCTTATCTGATGAATCTATCCTGTCAGCTGATTCTTCATTCTTCTTTCAGAATTTTCTGGAGGAGATTTGTTGTTGAAGGCTACAACACTTCAAACTTCAAACTTCACAGAATCAGTGACATGCTCAAGGTAACCCAATAGATTACAATTTTAGTACACATTATCCTCAAAAACTGATATGAGACTGAAATTGTAAGAACGGTGAAAAATCCCCAAAAGTATTTCTTCACACAGCCTATGGATCTTTATCTGACACTGTTAGGTGTTTGATATCCATCAATAACAGAACCGGAGCTCTGATACCAACTGAAGGTGTGAAAAATACACAAGAAAGGGGGGGTTTGAATTGGGTATTTGGTTACTTAAAAACTTTTGGCATCTTCTTCTGTGTTGTTTCTAGAGGTAGCAATGCGGAAGCATAAATAATAAACTAAACAAGTAAAGAACACAAGATATATCCTGGTTCACTTGAGCAACTCTCAAGCTAATCCAGTCCACCCTTCCAAGGTGATTTCGCCTTACTCACTGCAAGGACTTAATCCACTATAACCAAACAGATTACAGTTGCACAAGCTAACTGCAAGTGACTAACAACTTGACAATGACACGTTCAGGGATCCCCAAGGATATAACGTTCATTGACACCTTAATAGAATCCGATCACTAAAGATCTCCTATTAGGATTTCCACAAATGACTACTGTCACTTGTCATCTCAAGTATACTGATCTTCACAAGATCACTTGAGGAACCACTAATTCTAAAAAGAATTTGTGTTGCCGGAGATTACATAAGTGCTTCTCAAATAAGCAGATTACTCCTAATTAAGTTCCTAGCAAGTAATGAGCAACAACTCCTTGCTTTCTAATATAGAAACTAATCTAATAATAAATCTCTAAGAGATTATTGAGTACAGTTTCCATATTGCTTAAAAGCTTTTCTGTAAGTGAGCACTAAGGCTTCTTTTCCATTAAGCTTTTCTTTTCATTGCAGCTGTAGCAGTAGCGCAACAGCGCAAGAGCCAACCCAATGCTTCAGCTTCTTTGAATAAACAAATTATTTTTCCTTTTATAGTGCTTCCAATAATGACGTTGTGAGGATAGAAAAGTCCTTTCTATTTCCAACGGTCATATTCCAACGGATAGAATGAGCACGTGTTGGATGACATCACTTTCTTGTCCTTTTCTTGCAACGGTAATATTTCATTTAACAGCTTGGACAAATTTGCTTCTGGCTTGGTTCTTCTGATGATGTTACAGATGAGTAGTTCATAAACTACTTTGGAATTGATAGCGCAGTAAACATCAGATTCTGACTTCAGAACTTTGTTCATCAGAGTTGATAGCAACAGCTCATCTGATTGAACACGTCTTGTCTGGTGAAGCTTCATAATCTTTCTTCTTCAGAGTCTGGTCTTCAGAGTCTTTTGCACTTGGTCTTCAGAGCCTTCAGCCTTCAGAACTTCAAGTCATCAGAGTCTTCAGCACAAACTTCTTCAGATGATTATATCTTCAGAGTCTTGACCTTCAGAACATGTCTTCAGAGTCTTCAGAGTCTTGACCTTCAGAACATGTCTTCAGAGTCTTCAGAGTTTTGTCCTTCAGAACATGTCTTCAGAGTCTTGACGCACTTGGTCTTCAGAGCCTTCAGCCTTCAGAACTTCAAGTCATCAGATTCTTCAGCACTTCAGTTCTTTAGAGGGCTCACTCTTCAGAGACGCTCGTTAGCTTCCAGATCAGATGCACAACTCAGATCAGAATCCACAGATGCATTGCAACTGCAATATCCAGCATCCTTGATTCTTTATTGAACATGATCAGATGCAGAAACAAACTTGCTTCTTTACTGAGCTTCATTTGCTTTTAGATCAGATGCACTTCTTCAGATCATAAACCACAGGAGCATTGCAACTGCAATATACAGCATCCTTGGTTCCTTACTGATGGTGATCAGATACATAAGCAAACTAGCTTCTCACAAGCGCTTCATGACTTTACACATAGTAATTCCATATATTACTAGCTGCACACGTTGCTTTTGTTTGTTTGGTCTAATATATTTAATTTAATATGACCTGCACATAACAAACATTAAACCATAAAATGGTTCTTTCATAAATACTCAATTGTTATCATCAAAACATAGAGATAATCCTGTAGAGACAAATCTTGCTCTTACAATGTAGTGGTTGATGATTTCTCAAGATTCACCTGGGTGCACTTTATCAAGGAAAAATCATATGTGTTTGATGTTTTTAAGGAATTATGTCAAAGGATTCAAAGAGAAAAGGAAAGAAAAATTGTAAGGATTAAGAGTGATCATGGAAAAGAGTTTGAGAATAACAAGTTTGTTGATTTCTGTTCCTCAAAAGGTATTAGCCATGAGTTTTCTTCTCCCATTACTCCCCAACAAAATGGAGTGGTTGAATGAAAAAATAGAACTCTTCAAGAGTCTGCTAGAGTCATGATTCATGCTAAACATCTGCCTCATTATTTTTGGGCTGAAGCAATGAATATTGCATGTTATATTCATAATAGGGTTACCTTGAGAATTGGTACCTCAACTACTCTTTATGAATTATGGAAGGGAATAAAGCCTATTGTTAAGTTCTTCCGTGTTTTTGGGAGCAAGTGTTATATTTTGGCTGATTGTGAACAAAGGAGGAAGATGGATCTTAAAAGTGATGAAGGGATATTCTTAGGCTACTCCACAAACAACAGATCCTATAGAGTGTTTAACACTAGAATCAAGGTAATGATGGAGTCTATTAACATTTTGATAGATGATTAAACTATAGAGAAGCAGGCAGATGTCGAAGATGATATTGAAACATCACTATAGGTGACTGCCATTGCAGATAATCGTGCTGATAATAATAACAACAACAAACCTGCTGCTATGAAGGATGATGGTAATCAGGCATATAAAGGGAACTCTATCAGAATTTAGAAGGATCATCCCAAGGAACTCATAATAGGAAATCCTAATGAAGGGATTATTACTAGATCAAGAAAGGTGGTATCCAATGCTTGTTTTGTCTATAAGATTGAACCAAAAAATGTGAAAGAAGTTCTAACTGATGAATTTTGGATTAATGCCATGCAAGA
Source organism: Lathyrus sativus (assembly GCA_963859935.3). Taxonomy (NCBI): domain Eukaryota; kingdom Viridiplantae; phylum Streptophyta; class Magnoliopsida; order Fabales; family Fabaceae; genus Lathyrus; species Lathyrus sativus. The sequence goes on from OZ012735.1 coordinate 808,774,787, forward strand.
AGAATTTGAGCAGTTCAAGAGGAATGAAGTTTGGGATTTGGTTCCTAGACCTAAGGGAACAAATATCATTGGCACAAAGCGGCTTTATAAGAATAAATCTAATGAAAATGGAGTGGTAATCAGAAACAAGGCCAGACTCGTGGCTCAAGGGTACACTCAAATTAAGGGTATTGATTTTGATGAGACATTTTCTACAGTTGCTCGTCTTGAATCCATAAGACTATTACTAGGAGTGGCATGTTTGCTGAGATTCAAGTTGTTTCAGATGGATGTGAAAAGTGCCTTCTCGAATGTGTTCTTATAAGAAGAGGTGTATGTTGAACAGGCAAAAGGGTTTGTTGATCCCACTTTTCCAAATCATTTATACAAACTGAAGAAGGCTCTTTATGGTCTAAAGTAAGCCCCTAAGGCTTGGTATGAAAGGATGACAGAATTCCTGGTCAGCAATGGTTACAGAAAAGAAGGAATAGACAATAGCTTATTTGTTAAAGAAATGGATGGCAAGCTCATGATTGCTCAGATATATGTGGATGATATTGTCTTTGGTGGGATGTCAGACCAGACGGTCCAACATTTTGTCAAACAGATGCAATATGAATTTGAGATGAGTCTAGTAGGAGAACTGACTTATTTTCTTGGACTTCAAGTAAGACAAATGGAAGATTCTATCTTTATATCTCAAGATAAGTATGCCAAGAACATAGTGAAGAAGTTTGGTATGTAGAAGGCCAGACACAAAAGGACTTTTGCACCTACTCATTTGAAGCTACCCAAAGATGAAAATAGGGTGAGTATGGATCAAAGTCTTTACAGAAGCATGATAGGCAGTCTATTGTATCTAACAGCTAGCAGACCTGATATCACATTTGGTGTTGGGGTTTGTGCTAGGTATCAAGCTGAACTCAAAATTAGTCACACCAATCAAGTAAAAAGGATTCTGAAGTATGTCAATGGTACAAGTGACTATGGTATGTTGTATTCACATGGTTTTAATGCCATGCTTGTTGGATATTGTGAATTGGGAAGAGAGTGTTGATGATAGAAAAAACACTTCTGGTGGATGTTTTTTTCTTGGGAAACAACCTTATCTCTTGGTTCGGTAAGAAGCAGAATTGTCTGTCCCTATCCACTGCTGAGGTTGAGTACATTGCAGTAGGACGCAGCTGTTCTCAACTACTTTGGATGAAGCAGATCCTGAAGGAGTACAATATCAAGAAGGATGTCATGACATTATACTGTAACAACATGAGTGCTATCAACATCTCCAAGAATCCTGTTCAACATAGCAGGATAAAACATGTTGACATTCGTCATCATTTTATTAGGGATCTTATTGAAGACAAAATGGTCATTCTGGAACATGTAGCCACTGAAAATCAACTGGATGATATCTTTACTAAGGCTTTGGATGCAAATCAGTTTGAGAAGCTAAGGGGTGAACTGGAAATTTACATTTTTTGAAGAATTATAGCAATTAGGCTTGATTATGGAGGATATTAGGCAAAGGAGAAAGCTGGTGTCAAATTTATGCCTAAAAAGGGGGAGTAGCAGTGATGGTAGTAATGGCAGGGTTAGCAATGCTGAGAAAGAGAAAATGTCTTAGGAATCTCAGGGTGTGGAGCATGTGAATGATGATGATCCCTAATTTTCTATGTTTTCTTTTGTGTTGCTGGGAGGTTTTTCTATATGTTCTGACATCATTTCATCATGTATCTGGGAGAATTTATGTTGTAGAGGGAGATTTATGACAGGGAGAGTTCTGTTGCTGACTGTGATGTCATACAAGATGTCTTGACTTTGTATTTAGTTTTGTTTGCTGAATTGATGGCTATGCAATTCAGGCAGAGTTCTTGTTGTTTTGTGAAGTTTTTTTTGGGTCTTGCTGTGAGTTTTTTTCCTGCTGTGAGTGCCTCTGATGTGTTTTATGAATGTTCTTTTTTATTGACGATGTTAAGATTGATTGTAGTTCTCTAGGTTTCCAAGCAAAGATTATTTTAGCCAAAATTTGCCAAAGGGGGAGATTGTAAGTTTTATGGTTTTGGATTGGTAGAAATTTTGTTAAAATAGTTTTCAGCAAGATATTGAGATAGATGTTGTGACAAGTTAGTCAGATAGCATGATCAACATGATTTTGGGACATGTGGCCAGGACATGTTATACTAGAAGTTTAGGGCTGAGATGATTTGGTATTTAAAGTGTGAAATTTGATAGTGTTTTAATTCACACAAATTTCCAATCCAATGAAGGATATTTTAGGAACTTTTGTCTTGACATATTTTCTTGTATTTCTTAAAAAGGGTATTGGAGCCTTTTTAGGAAACTTTATATTTAGTTCCTATTATTGTGTAGGAGATCATAAAAGTGATTTAAAGTTGATGCCTTGTGATGTGCGTTTAAAGAGCCCCAGTCCATGCTATTGTGATGTCTATTTAAAGGAGTTTTCTAAACCTAATGAAGTAGAGAAGTCGTGTATTGAAAAAAAAGTTTTTAGGGTTTAAAGAGTTTTGTTCTTTGTGTACCTCAATTATGTATTTTAACATCTGAGTAGGACTGTGTTATTTGTTAATTGTGATCCTCTTTTGTATCTCCTTCATACTAGAGTTGGACTGTTTCTTTTGAGTTATAATTGTGAATTCACTCATAGGCTTTTAAGCGAAGAGTGGATTTTGTTTCTTTGAAGTGTGACTTCTTTTTGTTCTTTATTGTTGATTTTGTCACTGTTGTGTGACTGATGGAAAGTGATATGGGTCTCATATCTAGGAGTTCCCAGGTAGAAGTTAGCACGGGTAGTGATTAGGTGAGAAGTGTCGCACCCTAATTTTTGACCTTAAGATTCCACCTCCTTATGCGTTTTCTTGCGTTTTATCGTTTTATCTTGTATGTGTGTTTATCAGGACTAACGAGTATGTGCAGAATCATTTTGGCCTTAAAGACATCCCTGGTAGAGTCTTATGACTTTATCCCCTTAAATCAAAATCTGGATCTTCCTCGAGATTCATCTCTGTAAAGCAAGGAAGGTTGGTCAAAATAAAGGTTCACAGGCTTGCGGTAATTAAAACCTTTTCAAGTGCAATATAATTCGAATTCAAGATATGAGGACCATCCAGGAAGGTTTAATTTCGATATGTTGCAATTTATACCGGGGGTGTCGTCATCCAATCCAAGTTAGCATCAAGAGCGTGGTCTCACACATTAACCTCTTTCATTCATCCTAAGGACTTTAGCATGATTACAAGCTCGTTGGCGAAGAAGAACAGTGGGAGATAATTTGAAGCATTAATAAAATAAAAAAGGGATAAGTGTTGCTGCTGTTTAGATAGAGCCTACTATTGGACCGTTGGGCCTCACATAAATTTCCAAAGAGTAGTATCAAGACATACACTTTTACAACTGGAATTATTATTCTACAACAAGGATCCAAAAGGGCTCAAGTAAAGAAGGTGGCCCATTTTCATACGGTTGATGAAAGGATGTCACTCATTCACTCGTCGGATTATGATTAGGAAGGATTATATAGCAAATACTCATACATAATGTCATGCGCTGCTCTTTATCATTAAATTGGGGAAAGAACATTGATACATCACTTTTGGAACTATAACCGTATGCTAGAATTAATTGTTACATAGCTACGAGTTAATATTACAACAAAGGGATCCATACTACTCCGTACAAATGAAAGCAGTTCAACTCATGCTATTGATCTTCTCCAAGACACACCCATGCTCCCAACAACAACAGAAGGGGAGTCCTTCCTGCACGTGCACTTGTCTCTTTCTCGTGTGAAAAATATCAGAACACGGCACCTCCGGACCATGCCTAAGATCAGTAGGGCGCGAAGCCTCTCCGCTTCAACTAACTCGTTTCTTCTCCTGGAAAGCTTGCTTAACCGGCTGGTGGTGGGCTATCCCGTGTTCCAATGCATCTGTGTCATAAAATGCTAGCAACAGTCACGAGACAATGCAGTTCACCATGAACAAGGCAAGTTGGAAGATGGTCTACATCACCTTGACTCAAAGTGAACCCCTTTAGACCCTCCTCAACATCGATACTGGCTGTCATCGTTTGTTTCATTACCCTGCAAGAGGAAATCCATAAGTTACCGCCTGAATTAATAACTCACAGTTTGAAATCAACGAATAGCAGGAAAATCATAAGTTACTAGCAATGCAAACCGAAGGCAACAGTCGTGTGCCAGCTGTAGGAGCCATAATCCTGTACACCATTTCAATCCGTTACACATGACTTCTCCGTACCAGCACCTGCAGAACATATCAGAATGCCGCAAGAAATTAACTCACAGTTTCGAGAAATTAAGAAGAAGAGTAACGTCAACACAGTTCATAATGTAATTTGAAGTTCATCAAAAGAGGTGCCAGAACAATTAACAGCAATATCCTCCAAACGCATTGGGATAAACATGAAGCATTTCGTACTGAATTGACATGAATATTTCTTACCTGAATTGGCAGAAACAAATTAGGATGAGGGCAGGGCTTGCTAAGAGGCAGCAGGTTCATGACTTTCCGTAGAATGCCGCCAGGGAAATCTGCTAGCAGCTTCATCCCTTGATTTACCTGCATAACACCCAACAAATCATACAAAACCAGCAGGTTCGGCCTCAAAGTCATCTCCGAGAACCAGTTCCCCACCATCAACAACCAGCGGCACACCATGTTACATATGAGCTTCAATATAATACAATGTCACCTGAACAACAATTGTAGGAACAACTACTGCACAACGAGTATCAGCAGCTGCAGTAAACCATGAATGCATTCATGAACCAAGAAATTATGCAACAGATGAGTCACATACGTACATAGAGCAGAGGTGAAAGAGACGGTTTTCGACGTCAATACAGCAAGACACCCAAATTAAAAGGGCGAGCATAAAGCAACAATGAGATACATCAACATCAAGAAGGAGGAAAGTAACTGAGGAATTTGAAAGTGTATCGAACAACTTACCATATTCAAGCATGCTTGACAGTTGCCAACAAGCTTCAGACTTCTGCCAGCACGGCAATAACACGCTTTCGCAACCTGTTTTCACAACACGCCAGAGTTCACATTACAACTCAAGGGATAGTCACAACAGTGTTACCGTTCAAGGCACTCGAACTGTGAGCCACCAGACAGAGATAATGGAAGACCTGTGAGAGCCCACACGATGCTACCATTGTATACAAGAAGGAACAAAACCAATAAGGGCACGTCCTGCAAGAGATAGACATCATTTAGATAAGGGATGGAAGGAGTAGAAGGAGTAGTCATTACCAAAACCAGTTGCTTCAAGGCCAATGGAACTATTTTCAAACCTTTCTCAGAGTTTCTAATAGAGGCGTGGCTCCAGTGTTACTAAGTTAAGCAGTTATCCTTCACCATTGGCCTTGACCTCAACCATCACCATAAGCACATGAAATGAACAAGGGAAATGGTTACCAAACTGTTACAGACTTGAAGTGAGCAAACAAATACATAAGCCCAAGAAACTCATAGCAGGGTAGCTCCATGGCAGCATACAAGACAAACAAGAATGACATCAGAATAAGTTTGGCCACACGCATTTGCCTATCGAAGGATTGGTTTTCAGAACAAGGAATCAAAGCTTACCATCAAATTATCACCAAATTCTCAGCTTTGAGTCCACCAACAATTACTCTGGGCTGTTAACTTCTCTAGGCCCAAAATCATCTTCTATCCACACCTGCCAAATCACAAATCCTGAATTACCAAATCAATCGAGGAATATACCCGTTTGGGAAAAAGATTTGATTCAGACAGCTAGCAGATTTTCAGAACAATGAATCTGGACAGACAGAGCATTAAACATGATTGATCCAAATATCACAGATTGAGATTTTCATTAACAAGTATTATTACAATCAGACAGAAAGGGAAAGATTTCAAATTTTTGCCTGAACTAAAATGGAAAATCCAAATCAAGCATTCAAACCGGTTTAATCAGATTTCAAAGCAGAGATTCTCAACGAAGCATATAAAAGGGAGACATGAGACGAAGGAGAAAGGAGATCGAGAATCATCACAAAAAACCTAATTCCGTAAACCTAAGAGAAAGAGAGCTTATCTCTTCAGTCGACGAAACCATCACCAGCCGTCGCGAGTCCAACTGACGAAGCTCCCACTCGAATCCTCGCCGTCCCCAACTCTCGGTAAGCCATTGATCTATGTCAAGATTATTGAAACTTTGACGGTTTTTGTTTGTGTTTCAGGTTGAAGGAAGGGCGAAAACGATTTCAGGTTGGAGAAATGGCGATTACGATATAGAGGAAGAGGAGAGGATCGAGAGGTTTGGGGGGGGGGGGGGGATAAGGGAATTTGGGATTAGGGTTCTCTATTTTCACTTCCGTCAATTTTTTGTTGTTTATGTTTGTAATCGTATAGCTGCTCACACACACACACACCTACTATACACCTTCACATCACAGACACTCATCACCATCTGATCTACGAGCACACGCACCACATTGACGCCCATGATAATAACCCGTAGGCCTACCTCACCAGATCCATCGCCCCTCTAATTAACCCCCACTAATCAGTGCTTAACCCTCTTAACCCCTAATTAACCTTTTAAATTTCTTAATCAAACCTGTTTTAATTTAACTTAATCATTTTAACTTTATTATTTTATTAATTAATTGACCTATTAATCTTTTCTAATAAGTTTTTTTATTTAAACCAACTAAAAATCTATTTTATTTAAAATCAACTTAATTAATGTTAACTTAGTTTTCTTAAACTAGTAAACCTTTATTTTATTTTATTTTTTGGATTAATGTAATAATTAACTCATTTTATCTTTACTAATTACTGATAATTAATCTTTATTATAATCAGCCTTTTTTAAAAACAATTAGTAAACCTTTTATAACTCTTTTTAACTTATTTACTTATTAATTAACTTTCTTTTATATCAGTTTATTCAATAACTTGTTTTATTAATAATCAATTATTTGTTTTTTAAAGCCTATCTCATAATAATCTATTTAATTTGTAATAATAATAACATTTTGTTTAAATTAAATTTTATTTGATAATAACTAAAACTTATTTAAAAACCAATCAACTTATAATTTAAATTCATAATTTAAAATTAATATAACTTTTTTCTTATAAATCAATTCACATAAAACTAAAATACAACTTTTTAAACCAATCTCACCACAAACATAATATATTTTCTCATAAGTATAATTCAACTAATTAGTCCATCTCACTATTAATAATCAAATACAACCTTTTTTACTAAAATTAATTCACCTAAATTAACCTCGCCTAAAAATAACCAACATCGCAATTAATCAACCGACTAAAATTCAAATTCTCCTAATTCAATCAATCGTGCACGCCTCGACTCCACTCATATTCACAATTTACACACTTGTACACTTAGCGCTTTCATGTTGTCGCTACTGCGAAAATCGCCGCCGGTTGAACAGAAGAGTCGCCACCGTGCGTTATTTATGCCAACAGAGGGAAAGGAAACGCTCAGAGTAAACCTAACGCAAAACGGGAAAGGAATGGTCATCGCAACTAAATCCTGGATTCGGGAGTCGATTACGCAAGGGGAAGGTATTAACACCCCTCACGTCCGCCGTACTCGACGGGATCCACGTTTGTTTTCTGGTACGAATTGTTATTCTATCTATTCTACAGGTCTGAGGTTAAAAGAAAATAAAATGACTCGGCAAAGTATCACACTTTATGCCTACGTATTCCCGTCTGAAACGAGAAATCAGAGTCAACGTAGTTCACCTACCTACGGGAAAGGAGGGGAAGGTTGCTCGCTAGGATATCGCATCCTATGCCTACGTACTTTCATACAACATGAAAGATCAGAGCAAACGTAGTTCGGGCCTCGTACGACACAAGTCTGTCTTGATTGTTTTTATCCTTCTGAAAAAGGTTTTCTCCTGATTATGGGTCCAAGCGGACAAAAATGACACTTTGATGTTTGTTTTGAATCTCTTACGAAAGAAGTGTTTTTTAGTGTGTTTGCAATCTCTGACGCACTAGAGACTATGATTTGAGAGTGACTACGTCGTATGTCACCCTAAGGGTAACACACTAAGCAATCAGATTACTGAAGAGTGACCCTCCAGCAACCTTTTCTCAAATAGCTTAAGGCTCGTAACGTACGACATCGATTAACCTTATTACTGTATTTTTGAATTGTTCTGAGATGAGAAGAGAAAGAAGCTCTAAAAAGCCTATGGTTGAAAAGGAGATCAAAACTACCCTAATGTTGTCATGCATGGGTGAAAGCCTAATGTCTATCATATTTCTCTCTTGCACAGAGAGAAACAGAGATCCTAGGGGATAAAAGGCAAAAGAAACAGCTACCTATAGTGAAGCAGTAAAAATGCATGAAATGCAGCAGGAGACAACAGGCAAAGTGAAACAGCTTCACTTCAATCCTAAGGGGAAGATTAACAAACAGCAAATAAAATAAAACCCCAAAACCAACTCTGACAGCTCAACAGCTCCTACAACAGCAATCCAAACAGCACCAGCTCTGGCAGCTACAACATCAGCAATAGCTCTGACAGCAACAGTTGATTTACCAGCAAAAAGTTGACAGCAACAACCTTCATCTTCATGAATAACTCCTATCTTCAAGTTTCAATAAACTTTCAATCTTCAATGGACATCAACTTCAACAAGCTCCCAGCTTAAGCAAGCTCAAACCCCAACCAGTAACCAGCTTCAACAAGCTTCTGACTTCAACTTCAACAAGCAGTAAAACCCCAGCTTCAACAAGCACCCAGCTTCAACAAGCTCAAACTTATACCTCAATAAGCTTCAATTTTCTATTTACCAAGCTTCCACAAGCACCTCTAAAGGAGGATCATTCAACAAAATCAGGTTACAATGTTAAGAAACTCAATGACAACCCAAGGAAATCACTAAAATTTTAACATTGCAAATGATGGGTATCCTCAAAGTTCTACTCACTTGGGCATACCACTCATCCCTCCTAAGGAGAGATGGAGCTTCCCAAGGAGGACTTTATGTCATTGGATAGGATAGAGGCAAACAATGCACTCTATGTTTGACAGAAGAAATTGTCTATTCTAAGCTCTTCCTGTTTCATCCTATTTCCCCTAAGTCTTCAGTCAACATCTTCAATCCCAGCAATCCTCATGCATCAAACTTGATCTTTGTATTCAATCTTCTCCATTGATGTCTTCATGCTTCCACAAGCCCAAACCAAGCCCACACCCTAAAATAAAAGCCCAGAAACCCAAACAGACAATCATAAACCCCAAGTGGGAACACCAAACAAACATTCTATTTGAAAAATACACTAAAAATAGTAAAATAGCATTTAAAATTATAATATTTAATCTAAGGGTATTTCTACCTTTACCCTACATACCCTATATATCCCATACTCTAATTCAAGCTAAAAACCCAAAATAAAATGTTAGAATGCACCTATGTTGAGTTTAAACCCTAATTATACTAACCTAATGTTCTCTAATCAAAACTAATCAAAATTAATCCACAAAAATATGGAATAAACCCAGGGGGAACTTAATGTCCTAATCTAACTACCACAAAAAGAAGGGAGTCAAAAAATGAATTTACATGACCAAACAAAATTCACAAAATGATATGTACAAACAAAATGAAAATAAAATGCAATTAAATGTAAAAATCACCAAAAATAGAAAAATGCTTAAAATAATATTTTTATTTTTTTATAATTTTCTTCACACAATTAATAAAATGTAGCAAAAATCCCCACATTAAAATGATTATTTTTCTATTTTATATGAATTTTCAAAAAAACAATAATAATATGATGAAAATAATGAAAATATGAAGAAAAAGAAAAACACGTGTGGCAGATAGTAATTAAAAACAGTTCAAAACCCCAGTTGGGCCAGGATGGGGGGTGTGAATAGCATACTGAGACTTAAGCCCAAAACCAAGTGTTTAATGAAACGCTGCGTTTTATTCAGAATCCTCTCTTCAGACTTTCTTGTGCAATCGTGGCCCTCCATTCCTCATCTGAGTCAATAGTCAAAGTCTAATCCAATGGTCCATGAGTTATCTTCTTCATCAGCTCAGGCGAACACAAAATATTACCAGACGGTGGTTCACGGTGGAAACCACCGTCTTCTCCGGTGAGCCTCCGTTCTCATGTCATCAACCAAGTCCAAACTTATACCAATCCTACTTGTTTTTTCACGTAGATCACCAATCCAACCTCAAAATCCCTTAAATCTCATTCTATCTTAAAACACGAAGACAATTTTAGAAAACACACAATTCTTGATCAACACCAATTTTGAATCTAAAGTTATGGATCGAATCCTCATGTTACACTGATTACTTTCCACTATCCAAACAAGATTAATCCATTCAAGATCACCATAACCAACTCTCAACAGAAATTGCAATCCATGATCTAACATCATCAATGGCTACCAAACTCTCCAGAATCGTTCTTCAACTATCCTAGATCTTAACCACATGGATATTTCTATCTAATTCAGCCTAGAATGGTGCATAATTGAAAAGTTACATACCTGCAAAGATGAGATCCACAGAAGGTCTTTGAGGCACGAAACAAGCTTCAAATTGATGCAAACACCTTCAATGAAGCACTAGGAACACTCTCCAATCTTCAATTTGGCTTGAATTCTTCTCCAACTCCAAAACCGATTTTGAAATCCTCTTGCAAAATTCAGTTATGGCTCTCTCTCCACAGCACGAAATCACCAACCTCCCTTATATGAACTCATTCTAAACCATTTATAGAACACATTGATGGGCTTTTGATCCATTCTAAAGGCCCAAAACAGTGGATCCAAATTTCTGTTATGGAAGTGAAAATTCAATTACCACAGTCGTGTTTTTATTGTTTCAGTCAGCTTCTAAAGGTGCTAATCAACCATATGCATCATTGTGAATGTGTTTTGATAGGTAGCTTGGCTTGGATCAGCTTGTGTTGGATTTTGGTTGTGTAACTTGGATTTCAAGTAAGAAGTTTACAAAGCAAGTCCATGATTCTGACCTCTACTCAAAAAAGTGTTAATTCCATTGTCTCTAAAAGATGTTTTCCAATCAATTTGAGTACTTGGATGATGCATTTTGGCTCATAACTTGAAAATTGCATTTTCCCTCCATGAATCCATTTAAAATTCTTCCATATTCAAGCCATTTTTGGGCATTTTGTGATACAGGCCATTCTAGCTCACCATGACCTCTTTTCTAGCCTAAAAATGCCATTTGGAACACATCTCATGTTGGGCAAAATTCCATTTGAAGAGTGGAAGATGAAGATATTGACCTATGTTGAAAAATGTCTTATAATTCAACTTTCCTAAAATACCCCTGAGTTGCCAAGACCATAACTTGAGTTATACAACTCCTCTTGAGGACTTATATTACTAAAATTAAAGATAAGATCAAGATCTACAACTATTATGTTGGCCAAGAATCCATTTGAAAACTCCTTGATGGGCAAAAGTTGCTTGGAAGTCAAGTGACTTTCACAGATAAATTTCAGTGTCCTCTGAGGACCCATAACTTGCAAGAACCATAACTTGAGTTCTACAAATCTTCTTGAAGACTTCTAGTACTCAAATTAAAGCTATTGAGAATCTCTACAAGTTTCATGTTGACCAAGAATTCATTTGAAGCCTTCATTTTGACTTGTCTGGCTTGGAAGTTAAGCCTAAATTAGGGTTTTTTTACACTGAAACCCTAATTTAGTAACTCCTCTTCTTCTTGATTCCTTTTGATTTCTCCTTGGCACAACACCACACTTGTATAAACATATCCATTCATGAATCCCACATCCTTCAACTAAGCCTTGATGCTCTTCAATCACTCAGTTGACCTAGGGTTGACCCAGATGAAACCCTAGTTGACTGCATTCCACTGTAACTCTTGTAATCAAACCAATGACTTGCTTCATCTTCAAAATGACCCTCTAGGCCCTACATGATGATAGCACACATTCCATACCCTCAGTTCATAGCTCATATCTCATTGATGGCCCTCAAACACACCCCAGATAGGAGAGAGATCCACTGTTTGACCTTCTAACTTCTCAAAACTTCAATTCCTTTCCTGGTGACTTGAATAGACTTAGGCTTGAATAAAAACCCCTTTTGATGTGCCTCTTTATAGAATAATGGCACTTGATCCCTTGTTGGATGACTTGCTTATGCTATGCCATGCAAATGACTGAACTATGTACATTATCTACTATGCAAATGACAATGCAATTGAAACATAAATCAAGTAAAATAAGTTGGTCAAATTTTAGGGTGCAACAGCTGCCCCTATTCAAGCGGCTTGGACCCGACTGGGTGAAGAGCGAACAGCCTTCAAACATTCGAGGTACGAGACGGTTGAATACCAAAGAACCCTGAAATTTGCCAACCGCAGAAATAAACTGCACCACTGCTTGGGGACCGACATTCGTCGAGTGAACCTGATTGTTCGTCGGAGAATAACTCTGATTTTGACTCCCACCACCCGTGTAACATCACAGGTACTGAACTATCTTTGCAACAACACCCCTGTCCACAAATGGACTAACCTTGTCAACACAAGAAGAGAAACGAATTCGTCAACACGAGCAAAAATCCCATCATCACAGGAAAAATCTTATCCACAATTGTCCTTAAATTTCGTCAACACGAGAAGCCATAAATTCGTCATCACGAGGAAATCCTATCATCATAGGAATACAACTTGCCCTCATCAGTACTTTTCAAACTCGTCCTTAGCAAGATTCCATATTCCGTCATCATGGAGAGACAAAACTTGTCGACTCCACTGGGGATGGGCTTTCCGCATCTCGTCAACACGAGGAAAATAGATTCATTAACATGAATAAATCCTATCATCATAGGAATACCATTCTTGTACATCTCTGAACTCACATTTCTTCAACACGAAGAAATCCTATCCTTATAATCATAACTTGTCCTCATCAAGACGCATATTCCGTCAACACAGAAAGAATAATCCGTCAACACGAATAAAACCCATCAACATAGGCGTAAATCGTCCTCATCAGGACTCCATATTCCGTCAACACGGAGAAATAATTCGTCAACACGAATAAATCCTATCATCATAGGCCTAAATTGTCCTCACCAGGACTCACCTTCCGTCAACACGGAGGAAACAATCTTGGTCCTCAACAGGACTCCTTATTCCATCATCAAGGAGAAGTAATTCGTCAACACGAATAAATCCTATCATCATAGGCATAAATTGTCCTCATCAGGACTCCGTATTCCATCATCATGGAGAAGTCAAACTTCGTTCTCAACAGGACTCTACATTCCATCATCATGGAGAAGTCAAACTCCGTCCTCAACAGGACTCTATATTCCGTCAACACGGAAGAATGATTCGTCAACACGACAAAATTCTATCAACATAGCTGGAGATATTCTGAAAACCAATGACCGACACCCGTTCTGACAACAAACGACCACTTCTAAAATTTTGATACATGGAACCCTGAGATGCTACTGCATCAACAGTCTTGATAAAACAGTCCGCTGATCGGACACGAGAAAACCTCAATCAATAACTCTGTGGGGATGATAATAAACTGAATCACATCCTCATATGTCTCACATCAAGACTTTGATTATCTGAAAAGACCCCTGAGCCTTAGAACTCTATACTCCTGTTGAGAAACGCACCTGAAAGCAAAAGGTTAACCTACCTGATTTATGTTTCGAAATGCGCATGTTGGACAATGGCGTAATGCTCCATACAACATGGAAATGCTACGCGTTTTCTAGATGGATGCAAACATGATAATGCATGCAAATGCCAATGCAGGTTCAAACTGCAGGGGAAAGCTCTGATAAGCTCGTTTTATCGCGGATGCTGGGGACAAATACCACCCTGCTAGGGAAGGAACGGTTGCCACCAAGTATCTCGGCAAAATGAATGCCAGAACATACAACGAACTCTGCCGGGGAGAGCTTTAAACCTTCGATTTCCACTGGGAGGAAAGAATAACATCTGCTGGGGAGAGAAAACTCCGCTGGGAAAGAAACAACTCTCTTGGGAAATATCAACCGACTCCGCTAGGGAGAATGAACAACCCTACTGGGGAGAATAACTGTCTGAACACAGTTTACAACTCTCTGAAAGCTAAATGACTCTGCTGAAGATAAGGAATCCTTTTGGAGAACTACCACTGTCTGTATACAGCCTACAATCTTGGAATCACCAACTCTGGTGAGGGTAAGCGACCCTGCTGGGAAAAGTAAACCATCTGGCTACAGTTTATAAACTCGGTACTGAGGATAGACATCCTGTGGCGAGCATCAATCTTGACCTGCTGGAGAATACCCTTTGGGATAAGCTGCGACTGGATGGGGAAATTGTCCTTCCTTCAGTAAAGAACATTGTCATCTTAGATTAAGCGCGACCTGCACGGGGATTCACTTCACGTAATGATCAATTCTTTTCGTCACGAGTCTCTGGCTAGGACTGCGGTCTGTTGATCGTCCACTTTGCATGGGCACGAACCCTGCAACAACACAAACTAGACAAGACAGGTCTATACAACCAAATCTATTCAAGTTAGCGTTAGGGACATCATTTTCAGTCAATTCGAAGTTTTAGCAATTATTGGCAAGGGCCAACAACGCTATGCAACTGCTAGTTTTATCAAAACATTGGCGTTTTTCACATACAAAATAGTAAAAAACAAGCATCAAATACTGAATAACATGTTTTATTGATTGAGCCCCTGAATGGGCAGAGTTTTGTACACTGGATGTAACTCCTGAAAAGAGGAAGTTACGCATAACAAATATACAAGTATGCACAAGAAGCATAAATACAGTGACAAATCAAATTTGCACATATGTCGGCAACATGATGCAGACAAACATCATGAGCTGATCCTCCTATGACTTGCTTGACTCTGGCGCTTTCCCGGTATTCAAACTTCTGAAGAGATTGTATCTGATAAACGAATCCCCCAACGTGTTCTCCCAACCACCAAGCAGTGCAACATCAAATTCGGACCGCAGTCATTTGCTTTTTTAAATCCCTAACTTTTGCGTGAACCGCCCTTTGCGGGTTTTCAGTTCACCGGGATACCCTTTTTTGCCGAAGCCGCCCAATGTAGGTTTTCAACTTCGCGGGTGTACATCTTTTCAATTTTTTTATCCCTAATTTTTGCCCGAACCTTTTATTCTGTTTTTGGTTCGCCAGGATGCCCCATTTTTGCCTGGACTCTCTTTTTTTTTGTCCAGCGGGTCAATTTCAAGCAAAGTATTTTTTAACTGCGTCCGAATTCACAGGCGACATAAAGTCTTCACCGTCCATGGTGGACAACAACAATGCTCCTCCTGAAAAGACTTTTCTGACAACATATGGCCCCTCGTAGTTAGGGGTCCACTTGCCCCTGTGATCAGCCTGTGGCGGGAGAATCCTTTTCAACACAAGGTCGCCCGTCTGAAAGCTCCGAGGATGTATCCTCTTATCATACGCTTTCTTCATTCGGCTCTGGTACAAACGACCGTACGCTAGAGAAGCTAGCCTCTTCTCGTCCATTAAACTCAGCTGGTTCAATCTGTCTTTCACCCATTCTGCCTCATCGAGTTGGACATCTTGTAATACCCTCAGGGAAGGAATCTCAACTTCCAGTGGTAACACCGCTTCCATTCCGTATACCAACGAGAACGGGGTTGCCCCGGTTGATGTGCGTACCGTCGTACGATAACCGTGCAAAGCGAAAGGTAGCATCTCGTGCCAGTCCTTATAGGTCACCACCATCTTCTGAACAATCTTCTTTATGTTCTTATTGGCCGCTTCAACAACGCCATTCATCTTGGGTCGGTAAGGAGAAGAGTTGTGATGTTCGATCTTAAAATTCTGACACAACTCCTTCATCATTTTGTTATTTAAGTTTGAACCGTTGTCGGTAATAATCCGCTCAAGGATCCCATATCTGCAAATGATATCTCGTTTGATAAACCTGACCACTACCTGCCTGGTCACATTAGCATAGGATGCCGCTTCCACCCATTTGGTAAAATAATCAATTGCTACCAAAATGAACCGGTGTCCTTTAGATGTCGTCGGCTCAATCTTTCCAATCATATCAATTCCCCACATCGAAAATGGCAACGGTGACGACATCACGTTCAGAGGACTTGGAGGCACATGGATCTTATCCGCATAGATCTGGCACTTATGACACCTTTTCGCAAACTTGAAACAGTCAGTTTCCATAGTTAGCCAATAATAACCTGCCCGCAGTAGCTTTCTCGTCATAGCATGCCCACCAGCATGTGTACCAAATGTACCCTCGTGTATTTCCTCCATAAGCAACTTCTCCTCTTTCTCGTCTACACAACGTAGCAACACCAAGTCATGATTCCTTTTGTATAGGACCCTGTCCGGGTTCAGGTAGAAATTACCAGCCAATCTCCTGAGCGTCTTCTGATCGCGACTGGATGCCCCAGCCGGATACTCCTTGTTATTCAGGAAATTCTGGATATCAAAATACCAGGGTTTATTATCGGATGCTTCGTCAATGGCAAATACGAAGGCGGGTCTGTCAAGCCGAGAGAAAACAATTCTGGGAGCCTCATTCCAGAAATTAACCTTATACATGGAAGACAATATGGCCAAGGCGTCAGCCATCTGATTTTCCGCTCGCGGTACATGATGCAATTCAACCTTGTCAAAGAAAGGCAACAATCTCCTTGCATAATTCATGTACGGTATCAAATTGGGCTGACGTGTCTCCCATTCTCCTTTTATTTGATTCACCACCAGAGCTGAGTCTCCGTATACATCCAAATTTTTGATTCGCAAATCAATGGCTTCTTCAAGCCCCATGATGCAAGCTTCGTATTCGGCTTCATTATTGGTAACCGGAAAGGTCAATCGGGTCGTGAATGGGATGTGCGACCCATGTGGAGTAGTGATGATTGCCCCTATTCCGCTACCGTAGGAGTTCACCGCTCCGTCAAATATCAACTGCCACTTGGAATTCGTCTTTGGCCCTTCATCCGGCAACGGTTCTTCCCAATCTTTCATCTTTAGGTACATGATATCCTCATCAGGAAAATCAAACCTCATCGATTGGTAGTCCTCAATAGGCTGCTCAGCTAGATACTCCGATAACACGCTCCCCTTTATAGCCTTCTGTGCAACATACTGGATGTCGTATTCGGTCAAAACCATCTGCCAACGGGCAATTCTCCCAGATAGTGTCTGCTTTTCAAATACGTATTTGATAGGATCCATCTTCGAGATGAGCATGGTTGTATGATTTAGCATGTACTGCCTCAAACGCTTGGCGGCCCAGGCTAGCGCACAACAAGTTTTTTCGAGCATTGAGTATCGAGATTCACAGTCAGTAAACTTCTTACTCAGGTAGTATATCGCATGCTCTTTACGCCCTGTCTCGTCATGTTGACCGAGAACACAACCCATACTCCCCTCAAGAACCGTCAAATACATAACCAAAGGTCTCCCTGCCACCGGAGGTATCAAAATAGGAGGCTCCTGCAAATACTGTTTTATTTTATCGAATGCCTTTTGACAATTTTCATTCCATGTTACAGCCTGGTCTTTTTTCAACAACTTGAATAACGGCTCACACGTCGCTGTTAGGTGAGATATGAACCGAGCGATGTAGTTCAACCTCCCTAAAAACCCGCACACCTCTTTTTCTGTTTTAGGCGTCGGCATCTCTTGTATTGCCTTTATTTTTGCAGGATCAACCTCTATCCCTTTTTCGCTCACGATAAACCCCAGCAGTTTACCCGATCTCACCCCGAAGGTGCATTTGTTAGGGTTCAGTCTCAGCCTGAACTTCCTAAGCCTCTTGAATAATTTCAGCAGATTCACCAAATGTTCTTCCTCCGTCTGGGATTTGGCAATCATATCATCAACATAAACCTCGATCTCTTTATGCATCATGTCATGAAAGAGAGTCGTCATTGCACGCTGATACGTTGCCCCAACATTCTTCAATCCGAAGGGCATCACTTTGTAACAAAATGTTCCCCAGGGAGTAATGAAGTTAGTCTTCTCCATGTCTTCTGGCGCCATTTTAATCTGATTATAGCCCGAGAAGCCATCCATGAAGGAGAATACAGAGAATTGAGCGGTATTATCAACCAGCACATCGATGTGAGGAAGTGGAAAATCATCTTTCGGGCTCGCTTTGTTCAGATCACGGTAATCTACGCACATTCTCACTTTACCGTCTTTCTTTGGCACTGGCACAATATTAGCGACCCATGAGGGATATTTTGTAACAGCTAGGAAACCAACATCCCACTGCTTTTGAACCTCCTCCTTAATCTTCACAGCCATGTCCGGTCTAGTTCTTCGGAGCTTCTGCTTAACCGGCGGGCATTCTTCTTTTAGCGGAAAACGATGCACAACCATATCCGTATCCAGCCCAGGCATGTCCTCATACGACCAAGCAAAAATATCATTATACTCTTTGAGCATTTCAACCAATCTTCGCTTGACGTCGCTCTGCAGCGCGGCCCCTATACGGATGTTCCTTTCAACCCCTTCCGACCCCAGATTGACGATCTCAATGACCTCCTCATGAGGCAGAATGATTCGTTCTTCTTGCTTTACCAACCAAGACAACTCTTCGGGAACGTCGCCCTCTTCAACAATCTCTTCTTCGGTCTGAAATACCGGGTGCTCAAAGTCGAAGTGAGTCATAGGCGGTTCATAGATGTCATCTGAAATAGTAATCCTGCGAAGGAGATGGTTAAATGCTTCAAAATACATACAAAGCGAATAACCACGTTCCCATTTTATTGTAAAAATAAAAACAGGAAAAACAGAGATCACAATATTTGTACATGAAAAACGCCTTTTATTTAACGATTAAACAGTGCAATGTACATAACAGAACGACCCTAAGCAAAATCACAATGCCCCGGGTAGGACACCAGATTGTTCAACAATTAAGAAAACAAAGTATTACTGTTTAGTTGTCACAGGAACAATATCCTGAATAGACCAGTTGCAAAGCCCTTGTCCTGGCACGCTCGGCTGAATCCAGGCGTCCATGTCGCAGTCGCTGTCTCCTTCTTCAGAATCTGAAACAGCGTTGATGGTCTCGTGATATACTCCACTAGCCGTAATCGTTATTGGTCCTTTGAAACGGGGTGCCTCTGTAGCAAGCGTTGATGATGACGGTCGATATCCCAGCCCAAATCTGTCCATTTTCACGGGAATATCCAGAACCTTGCCCCAGCCCTTGGTCTCGCCAGTCTTCACTAGAGCCTGAGCCTCTTTGTATGACGATACTGCCACCTCTGATGCTTTACTCAGCCCTGGAACTGTGTCCTTGATGCGCAACCCTTCAAAGGCTTGACAGGGTGTTTCATGGATCTCGCCGTCGACTTCCACGTACTTGAATGACGACAAATGGCTGACCAGTATATCCTCTTCCCCACAAATTGTAACCATACTGTCCCCTACCATGTACTTCAGCTTTTGGTGCAAGGTAGATGTGACTGCTCCAGCACCATGGATCCATGGTCGTCCGAGAAGACAGCTATATGCTGGCTGGATGTCCATAATGTAAAATTCTGTTTCAAAAACCTCCGACCCCACCTGCAGAGGCAAAGTTATAGATCCAAAGACTGACCTTCGCGTACCATCAAATGCCCTGACCCCCAAGTCACTAGGCGTACAAATGATCCCCCTGATGTCCAATTTCATCATTGCTTTCTTTGGCAGCACGTTCAAGGAAGACCCGGTATCTACCAGCACGTGGGACATGACTGCGCCCCTGCATTCAACTGAGACGTGCAGCGCCATGTTATGCTCTCTTCCCCTCGGGGTTAAATCAAAATCCGTAGATCCCAAACTATGGCCTGCATTCACGTGCGCCATCACCCCCTCCAACTGATTCACAGAAACATCTTGGGGTACAAATGACGTGTCCATAATTTTCAATAACGCATTCCTATGGGCTTCGGAACACAATAACAGCGACAGTATGGATATCTTAAACGGCGTTTGTTGAAGGTGCTCAACAATTTTATAGTCACTCTTACGAATAAGACGCATAAATTCTTCTACATCCTTCAGTGTCGTTTCTTTTTCATTCCTCTGCATAGGAACATCCTCATTCACTTTACCTTTACCTTTTGCCAATCGTTCAGCCTCTACCTCAGGTGATATAAAAATTCTCCCGCTCCTTGTCATCCCTCCAGTCCCGACGACATTGTCCACAACCTCAGCTGGTTGTTTACTGATATCAATTTTCTCCCCATCACAATATGCTTCCAGCCCATAAGTCCATGGTACTGCCTTAGTGCTCTCATAAGGGATTGGCCCTGCCTTCGTGATAGTGATCGTCGGTCGTCTGGATGGCGCCGTTATAGTTATCGTTTTTCGGGGAATTGTCACCGTAGTGACCTCACTTTGCTCATTAGCTAATATTTCTGCAGGTTTCTCAACTGTCGTTATGTTGAATTGCAACGTGCCTTCATCTATCAAGGTCTGAATACCCTTCTTTAATGCAGCACAACCCCCAACCTGGGTCCAACATTCTAGACAAAACTCATTGCAGCCTGGATACACACCTCATTTCAATAACCTGCTCTTTATTTCACACAACGGTGTTTTCAGTTCATCAACATCCATAACTAGGTTCAAACCCTCCTCAGTTAAAATGGCATTTGCCCCATGGTTGGGCATTGGCTGCTGTACTATATTCGGACCTGCTCGCCCAAAATTTATGGCCTTGCTATCCAATAGATCTTGAAGTTAAAATAGCATTTGCCCCATGGTTGGGCATTGGCTGCTGTACTATATTTGGACCTGCTCGCCCAAAATTTATGGCCTTGCGATCCAATAGATCTTGAACCTTATGTTTAAACGCATGACAGGCCTCTATGTCATGCCCGGGTGCCCCGGAGTGGAAATCACAGTGCTTGTTAACATCGTACCCATAAGGAAGGGTTGGTCCCGTGGGCGGCGCCAAGGTCCTCTTTTCAACTAAATTCAGCCCCAACAGTGTCTGAAAAAGTTCTGCGTACGTGGAAGGAGGCGCTTCAAACACCCTTTTCGGCTTCGCATTCGGGAATCTTCTTTGGCCAGCGTTCTGCCCCTGCTGCAGCTGTGGCTGCTGCTGTTTTTGCGGTGGTTGTTGTTGTTGTCTCTGATGAGGAATCGGAATCGTGACACTCGCTATCTGCTGCGGCTGATTATACTGGTGTCTTCCTCTGCCTCTGCCCCGGCCGCCAAATGTAACACCCCCTTTCTATACCCCAAAATAATCACATATCAAAACATATAGTCACGAAATACAAGTATTTTTATTTTCATCAAAGTGTATTTACATTAAGGTATAAAAGAAGTGCGTCACAATGCTCACGAAACGACCACATGAATATTAATGTTTAAAAAGAATTAACTCAAAAGGGGTATATCTCAACTAAAAATAAACGCATGATCCTTCGAAATTACATATTCATGTTTTCTCTTAAAGCGGAAGATAAAAACATATATATATTCACTTAAGACATGACAAAACATAATTACATGTCATCTGGTTGTTCGCAACTTCATTCACATACTAACAAAACAACATTAAGACATTCTACAAGCCTATCTACCCAAAGTTACATATCAGAGCGACCGACACGAGGGAAACGAGTTATACTCCAAGGGAAACCTCCAGCGAATCCTAATCTGCAATGCCTCGTAGGACATTATAAAACAACAGAAGGGTGAGAAACATTATCATAATAATCAAGGCATGATATATATATATATATATATATATATATATATATATATATATATATATATATATATATATATATATATATATTTATATATATATATATATATATATATATATATATATATATATATATATATATATATATATATATATATATATATATATATATATATATATATATATATATATATATATATATATATATATGTGTGTGTGTGTGTGTGTGTGTGTACAAGTACCGAATATATATATATATATATATATATATATATATATATATATATATATATATATATATATATATATATATATATATATATATATATATATATATATATATATATATATATATATATATATATATATATATATATATATATATATATATATATATATATATATATATATATATATATATATATATGTGTGTGTGTGTGTGTGTGTACAAGTACCGAATGCCTATACTTCATACTTATTCACTACAATGCATAACAATAGATTCTCACCACATTAAATACACATAGACATAATCGCTCACACTTAATCGTCTATTCATCAGTCAATATCTTTCACATTTATTTATTTGCTAACGCATCTCATCAATTCCTGCACATATGCATATTTACATATGACAATCGCAATCATACCATGCAATTCATACAAGACTCATTCACTACCCTCAATCCATTTTCCGGACTATGGGTACGTCGCTTATGCTCTACCCGGAACAATGTCTCGGTCATTCTACCCCGGTAACTACCTCACTAGGAACGACGCATCGCCGTTCTACCCTAGTGAGTAGAATCTCTCTACATACACATCGACCTCATTCTCACATTTACCAGACGCAATATATATATATATATATATATATATATATATATATATATATATATATATATATATATATATATATATATATATATATATATATATATATATATATATATATATATATATATATATATATATATATATATATATATATATATATATATATATATATATATACATACATACATACACTAACACATTCTCAAGCATTATTTTCAATTCATCATATGAAGATGATAATGCACTCATAGAGACCGACACCTCGACCCTATGCAGCTACAACCACGGTACCGACTCATTCGTCCGTCAAATTCTCTTAGAATTCACTCCTCTCACACTTATACGGTTACATTATAACTCATCAGATTCTCCTAGGAATCGCTATATAACCGTCGCATCAAGTGAGGTTCTGCAAATCCTCCAAGGGATCAAATATAACCATCGCATCAAGCGAGGTTCTGCAAATCCTCCAAGGGATCAAATATAACCATCGCATCAAGCGAGGTTCTGCAAATCCTCCAAGGGATCAAATATAACCATCACATCAAGCGAGGTTCTGCAAATCCTCCAAGGGGTCAAATATAACCATCGCATCAAGCGAGGTTCTGCAAATCCTCCAAGGGATCAAATATAACCATCGCATCAAGCGAGGTTCTGCAAATCCTCCAAGGGATCAAATATAACCATCGCATCAAGCGAGGTTCTGCAAATCCTCCAAGGGATCAAATATAACCATCGCATCAAACGAGGTTCTGGAAATCCTCCAAGGGATCAAATATATACTAACATCATACACCGCAATGTATACTACACGACACGTTCATCATTCATGTCCAAACGTTATGCATTTTTAATCGAATTAAACAATGCACGAAATTGCCCAAACGGCTACAATTCCTAACCTAGGATTCACGTCTATCGGCTACCCACAGTACATCATGAACCATCATTCCAGCTTCTAAATCAAGCAAGGGTCGATCGCAATCGGAACCCCAAGTTACAACAACACCCAACAGCAGAGAAGACTCATTCTGCTACGTTCGCTACACGCTCGCCTAGCGAGCTGCTAGCGAACGTTCACCACCTTCTCGCCTAGAAAACTGCTAGCGAGCAAGAACAGAAGCTACAGACTTCGTTCGCTACCTCGTCCGCCACAACGAACCCCCAGAGAGTCATTCGCTACTCCATTCGCTACCAGCGAAGGAGACCAAAACACCACTGTCCCAAGTCTGGGACCGTTCGCTACGCACTCACCTAGCGAGATGCTAGCAAACACTCGCGACCTGCTCGCCTAGAGAGCGACTGCAGACTGAACTTTCTCCCATTGTTCAGAATCCAAACACCCGATGAAATCTCCCGATAAATCCCAGCTCGTTTCCAGTAGCCTTAGTCTAACATTCCTTGACTAAATTCTACCACTTATTCTCATTTTCAATCATTAAAACTCGGTTTCTACCGATCGAATGAATTTCGACCTAAAATGGAAGTTTATAGAAAACTCTCCAAAACTCTACCCGATCAACCATACACATACATAACCATACATATTGATTAAGATATTAAGATTTCACACCCTTACCTTGGATTAATCGAAGCTTTGAGTTGTTCTTGATGATTCCACTCTTTTCCTCTTCTTCTTCTCTTTTCTCTTCCTTTTTCCTTCTTCTCCCTTTCTTTTCTATCCTTTTCTTTTCTTTCCTCTTTTACTCTTATATCTTTTCTTTCTATTTCTATTCTTTATATTTCTTTCCATTCTATTTCCTCCAATATACCTATTATTCCAATCAATTTCCATAAATTATCCACTTAACCATTAATTGAGACTGTCCGAAATATTTCCCACTAAACTTTCCAAAACTCTACAAATGATAAAATAGCATAATATGTAGACTTAACATATTATCACACTATCCCATAATTAAAATAATTCCAATAACTAAATTAATTAGTTAAACCGAAATTGGGCTGTTACAACTCTCCCCCACTTTAGGAATTTTCGTCCTCGAAAATGTTATCTGATTCAGACAACTCGGGATGTGACTCACGCATCCCAATCTTCCCAATCCGATTCCATCTAGTTGATTCTTCCCAAATACTTTTACCAAGACAATCCCTCTTTCCTCGAAGTTGCCTCAGTATTCAAATTCTCTCTCACTCACACACCATCCATCCGGATTGATGCGCTTCCTCAGCTTAGACACGCGAACACATCGTGTAATTTCCTTTAGTGACAGCGGTGAAACAATCTAACATGTTATTCCCCATGCTTCCGCTGCACTACTCTGATACTGTTACAACGAGTCACGGTGTGCTTCCGAGACTTCAAGCTCGACTACACCAGTTATTATCATAACTCTCAAAACACGTCTTTTCTTGGATCCTCTAATCTCTTCAGTCGTCTTTTGCACAAACCTCAGGTCCGAGTACAACACTCTCGCCTGAATCATATTAATACAAATGAGCCTTACACCTCCTGCCATACAAGGCTTCAGATTCCCATCCGACACAATATTCGGTGATACTACGTACGATCTTTATCACTTCGGTGATATCCATCACAACTAGTTCCAAAATAGAATAATTAATCTTCTTTGACAGGAAAAGGGTCAATCCAGTCATTCCATCCAGAATCTCATCAACAAAATCATATTCTCACATCCTTTGGAAAACCCCACGCAAAATCCATGGAATTACACTCCGATCTCAACTCTGGAATAAACAACGATCACATTAGACCTATCAATCTCAGATGTTCATTCTTCGACTCTCGACAAGTCACACCAGCACATACAACTACTGCTTTCTCCATCTGTGGCTACCAAAATAATTCTTTCAAAATACTCTCATCCAATCCCCTTTATTCGGGCTCTTAGACTCTATCACAACATCTCATGTCACCATCTCCACCAATCCAAACATTACTCATTCGATTTTAAATTCGTCAAACTCAATCACCCTATTAACTCTAATTAGAATTCCAACATTCCCGAATCTCGTCGAGAATACCAACAATCAGTCTCATCACATAAGGTTCCGCAATTCGTTGTCGTAGCATACACACCAGACACAAGTTTCCAAAACAACTCAATCAATTTTAATCCTTTTACCATCTAAGCAGACATACCATACGGAGCTCTCAATATTTGACTAGTTTCCGCAACTAAGTCGATCGCAACTCCACTTCACGTCCTGGTTGTACAACACTTATCTTGTCAGGATAACTCTCGGGCAACAGCAATCAACCGGTAAACCGCCAACTTCCCACTTTCATTAATACTCAAAATTTCCATCAAAGTTAAACATCTTAAGCTCTCAAGGCCATTACTCGCCTCAAATCTCAACTAAACAATTGAAGCTCTCAAACTCTGGCACAAACACACAACAAATGGTCCGATCGGGTTCGACATAACCGGCACACAAGTTGTTGACGGTTCTTCCAAAACTCCTTGAACTTCTTCATAGTGACATAACACTGCTTTCTCCTCCAACACGGATAACACCAACCCTTGATGTTCAACAATACACCTAGCTATAAATCCACACTTGTAGCATCCTGGAGAACCACAAGTTCTCCCCCACTTGGATCATTCCTACCTCTGCAGACAATGGCTAAACAACAAACACGTACCGACAATGTCTTCACACACATGTCGTGTACAAGGGAACAACCAACATTAGACAACTTGGCCGGATGGACCGACCTGCTCTGATACCACTTTGTAACACCCCCTTTCTATACCCCAAAATAATCACATATCAAAACATATAGTCATGAAATACAAGTATTTTTATTTTCATCAGAGTGTATTTACATTAAGGTATAAAAGAAGTGCGTCACAATGCTCATGAAACGACCACATGAATATTAATGTTTAAAAAGAATTAACTCAAAAGGGGTAAATCTTACCTAAAAATAAACGCATGATCCTTCGAAATTACATATTCATGTTTTCTCTTAAAGCGGAAGACTAAAACATATATATATATTCACTTAAGACATGACAAAACATAATTACATGTCATCTGGTTGTTCACAACTTCATTCACATACTAACAAAACAACATTAAGACATTCTACAAGCCTATCTACCCAAAGTTACATATCAGAGCGACCGACACAAGGGAAAAGAGCTATACTCCAAGGGAAACCTCCAGCGAATCCTAATCTGCAATGCCTCGTAGGACATTATAAAACAACAGAAGGGTGAGAAACATTATCATAATAATCAAGGCATGATATATATATATATATATATATATATATATATATATATATATATATATATATATATATATATATATATATATATATATATATATATATATATATATATATATATATATATATATATATATATATATATATGTACAAGTACCGAATGCCTATACTTCATACTTATTCACTACAATGCATAACAATAGATTCTCACCGCATTAAATACACATAGACATAATCGCTCACACTTAATCGTCTATTCATCAGTCAATATCTTTCACATTTATTTATTTGCTAACACATCTCATCAATTCCTGCACATATGCATATTTACATATGACAATCGCAATCATACCATGCGATTCATACAAGACTCATTCACTACCCTCAATCCTTTTTCCGGACTATGGGTACGTCGCTTATGCTCTACCCAGAACAATGTCTCGGTCATTCTACCCCGGTAACTACCTCAGTAGGAACGACGCATCGCCATTCTACCCTAGTGAGTAGAATCTCTCTACATATACATCGACCTCATTCTCACATTTACCAGACGCAATATATATATATATATATATATATATATATATATATATATATATATATATATATATATATATATATATATATATATATATATATATATATATATATATATATATATATATATATATATATATATATATATATATATATATATATATATATATATATATATATATATATATATATATATATATACATACACTAACACATTCTCAAGCATTATTTTCAATTCATCATATGAAGATGATAATGCACTCATAGAGACCGACACCTCGACCCTATGCAGCTACAACCACGGTACCGACTCATTCGTCCGTCAGATTCTCTTAGAATTCACTCCTCTCACACTTATACGGTTACACTATAACTCATCAGATTCTCCTAGGAATCGCTATATAACCGTCGCATCAAGCGAGGTTCTGCAAATCCTCCAAGGGATCAAATATAACCATCGCATCAAGCGAGGTTCTGCAAATCCTCCAAGGGATCAAATATAACCATCGCATCAAGCGAGGTTCTGCAAATCCTCCAAGGGATCAAATATAACCATCGCATCAAGCGAGGTTCTGCAAATCCTCCAAGGGATCAAATATAACCATCGCATCAAGCGAGGTTCTGCAAATCCTCCAAGGGATCAAATATAACCATCGCATCAAGCGAGGTTCTGCAAATCCTCCAAGGGATCAAATATAACCATCGTATCAAGCGAGGTTCTGCAAATCCTCCAAGGGATCAAATATAACCATCGCATCAAGCGAGGTTCTGCAAATCCTCCAAGGGATCAAATATACACTAACATCATACACCGCAATGTATACTACACGACACGTTCATCATTCATGTCCAAACGTTATGCATTTTTAATCGAATTAAACAATGCACGAAATTGCCCAAACGACTACAATTCCTAACCTAGGATTCACGCCTATCGGCTACCCACAGTACGTCATGAACCATCATTCCAGCTTCTAAATCAAGCAAGGGTCGATCGCAATCGGAACCCCAAGTTACAACAGCACCCAACAACAGAGAAGACTCATTCTGCTACGTTCGCTACACGCTCACCTAGCGAGCTGCTAGCGAACGTTCGCCACCTTCTCGCCTAGCAAACTGCTAGCGAGCAAGAACAGAAGCTACAGACTTTGTTCGCTACCTCGTTCGCCACAACGAACCCCCAGCGAGTCATTCGCTACTCCATTCGCTACCAGCGAAGGAGACCAAAACACCATTGTACCAAGTCTGGGACCGTTCGCTACGCACTCACCTAGCGAGATGCTAGCGAACACTCGCGACCTGCTCGCCTAGGGAGCTGCTAGCGAGCGACTGCGGACTGAACTTACTCCCACTGTTCAGAATCCAAACACCCGATGAAATCTCCCGATAAATCCCAACTCGTTTCCAGTAGCCTTAGTCTAACATTCCTCGACTAAATTCTACCACTTATTCTCATTTCCAATCATTAAAACTCGGTTTCTACCGATCGAATCAAGTTCGACCTAAAATGGAAGTTTATAGAAAACTCTCCAAAACTCTACCCGATCAACCATACACATACATAACCATACATATTGATTAAGATAGTAAGATTTCACACCCTTACCTTGGATTAATCGAAGCTTTAAGTTGTTCTTGATGATTCCACTCTTTTCCTGTTCTTCTTCTCTTTTCTCTTCCTTTTTCCTTCTTCTCCCTTTCTTTTCTATCCTTTTCTTTTCTTTCCTCTTTTACTCTTATATCTTTTCTTTCTATTTCTATTCTTTATATTTCTTTCCATTCTATTTCCTCCAATATACCTATTATTCCAATCAATTTCCATAAATCATCCACTTAACCATTAATTGAGACTGTCTGAAATATTTCCCACTAAACTTTCCAAAACTCTACAAATGATAAAATAACATAATATGTAGACTTAACATATTATCACACTATCCCATAATTAAAATAATTCCAATAACTAAATTAATTAGTTAAACCGAAATTGGGCTGTTACAATAAACATCGCCTAAGAGAGTAGGAACGGGATTCTTCGAGGCGAGAATCAAGAAGGCATCCGAATCAACAAAGTCTGGCACATTAGGAAACAAGACAATCCCGTAGATGCAGACTGCCAGAATAGCGCTAAAGGCAACCCAACACCCATTCTTCACGCACTGTGTAGCCTTCTCAACTAGGACAGACAAGTGAAAACCATGAGCTCCATTCAGCTTGACCAAGCCTCCCAGAAACTCAGAAGCGTCCAAACTGACAATCTCTGTGAGTGCAGATAACTCAGGCTCAGCATCAACATGTACAAAGGGCATCTGGTCTAGCACGGGAATACCCAACATATCATAATACTCCTCCAAAATGGGTGCCAGAATGTAGTATGGAAATAAGAAACATCTCAGCTGCGGCTCATAAAACTGCATCAAAGTATACACCCCAGTAATCTCGAAAGCTGAAGGTGTGTACAACAAGCTAAGCAGTCTCCCATAGGATGCTCTGAACCCAGCCCTCACACTCTCATCTGCCAAAGCAACTAAACCCAATAATGAACTGATGTCTGGTGAATGCAACCTGTAGGCAACCGTCTTCTTCAGGGACTCCATGCCTGGCTAAAAGATATCCTAGAATCAGAGGGGAATGATCACCTGCAACATAAATACATGTTAACGAAATGCAATCGTGAAAATGCACATGCATATGCAAACAAGGGATCAAGTGCAATGCTGATAGACTGGGCTGCTCTGTACTGAAGCCTTGAGAACCATTCAATCTTTATTTCAAACCAAACTAACCACTCAAAAGAACCCTGTAACCACATCTCACTGATAGAGATAAACCAGGTATTCTAAGGTCAAAGGTTTCCTGCAAACAGACCCACCTACCCCTCACAGGTGTGTACTTAACTCGCAGACGAGGTACGACATCCTATGCAGGTTCAACGTCACAGACTTTCAAGAGCGATGATACGATACCCAGAAGGTGTGGCATCATCATCCCTTGAAGCGGCCTCACTTAGTTGAATCCCAATTGATAGGTTCCCAGAGTCGACAATCCTCGGGCCAGACAACTTGTCGAGCCCTAAGGGCCAGGCAAGAAGCATCAAAGAGAATCTCGTCCGAGTGAGATTTCGTGGCTAGCTGGTGCGAGCTAAGCAAGCAGGCTAACCACTACTCTCTCTCTAAATCTATAGGTGTACTCAAGCCTGGGTTTGGCTTATCTCTCAACAGATTACCCCATACCCACATCAACAATGATAATATAAGGTTAGTAATAACATTGCGGAAAGTAAAGACAGAATAGTAAATCCATACAACACCCCTGACGGGAAAACAAGCGCTAGGATTGACTCGCGTAGGGAACCATTGGAGTCCCCAGCAGAGTCGCCAGCTGTCGCTACTGCGAAAATCGGCGCCGGCTGAACAGAAGAGTCGCCACCGTGCATTATTTATCCCAACGGAGGGAAAGGAAACGCTCATAGTAAACCTAACGCAAAACGGGAAAGGAATGGTCATCGCAACCAAATCCTGGATTTGGGAGTCGATTACGCAAGGGGAAGGTATTAGCACCCCTCACGTCCGCCGTACTCGACGGGATCCATGCTTGTTTTCTGGTACGAATTGTTATTCTATCTATTCTACAGGTCTGAGGTTAAAAGAAAATAAAATGACTCGGCAAAGTATCGCACTTTATGCCTACGTATTCCCGTCTGAAACGAGAAATCAGAGTCAACGTAGTTCGCCTACCTACGGGAAAGGAGGGGAAGGTTGCTCGCTAGGATATCGCATCCTATGCCTACGTACTTTCATACAGCATGAAAGATCAGAGCAAACGTAGTTCGGGCCTCGTACGACACAAGTCTGTCTTGATTGTTTTTATCCTTCTGAAAAAGGTTTTCTCCTGATTATGGGTCCAAGCGGACAAAAATGACACTTTGATGTTTGTTTTGAATCTCTTACGAAAGAAGTGTTTTTTAGTGTGTTTGCAATCTCTGACGCACTAGAGACTATGATTTGAGAGTGACTACGTCGTATGTCACCCTAAGGGTAACACACTAAGCAATCAGATTACTGAAGAGTGACCCTCCAACAACCTTTTCTCAAATAGCTTAAGGCTCGTAACGTACGACATCGATTAACCTTATTACTGTATTTTTGAATTGTTCTGAGATGAGAAGAGAAAGAAGCTCTAAAAAGCCTATGGTTGAAAAGGAGATCAAACTACCCTAATGTTGTCATGAATGGGTGAAAGCCTAATGTCTATCATATTTCTCTCTTGCACAAAGAGAAACAGAGATCCTAGGGGATAAACGGCAAAAGAAACAGCTACCTATAGTGAAGCAGTAAAAATGCATGAAATGCAGCAGGAGACAACAGGCAAAGTGAAACAGCTTCACTTCAATCCTAAGGGGAAGATTAACAAACAGCAAAGAAAATAAAACCCCAAAACCAACTCTGACAGCTCAACAGCTCCTACAACAACAATCCAAACAGCACCAGCTCTGGCAGCTACAGCATCAGCAATAGCTCTGACAGCAACAGTTGATTTACCAGCAAAAAGTTGACAGCAACAACCTTCATCTTCATGAATAACTCCTATCTTCAAGTTTCAATAAACTTTCAATCTTCAATGGACATCAACTTCAACAAGCTCCCAGCTTAAGCAAGCTCAAACCTCAACCAGTAACCAGCTTCAACAAGCTCCTGACTTCAACTTCAACAAGCAGTAAAACCCCAGCTTCAACAAGCTCAAACTTATACCTCAATAAGCTTCAATTTTCTCTTTACCAAGCTTCCACAAGCACCTCCAAAGGAGGATCATTCAACAAGATCAGGTTACAATGTTAAGAAACTCAATGACAACCCAAGGAAATCACTAAAATTTTAACATTGCAAATGATGGGTATCCTCAAAGTTCTACTCACTTGGGCATACCACTCATCCCTCCTAAGGAGAGATGGAGCTTCCCAAGGAGGACTTTATGTCATTGGATAGGATAGAGGCAAACAATGCACTCTATGTTTGACAGAAGAAATTGTCTATTCTAAGCTCTTCCTGTTTCATCCTGTTTCCCCTAAGTCTTCAGTCAGCATCTTCAATCCCAGCAATCCTCATGCATCAACCTTGATCTTTGTATTCAATCTTCTCCATTGATGTCTTCATGCTTCCACAAGCCCAAACCAAGCCCACACCCCAAAATAAAAGCCCAGAAACCCAAACAGACAATCATAAACCCCAAGTGGGAACACCAAACAAACATTCTATTTGCAAAATACACTAAAAATAGTAAAATAGCATTTAAAATTCTAAGATTTATTCTAAGGGGATTTCTACCTTTACCCTATATACCCTATATATCCCATACTCTAATTCAAGCTAAAAACCCAAAATAAAATGTTAGAATGCACCTATGTTGAGTTTAAACCCTAATTATACTAACCTAATATTTTCTAATCAAAACTAATCAAAATTAATCCACAAAAATATGGAATAAATCCAGGGGGAACTTAATGTCCTAATCTAACTACCACAAAAAGAAGGGAGTCAAAAAATGAATTTACATGACCAAACAAAATTCACAAAATGATATGTACAAACAAAATGAAAATAAAATGCAATTAAATGTAAAAATCACCAAAAATAGAAAAATGCTTAAAATAATATTTTTATTTTTTTTTATAATTTTCTTCACACAATTATTAAAATGTAGCAAAAATCCCCATATTAAAATAATTATTTTTCTATTTTATATGAATTTTCAAAGAAACAAAAATAATATGATGAAAATAATGAAAATATGAAGAAAAAGAAAAACACGCGTGGCAGATAGTAATTAAAAACAGTTTAAAACCCCAGTTGGGCCAGAATGGGGGTGTGAATAGCATACTGAGACTTAAGCCCAAAACCAAGCGTTTAATGAAACGCTGCGTTTTATTCAGAATCCTCTCTTCAGACTTTCTTGTGCAATCGTGACCCTCCATTCCTCATCTGAGTCAATAGTCAAAGTCTAATCCAATGGTCCATGAGTTATCTTCTTCATCAGCTCAGGCGAACATAAAATATTACCAGACGGTGGTTCACGGTGGAAACCACCGTCTTCTCCGGTGAGCCTCCGTTCTCAGGTCATCAACCAAGTCCAAACTTATACCAATCCTACTCGTTTTTTCACGTAGATCACCAATCCAACCTCAGAATCCCTTAAATCTCATTCTATCTTAAAACACGAAGACAATTTTAGAAAACACACAATTCTTGATCAACACCAATTTTGAATCTAAAGTTATGGATCGAATCCTCATGTTACACTGATTACTTTCCACTATCCAAACAAGATTAATCCATTCAAGATCACCATAACCAACTCTCAACAGAAATTGCAATCCATGATCTAACATCATCAATGGCTACCAAACTCTCCAGAATCGTTCTTCAACTATCCTAGATCTTAACCACATGGATATTTCTATCTAATTCAGCCTAGAATGGTGCATAATTGAAAAGTTACATACCTGCAAAGATGAGATCCACATAAGGTCTTTGAGGCACGAAACAAGCTTCAAATTGATGCAAACACCTTCAATGAAGCACTAGGAACACTCTCCAATCTTCAATTTGGCTCGAATTCTTCTCCAACTCCAAAACCGATTTTGAACTCCTCTTGCAAAATTCAGTTATGGCTCTCTCTCCACAGCACGAAATCACCAACCTCCCCCATATGAACTCATTCTAAACCATTTATAGAACACATTGATG
Source organism: Lathyrus sativus (assembly GCA_963859935.3). Classification (NCBI taxonomy): domain Eukaryota; kingdom Viridiplantae; phylum Streptophyta; class Magnoliopsida; order Fabales; family Fabaceae; genus Lathyrus; species Lathyrus sativus. Next base: position 808,808,900 of record OZ012735.1, read on the forward strand.
GGCTTTTGATCCATTCTAAAGGCCCAAAACAGTGGATCCAAATTTCTGTTATGGAAGTGAAAATTCAATTACCACAGTCGTGTTTTTATTGTTTCAGTCAGCTTCCAAAGGTGCTAATCAACCATATGCATCATTGTGAATGTGTTTTGATAGGTAGCTTGGCTTGGATCAGCTTGTGTTGGATTTTGGTTGTGTAACTTGGATTTCAAGTAAGAAGTTTACAAAGCAAGTCCATGACTCTGACCTCTACTCAAAAAAGTGTTAATTCCATTGTCTCTAAAAGATGTTTTCCAATCAATTTGAGTACTTGGATGATGCATTTTGGACTCATAACTTGAAAATTGCATTTTCCCTCCATGAATCCATTTAAAATTCTTCCATATTCAAGCCATTTTTGGGCATTTTGTGATACAGGCCATTCTAGCTCACCATGACCTCTTGTCTAGCCTAAAAATGCCATTTGGAACACATCTCATGTTGGGCAAAATTCCATTTGAAGAGTGGAAGATGAAGATATTGACCTATGTTGAAAAATGTCTTATAATTCAACTTTCCCAAAATACCCCTGAGTTGCCAAGACCATAACTTGAGTTCTACAACTCCTCTTGAGGACTTATAGTACTAAAATTAAAGCTAAGATCAAGATCTATAACTCTTATGTTGGCCAATAATACATTTGAAAACTCCTTGATGGGCAAAAGTTGCTTGGAAGTCAAGTGACTTTCACAGATAAATTTCAGTGTCCTCTGAGGACCCATAACTTGCAAGAACCATAACTTGAGTTCTACAAATCGTCTTGAATACTTCTAGTACTAAAATTAAAGCTATTGAGAAGCTCTACAAGTTTCATGTTGACCAAGAATTCATTTGAATCTTGCATTTTGACTTGTCTGGCTTGGAAGTTAAGCCTAAATTAGGGTTTTTTTACATTGAAACCCTAATTTAGTAACTCCTCTTCTTCTTGATTCCTTTTGATTTCTCCTTGGCAAAACACCACACTTGTATACACATATCCATTCATGAATCCCACATCCTTCAACTAAGCCTTGATGCTCTTCAATCACTCAGTTGACCTAGGGTTGACCCAGATGAAACCCTAGTTGACTGCATTCCACTGTAACTCTTGTAATCAAACCAATGACTTGCTTCATCTTCAAAATGACCCTCTAGGCCCTACATGATGATAGCACACATTCCATACCCTCAGTTCATAGCTCATATCTCATTGATGGCCCTCAAACACACCCCAGATAGGAGAGAGATCCACTGCTTGACCTTCTAACTTCTCAAAACTTCAATTCCTTTCCTGGTGACTTGAATAGACTTAGGCTTGAATAAAAACCCCTTTTGATGTGCCTCTTTAGAGAATAATGGCACTTGATCCCTTGTTGGATGACTTGCTTATGCTATGCCATGCAAATGACTGAACTATGTACACTATCTACTATGCAAATGACAATGCAATTGAAACATAAATCAAGTAAAATAAGTTGGTAAAATTTTAGGGTGCAACACATGCATGTGTATGTTTACTTTACCTGCTTTTATTTCTTCCCGCAATTTACAATTATCTTATTTATATTCCCCGCATTACATTCCGTCCAAAGGAAGAACTTACACGTAACGTAAAACTTGCGCGTATGCATCCCATTTGCATCATTTCCCCCCATGATCCTTGATCCCATTCAAGTTGATCTTCTAAGATAGATCCTACCCCATAGAAAGGACCTTTATCTTTACAACATAGAAAAACAATTCAACTCAAATCAAACAATTATTCAAACACATTAGAGAATAAGATGTTAATCATCTTAAGTTGGATAAAACTTCTACCCCATAACAACATAATCAATTTTCCTACAAAGTTGTGGCAGTTAAATCAAAGTAATCTCCCTTAAAATGACAACTCGTCTTTTCTCCTAAAATCAATCAATCAACTACGTAATCCCGTAGGAACTTTGACCACAGTCAAAGAACTCCTTAAACCTTTTAGGGGAACTACAGATACTCTGATTCCACTCCCGTAAGGATATGTAGGCATAAGATGCAATATCTTATTGAGTATACTTAGAAATAAACCCCTAGGTCCTTTAACCTTAAGCAGATAAACCTTAGCAGTAAAACAAACATAAAACAAGAGGTTCCTGTAGAGTACTACAAAAACTTAGGATGCTAGTACCTTCCCTAAGTTTAACCAACCCCCAAACCTAAACTCTCTAACCTTGCATTTGCATTGCATTGTGGGAATTTCTATATTTATCCCTTCCTTTGGACAAATCAAAAACTGGTTGCAAATGAATTAAAGATTCAAGCTAATTAATAGTTTGGTATCCAAATTTCACCGTGACAGAAATGGCGACTTCATTGGGGAATCTCAGTGGGTTTCCCTATTTTGTTTTGTTTTATATATTTGCTTAATTGTTTACTTGTATACTTGTTTGTTTATTGCCTTTGGGTTGATACTCTTGAGTGGTGAGACAAAGTCCTACACCCGGACTTGAGTGAACTTAAGATAGGATAGTGATATGTTCGACGAGACTTATAGGGAGTTGAATCCTAACCAAGTTGACTTGAAAATCACACTCAGTTGAGACCCTTTCGAAAATGGTTCGGTTGAACGAGTAATCGTGAAGAATTTTACGATTTTCGATTAGAGTCTATGATATTAAGGATCGTAGTTACCTTTAACCCCACTTTGGCCTTTATTAGGATGTAGTGCGGGACTATGAGGGAGTACTTCCGAAATAGTGCTACGTGATGCTACACTCAAAAGAAGTTCTCTTGAGAATATTATTAATCACCGAGTAATTGGGAAGTTGATAATATCCGAAAGATGGACTAATGACTTTGGGCACCTCATTAGAACCTTGTTCTGCAGGTACAATCAACCTTTAGTCCACATCCTTTGGGAATGGGTACACCCTTTGTCTCCATGCTCGTTGCAAACCTAGGGTCTCCCTTTGTTTGTTTATCCTTATGTCTCTATGTGCTTACTTGTGTTTGTTTCATTCATAAAACATCATACCGCATTGGATTTCATGGGATTCACTTTTGTTTATGAACATTGTAGGTCACTATGGTTTCCAACGAAAGACACACTTTGAAATACACTTTTAAAAGTCCTAAATTGGGTGATCTAAGGAAGTTGGTAACCTTGATTGAAGACCAAGACAAGTTTAAGAGCAAATATGGGAAGCTGATATCTTTATTGAGTCGCCAAGTGGACGAAGGACTTCTTTCCACTTAATTGCAATTTTATGATCTGCTATATCACTGTTTTACGTTCTCAGACTTCCAACTATTACCTACATTGGAAGAATACTCTTTTTTGGTTGGTCTACCTATCTTAGAAGAATCTCCCTTCCCTTTCTTGGAGAGGGATCCTGAGGAAAGAGATATTACTAAGGCTCTTTATCTAAAAGTATCCGACGTCAGGGGAAATTTAATTAGTAAAGGTGGTATTTTAGGCTTAACTACGGATTTCTTAACCAGTAAAGCTATGTTTTATGCCGATTATACGAACAAGACTCCATTCGAGGCAATCTTCGCTTTACTTATTTATGGAGTGTTCCTATTCCCAAGTTTTGAAGGGTTTGTCGACCTTAATGCGATCAAGGTCTTTCTGAAGAATAACCCAGTGCCAACTCTATTGGGTAATACTTATCATTCTGTGCATCTCCGAAACTTCTATGGTGGAGGGATGATCACCTGCTGTATGCCCTTACATTACAAGTGGTTTATTTCGCACTTGCCTAAGTCTAGTTCTTTTTTGAATCTCGATAGAGGGCTTTGGTCTCCGAGAGTTATGGCGTTGACCCACTCAGACATTGATTGGTACAATCGAGCGTATGATGGGACTTTAATTATTGATGGTTGTGGGGATTTTGCTAATGTGCCTTTACTTAGTTTTAATGGATAGATCAGTTACAATCCGGTTTTAGCTCGTCGACAGTTGGGATATCCGTTGAAGGAGCCACCTAAGAGTGTTCAAGTGGAGAGCATTTTCTTTAGGGATGACAAGGAACTTTAAGACAAGATTCTGGCTGCATGTGATCATTTGCATAAGAAAGGGAAGAAAAGCTTTGGAAAACTTAATTGTGTGTCCTTGGAACCGTACCTTCAGTGGGTCATAGAAAGGGCAATCAAGTTGAAGATGCCCTATTCTCGTCAGGATCCCATACCTCCGAGAAGAGAACCCACCTATGTCTTTATGTCTGAAGCTGAGAAGTTAGAGGTTGCTTTGAGGAAGTCGTAACATGAGTTAGAGTCATGGAAGAACAAGTACCAAGTGGTAGTTGCAGAGGATGCCGAACTCCAGAAACAGAAGGACGAACTTCAGAAGCAGCTACAGTCAAAGGATGAAGAGCTTTTTCCTTGCAAGAAGAGGACAGTTCTAGAGGATTTATTTTCCTCCGACCCACAATGTACTATTTGGAAGCTGATTGTGGACAACCTTATCCGTGAGAAGACCCAGTTGGAAGAGCAACTCAAGCAGCGGAATCCGAAACTTCCTTAGGGCTTTCATTAGCTTTTACTTAGCTATTTATTTGGGACTCTTAAAAGCATAATTATTTGTAATCCGTTTCAAAATTGATAAAACATTTTTTCTTTACCGCAATGTTTATAAATAGTTGGGATCCCATGAAGTCCTACTCATCTTACATTGCAATCTTTTCTTTATTCACTTGAAGAAACTCAATTTCATTTCACCGGTATTGTAACCATGGACTTCAAAAGAGAAGCATTGGAGTACACTTTTCAGAGTCCTAACATTGAAAGCTTAAGAGAGATAGCAGATCTCATCGAGAACCGTCACGCTTTCGCAATAGAATATGGAGAAGCCTTTCGTTTTCTCGAGCTCAAGATGAAAGAGGGGTTGTTGGAGACCCTTGTTCAGTTCTATGATCCGTTGTACCATTGTTTCACCTTTCCAGATTACCAGATGATGTCGACCCTGGAAGAGTATTCTGATTTCTTGAAGATACCTGTGACTGCCCGACCTATATTCACCAGACGGGAAGACATACCCAGCCACCAAGAAATTGCAAATGCTACTCATCTCAGCCTAGCAGATGTCCAAGCACACTTAACCACCAAGGAAGGAGTCCTTGGATTCCCAGCTGATTTCTTGATCGAAAAAGTCTGTTACCATGCTGAAAGAAAGGAGGTCCTTATCTTGGAAGCTACCTTTGCTTTGTTGGTCTATGGGATTTTCTGGTTCCCAAAGATTGATGATTTTGTCGATATGGATACGATTAAACTGTTCATACTCAAGAATCCAGTTCCCACCTTGCTAGCTGACACGTACCAGTCAATCCACTCGAAGAATGCCAAGGGGGGAGGACACATTGTCCGTTGTACCTCCTTGTTGTACTCATGGTTCATCGCTTGCCTAACTTGGCATCCGTCTATTTGGGAAGAGATAGAAACACCCCATTGGTCCGAGATAGTTATGGCCCTTACTCACTCAGATATCGTGTGGTACGACCCTGCTTATGGAGGCGTATGTATGATTCCTAGCATCGGAGGATTCACCAACATACCGCTCATTAGGAGAGAAGGATGCATAAGTTACAATCCCACTTTAGCCCGCAGACAATTTGGGCATCCCATGATCGAAATACCTGACCAAGTTCTGTTGGAAGGGATCTTCCTCAAGGAAGGAGAAGATCCAGACCTGAAGACCGTCATAATTTACGCATGGAGATACGTCAATAAGGAAGGGATGACTGCTTTAGGATACCCAACTTGTGCTGTCTCTGAAGACTATCTACGTTGGGTGCGCGAGAGGACTCTCGACCTCAAGATGTTGTTCCCTTTTCATGAACCTATGGTGTTGACCTTTCATGATCCTGATTGGTTTGATGTGAGTGAAGTAGATCAGTTGAAGGCCGCCTTGGACGAGGCTCGGAAATTAAAAGCCGCTTGGAGGAACAAGTTTTTCACCCTCAAGGTAGAGAAAGAGAAGTCCCAGAAGCTGCCAGAGATAGAATTTGCAAAGAAAGGAAGGCGCGAGAGGATTTATTTTCCTCTCACACCTCTTCAAGAACTGACACCAGATATGATCTTCCCCCAGCTACTGTGGCTAAGAAAGAATGTGTCGATCGACTCATCGGTGAGAAGGCCGAATTGCAAGAACGCGTCAACCAGTTAGAAGAAGAACTTCGTGCACAGGAGGAGCATAGGGAGTAGACCTCTGAGTTCTCTTTTGCTTTTGGTTCAATGTAATAAACTCTTAAAAGAGTATTTTGCTTTGTAATGCTTCTCGAATATAAAAAATATATAAGTTTTTTCCAACGTTATAATACCAAAAAATAATTTGAGTTTCTTGAAGCTTCATACTCATTTAAATTTTTGCATAAGCATAGCATTGTTCGCATTCCAGGGTCTCACTCTTGCTTCATCTCCACAGGCAAGCTGAATCACCGATACAGTACTCGCGCCAACCAACGCCAAAAGATGGACCAGCTTGAACAAGAGAACAAGGTGCTCCGTGATGAAGTTGCAATTCTGAAGGAAAGTTTGGAGAGGTTGAACGGTCTAGTGGAAGCTCTGTCCAATCAAGCCACACTCAGCAACCAGGAAGTTCAAAGGACTGTTATTTCCGAAGTTGTGTCAGCACCGATCCCAGCGGTGCCTACTATTGTCGAAGTGACCTACAGCATGCCGCCAGGTTCTCCGTGGGGAATGCCTCCTCATTTCACTCCTTCTGGCTACCGCCCACCTATTCCTGAGGTCCCTGTCGTGACCGTTGTGCAAGCCATACCTACCACTGTTGCCGTAATGACCACTGCACCGCCGCATGTAAGTGTTACTCCATGTATTCTGGATGAACCGATATACCATGGATCTCCGACTGAAACTATGGGTTTTAAAGAGAGGATGGATGGTTTCCAAGACCAATTTTTTGAGATGCAGAAAGAATTAAGAGCCCTTCGTGGAAAAGATCTGTTTGGAAAGAGTGCTTCTGACTTGTGCTTGGTCCCGAATGTTAAGGTTCCACCGAAATTCAAGGTTCCCGATTTTGAGAAGTACAAAGCGAATACTTGCCCTCTAAGTCATCTCATCATGTATGCCAGAAAGATGTCTGCGCAAACTGACAATGACCAATTGCTCATTCACTACTTCCAGGACAGTCTAACGGGCGCTGCGCTCAAATGGTATATGGGGTTGGATAGTGTGAAGATTCAGTCTTTCAATGATCTAGGTGGGGCCTTCATTAAAAAATACAAATATAATGTAGACACGGCTCCTGACAGAGATCAGTTGAGGGCCATGATGCAGAAAGACAAAGAGAATTTCAAGGAATATGCTTAACGTTGGCGCGAGTTGGCCGCGCAGGTTACGCCACCATTAGAGGAAAGGGAAATGACCAAGATTTTTCTAAAGACCCTTGGTCCTTTCTTTTATGAGAAAATGGTCGCAAGTGCACCCAGTGACTTCATCGAGATGGTGAATATGGGAATGCGTTTGGAAGAGGGATTCCGAGAGGGACGATTGGTCAAAGAAGAGAATGCTCCTAGAAGTGCTAAGAAGTATGGAAGTGGTTTTATGAAGAAAAAGGAAAAGGAAGTGAACGCTGTACGAGAAGGAAGACTCAGGAAAAGGTATTCACCAGCATATCAGGTTGCAGCAGTATCGCCAGTTTTCAACGCCCCAACTTATCAACCACAACCACAACAAAGTCCACAATCTCCTCAACAAAAGTGGCCATTCAACAATCAGGGTCGTGTGTACAGAAATATAAACTTTGATCCCATCCCTATGAAGTATGCTGATTTATTCCCAGCCTTGATCCAAAAAGGCCACATCCAGACAAAAGCTCCACCCGAGGTTCCCAAGAATCCTCCTCCTTATTATAAAGCTGATAGATTTTGTCTTTACCATCAGGGAGCTCCAGGTCATAACATTGAGAGTTGTTTTGGTATGAAAGCAGACGTCTAGAGGCTCATCAAGTGAGGAATCTTATCGTTTAAGGATTCTGATCCTAATGTGCAGGACAATCCATTGCCACCACATGGTACACCTTCCGTAAACATGATTTAGAGTTACTCAGAAGAAAGCGATCAGGAAGTCAAAGAAGTATGTGTGATAGTGCCTCACTTCAAGGAGTTGGATCGTATTGAGATCATGTACGATAGTAGAAAGTGAACCGTTACTCCCTTGGTAATCAATGTGCCAGGACCGGTCCCTTACACTTCTAGTAAGGCTATCCCGTACCGTTATAACGCTACAACGTTGGAAGATGGAAAGGAGGTACTGTTACCTACTTTCCCTTCAGTTGTTAATATTGCAGATGTCAGTAGAGTAACTAGAAGCAGCCAAGTTTACCCTTTAGTGCCTTCGAAAGACAAAGGGATTTCAGTAGAGCAACTAAGTTCAAAGGACCCAATTGTAGATCAATCTGGTGGATTCAATCTGCCCAAGGCGGACGAAGTGTTGAAAGTAATCAAGAGAAGTGAATATAGAGTTGCAGATCAGCTTCTGCAAACCCCGTCTAAGATCTCTGTTCTGCAGTTGCTAATGAGTTCTGAGGCACATAGGGAAGCACTCCAAAAGATATTGGAGCAGGCATATGTAGAGCAGGATGTCACAATGGAGCAATTTGATAATATCATCGGTAATATTACTGCATGCGACAATCTGGGTTTCAATGAGGAAGATCTCCCAGAGGAAGGAAGGAAGCATAATATGGCTTTGCACATTTCTGTGAATTGTGGGAATGATTCTTTGTCTAGTGTGTTGGTTGATACTAGATCCTCTCTGAATGTGATGTCTAGAACCACTTTATCCAAGTTGTCTTATCGAGGACCGCCGATGAAGCCCAACCATGTCATCGTCAAAGCTTTTGATGGATCTAGAAAAGCGATAATCGGTGAAGTTGATTTGCCAATGACTATCGGTTTAAAGACTTTCTTAATCACGTTCCAAGTCATAGACATTCGCGCCGCCTATAGTTGTTTGTTAGGGAGGCCGTGGATACATAAAGTTGGGGCAGTTACCTCCACTCTGCATCAGAAATTGAAGTATGCGTTTGAGGGCAAAAAAGTTACAGTTTGTGGGGAAAGAGCTTTGGTGGTGAGCCACTTGTCATCGTTTTCTTATGTTGAAGCTGAAGAGGAAGTCAGTACACAGTTCCAGGCTTTATCTATTGTAGGAGACAGTGTTCAAAAATCCAGAGTACCTATGTCATCATTTAAGGATGCGCAACAGGTTATGAGCAGTGGTCCTCAGATAGGTTGGGGCAAAATGTTGTTTTTTCCAGAGAATAAGAACAAGAAAGGTCTTGGTTTTTCCAGTGGGTCTACTCAGCAGGTCATCAGAAATCAAGAGTTCCTGCCGATCAATGAGGTGTTCCGCAGTGGAGGGGTCATCCACCCTCCTCATATCAATGTCGTGTCCGAGGACGAGTCTGAAGGTTACATATCAGATGGTTCAACAAGTCTCTCCATTCCATATGAAGATTATGAGCCCTATATGGAAGTTCCAGGTTATGTCTCAGATGACTTTGATTATAGTTTTGGAGTCTATGCTGCTACTGAAGAGGTTTCTGATGAAGATGTTCCAGATTTTGTGACTCCAGGAGTTCTGGTCAACAATTGGAGTGTGGTCGAAGCCCCTGCTGTGATTCATATATCAAAGTAAACATTTGTTTTAAAGTTTTCGCTCTACCCAAGGAAAAAATATTGTTGTGTGGGCTTGCTTTTAATAATCCCCTTTGCTCTGCCTAAAGTAAAGGTGACCCTGTTGGGCATTTCTTTGTTCAGGACTTTTGCTATCATCAATAAATGTTTGTTTCCATTTGTGTGCCATTCTTTTGTTTCTTTTTTTATTATTACTATGTTGGAAATAATAATGAGTAGCATCTCGCGTACACACACTTTCCACTTTATAAAACTAAAAAAATAATATCACATGCGCAGATTGCTACACCCACTACATCTCGGGAATAATGACCCTCTTCCTTCGCCGAACTTTGAATTCCCTGTGTTTGAGGCCGAAGACGAAGAAGACGATATTCCAGAAGAGATCTCCAGACTGCTCGAGAAAGAGGAAAAGGCTATCCAACCTCATCAAGAGGCCGTGGAAGTGATTAATTTGGGAACAGAAGAAATCCGTAGGGAAGTGAAAATTGGAGCTCTGCTCAAGCCCGATGTGAAGGAGCAGTTGATTGAGTTGCTCAGAGAGTTTGTTGATGTGTTCGCGTGGTCCTATCAAGACATGCTAGGATTTGATACTGCCATAGTTGAACATCGCCTGTCGCTGAGACCAGATTGTCCACCGCTTAAACAGAAACTCAGAAGAACTCGACCTGACATGGCTTTGAAAATTAAAGAAGAAGTACAAAAACAGATTGATGCAGGTTTTCTTGTCACTGCCGAGTATCCGCTTTGGTTAGCCAACATTGTACCTGTCCCGAAGAAAGATGGGAAGGTCCGTATGTGTGTGGATTACAGGGATTTGAATAAAGCCAGTCCGAAAGATGACTTCCCATTGCCTCACATTGACATTTTGGTAGACAACACTGCAAGATATGAAATCTTCTCTTTTATGGATGGATTTTCAGGATATAATCAGATTAGAATGGCTCCCGAAGACAGAGAGAAAACTTCGTTCATTACTCCTTGGGGCACCTTTTGCTATAGAGTTATGGCGTTTGGATTAAAGAACGTCGGGGCAACATATCAAAGGGCTATGACTACTTTGTTCCATGATATGATGCACAAAGAGATTGAAGTGTATGTGGACGATATGATAGCTAAGTCGAAGACTGAAGATGATCATGTCAAGCATTTGTTGAGTCTATTCGGTCGATTGAGAGAATACAAGCTTCGTTTGAATCCTAACAAGTGCATGTTTGGAGTACGATCAGGGAAATTATTGGGTTTCATCGTCAGCCAGAGAGGTATTGAAGTAGATCCCGATAAAGTGAAGGCTATTCAAGAAATGCCAGCTCCATCTACAGAGAAACAAGTCAGAGGATTTTTGGGACGTTTGAACTACATCTCCCGGTTTATATCTAATATGACTGCTAAGTGTAAACCTATTTTCAAGCTGCTGAGGAAAGAACAAGGGTATGCTTGGACCAAAGATTGTTAAAAGGCTTTTGATAGTATCAAAGAGTATTTGCTTGAACCGCCTATTCTGATACCGCCGGTAGAAGGGAGACCTTTGATCATGTATTTGACTGTGTTGGAAGATTCGATGGGTTGTGTACTCGGTCATCAAGATGAGACCGGAAAACAGGATCACGTCACTTATTATTTGAGCAAGAAGTTTACCGATTGCGAGTCCAGATACACTATGCTTGAGAAAACTTGTTGTGCCTTGGCGTGGGCCGCTAAGCGTCTACGACAGTACATATTGAGTCATACTACTTGGTTAGTTTCGAAAATGGATCCTATCAAGTATATCTTTAAGAAACCCGCATTGAATGGAAGGATTGCTAGATGGTAGATGATGTTATCAGAATATGACATTGAATATCGTACTCAGAAGGCTATTAGAGGAAGTATTTTGGCTAACCATTTGGCACATCAGCCTATTTTGGATCATCAACCCTTGAACGATGATTTCTCGGATGAAGAAGTTATGTATTTAAAAATGAAGGATTGCGAAGAACCTCTACCAAGTGAAGGACCCGAGCCCGGTTCTCAATGGAGCCTGATTTTCGATGGAGCCGTCAACGCTCATGGGAGAGGAATAGGCGCGATCATTGTGACTCCTCATGGATCTCATATTCCGTTTACCTCCAGGCTAACATTCAATTGCACCAATAATGAAGCCGAATATGAAGCATGTATTATGGGCCTCGAAGAGGCAGTGGACTTAAGAATTAAGAATTTGGATGTATTCGGTGATTCTGCTGTAGTCATTTATCAAATCACAGGAGAGTGGGTAACTCGACAAGATAATTTGGTCCCGTATAGAGATTATGCAAGAAGACTGCTACCTTTCTTTGATAGGGTCGATTTTCATCATATCCCTGGTGACGAGAATAGGATGGCAGATGCATTGACAACTTTGGCCTCCATGATTGTGGTGAATTCTTGGAATGCGTGCCCTCGAATTGAAGTAAGATGTCTTGACAAACCCGTCTTCGTCTTCGCCATTGAAGATGTTGGAGATGACAAACCCTGGTATTATGATATTGAAGTGTTTCTTAAAACGCATGAGTATCCTTTGAGAGCCTCCAGCAAGGATAGGAAAACGCTAAGAAGGTTGGCCGGTAACTTTCTCCTGAGTAATAATGTGTTATACAAACGAAATTTTGACATGGTCTTGCTAAGATGTGTGGACAAGAGGGAAGCAGACATGTTAATGACGGAAATTCACGAAGGGTCCTTTGGTACTCATGCAAATGGACATACTATGGCTAAGAAACTCCTTAGAGCCGATTACTATTGGATCACAATGGAATCCGACTATTACAAGTTTGCTAGGAAATGTCACAAGTGTCAAATCTACGCTGATAAGATTCATGTGCCTCTGAATTTGTTGAATGATATCTCGTCTCCTTGGCCATTCTCTATGTGGGGAATTGATATGATTGGAATGATAGAACCAAAGGCAACTAATGGACATCGTTTTATCCTAGTGACAATTGACTACTTCACTAAGTGGGTCGAAGTTGCGTCTTATGCTAACGTAACTCGACATGTGATTGTCAAATTTACCAAGAATCAGCTCATCTGCAGATATGGTGTGCCAAGCAGGATTATTACAGATAATGGGTCCAACTTGAATAATAGTATGATGAAAGAACTGTGCGAAGAATTCAAGATCGAGCATCATAACTCTTCTCCCTATAGGCCGAAAATGAATGGGGCTATTGAAGCCGCCAACAAGAATATTAAGAAGATAATTCAGAAGATGGTAGTCACATACAAAGATTGGCATGAAATGCTCTCATTCGCTCTACACGGATATCGTACTTCGGTACGCACATCAACTGGGGCAACTCCTTTTTCACTTGTCTACGGTATGTAAGTCGTACTCCCGATAGAAGTCGAGATTCCCTCCATGAGGATATTGATGGAGACAAAGCTGTCAGAGGCCGAATGGTGCATGAGCAGATATGATCAGTTGAATTTAATTGAAGAGAAGAGGATGACGGCCTTATGCCATGGGCAGTTGTACCAACAGAGGATGAAGAAAGCATTTGACAAGAAGGTTCGCCCCCGAGAATTCAAAGAAGGCGACCTTGTGCTCAAGAAGATCCAGTCTTTCCTCACCGATGCCAGAGGAAAATGGGCTCCTAACTATGATGGGCCGTATGTGGTAAAGAAAGTCTTCTCAGGAGGTGCCTTGATGTTAGCCACAATGGACGGAGAAGAAATCACCCGCCCCGTGAACATAGATGCTGTCAAGAAGTACTTTGCTTAGAACTTGGGAAGTTCCGGTTGATTTAGGAACAAAGTCATTACCCCATCGATGTAATCACTATTATTATTTTCCAACATTGTAATATTGGAGTCGTGCTGTTCTGCCGACTACCATTTTAATAAACAAGTTTTTCAATTATGGCACGTTAAACATTTTCGTCATGATAGCAAAACCCTGAATTATATCTTTTTAAAAGAATACCTTGTGTTTATTTGATATATGAATGGAAAAAGGATGTCCATGGATGTTTATCTCATCCACGGAGATGGAGTTTTTTGTTGTACCCCGTACAGGACAGGTGAAGATTTCCCTCAGGAAGCGACCAACTTGTGGAGATTTGGTTTGAGTGGGGACTGTGGTTCCCGGCTCGTTGGTTTTGTTGGCATACGCACAACATATAGGTATATAGCATGGCATTTGCGTTTCTGCATCTTTGTGTTTATTTGTTCCGTTACTTTGGCTGTGGCTATCGCCAAGTCACTGGGTGAGTCTTATCCCTCCAAAATAGAGTTGTCAGCCTTAAGCAGAAAGAGCTCAACGTTTCTATTTCCCCACGTAGTTTGATCCTCATGGAAGACGGTTGTTTTAGTACACTCCCATCTGAGTTCATACCTCAATGGTTGAGTCTTGCTTGACATTTTCACCTCGGTTATTTCCCGAAGTGAACTTCGGTCCTTGGCAATCACATTACGAAAATCTCCAACTTTTGGAATATGGTTAGAGCATTCATTTATTTTGCACTTTGCTCCCCAGGAAGAATTTATGAGGATAATTATTGAAGACGGACCCTTCTCCAGCAACATCCTCGACAATTTGTATCTGGATTGCAAATACACTCTTTATTTGAGCAACTCGTTTTGGTCAGGATCCCCTCCAAAACGACAAATAGCAGACTCTTCAAGACAATCTATCCATCCCCAGTGGATTTATCAAGATTATCAATTTAAAAAAGGCATTCCTCTAGAAATGTACCAGAGAAATGCGTCGAAGACATTACAAATATCTCTCTTTAGTTGAGAATTTACAATGACATATACTTCTACAGCTACAACAAGGGTACTCCCCAGGAATGTGTTCCCCGGTGAGCCCATCGCACAAGATTAATTCAATCAGGTGACATCTCCCCAGAGGAGTCGAGGAAATTCATTACAGTCAGTCTCTCTTCATTTGAGACGACATATTTTACAAATCAACCGGCTCACATCTCTTCTGAAGATCCCCGGTGAAGTTTTACAATCTCCAATACATTATGGTTCACAACCAAGAAATTTTTACAATCTACAAAGTCCTACAATGACATCTACGATCTACAAAATTTTAAATCCCCTGTGAAGATGCTCTCTCGAGTTCTCATAGTTTTGGGTAGGAACTGAGACCCGTTCATGGCAAACACACCATGAGTCGTTGGGGAGGTTTATTTCAGAACTGAGACCCGTTCATGGCAAACACACCATGAGTCGTTGGGGAGGTTTATTTCAGAACTGAGACCCGTTCACGGCAAACACACCATGAGTCGTTGGGGAGGTTTATTTCAGAACTGAGACCCGTTCATGGCAAACACACCATGAAGCATGGGGAAGTTGTGCTTACACTATTATCAACACCACACTCAATTAAGAAACAGAATTTTGTTTCGATCAAGAAGGTTCATTTGGTTAACACCATTGTTTGGACTACCACCTGTTGGTAGTAGGTTATTCTTCAATTTCAAGATTCTCGCTCATTATCCTGGTCGTCGTTTTGCTCGATATTGCGTATTATCTTTATTGTGAAGATTCCCCAATGTTGGTTGTCACTTCTCTCCCCGTAGAGTCCCGCTTCGTTGGGTCTGCCGCTCCTTTGTTTCTCTCGCGTGTCGTGCCTAGTTTTTACCCTTATGACATTATTTTCTCACAGGACTGTCTGTTTTTCATTCTCCATACCATTGCATATCATTTGCATTTCGGTGGCTTCTTAGGGCCAAAAATTCGTGCAATGTTTGTATTTAAGTCCCTCCTATCTCATCGAGACGAAGATTTCAATCTCCATATCTCCGGATAGAAGGAACTTAAATAGGGGCATCTGTCGCACCCTAATTTTTGACCTTAAGATTCCACCTCCTTATGCATTTTCTTGCGTTTTATCGTTTTATCTTGTATGCGTGTTTATCAGGACTAACGAGTATGTGCAGAATCATTTTGGCCTTAAAGACATCCCTGGTAGAGTCTTATGACTTTATCCCCTTAAATCAAAATCTGGATCTTCCTCGATATTCATCTCCATAAAGCAAGGAAGGTTGGTCAAAATAAAGGTTCACAGGCTTGCGGTAATTAAAACCTTTTCAAGTGCAATATAATTCGAATTCAAGATATGAGGACCATCCAGGCAGGTTTAATTTCGATATGTTACAATTTATACCGGGGGTGCCGTCATCCAATCCAAGTTAGCATCTAGAGCATGGTCTCACATATTAACCTCTTTCATTCATCCCAAGGACTTTAGCATGATTACAAGCTCGCTGGCGAAGAAGAACAGTGGGAGATAATCTGAAGCATTAATAAAATAAAAAAGGGATAAGTGTTGCTGCTGTTTAGATAGAGCCTACTATTGGACCGTTGGGCCTCACATAAAGTTCCAAAGAATAGTATCAAGACATACACTTTTACAACTGGAATTATTATTCTACAACAAGGAGCCAAGAGGGCTCAAGTAAAGAAGGTGGCCCATTTTCATACGGTTGATGAAAGGATGTCACTCATTCACTCGTCGGATTATGATTAGGAAGGATTATATAGCAAATACTCATACATAATGTCATGCGCTGCTCTTTATCATTAAATGGGGAAAGAACATTGATACATCACTTTTGGAACTATAACCGTATGCTAGAATTAATTGTTACATAACTACTAGTTAATATTACAACAAAGGGATCCATACTACTCCGTACAAATGAAAGCAGTTCCACTCATGCTACTGCTCTTCTCCAAGACACACCCATGCTCCCAACAACAATAGAAAGGGAGTCCTTCCTGCACGTGCACTTGTCTCTTTCTCGTGTGAAAAATATCAGAACACGACACCACCGGACCATGCCTAAGATCAGTAGGGCGTGAAGCCTCTCCGCTTTAACTAACTCGTTTCTTCTCCTGGAAAGCTTGCTTAACCGGCTGGTGGTGGGCTATCCCGCGCTCCAATGCATCTGTGTCATAAAATGTTAGCAGCAGTCACGAGACAATGTAGTTCACCATGAACAAGGCAAGTTGGAAGATGGTATACATCACCCTGACTCAAAGTGAACCCCTTTAGACCCTCCTCAACATCGATACTGGCAGTCATCGTTTGTTTCATTACCCTGCAAGAGGAAATCCACAAGTTACCGCCTGAATTAACAACTCATAGTTTGAAATCAACGAATAGCAGGAAAATTATAAGTTACTAGCAACGCAAACCGAAGGTAACAGCCGTGTGCCAGCTGTAGGAGCCATAATCCTGTACACCATTTCAATCCATTACACAGGACTTCTCCACACCAGCACCTTCAGAACATATCAGAATGCCGCAAGAAATTAACTCACAGTTTCGAGAAATTAAGAAGAAGAGTAACGTCAACACAGTTCGGAATGTAATTTGAAGTTCATCAAAAGAGGTGCCAGAACAATTAACAACAATATCCTCCAAACGCATTGGGATAAACATGAAGCATTTCGTATTGAATTGACATGAATATTTCCTACCTGAATTGGAAGAAACAAATCAGGATGAGGGCAGGGCTTGCTAAGAGGCAGCAGGTTCATGACTTTCCGGAGAATGCCACCAGGGAAATCCGTTAGCAGCTTCAGCCCTTGATTTACCTGCATAACACCCAACAAATCATATATAACCAGCAGGTTCGGCCTCAAAGTCATCTCCGAGAACCAGTTCCCCACCATCAACAACCAGCGGCACACCATGTTACATATGAGCTTCAATATAATACAATGTCACCTGAACATCAATTGTAGGAACAACTACTGCACAGCGAGTATCAGCAGCTGCAGTAAATCATGAATGCATTCTTGAACCAAGAAATTATGCAACTGATGAGTCACATACGTACATAGAGCAGAGGTGAAAGAGACAGTTTTCAACGTCAATACAGCAAGACACCAAAATTAAAAGGGCGAGCATCAAGCAACAATGAGATACATCAACATCAAGAAGGAGGAAAGTAATTGAGGAATTTGAAAGTGTACCGAACAACTTACCATCTTCAAGCACGCTTGACAGTTGCCAACAAGCTTCAGACTTCTGCCGGCACGACTTAAACACGCTTTCGCAACCTGTTTTCACAACACGCCAGAGTTCACATTACAACTCAAGGGATAGTCACAACAGTGTTACCGTTTAAGGAACTCGAACTGTGAGCCACCAGACAGATATAATGGAAGACCTGTGAGAGCCCACACGATGTTATCATTGTATACAAGAAGGAACAGAACCAATAAGGGCACGTCCTGCAAGAGATAGACAGCATTTAGATAAGGGATGGAAGGAGTAGAAGGAGTAGTCATTACCAAAACCAGTTGCTTCAAGGCCAATGGAACTATCTTCAAACCTTTCTCAGAGTTTCTAATAGAGGCGTGGCTCCAGTGTTACTAAGTTAAGCAGTTATCCTTCACCACTGGCCTTGACCTCAACCATCACCATAAGCACATGAAATGAACAAGGGAAATGGTTACCAAACTGTTACAGACTTGAAGTGAGCAAACAAATATATAAGCCCAGGAAACTCATAGCAGGGTAGCTCCATGGCAGCATACAAGACAAACAAGAATTACATCAGAATAAGTTTGGCCACACGCATTTGCCTATCGAAGGATTGGTTTTCAGAACAAGGAATCAAAGCTTACCATCAAATTATCACCAAATTCTCAGCTTTAAGTCCACCAACAATTACTCTGGGCTGTTAACTTCTCTAGGCCCAAAATCATCTGCTATCCACACCTGCCAAATCACAAATCCTGAATTAGCAAATCAATCGAGGAATATACCCGTTTGGGAAAAAGATTCGATTCAGATAGCTAGCAAATTTTCAGAACAATGAATCTAGACAGACAGAGCATTAAACATGATTAATCCAAATATCACAGATTGAGATTTTCATTAACAAGTATCATTACAATCAGACGGAAAGGGAAAAATTTCAAATTTTTGCCTGAACTAAAATGGAAAATCCAAATCAAGCATTCAAACCGGTTTAATCAGATTTCAAAGCAGAGATTCTCAACGAAGCATATAAAAGGGAGACATGAGACGAAGGAGAAAGGAGATCGAGAATCATCACAAAAAACCTAATTCCGTAAACCTAAGAGAAAGAGAGCTTATCTCTTCATTCGACGAAACCATCACCAGCCGCCGCGAGTCCAACTGACGAAGCTCCCACTCGAATCCTCATCGTCCCCTACTCTCGGTAAGCCATTGATCTATGTCAAGATTATTGAAACTTTGACGGTTTTTGTTTGTGTTTCAGGTTGAAGGAAAGGCGAAAACGATTTCAGGTTGGAGAAATGGAAATTACGATAGAGAGGAAGAGGAGAGGATCGAGAGGTTTGGGGGGGCGAAGGGAATTTGGGATTAGGGTTCTCTATTTTCACTTCCGTCAATTTTTTGTTTGTTTATGTTTGTAATCATATAGCTGCTCACACACACACCTACTATACACCTTCACATCACAGACACTCATCACCATCTAATCTACAATCACACGCACCACATTGACGCCCATGATAATAACCCGCAGGCCTACCTCACCAGATCCATCGCCCCTCTAATTAACCCCCACTAATCAGTGCTTAACCCTCTTAACCCCTAATTAACCTTTTAAATTTCTTAATCAAACCTGTTTTAATTTAACTTAATCATTTTAACTTTATTATTTTATTAATTAATTGACCTATTAATCTTTTCTAATCAGTTTTTTATTTAAACCAACTAAAAATCTATTTTATTTAAAATCAACTTAATTAATCTTAACTTAGTTTTTTTAAACTAGTAAACCTTTATTTTATTTTATTTTTTGGATTAATGTAATAATTAACTCATTTTATCTTTACTAATTACTGATAATTAATCTTTATTATAATCAGCCTTTTTTAAAAACAATCAGTAAACCTTTTATAACCCTTTTTAACTTATTTACTTATTAATTAACTTTCTTTTATATCAATTTATTCAATAACTTGTTTTATTAATAATCAATTATTTGTTTTTTAAAGCCTATCTCATAATAATCTATTTAATTTGTAATAATAATAACATTTTGTTTAAATTAACTTTTATTTGATAATAACTAAAACTTATTTAAAAACCAACCAACTTATAATTTAAATTCATAATTTAAAATTAATATAACTTTTTTTCTTATAAATCAATTCACATAAAACTAAAGTACAACTTTTTAAACCAATCTCACCACAAACATAATATAGTTTCTCATAAGTATAATTTAACTAATTAGTCCATCTCACTATTAATAACCAAATACAACATTTTTTACTAAAATTAATTCACCTAAGTTAACCTCGACTAAAAATAACCAACATCGCAATTAATCAACCGACTAAAATTCAAATTCTCCTAATTCAATCAATCGTGCACGCCTCGACTCCACTCACATTCACAATTTACACACTTGTACACTTAGCGCTTTCATGCGTGTGTATGTTTATTTTATCTGCTTTTATTTCTTCCCGCAATTTACAATTATCGTATTTATATTTCCCGCATTGCATTCCGTCCAAAGGAAGAACTTGCATGTAACGTAAAACTTGCGCGTATGCATCCCATTTGCATCATTTCCCCCATGATCCTTGATCCCATTCAAGTTGATCTTCTAAGATAGATCCTACCCCATAGGAAGGACCTTTATCTTTACAACATAGAAAAACAATTCAACTCAAATCAAACAATTATTCAAACACATTAGAGAATAAGATGTTAATAATCTTAAGTGGGATAAAACTTCTACCCCATGACAACATAATCAATTTTCCTACAAAGTTGTGGCAGTTAAATCAAAGTAATCTCCCTTAAAATGACAACTCGTCTTTTATCCTAAAATCAATCAATCAACTACCTAATCCCATAGGAACTTTGACCACAGTCAAAGAACTCATCAAACCCTTTAGGGGAACTACAAATACTCTGATTCCACTCCCGTAAGGATATGTAGGCATAAGATGCAATATCTTATCGAGTATACTTAGAAATAAACCCCTAGGTCCTTTAACCTTCAGCAGATAAACCTTAGCAGTAAAACAAACATAAAACAAGAGGTTCCTATAGAGTACTACAAAAACTTAGGATGCTAGTACCTTCCCTAAGTTTAACCAACCCCCGAACCTAAACTCTCTAACCTTGCATTTGCATTGCATTGTGGGAATTTCGATATTTATCCCTTCCTTTGGACAAATCAAAGACCGGTTGCAAATGAATTAAAGATTCAAGCTAATTAATAGTTTGGTATCCAAATTTCACCGCGACAAGAAGCTTGTAAACATGTGGTTGTTTGTTGTGGCTTTGAACTAATATTATTATAATGGATTTCCTTCCTGTCTTGGATGCCTCTAGATGTAGGTGATGTTGCACCGAACTGAGTTAACAATTAACTATGTTATTATTTACATTCAAGATCTTATTTTTTCTACATAAGTGTTGGTTGTTGTCTTGATCCCAATTTTCTGACATCTGGTATCTGTGTGCCAGAATTTCACTAGCTACCGGGGGGTGCCAGTTGTGATTTGATGCACCTTTTTTATCTCATGTCCTACTTTCATTAAGGAATATCCTTATAACTTTACACAAAGAGGATATTTATACAAAATATGTTACATGAGATTAGAGTGAACCATTTATTTTTGGGGTAACCTTGGGGACACTTAGCTAAAATTCACATGAATTTGGAAACATTCCATGTCCTCGGGATTGGCACTCCGGTCAGATTCTCTTAAGTATAAGTTATGTTCCTTGTGATGGTATTTACCATGTAAGGTCCTTCCTAACTGGTTGCGAGCTATTCATATACTGTAATCTTTCCTCCAACATTAGCTCATCTCAATACGAGGTCTCTAGGTTGGAATTCTAAAGGTCATAGTTGATTGTTGTATTTGGCCATGGTCGCTTACTTCACCATGAAACTCATGATGACGGTACATGCTTTCATTTCTTCTAGAATGTTAATTTCTTGCCTGATAGCCAAGTTATTATCTTCTTTTGACAAGAGGGGTGTATCGTACTTTAACTAAGCTCCCATAATTCAACATGAATGACGAGTTAAGCTCCATAGATCAGTCGAAAGGGATTTTCACCTATCGTTGAGTGGTGTGTGGTCCAATATGCTCAAATTATGTATGGAAGCTCATCTTCCCAGTTTCCCTTAGCCACCCCTATTAATTGCTTCAGCCCTTAATAAAACTCGGTTCACTGCTTCGGCCTCTCCATTTGTATGGGGATGTTCCACTGAGGTGAAGTGTTCCTGGACTTTAACTCCTCTAGTCGTTGATTTAGGTGTTTATTATGTCCTCTTATTCATCACTATGGATTGAGAGATTCCATACCGACCAAGAAATTCCTCTTGAAGAACTTTAGTATGTTGGCAGTAGTAATCTTTGCTAACGTATTTGCTTTTACCCATTTGATGAAGTAACTAACTACCATGATTAGAAACTTGTGATGGCATGGTGCTAGAGAAAGTGACTGAGGATGTCCATATGCCTTTACAAAAAAAATGCAACATCAACATATGTAGCTCAAATGAAAAGGAATTATGGACGCCCTATGCTTCTAGAACCAGTAGCATTTCTTCATATACTCCTTGGTATTTTGGACCATATATGACCAATAATATCATACTCTAAGTACTTTCTTGGCTAGGGATCAGACGTCGAGATGTTGATCGTCTATCCCCTTATGTACTTTGGCGATAATGTAGGCAACTTTCATACCTTCCAAGAAATTCAATAAGGGATTTAACAAGCCTCTTATATATAAGATCCCTATATCAAGAAGTAAAAGTGGCTCTTATTTCCACTAGGGCAACCTCTGTTGGGTCAGAAAAGAGTATTATCTGCTTAACAAACTTTAAAATTGGTAATATCCTGGAGGGTTGTAAAGTTTCTTCTATGACCATTGATGCAATTCTTGTAATTTCTATGCTTGTGCCTCTCAACATCTTTTGGATGAATGAATGATTAAATCTGGTACTAGAAATTTTGGAAAAGATATATGTTTGGTGTTCAACTCTCTCAAAACGCGCATGATTTCGAAGGACTTAAACTTTTCTAGTCTTTCCCTAGCCAAGGTGACAAAACCTTGTAAAAATAAATCATTAGTCTTAGCCTCCCTCTTGACTTGGGAAACCATGATATGGGAATATGTCCATAGTCTGATGTTTTATGCCCCTATTTCAGTGGCGAATGTGAGGCTTGTGACTACAACTTCATACTTGGTCTGATTATTGGTGGTCAACAATTTGAAGTACAAGGACATTTCAATCACCAACATGACTCTGTTCTCCAAAATGAAATCGAATCCTCTTCTTTGACTATTAAATGATCCAATCGTGAACATTATCCAAGTGTTGGTTGGTTCTAATATGTTATGAGTCATTTTTCGTGATGAAGTTTGGGAACAATTGGGCTTTAGATATTTTTTTGCTTCGAAAGAAACGTCAAACCATGATAGTTCAACATATCACTTTATCATCTGCCTTGCCAAATCTGGGAGGTAAAGCACTTGCTTCTAGGGCATGTTTTTTGGACTACGATTACGTGTGCTAGAAAATATTATCGCAACTTCCTAGACGGAGTTACTAATGCCAACCCACCTTATATATATTTTGATAACATATTTTTTGTCCGAATAAGGCCTTGGAGATAAAATAAATTGGACTCTGAATTGAATTCGACTCTCGCAAAAGGACAACACTAACCACCTCCTAGAACACAACCAAATAAAGATATAAAGTTTCCCTAATGGAAGCTCCAGACAACACTCGTGGGGTTGATAGGACCATCTTCAAGGATGCAAATGCCTTCCCATATTTTTAGGTTTATTCAAATTCAGCCTCCCTTTTCAACAGTTTGTAAAATGATAGGGCATGTTGAGCTGATTTTGAGATGAACCTATTTAGAGCTGTCAAAATTGCATTCAGTTTTATCACTTCCTTCTTTAAGGTTGGTGATACCGTTCGGATGACCACTTGACACTTATTTAACTTTGCTTTTATGCATCTCTTCATCAGATAAGTACCAAAAAATGTGTTAGTCTTAACTCCAAAAGTACACTTACTTGGATTAAGTCTCATATTATAATGCTAGACTCTTTAGAGCACGCATGGGATATGCTTGTCGTGTAGTCTCTCTTTGTTGTATTTGATGATCACGTCATCATGTATACTCTCAATGTTTCACCTATTTCTTATTTTAATACATTGTTCATCTTTATTTGGTATGTTGCTCATGCATTCTTCAGGACAAAAGGTATCACTTTGTATTGATAGTTTGCTTGTTTGGCCATGAATGTTGTTTCATCTTAGTGTGGCTACTACAATGACCGCGACTTGAATCAAACATTCCTAACTTATGGAAATTTGCAGGAATCAGGAGTCGATCTCCACAAACGATGCTACTATTCCGTGGTAGAATAAGAATTATTCGATGAACAATGAATTAGAACATTGGTACTATGGAGTAAGTTTCCTCTACAACAGATAGGGGTATGACCCACAAGGTTAGTACTCCAATGCCCAAATCACTGGAAGAATGAAAAGTGATATGAGGGTGATAATGAATTTGAAATCATACATTTATCTATAGGGATCCTTTATATATGAAGGTTGGTTGAGGCGTCTGAAATATGGATCAAATATGGATTTTTTCTTATTATGTGTTTAAAGACATTTTTCTAATGTTAATAAAACATATTGAATACAATAATAATAGAGTGAGATTCTCTAACTATTGCACTCACTTTCAAGGATTTTTACTATAAGATAAATATTTCATGTCTTATGTTGAACTTTTTATTTATTTTAATTAATGGTAAGTTTTAAGATTACTTTAATATGAGAGTCAGACAAGGAGATCATGTTTCTCTTCACATGTCCATCCTATGTGTTGAGGTCTTTTTTAAGTTTCTCTTTAAAAAAATGAATAAGAAACTCAATGAAGTGAGAATAGTTAGAAATACCTCTCAAATATTTCATTTATTTTTTGTTAATGATAATTTATTGTTCTGTAAGGATTATTCTAAGGAGATCAAGGAGTTAAAAAATATTTTTGAGATATTAAGAAGTTTTTGGCTAAAAGACTACTCAATATATCATACCAAGCTCCAGGAGCTTATTTGAGTCCATATAATGATTTCTTAAGTTTAAATACAAAATCTAGGTGGACTTAGTCCTCAAACCCAGGGGGTTATTTAACATACACCTCTTCAGAAATGACTCTATTCAAGAAGACACTTTTAGCATCCATTTGATATAGAACAATATCATGATTAATAACATAAGAGAGAAGAAGTCTAATTTCTTCTAACCTTGCCACAAGAGCAAAAGTCTCATAGAAATTTATACTTGTCTTCTGACTGTAACCTTGTACTACTGATTGAGCCTTATTTCTTACCACTTCTCCTTGCTCATTGAGTTTTGTTTCTAAACACCCATTTTGTTCCAATCATTTTCTTCTGACTTGGTCTTAGAACCAGATCCCAAACATCATTCCTCTAGAACTAGTTCAGCTCTTCTTGCATAGCAACAATTCATCCATCAAATGATGACGCTTCATTAACAGAAGTTGGATCAATCAAGGAAATAAATCCTAGGATACAATTATCATCTTTGAAAGTTGATCTAGTTTTTATGGGATCATCCTTATTTCTAATGATTAGATTTTCTGGATATGAATCTTTATATTTGAAGAACTTATAGGGTTGAGTAGAAATTTCTGGACCATCTTGGGCTTCTTCAGAATCTACAGCTTACGGGTGAGCTCCAGAAATTTAGTGAGCTTTAGGTTCTACTACTTCCTAGCCTCTGACTTTTGAGCTTCTAACTTCTAAAGGTCCAACCTCTAGGTGTTCTTCAGAAACCTGAATATTTGTAAAACTTTCAATAGGCTCTAACGTATTATAGACATGCCCTTTTTTCATCAAATTTAACATGTATAAACTCTTCAACCATTTTAGTTTCAGAGTTATACACCCTGTATGCTTTAGAGCGATCAAAATATCCTAAGAAGATACCCTTTTGAGCCTTAGCACCAAGTTTCTTTAGATAGACTTTATTGTTCAAAATGTAACAAGTACAACCATACTAATGTAAGTAATATATGTTTGGATTTCTTCCTTTAAAAAATTCAGATGATGTTTTATTTATAATTGGTATGATATAGATCCTGTTGAGGTAAGAATATGATATCAAATTATTGATTAATTTGAATCACAATCTTGATTCGCAACCGGTCTTTGATTTATCTGAAGGAAAGGTTAAAGAAGGAAAAACCTAGCTTGCATCGTAAACACAATGCGGGGAGATATCTAGGGTTCGGGGGTTGGTTAAGCTTAGGGAAGGTATTAGCATCCTAAACTTCTGTAGTACTCTACTGGAACCTCTTGTTTAAAATGTGCTATTGATAATGGTTATCTGCTTAGGGGTAATGCTAAGGGTTAAAGGTAAAGAGAAGGACCTAAGGGATTAGTCCTAAGTATACTCGCCAAGACTTACATCTTGTGCCTACGTATCCTGGGTAGGGGATGGAATCAGAGTATTCGTCGTTCCCTTCAAAGAGGAGTGAGGAGGAACTTCTTGACTGTGGTCAAGGTTCCATGGGAAAGTAAACGTTCATATGGAAGCGATTACTTGGAGTGCGGCGACTCCTATTCTACGTTGTAGAGTTGATTTGAAAAGGGTGAAGTAAGTATTCCACAGCGGGAATTTACATGGAATGCAGCGACTCCTAATCCTAAAGCTAGGATAAAGGGGTGGATGTCCACGGCGGGACGCCTAAGCATGAGTACATCGACTCAAATCCTAAGGCTAGGAAAGGTGAAAGGTATGAGTGTGTCCACGGCGGGACGCCTAAGCACGAGTACGACGAATCGGATCCTAAGGCTAGGATGGGGTACAGGTAAAGGTATTGACACGGCGGTCAAACGGAAAACCTTTCCTTCGGAGGTAAAATAAGCGGGTAAAACAATGATAATGGAAAATGCAAACGGATAATTGATAATAGCAATGGTATGTAAATAGCATGAGATAATGAAATGTAGATAAAGGACAATAAGCAAATGATTAAGTTGAAATGGACAATGAGAAATGATGTTAGATACGGATAGCGAAAGGTGATTAATGGAAGTGGTGATCTGGAAATAAATAAATTATAAATTAATTAAAGAAGAGCAGATGAATTGTTTTTAATTGTTTTTGAGAATTTTATTTAATTAAAATTAAACAAGATGTTAGAATTAATTGTTTTTATGGTTTTTTGTGAGAAAAATTAAGATTAAGTGAAAATATGAAAAAAGGTTAATTAAGCTTGAGTTATTTTGAAATTGAGATTTTTAGGTTAATTTAAAAAGGAGTTTTTATTTTATTTTAAATAAAATGAAGAAAAGTTAATTAAAACTAAAATGTTTTTGTTATTTTTATTTTTATTAGAAAAACCTAAATTAAAATCTAAAATTAATATTTTTTTATTTTCATAAAATTAATTTTTTATTTATTTAAATATTTTTCAGATCTTTTAAAATTATGTTTGTTTGTTAGTTGTTAGTATTATTTAAATATTACAAAATAAAATAAAACAAAAAAAGTTGAAAAAGAAATAAATAAATAAAAAAGGAAAAAAGTGGGTTGGGCTGGGTGATAAAATCCCAGACCCAAACGCGGTTAATATAATGAGAGGGGGGAGACAAGGGTTTGTAAACTCTAAAATCAAGAGGCCAAACGCCCCCCCCCCCCCCCTTTTGTTCTCTGAACTTTCTCTATTCCTCCTGCGTTCTTCACACGATACTTTTTCTTCTTCTTCTCTGAACTTCTTCTCCCACGGTTTATCTCCTTCTTCTTCTACCTTTTAGCTTTGCTGCAAAAACACAAAAAACAACAAAAATATTAAAAGGGACTCTTAAGGTGTGGGATTTGCGGTTTAATTGGCAACGATGATGAAGAATCGGAGAAGGAATGGATTTTCCTTCGATTTCTTCTGAGTCCCTGCGTGGACATGGAAACTTGTGACAGTTCATTGATGTTGATTTATTGTGATGGCTTCGCGAGCTTGTGGGTTTCAAACTGATTTTGTGATGAACGTGGATGTTGTTCGGTTTTATGGTGGTTTTTGGTTTTACAAACTGGTTTTTGTGATTGGTTCGTGATTTCTGATGGTGGTGGGTTTACTGATTTATGGCTTTTGGGGTTGTGATGAACTTGGTTCTGAGCCTCTGAGGTTTTTTTTTTCGTGATTTTCGGATCTCTTCCTGAGATGGTTTTGACGGTTTTGTTTGTGGACAGTGATGATTTTTTCGATTTTTTTCCGCACCCTTTGATGTTCTTCTAACTTCTTCTTATATAGCTTTTGATCTGACCTGATCAGAAGGAAGTCAGTGACTTGCCACGCGCCGTTGACCTGCCGCCTGTTCACCGGGGGTATGGAAGAGGAGGGGGCGTACCTGCAAGACACTCTGATGCCAAAGTAAGCAATGGACCAGAGTGAGAGCAAATATAGAAGAGAGATAGAGAATTGAATACCTGACCCTCTGGTGAAAGAGGGTATTTATAGTGAGACCCCAGCGCAGGGCCAACGGTCATTTGTGTTGGGCTGGATGGCCAGGCCCAACCCAAGTGACTGCTAGAGCTTACGTGGCGTAGTGAAGACCAGGACATGGTCTTCGCCCTAGATCAACTGTCCCGTGATCTCCGGAAGGTGGGTTGACCAGCTCTTTCGGAGGTGGGTAGTTGGCTGATGACGTGCCCCCGCGGAGAGGGCACGTGGAGGACACGTTGTTCTGCCCAACGGGGAAGGGACTCCTGCCCGACGATTGAGATGCTCTGCCTGGCGAGGGCAGTGTCTGGTCGACAGAGATCTCGTGCCCGACGCCGCCCTGTTGGGATGGTTTGGGGCCTTCCCCATATATAGTTGGGTTGGGCTTGTCTGGACAAGTCTGACCCCATTCCAGAACATCTTTGATTTTCGAAAATGAAATGAAGGAAATTTTAAAGATTTTCCTTTTTTAGAATAACATGTTTTGACATGTTTGTGATTCCTTCCATTTTTGTTTTGGGGGTTGTTGATATGATTCCATTTTCGGATGATGCTTAATGATGGTGATAACTTTCCATTTTCGGATTTTTGGTTTATTGATGATATTTCTTCTTTTGTTTTTTGCTTTTGACGGTTGTGTTATTTGCTGTCATTTTTGGATTGGGCCGTTGGAGCTTATTTTGGAAATATTTGGACCGTGTTTAGCCTGGGAGGAAATCCATTTTCTTTTTTTTTTCCATTCTTCTTTCATGGACGGGAACAGATGCTGCCTTGGTCCTTAGAATATGCTGTTAGGAACGGAAGTTTGGTAGCAACTCCATGTTGCCCTTCCGGATTAAAAGAAACCCAATGATGATCTTGAATATGAGGGCTTAACAAAAAACTCAATGTCCTTAAAATTGTTTATAATTTTAACCTTTTAACATTGTTTCATTGTTTTGCAGGTCTTAAGCAAGTTATGGAGCTTGAAGATAAAACTTTGAAGATTTCATAGTCTTAGGATTTAGGATTAGGACTTGTAACATGAATCCAAAAAATTTGTAATCTTGAATATTATTTGTGCAGACTTGGATTTTGTATGTAAAAGGATTCAGACTTGAAATAGAAATGTGAACTCAGAATCTTGAAATGGAAATGTGAACTTAATTAATCTCGACTTTGCCTTTTGTGCTCAATCAAACTTTTAACTTCTCCATTTTGGCTTGAGTTCTACAATCTCTAAAAATTAACTCCTTATGAAAGCATATGAATCTTGTACTTAAATGGAATGCCAAAAGATCCTTCTGAATCAAGAACTCTTAACAAATATATGGCATAATTCTATTTGGAATTCTGATATGAGGTCTCTTTAGAGTTGCAACTTGAATATAAAACTCAAAATTGAATTTGTGGCAAGTTCAATGAATATTTGCGAAGAAGTAGATTCTACGTCTCAATTTGAAGTTTGCTTGTCTAAATTCGAATCCGTCCACATTCAACATTCCAATTTGTACTCAGTTCTTAAACCAAAATTTTTGAAATTCAACGGATAGGAGACCTTAATCTTTCTTGGGAAATCTCTGAGAAACTTTGAGGGGCAAGACTTGTATTGACTGAGAGGTCTGCAGGAAATAAGAGGTGCATGTAAAGCTTTCATAATTTTCTTCAAACTTTCAACATCGAACCTAACTTCACAACATAAAACAGACAAACTGGTTAAACGGTTAGTCAGAATGAAAGATGGACCAAAATGAAATGTAAATGTTCACTAAATCTAAGGGTAAAATTTGGGGTGCGATAGTTGCCCCTATTTAAATAACTTCACCGGATGATTTGAGCGATGAAGCTCGAGAAATCATGGTGAAAGGGATTTAAATATAGATAACCAATTTTTTTTCCCCTTAGATGCAGTGATATGCAATGCTACGGACAAACGAGACTAAACTAAAAATGTTGACAATGCTATAAATCTAATATGATGTGTATGATGGAAATGATAAATGCAAAAATGCAGACGAACACCAACACATGGGAAAACGCAATGAGTAACCACTCACTGGGGAAGATAACGCACTGGGGAACAGTATGAAACTGGGAAATCTAAAGTGATGGGCCAACAGGTTTAAGCATGACCAGTTGACACTTTAGAAAGAAAGCAAGAAGAGGTCCTTAATGGAGATGACACCGGCGAGACGGCCTCCACTGGGGAAATATCCAGAGTAGTTACTCAATAGGTTTACGCATGATCGCTGACACTCTAGGATAAAAGGTAAAATAGGATCCACGTGGCAGTAGGATCAGGTAAACAAAAAATGCTGGAGTCTTCAGGCAAGAATAACATCCAAGCTTTTGGAAATTGCTTAAGCGAAGAGATCAAACGAGATCTTCAGGAACCATAAGAAAAGATACATGGTAATAACTCTGCTGTATGCCAAAATAAATGGACTTCCATGGTGACTTGCCCTGATAAGCTTCTCGAGAGAGACTGTCACTTATCGCTGAAAGGGACTTACATGCTAAAACTGGATAAGCTTCTCAAATAAAGAGACTGCCACTTATCTGAAAATATAACAATGATAAGCTTCTCATGGGAGACTGCCACTTATCTGGGGATACAGATAAAATGATAAGCTTCTCGGGAGAGACTGCCACTTATCTGGAAAAGGCAATGGAAAACAAGCTTCTCAAGGGAGATGGCTACTTGTCTGGAAATAGGATAAGCTTCTCAGGCAAGACTGCAACTTATCGGTGCTGTAAAATGGTAGTGATAAGCTTCACGGGTGAGACTGTCGCTTACATAGGGAGCAAAGATACAATGATAAGCTTCTCGGGTGGGACTGCCACTTATCTGCAAAGATAGCAATGATAAGCTTCTCAGGCGAGACTGTGACTTATCTGGTAGGTAATCTGATGAAACGATAAGCTTCTCCGGAGAGACTGCCAATTATCTTGGGGCAAAATATGATAAAAATATGATAAGCTTCTCTGGAGAGACTGCCACTTATCAGCAATGTAAAAGGCTCTTCTTGATAGATGGTGCAAAATAAATGCACGTCCAGGTAGGTTCGGCGACCGATGGGGACCGAAGTTCAATCTAGAGTCGATCTAGAAAGAAACTGTCAAACAAGACTCCATTGAGGAAATGAACTCAAGTGGGGATTTATCTTATACAGACACAGAAAAGATAACTGAAATAACCATCATCCACGAGGGTTGAACTCTATGGGGAAACTGAAAATAGTAGGTATTTTATGCTTAAGGTTGACGACTCTATTTGGAGAGAACGGACAAACCCAGTTACTTGGCAGTAACCACAGCCAAAGTAACGACAAAAGACAACAAGGATAGCAAACATGCAAATGCTAATGCGTATGTCAATGCATATGTCTATGAAAATGCAATGGGTATGTTTATGCTCATGCTGACAAAATCGACAAGAGGAGGAAACGGGAGATGAAATAAGCATCTCGACGAGGATACCCGGCGACCTCTACAAAAGTACATCTATCAAGGGATAGGAATGTTGATGGTGGAACTAAATCTTGCTTCAAAGTTCCAAATTCTCTGGGGAGAGAAAAACATTCCACTTGGGGATATGATATCATGACTTCACTGGAGGGATTTCCATAATGAATCTGAATTCTTTCAAAGAGGACCTGTTCATTGGAAGAGTCATCTTAGGATTAGAGACTTTCGGGGATACAATAAATATCCGCTTCATTGGAGAAGTGTGGAGCTAGGCAGCTTCCTGGAGAAAGTGTAGCAACTTCCTGAGGAAAGTACATCAAACTTCCAGGGGAAAGTACGTCAAACTTCCAGGGGAAAGTACATTAACTTCCTTGGGGAAAGTATGGCAACTTCCCTGGGGAACATTTCCTGAGGAAAGTATAGCAACTTCAGTGAGGAAAAGATGATTCCACTGTGGAGTGGGTGAAGGAAGGAAAACACTGAGAAGGGGGGTTGAATAAGGGTTTTCAAAAATAAATAAGGCAATAAAAATAACAGGTATTTTTATACTGGTTCGTTTAAACTCAAACTACTCCAATCCACCCGGCCAAGGTGATTTTGCCTCTTTCAAAAGAGGACTTAATCCAATAATCAAAAGCTGATTACAATCTTTTACTAAGACAAACTTGTCTTAGTCTTCTCGAGAATACTGACCACAACTTGGTCTCTCAAGGATATTTTACAAAGTAATACAATAAAGTGTGTTTAAGTGCTTCTTAGAAAAGCTTTTTTACAACAGTGATTTAACACAAATGAAGATCAATGAAACTTCCTATTTACTAATATGAAGTTGACTTGGAAGTGATAGCAAAGTAGGATTTTCTTTTCAGCAAAAATATGTTCGTTGTAGAATAATGTTGTATATCTGTTTGAATTGTTGTTGAAGACTTGTTTAAATACACCCATTTCTCAAATAGCGTGCAAATGCTTTTTTGTCTTCTTTGACTGTTTCTTTCCAAGAGAGGAATGTTCAAAGATATCCTTTTTGTTATGAAAACTTGTCCCATACACAAAAGAGGAATAATGCCGTTGGAAGTAGACAATGAATTTGGCAACGAATCTTTCTTGATCAGCAACTTTTTAAATGAACGGATATGGAAATATTTCCTGCATTAGATCCTATGATGATGTTCCATTTTCTTCTTATCAGAGTAACTCTCTTCCAGAGTTCTGATGATGTTCCATTTTCTTCTAATCAGAGTAACTCTCTTCTAGAGTTCTAATGATGTTCCATTTTCTTCTTATCGGAGTAACTTTCTTCTAGAGTTCTGCAGCTTAGTGCTAGCGTGATTGTTTTAACAAACTGGTCATCCAGATGAGCCCTTTAGATCAGAGCAGATCTTCGCTCTTACATGTTATCCAAATGTATCACTTTGTTACTAACATTTCAGAGCCTTACGTGTTTTGATTCTCAGAGCCTCTACAGCTGCAGTATTAAGTTTAGTACGCTCAGAGTTTTCTGAATCTTTGCTTTATACTCTACGCTCAAAGCCTTCTGTAGCTTCGCTTTTTACCAAACGCTCAGAGCATCTGTGTTGTACCCCAAAATTTGCCCAACCTGTTCTTACCTGGTTTATGTCTCATTGCATTAACATTTGCATAGTTATACCATTTGCATATCATGGTATGATTCATATAGAAGGGGATCAAGTGTGATTCTTATCAAGAGAAGCCTAGCAAGAGGTCTCATTCAAGATTGAGAAGTTGTCAAAGTCATCAGGAGGTGGTTTGAGTGCCTAAGAGTTTAGATGTTTGACTGTGAATCTTCTCCTAACTTGAGGATCAACTGAAGACCATCAGAGGGTTGTGAAGTGTTGAATGTGAGAAGAGGATGTGTATGGATCTCATAGAATGCCTAGAGGGCCATGGGAGAGTTTAATCAAGTCATTGTGTCAATTGCAAGAGCCACAGTTGAGGTGCAAGCAATTAGGGTTTCATCTGGGTTAATCCTAAGTTAACTGGGCAATTGAAGAATATCAAAGCCTATTTTTAGGTCATGGAGTTCATGAAATGATATGATGAGACATTTGTGGTGTTGCGCCAAGATCAAATCAAGAAGAATCAAAAGTGTGGGAAGTTGCTAAATTAGGGTTTCAATGTAAAATCCCCTGTTTAGTGCCTAACTTCAAGACCACATAAGTCAAGATACAAGTTTCAAATGGATCTTTGGCCAACATGAAACTTGTATAGCATCTCAATAACTTTAATTTGAGTACTATAAATCTTCAAGGGGGTTTATAGATCTCAAGTTATGATCCAGACAAGTTACAAGTCCTCAGATGCCTCTGAAATTTGTCTGTGAAAATCATCTGACTTCAAAGCTATTTTTGACCTAGAAGGAGGTTTCACCTGAACGTTTGGCCAACATGGAAGTTGTTCCTCATGATCTTATCTTTCTAAATTGTACTAGAAGTATTCCATCTTATTTGTAGAACTCAAGTTATGAGGTTTACAAGTCAGGGGTATTTTGGGAAAGTGAGATTATAGGTCATTTTCAATCATAGGTCAAAATCTCCAACTTGCACTTGTCAAATGGATTTTTGTTCAACATGAAAGTTGTTCAAAATGGAATTTTTAGGCTAGCCAAATAGTCATGATGGATTGATTGGGCTCATAGCAAGACTTGGTTTGAAATGGTTTGAACAAGGAAGATTTTCAAATGGATTAAGGAGGGAAAATTGATTTTTTGAGTTAAAGGACCAAAACATGTCAAGTAACTACATTTTTTGAATGGAAATTGAATTCTAAGCACTTTGGCATTAGCAGAATTTTGAGTTCAAGCCAAGTTTTAGGAGTTGTCATATGTTTACTTCAAATGCAAGTTACATAGCCAATTCATTCCACAATGCAATTCAGGCTGTGTTATGATTCAATTTCGCTCACCAAGTGTTTTGCAAGCTGATAGAACTTTCTGGAACAAGCTGTGAGCAAGCATACACGACTGTTGCATTGAAATTTCAAGAGAAAAAACCAGAAATTGCAATTGGCTGGATTGAGCCTCAAATTGAATTCAAAAGCCCATGGAAACATTCTATATATTCATTGGATTGATTTCAGATCAATTTTGGAACCATTTTCGTGCCAGAAAGCTGAAGTTGCAGTTGAGTTTTCAAGAGGAGCAAATGAAATCGAGTTTTCAGTTTGGAGCAAGATCAAAGAAAATTGAAGGTTGCAAATTCTTCCTAGTGCATCATTGAACGTATCTGGAGAGTTTTGAAGGGAGAATCAAGCTCCAAGTGCCTCTGTTACTAGATCTACAACAGGTTAGTAACTTTCAAAATTCTGCATGATTTAGCATGAGATAGTTAGATTTGAACTTGTGGTTAGGATCTAGGCAAGATGTAGATCGTTTTAGGATCAATTTGGAGACATTTGATGATGGTTGATCATGACATAGTAATTCTGTTTGGATTCGAATCTCTTGATTCATGAGGAGTTAGAGCAAATTGATTAGATCAGGATGATCAGTGTAGCATGAGGATGAATTCTATAGTCTTATATTTGGCAATTGATGATGTTTGATCTGGATGTTATTTCTGAACATTGCTTCGTGTTTTAAAATCTATTGAGAGTTGGATAATTTGAGTAGGAGATTTGAGATCCTGATGAAATTCTGAGTAAGATTGATATAAGGATTGTTGTTTTTGGACACCTGTAACCATTGCCTCGCCGGAGAAGACAATCGGAGTCTTCTCCGGCCACCACACTAAGTCTCACTCTGTTTGGTCTTTGATTTGGAGAAGACGAGCTTGGAACCATCAGATCAAGCCTTGACCGAAGACTCTTCCACGTATCCAATTGCCACATTTTATTTTATTTTGGTTGACTTCTGAGTGATGAAACGATGTAGTTTCATTAATTGATGTGGACACGCTCCTGGCTCTTGGATCAGCTGACTGGTCACCACATCCATTGGCTCATGTTTTATTTCAGAGTTTGATTTCTTTATTTCATTTTTGATTATTTTAAATGCATTATTGATTCAAAAAATCACAATAAATTCAATTTTGATCCAAAAATTATTTTAAAAATATCTCCATGATCTTGAGAGAATTTGTGATTTTCTGAAATCAATAAAATGCATTTTCATGCATTTTTCAATTTAATTTTTCTTATTTTGTTTAATTCTTTAATATTTGCATTTTTTATCATCTGTCTTGTTGAATTTTGTTCTTCCAATTGGTGATGAATTTGGCTTTGGTTTTTTAGTATGTTTTAGGGTAGATATTCATGTTCCCTTAGGATTTTTGTTAGAATTTTAGGACAACTTTAGGTTCTGTTTTAGGCGTTGATATTAGAGCCTTCCCAAACTTGTGGATCACCTTGATACCCTTCAATTTAGAAATTATTTAGGTGACTTAGAAGTTGAATTAGGCTTTAATATTTTAACCCTAGGTTGTTCAAACATGCATGTTCCCCTAGGAAATTTATTAGAATTTTACAACTTTTTTTTTTCTATTTTAGTTTTATTTTGCAAGTTGCTTGTGCTTGTGGTGTTCTATCTTGAGTGCTCTTGTTTGTTTGGTCTTGTTGGTGACTTTGGAGCTGGATTTGCTTGGGTTCCTTCTTGGGAGGTCTCCTAGATTTGGTGTAGCTGCTGTGGCTTGAAGATTGGAGCTGGGAGTTGAAGCTTTCTTCTCTTTTAGGAGCTTTTTTAGGAGCTTAGGAAATTAGGGTTTTAGGAAAAGCCATTAGAACTAGTTTTGATTCTTTCATCAAGCATAGAATGCATTGTGTGCTTCTATTCTACCCAATGATGTAAAGTCCTCCTAGGGAAACTTCATCTCTCCTTTGGAGGGATGTGTGGTATGCCCATAGTTGAGTAGAACTTTGAGGATGCCTTTCCATTTCAATGTTGGTACTTGGTGATTTCCTTTGGTTTTCATTTGGTTCTCAACATTGCAACCTTGATCTTAGTGATTAATCCTTTGCTTAGAGTGTGCTTGCTAGAGCTTTAAGATGAAGTTTGATGAAGCTTGAAGATAGAAGCTAGCTTGAAAATGAAACCATTTTGCTGTCAACTTTGTTGTCAAGAGGATTTGCTGTTTAGAGCTGCTGCTGTTGAGTATTGAAGTTGCTGTCTGCTGAAGACTGTTGCTGCTGCTTGGGCTGCTTTCTCTGTTTCTTTTCTTTGTTGTATTGTTTGTTTACTTGTGTTGATTACCTCTAGGTTTGAGGTGGAGCTTGCCTCATCTTGCCTGTTGTTTTCTTAGGTTTGAGGTTGAGCCGGACTCCCTTGCCTCGCTTGTACTGTTGCATAGCATGCATTTTACTGTTTACTGCTTGCTTTCTTTTGCTGTTTTTCCTAGGATCTCTGATTTCCTCTGTGCAAGAGGGAATTATGACAGACATTAGGTTTTGACCCATGCATGATAACTGTAAGTAGATTCCCTTTCAACCATAGTTTTAGGGCGTCTTTCTCTTCTCATCTCAAAACAATTCAAAAACACAGTAATAAGGTTAATTGAAGTCGTACGTTATGAGCCTTAAGCTATCTGGGAAAAGGTTGGTGGAGGGTCTCTCTCCAGTAATCTGGATGTTAGTGTGGTACCCTTTGGGTGACATACAAAGCGTTCACTCCTGGGTCATAGTCTCTAGTGCGACTGAGATTGCAAACATCCTAAAAAAACAGTTCTTTCGTAAAAAAAACTCAAACAAACATTCAAACTCTATTTTTGTCCTCTTGGACCCTTAATTTAGAAACCCTTTCATAAGGAGATAAAAAACTGTCAGACAAACTTGTGTCTTCTGTAACCCGAACTACGTTTGCTCTGATCTTTCATGTCGTATGAAAGTACGTAGGCACGAGATGCGATATCTCGGCGAGCAACCTTCCCCCCTTAACCCGTAGTTAGGCGAACTACGTTGACTCTGATTTCTCGTTCCAGACGGGAATACGTAGGCATAAAGTGCGATACTTTGCCGAGTCATTTTCATTTTCTTTTTAACCCAAACCTTTAGAGTAGATAGATAAACACACCCTTAGATAGAAAACAAGCATAGATCCCGTCGAGTACGACGGACGTGAGGGGTGCTAATACCTTCCCCTTGCGTAACCGACTCCCGAATCCAGGATTTGGTTGCGATGACCATTCCTTTCCCTCTTTGCGTTAGGTTTACTCTGAGCGTTTCCTTTCCCTCTTGTGGAATAAATAACGCACGGTGGCGACTCTTCTGTCATAGCCGACGCCGATTTTCGCAGTAGCGACAACTGGCGACTCTGCTGGGGATTCCAACAATTCCCTATGCGAGTCAATCCTAGCGCTTGTTTTCCCGTTTGGGGTTTTATATGTATTTATCTTTCTGTCTTTACTTTCAGTACTATATATTATTGTTATTGTGTTGTAGGTAGAGGGTTAGTTTGAGAGATAAGCCGGACCTGGGCTTGAGTGCACATAGACTTAGAAGTAGAGAGTAGTGGTTAGCCTGCTTGCTTTGCTCGCACCAGCTAGCTACGAAATTTACACTCAGACGAGATTCTCTTTGATGGCATCTTGCCTGGCCCTTTGGGCTCGACAGGTTGTACGATTTGAGGGTTGTCGACTCTAGGAACCTATCATTTGGGATTCGGCTAAGTGAGGCCTCTTCAAGGGATGATGATGCCACACCTTCTGGGAATCGTATGATCGCTCTTGAAAGTCTGTGATGCTGATGACCGTATAGGATGTCGTACCTTGTCTGCGAGTTAAGTACATGCCTGTGAGGGGTAGGTGGGTCTTTTTGCAGGAAAACTCTGGCCTCAGAACACCTGGTTTGTCTCTGTCAGTGAGAATTGGTTATGAGGGTTATTTTGTGGTTGGTTTGGTTTGAGGAGAAGATCTGATTGGTTCTCAAGCTGCAGTACAGCACAACACAGTTCTTCATCATTGCACTTGATCCCCTGTTTGCATATGCATTTGCATTTCCATGTTTGCATTTCATTAACGTGTATTTATGTTGCAGGTGTGCTTTTTCCCCTCAGATTCTAGTGTTCTTCTTGCAAGACATGGAGTCCATGAAGAGGACAGTTGCTTACAGGTTGCCTTCTCCAGATATCAGTTCCTTATTGCAGTTGGTTGCTCTAGCAGATCAGAGAGTGAGGGCTGAGTTTAGAGAGTCTTATGGGAAGCTGCTTAGTTTGTTGTACAGACCTTCTATGTTTGAGATGACTGGATTGTATACCTTGATGCAGTTTTACGAGCCTCAGTTGAGATGTTTCTTGTTCCCTGATTTTATTTTGGCTCCTACTTTGGAGGAGTATTCTGATATGCTGGGAGTTCCTGTGTTAGATCAGATGCCTTTTGTTCATGAGGATGTTGAGCCTGAGTTGGCTACGCTTGCTGAGATTGTCAGTTTAGATGCTTCTGAGTTCCCCGGAGGTTTGGTCAAGCTGAATGGAGCTTATGGTTTTCATCTTTCTTGCTTGGTTGAGAAGGCTACACAGTGTACGAAGGATGGATGTTGGATTGTCTTCAGTGCTATTCTGGCTGTTTGCATTTATGGGATTGTATTGTTCCCTAACTTGCCTAATTTTGTTGACTCAGATGCTTTCTTTATTCTTGCCTCGAAGAATCCGGTGCCTACTCTCTTGGGTGACGTTTATCATTCTATTCACTATAAGAATGAGAAGCGTCGGGGAAAGAATGTTTCTTGTTGTGTACCTCTTCTATACAGGTGGTTTCAGGGACATCTTTCTAAGAAGGGACCTTTCATTGATACTGCTGGTACGTTAGATTGGTCTTCCCGATTGATGGGATTGTGTGCTGAGAACATTGTTTGGTTTAATCAGAACCTGCTCGGAGTGAATATTATATATAGTTGCAGTGGCTTTCCGAACGTTCCTTTGATTGGACGAAAAGGTTGTATTAACTATAACCCTTCTCTGCTTGTGAGACAGTTTGGCTATGCTTTGAGGGACTCTCCGGTTGAAGACGAGATACATGAATCTCTGTATCTCACGGGTTTATTAGACGGAGATGTTTTGGTCCGATTGAGACATGCTTGGGGTAATATTCACAGAAGAGGGAAGACATTGCTTGGCAAGAGTGATAGTCGAGCTTATAATCCTTATCGGCTCTGGATCCATGAGAGAGTTAGGGCTTCTTTGATGCCATATCCTGCTGCAGAGCCTTTGTGTCTTCCGGTGATTGAGGAACCTACTTCAGTAGAGATTGAGAAGTATAACAAGCTGCTGGCTGAAAAGGAAGAGTTGCAGAGAGCAAATGAAGAGCTAAAGAAAGATATTTTCCAGCTTCGGCATGAGAAGAATGAGGCAACCTTCACTTTGAAGAAGCAGACTGAGATGATTAATAGGTTGGGTTCAGATTTGACTGAAGAGACCAGCAGGAGAGAGAAGGTGGGAGTAGCCCTGAATGGTGTTAGTAGTGTGCTTGCTACTAAGAAAGAGCTTCTGAACAAGGCTTATTCTCGACTTTCCAAATGGGAATTTTTGTGGAATGCCACGTTTACTAGCCGGAAGGAGCGTGAAGATGAGTTGAAGCTTCAGATTTCCCAGTTAGAGGAGCAGCTCAACGCTAAGGATGCAAAGATTGCTGAAGAGGCATCTCTTAGACGTGACACTGAGTCTAGAGTAAGCAGCATGGTCAAAGAAACTAGAGGTTGTGAATTGAAAGCTGGCTTCAAAAGATGCAGGCTTGATGAGTGTTTTGGCAGGGGAGCCTGTGTAGAGGACGCCAATAAGCTGAGATCCACTATTGAGCGATACGCATTACTGATACAGGAACTAATCTCCAGACCAGGTCATCCGGAGACGTTGAGGCTATTGGAAGATGTTCGGGCGTGCCATCCGTCCTGATTTATCTTTGCTTTTCTCTTGTTATTCGTACTTGTATTTTGACCATCGCCAGGCTTGTTGGCCGAGGTTTTTTCAGTTGTATTCAGTTGTAGCTTTGTACTCTGCCTCTTGGCATTTGTTTATGTATGAGGTTTCTGATTCTGCGCTTGCTTACTTGGGACTACATTATCGTTATGGCTTCTTCTCCGGAACTAGAATCAGGGGGGAAATTAACCTGTTGCATATTTACACGTGTGCATTTGCATATTCATATTGCATGGCAGGTACTTTTTGAGCTTGAATCTTATCTCCTGCATCTTACAGGTTGTTTCAAGATTGACGAACAGAGAACTCACCGGTACGCTACAAGAAGCAACAGTAAGAAGATCATGGATCAAGTACAGTCTGAGATGCAGGAGATCTGGGATAGGTTGGCCCAATTCATGCAGACAATGGAGGCTGTGGCTAAAGGCCAGAAACATCGTCAAACTCTGGTGCAACCGCTGCTGGCGCGAGCGGCTGGTAATATTGAATACAACTCTGTTCATGTTGAGACTCCTCGCAGGGATGAAGTGATACCAAATTCTGGTGAGAATGGTACTGGCAACGGCAACGGCAACGCTGGTAACAGAAATGCTGATAATGTTAATGGGAACGTGGAAACCAACAGGAATGTTGGTATCAATACTGGTTTCGGTGACAACAATCAGGGTCTTGGCTTTGGCAATCGGGATGGCAATGATGGCTTTAATAATCAGGGCCTCGGCAATGGAGGGTTTGGTGATAACAATCAAGGTTTTGGTAATAATGGCTATGGCAATGCTGGGTTTGGCAATGTGAATACCAATGGTACTGGGTGAAGGTGAGATAATACTTAGAAAGGGGGGGATTAAATAAGTATGGAAAAT
Organism: Lathyrus sativus; assembly: GCA_963859935.3. Taxonomy (NCBI): domain Eukaryota; kingdom Viridiplantae; phylum Streptophyta; class Magnoliopsida; order Fabales; family Fabaceae; genus Lathyrus; species Lathyrus sativus. The sequence goes on from OZ012735.1 coordinate 808,850,227, forward strand.
TAAGACTTGAAAATAATCACACAATTATTTTTATCCTGGTTCGTTTAACAACTACTCCAGTCCACCCTTCCAGAGTGATTTGCCTTTCTCAACAAGGACTTAATCCACTATTAAATCAAACTGATTACAATAGTATCACCTAAGAACAACAGTTCTTAGTCTTCTCAAGAGCTACTGATTCTAACTGAATCCTCTTAAGGAATATCCTTTACAATCAATGTAAATTAAATACAAGAGTTTTTAATGCTTCTATAAAGCTTTAATCACAACAGTGATTTTTCTCTTAAGTTTAAGTACAATGAGATTTTATGAAGAATAAGAATGAGAGCTTTTAGAATATTATGATTTCTTTTCAGCAAGCGTGTAGCACTGAAGAATGAAGTGAAGATCTCCTTTTATAGGCAGCTGAATCATGCAAGCTGAACATTGAAAAGAGAGTCCCAAAAGTTCTGAGCCTTTTTGTCTTCACATCAACTGACCTTTCCTTGAAATAGATGGCACAGAAAAATCCTTTTTGTCTGTGTAAGTGTGTCTAGCACAAATGAGGAAAGAGACGTTGAATAGTTCCAACGGATATATTCTTGAAAATACTTCTTCAGTTTCAGCAAGTTCTTCAGAGTCTGAATGGATCAGAGTCTTCTAATGAGATTCAGAACTATGTTGTATCAGAGTCTTCTGCAGCGTGTGTGCTTCTAGTGTGTTGATCATCAGAGCATTTTGACACAGAACTTCAGTACTTGGCAGCGTAGGTACTTTCAGAAACTTCTGTAGACTAATGCTTTGAGAAACTCTTCAATCAATATTCTTCTATACTTCTGATGCTTCAGCTTCAGATGCTTCTGACTATCTTCAGATGCTTCTGACTCAGAATGTTCTGGAGCTTCTTTCTTTAGATCCTTCTGGAGACTACGCTCAGGATCTTCTGTGAGGAGCAAACAGATTCTTCTGTAAGGTGCATCTGGCGCTTCAGAGTCAGAATAACTTCTTGTATTCAAGGCAGATTTGCTTCTAGAGAGTTAATATAATTTCAATCTGCAGTAAAACTCTCAAACAAATTTTAGAGTATATAATTCTTAAATATAAATTTCCTAACAGTTATCATCAAAACAAAGAGTAATTATTAAGAACCAATCTGTGTTCTAACACTGGGATGGGTCCTTTCAATACTGGTTTTGGGAAAGTGGCTGCTAATCAAGAGCTTGGCAATCTGAGGTATGATCCCAGGTTCTTCCAAAGTGGTCATGGTCATGGTCGTAATGCTGCTTATGACGGATATGGTAATGAGGGTCCATACTGGAATAGAGATCGTCAGGAAGATGCCTTTTCTGGGCAAGGCATGGGTTTTGAGGGTCCCACTGATAATGATCGGAGGATTAAAATGCTGGAAGAGCAGATAAGAGGTATAGCCAATCAAAATTCTGCAGGTTTGGACATGGCTACCATGGGGCTGGTTCCTGGGCTGAGGGTGCCATTGAAGTTCAAAGCTCCCACTTTCGATAAATATAAAGGGGATACATGCCCACGGGTTCATGTGTGTTCATATTACCGAAGGATGTCTGCTTACTCTGATGATGAGAAGATGCTTATGCATTTTTTCCAAGATAGTTTGTCAGGACCATCGTTGGAATGGTACATGGGACTAGAGCCTGCACAGATCGGAAGTTGGAAAGAATTGGCTGATGCTTTCGTCAGACACTACCAATACAATAGTGACCTTGCACCAAATAGGGTTCAGCTTCAGAGTCTTTCACAGAAGAACGGGGAATGTTTCAAGGAATATGCTCAGCGTTGGCGGGATCTGGCGGCAAGGGTCCACCCCCCTATGGTTGAAAGGGAATTGATTGATATTTTTGTTGGAACATTCTCTGGGATGTATTATGATAAATTGCTCAATTACTCGATGGGTAGTTTCTCTGACATGATACTCATGGGAGAACAAATTGAAAACGGCATCAAAATTGGTAAGATTCAAGCTAGTGAATCGACCTCAGCTGGAGGTGCAAAAAAGGTCTTTGGTGGTAAAAGACAAGGAGACGCCAGTGCAGTGTGTGGTGGTCGAGGACGAGGTAGAGGTAGGAATCAGTATATTCAACAACAGGTTGCTAGTGTGACAATCCCTATACCATAACAACGACAACAATCACAACAGCAGCAGCAGCAACAACAAAGGTAGAATCCTGCTCAGAGAAGGATCCAGAATGGGAAGCCAAATAGGGTATTTGATACACCTCCGTCAACGTATGCAGAACTGCTTCAGACGCTGTTAAGTTTGAATCTGGTTGAGAAGAGAACGTTGGACCCACCCACGGGAGCACTCCCTTACGGGTATGATACTAGTAAGCAGTGTGAATTTCATTCTGGGGGACCCGGACATGATATCGAGAGTTGTCATGCTTTTAAGAACAAAGTCCAAGATTTGATTGATAGTAAAGTCGTTAAATTCAGTCAGGATGGTCCCAACATTGTACAGAAACCAATGCCGAATCATGGAGCGAATGCTGTTCTGACAGAGGAGGATTTGGATTTGGTTATGGACGTAAATGATCTGAAGACGCCTTTAAGCTATGTTAAAAGCAGATTGTTGAAAGGAGGGGTCTTCCCTGGATGTGATGAGTACTGTTTGGATTGTTGGACCCGACCAGAGGGCTGTATTGATTTGAAAAGAGGTATTCAGGCCATGATTGATGAGGGAACTTTATAGTTTGACCGCACTGCTGTTGAGAAACCTGGTGAGGTAACATGTGAAAAGCAGGGTGAGGTCGCAACATTTACAATTCCATGAAAGACTATTACGATATCAGCGCCCGCCAAGCGGCCAACTATCACTATAATAAAAGCAGGACCCGTTCCTTATGAGAGTACGAAAGCCATTCCATGGAATTATGGGTTGGAAGTTTTTTGCAACGGGGAAAAGATTAATGTGGATAGCCAGCCAGCAGAGGCAGTGGACAGTATTGTTGAAGCGGGAGGCATGACCCGCAGTGGTAGAATCTTCACTTCACCTGAAATCGAGGCTGAAAGAATTGCTAGAGGCAAAGCCAAAGTGAATGAAGAAGGACCTTCCCAGTCAAAAGAGAAGGAAACATCGGTCAAGGATGTAGAAGAGTTTATGAGGTTGATTCGCAAAAGTGACTATAAGATTGTGGAGCACTTGCAGTAGACGCCCTCCAAAATTTCAATACTATCATTGTTGCTTTGTTCCGAGGCCCATCGGAATGCCTTGTTAAAAATCTTAGACACGTCTTTTGTACCTCAGGAAGTAACTGTTAATCAGCTGGAGGGGGTACTGGCGCATGTGAATGCCGGCCACAGCCTGGGATTTACTGATTTTGATTTGACGCCTAGAGGTCGGGATCTTAATATGGCTTTGCACATTTCAGTGGAATGTCGGGGCACTGTTATGTCGCATGTTCTTGTAGACACCGGATCATCTTTGAATGTGTTGCCAAAGAAGGCTATGATGAAGCTAGATGTCCGGGGAATCGTATGTACGCCAAGTGATTTGGTCGTGAGGGCTTTTGATGGGACCAGAAGATCGGTGTTTGGGTCCATAACCTTGCCACTCCAGGTCGGGCCGGAAGTGTTTGACACTGTGTTCTACATCATGGACATACATCCAGCTTACAGTTGTTTACTTGGGCGACCATGGATACATTCTGCAGGGGCTGTGACGTCCATGCTGCATCAGAAGCTTAAATACATGGTTGGTGACAGTGTTGTTACTATTTGTGGAGAGGAGGACATTCTGGTTAGTTATCTTTCGTCATTCAAGTACGTCGAAGTGGATGGGGAGATCCATGAGACGCCATGCCAAGCCTTCGAGGGGTTGCAGATCAAGGACAAGTCTCATGTTCCCATCAAAGGGCCAGAGGTGGCCATGTCTTTGTACAAAGACGCTCAGACAGTGGTTCAGGCTGGAGAAACCAAAAGATGGGGCCAAGTCTTAGAGATTCCTGTCAAGATGGACAAGTTTGGATTGGGGTATCGCTCGACGTCGTCACCTTCCGCATCAGGCATGCCAAAGTTCAAAGGACCAGTGGTGATCACTCCAGGTGGGGTCTGTTATGAAACGATCAATGCTGTTTCCGATGCTGAAGATGGAGATAGTGATTGCGATATGGACTCGTGGATCAAGCCCGGCGTGCCAGGACAGAATCTGTGCAACTGGTCTATCCAGGAACTTGTCCCAGTGACTACAAAACAATAATGATTTATTTTCTCAATTATTGTATAATCCTGTGTCCTACCCGGGGCATAGTGATTCTGTTTTTTAGGGCTACCTGTTTATGTGTGTACTTTGTTTAATCATTAATAAAGGCGTTTTTCTCATGCAAATTTTGTGATCCTTGGTTTTCCTGTTTTTTGCTTTAACAATAAAATGGCAACGTGGTTATGTACTTTGTTTGCATTATTTGAAACATTTAACCATTCTCATTGCAGGATTCATATTTCAGACGACACCGATCACGAACTTCCTATGACTCGCTTCGACTTCGAGCACCCGATATTTCATGCAGAAGAAGAGATTGTTGAGGATAATGACTTATCAGAAGAGCTGACTCGACTTTTGAAACAAGAAGAGAGAATTATTCTGCCTCATCAGGAGGAAATTGAAATTATCATCGTGGGGTCCGAAGAGGTTGTCAGGAATATCCGGATAGGGGCTGCACTGCAGAGTGATATCAAGCAAAGGCTTATCGAGATGCTGCGGGAGTACAGTGATATCTTTGCTTGGTCTTACGAAGGCATGCCTGGGTTGGATACTGATATGGTGGTTCACCGTTTTCCATTGCGCGAGGAATGTCCGCCGGTTAAGCAAAAACTCAGAAGAACTCGACCAGATATGGCCATGAAAATTAAAGAGGAAGTTCAGAAACAGTGGGACGCCGGTTTTCTGGCTGTTACAACTTATCCTTCATGGGTCGCCAATATAGCACCTGTACCAAAGAAAGATGGTAAGGTGCGAATGTGCGTGGACTATCGAGATTTGAATAGGGCGAATCCATAAAACGACTTTCCGCTTCCTCATATTGATGTGCTGGTCGATAAAACCGCTCAATTCTCCGTGTTTTCCTTCATGGACGGCTTTTCGGGCTATAATCAGATAAAGATGGCGCCGGATGATATGGAGAAAACAACTTTTATCACCCCGTGGGGAACGCTCTGCTACAAAGTGATGCCCTTTGGTTTGAAGAACGCCAGGGCAACATATCAGCGAGCTATGACAACACTCTTTCATGACATGATGCATAAAGAGATCGAAGTCTATGTTGACGATATGATTGCCAAATCCCAGACGGAGGAAGAGCATCTGGTCAATCTTCTGAAATTGTTCAAGAGGCTTAGGAAATTCAGGTTGAGACTGAATCCTAACAAGTGCACCTTCGGGGTGAGATCCGGTAAGCTATTGGGGTTTATTGTGAGCGAGAAAGGAATTAAGGTTGATCCTGCTAAGATAAAAGCAATACAAGAAATGCCAACGCCGAAAACAGAAAAAGAGGTTCGTGGTTTTTTAGGGAGGTTGAACTACATTGTCCGGTTCATATCTCATCTAACGGCCACGTGCGAGCCGTTATTCAAGTTATTGAAAAAAGATCAGGTTGTGACCTGGAATGAAGATTGTCAGAGGGAGTTTGAAAAAATAAAAGAGTATTTGCAGGAACCTCCAATATTGATACCCCCAGTAGCCGGGAGACCATTGATTATGTATTTGACGGTTCTTGAGAAAAGTATGGGTTGTGTTCTCGGTCAACATGACGAGACCGGATGCAAAGAGCATGTGATTTACTACTCGAGTAAAAAGTTCACAGACTGTGAGTCCCGTTACTCAATGCTCGAAAAAACGTGTTGTGCGCTAGCCTGGGCTGCCAAACGTTTGAGGCAATACATGTTAAATCATACAACCATGCTAATTTCAAAGATGGATCCAATCAAATACGTGTTTGAAAAGCAAGCGCTTTCCGAAAGGATTGCCCGATGGCAGATGGTATTGACAGAATACGATATTCAGTATGTTTCTCAAAAGGCTATTAAAGGTAGTGTTTTGTCAGAATACCTAGCTGAGCAGCCAATTGATGATTACCAGTCGATGAGTTTTGATTTTCCTGACGAGGATATCATGTACTTAAAAATGAAGGACTGTGAGGAGCCGTTGCCTGATGAAGGTCCAGAGCTGGGTTCCAAATGGAAATTGATATTTGACGGTGCCGTCAATTCATATGGAAGTGGAATAGGGGCAATCATTACTACTCCCCATGGGTCGCACATCCCATTCACTGCTAGATTGACCTTTCCGGTTACCAACAATGAGACCGAATATGAAGCATGCATTATGGGGCTTGAAGAAGCTATTGATCTGAGAATTAAAAATCTTGATGTGTACAGAGACTCTGCTCTAGTTGTGAACCAGATCAAGGGAGAGTGGGAGACTCGTCAGCCCAATCTGATACCTTATATGAATTATGCAAGGAGGTTGTTACCTTTCTTTGACAAGGTGGAATTGCACCATGTACCACGAGCAGAAAATCAGATGGCAGACGCTCTCGCGATGTTGTCTTCAATGTATAAAGTTAACTTCTGGAATGAGGCTCCCAGGATAGTTATTTCTCGCCTTGATAGGCCCGCTTTCATATTTGCCATTGAGGAAGCTTCCGATGGCAGATCGTGGTATTATGATATCCAGAATTTCCTGAAGAACCAAGAATATCTGGCTGGGGCATCTAGTCGTGATCAGAAGACTCTTAGGAGATTGGCTGGCAATTTCTATTTGAATCTAGATGGTGTTTTGTACAAGAGAAACCATGACTTGGTGTTGTTGCGGTGTGTGGATGAGAAAGAGTCTAAGTTGCTCATGGAAGAAATCCACGAAGGCACATTTGGCACGCATGCCGGCGGACATGCAATGACGAGAAAGTTATTAAGAGCAGGGTACTACTGGATGACTATGGAAACAGATTGTTTCAAGTTCGCAAAGAAGTGTCACAAATGCCAGATTTATGCGGATAAGATTCATGTGCCTCCGAGCCCTCTGAACATTATGTCATCACCTTGGCCGTTTTCCATGTGGGGAATTGATGTGATTGGAAAAATTGAGCCCACGGCATCCAACGGACATCATTTTATCTTGGTAGCTATTGATTACTTCACCAAATGGGTTGAAGCGGCATCATATGCTAATGTTACCAAGCAGGTGGTAGCCAGATTTATCAAGAAAGATATTATCTGCAAATATGGAATCCCGGAGCGGATTATCACTGACAACGGTTCGAATTTGAATAACAATATGATGAAGGAATTATGCCAGAATTTCAAGATTGAACATCACAACTCTTCTCCTTATCGGCCCAAGATGAATGGCGTTGTTGAAACGACCAATAAAAACATAAAGAGTATCGTTCAGAAGATGGTTGTGACCTACAAGGACTGGCATGAGATGTTGTCTTTTGCTTTGCAAGGTTATCGTACGACGGTACACACATCAACCGGGGCAACTCCTTTTTCACTGGTATATGGTATGGAGGCTTTCCTACCATTGGAGGTTGAGATTCCTTCTTTGAGGGTTTTGCGCGATGTCCAACTTGATAAGGCAGAATGGGTGAAAGATAGGTTGAATCAACTCAGTTTAATGGACGAGAAGAGACTGGCTTCTCTAGCATATGGTCGGTTGTATCAGAGCAGGATGAAGAAAGCTTATGATAAGAAGGTGTGTCCTTGAAGCTTTCAGACGGGCGATATTGTGCTGAAAAAGATTCTCCCACCACAATCAGATCACAGGGGTAAATGGACTCCCAATTATGAAGGTCCATATGTCGTTAGAAAGGTTTTCTCTGGAGGAGCCTTACTGTTGTCCACCATGGATGGTGAGGATTTTACATCCCCTGTGAACTCGGACGCAGTTAAAAAATACTTTGCTTAAAGAGACCCGCTGGACAGAAAAAAGAGAGTCCAGGCAAAAATGGGGCATTCCGGCGAACCAAGAAAATAGAAAAAGGTTTGGGAAAAAGTTAGGGATAAAATTGAAAAGATGTACACCCGTGAAGTCGAAAACCTGAAAAGGGCGACTTCGGCAAAAAAGGGTATCCCGGTGAATTGAAAACCCGCAAAGGGCGGTCCACGCAAAAGTTAGGGATTTGAAAAAGGCAAATGACTGCGGTCCGAGTTTGATACCGCGTTGCTTAGTGGTTTGGGGGTACCTGAGGGTCGTATATTCGAAACAATCTCTTCTGAAGGTCGAGTATCGGGAAAGCGTCAGAGTCAGGCGAGTCATAGGAGGATCAGCTCATGGTATTCGTCTATACCACATTGCCGACATGTATACAAATTTTCTTTGTACTTCTGTAATACTTGTATTTTGCTTGTGCGTAACTTCCTCTTTTCAGGAGTTGCATCCAGTGTACAAAATTTTGCCTATTTACAGGCCCGTTATCAATAAAGCATGTTATTCAGTACTTGATGCTTGTTCTACTGTTTTGTTTGTGAAAAACGCCGATGTTTTTGATGAACTTGCATGTACATAAACTTGTTGGCCCTTGCCAATAATTGCTAAAGCTTCGAATTGACTGAACGAATGTCACGGATACTAACCAGAATAGATCTTGTTGTATAGATTTTTTTTGTCTCGTTTGTGTTTTACAGGGTTCTCACCTTTGGAGCAAACAGGCAGGGAAGTTATGTTCCTCAGACAGAGTCCTGTGACATAGTGGTGGTATCACTCCTCAGCAGATGGAAGTCACGTCTTATCCCGGAGGTAGTTGAGATGGTAAATATCCCTATTGGATGTGGGTGGTCCTCCCCAGAAGAGTATTCCCCAGGGAAGTTGCCAAGAGAGTATCCCCAGTGGATCTTGATGTCCCCAATGGAAAGTGCATTCCCAGTAGTGAGTATGTACACACTCAATACCCAGCATGGGTAACTCCCGCAGAGTATAACCAAGTCGTCTTTGGTTCAGAAGGATTATCCCCGCGCAGGATTGTTTCCTCCTTCTCCCCAGCAGGTTGTTTTTTTCCTCCGACAGAATGAACATCCCCAACAGAGTTCATAATTTCAAGCTTGTGAGTCATCCTCCGACAGGATGGTTATCCCCAGCGGATTTGGTTTCACCTGTCCAGCATTTATTTTGATGGAATGTCTGTGATACCTGGTTATCCCCAGCGGATTAGGTCTTGTCTTCGGCATTTATTTTGCTGAAGCGCCTCTTGGCATCTTTGCATGTTGCATATATCATCATATTTGCATCTACTTAAACGCGTAGCATTTCCATGCCGTATGGAGCATTACGCCATTGTCAAACATACACATTTTGAAACATAAGCCAGGTTGGTTACCTCTTTGTTTTCAGGTGTTATTCCCTGTAGAGGAGTGAGATTCTTGTTCAGAAGGATTTCTAGATATTCAAATTCTCAGCGTGAGATAGGTGATGATAACGTTCGTCCCCTAACAGAGTCGCTTGGTTAAGTTTCTCTTCGTCCCTAGCGAGATTCTTCTCAGGTTGCTGTTACGTCAGCGCTAAAAGATTTCATGGCTCAAACTTCCAGAGTTGTCACTAGTGATTTCCCCATAGAGTGTTTGGTTAAGTTTCTCGTATTCCCCAGCAAAGTATTCTTCAAACGTATCTGTGTTGACGGAATTGTTACCTATGTTGACAGTGATTGTTATCTGTGTTGACGGAAGCGTACCTGTGTTGAAAGTGATTGTTATCCGTGTTGACGGAATCGTCCCTGTGTTGACAGTGATTGTTATCCGTGTTGATGGAATCGTACCTGTGTTGACAGTGATTGTTATCCGTGTTGACGAAATGGTTACCTGTGATGGACAGAGATTGTACCTGTGATGGACAGAGATTGCGCCTGTGTTGACAGAGATTGTTACCTGTGATGGACAGAGATTGTTACCTGTGATGGGCAGAAATCGTACTTGTGTTGATAGTGATTGTTATCCGTGTTGACGGAATTGTACCCGTGCTGACGGTGATTGTTATCTGTGTTGACGGCATTGTACCTGTGTTGACAGTGATTGTTACCCGTGTTGACGGTGATTGCTATCTGTGATTGACAGTGATTGTACCCGTGCTGACGATGATTATTATCCGTGTTGACGAAATTGTTATCCGTGTTGACGGAATTGTTATCCGTGTTGACGGAATCGTCCCTATGTTGACAGTGATTATTACCCGTGATCGACTGAGTTGTCCCGAGTAAAGTTAACAATTATTAGTATCCGTGTTGACGGAGTCATTACCTGTGATTGACAGAGATCGTTATTCCAGTTATGGCCGGAATTGTACCCATGGTGATGGAGTCTCTCCTCGTGTTGATGAAGTTTAGTTCAGTTGTGGACGGAGGCGTTCCCGCAAAGTTAACTCGATGCCTGTGGCGTCACACAGGGGGTTGATGTTGAAGTCCAAAGTTTTGTCAGATGATTGATCAGTTGTTGCCGTAACAACTGGGTTCAGCGCAACGGATGTTGTTCCCCAAGCAGTTTTCGCGTTGTATTTCTGCGGTTGGCAAATTTCCGGGTTCTTGGTATTCAACCGTCTTCTACCTCGATTGTTTGAAGGCCGTTTTCTCTTTACCCAGTCGGGTCCAAGACGTTTGAATAGGGGAAGCTGTTGTACCCCAAAATTTGTCCAACCTGTTCTTACCTAGTTTATGTCTCATTGATTTAACATTTGCATAGTTATACCATTTGCATATCATGGTATAATTCATATAGCAGGGGATCAAGTGTGATTCTTATCAAGAGAAGCCTAGCAAGAGGTCTCATTCAAGATTGAGAAGTTGTCAAAGTCATCAGGAGATGGTTTGAGTGCCTAAGGGTTTAGATGTTTGAGTGTGAATCTTCTCCTAACTTGAGGATCAACTGAAGACCATCAGAGGGTTGTGAAGTGTTGAATGTGAGAAGAGGATGTCCCCAGTAAAGTTAACAATGATTAGTATCCGTGTTGACGGAGTTATTACCTGTGATTGACAGAGATCGTTATTCCAGTTATGGCCGGAATTGTACCCATGGTGATGGAGTCTCTCCTCGTGTTGATAAAGTTTAGTTCAGTTGTGGACGGAGGCGTTCCCGCAAAGTTAACTCGATGCCTGTGGCGTCACACAGGGGGTTGATGTTGAAGTCCAAAGTTTTGTCAGATGATTGATCAGTTGTTGCCGTAACAACTGGGTTCAGCGCAACGGATGTTGTTCCCCAAGCAGTTTTCGCGTTGTATTTCTGCGGTTGGCAAATTTCTGGGTTTCTTGGTATTCAACCGACTTCTACCTCGATTGTTTGAAGGTCGTTCACTCTTCACCCAATCGGGTCCAAGCCGTTTGAATAGGGGCAGCTGTTGTACCCCAAAATTTGCCCAACCTGTTCTTACCTAGTTTATGTCTCATTGATTTAACATTTGCATAGTTATACCATTTGCATATCATGGTATAATTCATATAGCAGGGGATCAAGTGTGATTCTTATCAAGAGAATCCTAGCAAGAGGTCTCATTCAAGATTGAGAAGTTGTCAAAGTCATCAGGAGATGGTTTGAGTGCCTAAGGGTTTAGATGTTTGAGTGTGAATCTTCTCCTAACTTGAGGATCAACTGAAGACCATCAGAGGGTTGTGAAGTGTTGAATGTGAGAAGAGGATGTGTATGGAGCTCATAGAATGCCTAGAGGGCCATGGGAGAGTTTAATCAAGTCATTGTGTCAATTGCAAGAGCCATAGTTGAGGTGCAAGCAATTAGGGTTTCATCTGGGTTAATCCTAAGTTAACTGGGCAATTGAAGAATATCAAAGCCTACTTTTAGGCCATGGAGTTCATGAAATGATATGATGAGACATTTGTGATGTTGTGCCAAGATCAAATCAAGAAGAATCAAAAGTGTGGGAAGTTGCTAAATTAGGGTTTCAATGTAAAATCCCCTGTTTAGTGCCTAACTTCAAGACCACATAAGTCAAGATACAAGTTTCAAATGGATCTTTGGCCAACATGAAACTTGTATATCATCTCAATACCTTTAATTTGAGTACTAGAATTATTCAAGGGGATTTATAGAACTCAATTTATGACCCAGACAAGTTACAACTCAGATGCCTCTAAAATTTGTCTGTGAAAATCATCTGACTTCAAAGCTATTTTTGACCTAGAAGGAGGTTTCACCTTAACTTTTTGCCAACATGGAAGTTGTTCCTCATGATATTATATTTCTAAATTATACTAGAAGTCTTCCACCTTATTTGTAGAACTCAAGTTATGAGGTTTACAAGTCAGGGGTATTTTGGGAAAGTGAGATTATAGGTCATTTTCAATCATAGGTCAAAATCTCCAACTTGAACTTGTCAAATGGATTTTTGTTCAACATGAAAGTTGTTCAAAATGGGATTTTTAGGCTAGCCAAGAAGTCATGATGGATTGATTTGGCTCATAGCAAGACTTGGTTTGAAATGGTTTGAACAACGAAGATTTTCAAATGGATTAAGGAGGGAAAATTGATTTTTTGAGTTAAAGACCAAAACATGTCAAGTAACTACATTTTTTGAATGGAAATTGAATTCTAAGCACTTTGGCATTAGCAGAATTTTGAGTTCAGGCCAAGTTTTAGGAGTTGTCATATGTTTACTTCAAATGCAAGTTACATAGCCAATTCATTCCACAATGCAATTCAGGCTGTGTTATGATTCAATTTCGCTCACCAAGTGTTTTGCAAGCTGATAGAACTTTCTGGAACAAGCTGTGAGCAAACATACACGACTGTTGCATTGAAATTTCAAGAGAAAAAACCAGAAATTGCAATTGGCTGGATTGGGCCTCAAATTGAATTCAAAAGCCCATGGAAACATTCTATATATTCATTGGATTGATTTCAGATCAATTTTGGAACCATTTTCGTGCCAGAAAGTTGAAGTTGCAGTTGAGTTTTCAAGAGGAGCAAATGAAATCGAGTTTTCAGTTTGGAGCAGGATCAAAGAAAATTGAAGGTTGCAAACTCTTCCCAGTGCATCATTGAACGTATCTGGAGAGTTTCGAAGGGAGAATCAAGCTCCAATTGCCTCTGTTACTAGATCTACAACAGGTTAGTAACTTTCAAAATTCTGCATGATTTAGCATGAGATAGTTAGATTTGAACTTGTGGTTAGGATCTAGGCAAGATGTAGATCGTTTTAGGATCAATTTGGAGACATTTAATGATGGTTGATCATGACATAGTAATTCTGTTTGGATTCGAATCTCTTGATTCATGAGGAGTTAGAGCAAATTGATTAGATTAGGATGATTAGTGTAGCATGAGGATGAATTCTATAGTCTTAGATTTGGCAATTGATGATGTTTGATCTGGATGCTATTTCTGAACATTGCTTCGTGTTTTAAAATCTATTGAGAGTTGGATAATTTAAGTAGGAGATTTGAGATCCTGATGAAATTCTGAGTAAGATTGATATAAGGATTGTTGTTTTTGGACACCTGTAACCATTGCCTCGTCGGAGAAGACAACCGGAGTCTTCTTCGGCCACCACACTGAGTCTCACTCCGTTTGGTCTTTGATTTGGAGAAGACGAGCTTGGAAGCATCAGATCAAGCCTTGACCGAAGACTCTTCCACGTATCCAACGACCACGTTTTATTTTTTTTGGTTGACTTCTGAGTGATGAAACGATGTAGTTTCATTAATTGACGTGGACACGATGTAGTTTCACCATATCCATTGGCTTATGTTTTATTTCAGAGTTTGATTTCTTTATTTCATTTTTGATTATTTTAAATGCATTATTGATTCAAAAAATCACAATAAATTCAATTTTGATCCAAAAACTATTTTAAAAATATCTCCATGATCTTGAGAGAATTTATGATTTTCTGAAATCAATAAAATGCATTTTCATGCATTTTTCAATTTAATTTGATTTTTCTTATTTTTTTTAATTCTTTAATATTTGCATTTTTTATCATCTTTCTTGTTGAATTTTGTTCTTCCAATTGGTGATGAATTTGGCTTTGATTTTTTAGTATGTTCTAGGGTAGGTATTCATGTTCCCTTAGGGTTTTTGTTAGAATTTTAGAACAACTTTAGGTTCTATTTTAGGTGTTGAGATTAGAGCCTTCCCAAACTTGTGGATCACCTTGATACCCTTCAATTTAGAAATTATTTAGGTGACTTAGAAGTGGAATTAGGCTTTAATATTTTAACCCTAAGTTGTTCAAACATGCATGTTACCCTAGGAAATTTATTAGAATTTTACAACTTTTTTTTCTATTTTAGTTGTATTTTGCAAGTTGCTTGTGCTTGTGGTGTTCTATCTTGAGTGCTCTTGTTTGTTTGGTCTTGTTGGTGACTTTGGAGCTTGATTTGCTTGGATTCCTTCTTGGGAGGTCTTCTAGATTTGGTGTAGCTGTTGTGGCTTGAAGATTGGAGCTGGGAGTTGAAGATTTCTTCTCTTTTAGGAGCGTTTTTAGGAGCTTAGGAAATTAGGGTTTTAGGAAAAGCCATTAGAACTAGTTTTGATTCTTTTATCAAGCATAGAATGCATTGTGTGCTTCTATTCTATCCAATGATGTAAAGTCCTCCTAAGGAAACTCCATATCTCCTTTGGAGGGATGTGTGGTATGCCCATAGTTGAGTAGAACTTTGAGGATGCCTTTCCATTTCAATGTTGGTACTTGGTGATTTCCTTTGGTTTTCATTTGGTTCTCAACATTGCAACCTTGATCTTAGTGATTAATCCTTTGCTTAGAGTGTGCTTGCTAGAGCTTGAAGACGAAGTTTGATGAAGCTTGAAGATAGAAGCTAGCTTGAAGATGAAACCATTTTGCTGTCAACTTTGTTGTCAAGAGGATTTGCTTTTTAGAGCTGCTGCTGTTGAGTATTGAAGTTGCTGTCTGCTGAAGACTGTTGCTGCTGCTTGGGCTGCTTTCTCTGTTTCTTTTCTTTGTTGCATTGTCTGTTTGCTTGTGTTGATTACCTCTAAGTTTAAGGTGGAGCTTGTCTCCTCTTGCCTTTTGTTTTCTTAGGTTTGAGGTTGAGCCGGACTCCCTTGCCTCGCTTGTACTATTGCATAGCATGCATTTTACTGTTTACTGTTTACTGCTTGCTTTCTTTTGCTGTTTTCCCTAGGATCTTTGATTTCCTTTGTGCAAGAGGGAATTATGACAAACATTAGGTTTTGACCCATGCATGATAACTGTAGGTAGATTCCCTTTCAACCATAGTTTTAGGGCGTCTTTCTCTTCTCATCTCAAAACAATTCAAAAACACAGTAATAAGGTTAATTAAAGTCGTATGTTATGAGCCTTAAGCTATCTGGGAAAAGGTTGGTGGAGAGTCTCTCTCCAGTAATCTGGATGTTAGTGTGGTACCCTTTGGGTGACATACGAAGCGTTCACTCCTGGGTCATAGTCTCTAGTGCGACTAAGATTGCAAACATCCTAAAAAAAACTCAAACAAACATTCAAACTCTGTTTTTGTCCTCTTGGACCCTTAATCTGGAAAACCCTTTCATAAGGAGATAAAAAATTGTCAGACAAACTTGTGTCTTCCGTAGCCCGAACTACGTTTGCTCTGATCTTTCATGCCGTATGAAAGTACGTAGGCACGAGATACGATATCTCGGCGAGCAACCTTCCCCCCTTAACCCGTAGTTAGGCGAACTACGTTGACTCTGATTTCTCGTTCCAGACGGGAATACGTAGGCATAAAGTGTGATACTTTGCCGAGTCATTTTCATTTTCTTTTTAACCCAGACCTTTAGAGTAGATAGATAAACACACCCTTAGATAGAAAACAAGCGTGGATCCCGTCGAGTACGACGGACGTGAGGGGTGCTAATACCTTCCCCTTGCGTAACCGACTCCCAAATCCAGGATTTGGTTGCAATGACCATTCCTTTCCCTCTTTGCGTTAGGTTTACTCTGACTGTTTCCTTTCCCTCTTGTGGGATAAATAACGCACAGTGGCGACTCTTCTGTCATAGCCGGCGCCGATTTTCGCAGTAGCGACAATCTGTAGCTTCGCCTTTTACCAAACGCTCAGAGTCTTCTGTAGCTTAACGTTCAGAGGAATATTTATTATGTTATCTTAAACAAAAACACTTGAACAAAATTAGAGTATATATTTTCTCCATACAAAATTTCATTGTTGTTATCATCGAAACACTGAGATATATTAAGAACCAATCTGTGTTCTAACAATCTCCCCCTTTTTTATGATGACAAAACTATACGAAATTTTATTCAAAATTAAAATATATATCTCCCCCTGAGAATATAATTCTCCCCTTGAAGTGAATATTGCTAGAAAATTTAAAACTTCCCCTGAAATGAATACTGCTAGAAAATTTAAAACTTCTCTTTCAGCACTTGTATTATTTCCAGAGTTAGAGGAAGCTTATGGACTATCTCAGACCTTGTTCAGAGTTAATTCTATAAATATTTTCAGATAAGTAACTTTAACTCTGAAACACTGAATTCATAATTAGTTAGTTTTTAACATGTGTGAGTTTCCATTCAGTATCTAATTATGTAAACGATTCAAAATTTCCATTTTCTCCCCCTTTTTGTCATATCAAAAAGTGATTTTAGAAAATCATTTAAGACAACAAAAATTTTAGAGCAAGAAAAATAGAAAAATATAAGATAGAATCAGATGTAAAAAAAATCACAGATGTATTTAGAGACTCAGAAAACAAATAAAACAGGCAAATTCACAGATGAGCACAAACTAACAAACAATTAAGATAAATGAGAAGTTAAAAGCTTAAGAAGATCCGTCATCTCAGAAGTTGAAACTTCTTGTTTGACCATCCATGTCTTGATTTCAGTAGTGGATTCTTCCTGTTTGACCATCCACTCCTGAATCTCTGACGTAGTTTTCTCTTGCTTGATCATCCAAGATTTTATCTCGCTGTTAGTAGCCTCTTGTTGAGAAAATTTGTTTTGCACATCTTCATTTTCTTTCCTCAAATCTATTGAATTCTGAACAACCAATGAAGAAGGTGCATTCCCTAATTCCAGAGCAGAGGGATGACCAGAGTCAGGAATCTCTTTATCAATAGGAGCCTCTGAGGTACCTTCTTCAGCATGAAGACCTTCACCAATCTGAAGTGCAGCAGATTTCTCAGATAAGGATCACACAACCTCTGCAGGTGTGTTTTCCAGACAAAGAATAGGAGTTCTGCTGACACTGAGTTGAGCGAGTCTCATAGCTTTAGAAACTCTCTCTTGCGCATCTGCAGAGCAAGCATCCTGAAGATTCATAGTCACAGAATTGAATCTCTTTTTGAAGGCAGTCCAAATCTCTTCAGAGTCACGAGGATTCGTGCTAGTGAGGCACTTCTCCCTTACAGAAGAAAACCACATTTGCATCTCCGTTTCAAAACTAGATAACAGATTACCAACATTGGGTCTGGGTTTGGGCTTAAGGTAGGCCTCGAAGAAGGATGTCCTAAGGGCATCAAAGAGTGAAGGTTTAAAAGAGGATGAAGGTTTATCTGGAGAATGAGGGGGAATGAGAGTGGGAGAAGAAAACTCAAGAGGGTGGTTTGGGGAGTTATGTGGAGGGGATGTAGCATCTGATTGGTCAGAGGAGGAGTCAGAGGGGTCATATGTGATAATATGTTCAGAAGAGAGAGGGGGTTGAGATGTGATAATAGGTTCAGATGTGATAATAGGTTCAGATATGATAAAAGGTTCAGACGTGATAATAGGTTCAGATGTGATAATAGGTTCAGATGTGATAAAAGATTTAGAAGAGAGAGGGGGTTGAGATGTTGGTTCTTTTGTTACAGTTTCCAAAACAGGAGATAACACAACAGATGGATTACCTGATTGCTTGGAACGCTTTGAGGACTTCTTGGAAGAGCCTTCTTCAGAAGCCTTCCTCTTAGAATGCTTAGAATGTTTCTCTGAGGGATCTTCTTCAGAGACCTTGCTCTTCTTGCGTTTCTTCCTCATAATCAGCTCTAGAGCAGGTTGAGAAGCACGTGGCAGCAGACCAGCTAGCATAGGAGTGCCATCTGCCATACAGGAAGCAATATAAGCGAGGAGGGCTTCCTTTGGCTCCTCTGTAGTGAAGAATGGAAAATCTTCCACTGGTACCCTCCTTTTGCGCACAACATCAGAATCAATCTAAACTGGATCAGATTGAAGTTTTTCTACCAACTTCATTCTCTGAAGACTCTTGCCATCTAGAGGCTTCCCAAGAATAGGAACTAATTCATCTATCTGACCAGCATCTTTCAGATAAGATACCAAACCATTTTCAGTGAGGATATCAGAAATTAACCTTCCCATGGGAATCCAATCTCTGAGTTTTTGGTGTTTGGTGCGAATGATTTCTCTGGACATCTTGACATGACTCCAAAGATGAACAAACAACAGGTATGGAAGATCCACCTTGATATTATTCCCTAGACAATACAAAATATACAGTTGATCTGTATTAATGTAATCTGGAGAATTTGAAGCCTTGCGATGATGGATACAACCCAAAAATATCTTGGCCCAAATCTTGTAATGGGTCTTCAGATCCTTTATTTTGTTGGATGGAAGCCCAGAGATAAACACCTAGTTGTACACTTCATTCATATTCACGCGTCCCACTGAGGTATTCACAATACCCTCTTCTTCATAGCCAATAAGTTGGCGAATCATTTCCTCAGTGATGACGATAGTTTTGCCCAAAACGGATGAAGAAATAAATTTAGGGTAAACTTGGGCATGAATCCAGAATTCCTTTACCAGTTAGGGAAAAACTGGACCAAACAACCGATCAAAGTATTTTACCCATCCTTGAAAGTTAACCGTTGAATGAAGATCAAACCCATTTTTTGCCATACAGTCAAAATCAACCATAAACTCACATAGTACCTCTAGTTTGTTCACTGGTGTGAGAAGTGTGCGTTCTGGTTCTTTGTACGCTTCATTACCCATTTGCAATGAAGACGACCCAACCATTGTAGAAACCATGTGTTGATGTGATGAAGATGAGGTAGCCATTAAAGAAGAATTTTTGAGATGACTAAAGATTATTTTAAATTTTGATTTGAAACGAAAGCAATGAAGAAGAGCAAAATGCATAAGGTGTGTGAGATAATGAAAGGGTGAAATGTGTTACGGCGTGGAATATGTGTTAGGGCACAAAGAGAAACATAAATCAAATCAAAAAAAGGAATAATGATTTAACGCATTAAATATGATTTGACAAAGTGGGGGGGGGGGAGAATTTCAATGATTCAAACAGTACCTGAAACGGCGCCTCAACTTTGTGTGCACTCAATCATTTTCAAAATTCAGATTAGAAGTGACACGTGTTTGATGTGGTGTGCCTCTGAAGCTCTTTTAGGAAATGAATCGTTAACTAACGCTCAGATCCTCTGAAGCTTGTTAACTCAGATTTTCACAAAAATAAAGTAACTTAAAAGAAATTTCAGATGCAATACTTCAGAGTATAGACTTTAAACACTTTTCATCTGAATAAATTTAATTATGAATAAAGATTTTATTCTGGACAGAAGTCCATACTAATATTTTTCAGAATAAATTTAAATTTATCTTCAGAGAGGGGTTTTGTAAAAATATCAGCCCATTGATGGTCTGTATCAACAAAATTTAAACTTAATATCCCTTTCTGAAATATAGTCTTTGATGAAGTGGTGTTTAATCTCTATATATTTTGCCTTTGAATGTAAAATTGCAGAAGTATTGTCACAGAAGATAGGAATATTACTCTCATGTATTTGGTAGTCCTCTAGCTGACTCTTCATCCATAGCATCTGGGTACTGCAACCAGCAACAACAATATATTCTGCCTCTGTAGTTGAGAGTGCTATAGTGGGTTGCTTCTTGCTGTACCACGAGATCAGATTGCCTCCCAGAAACTGACAGCATCCAGAGGTGCTTTTGCGTTCAACTCTATCTCCAGCAAAATCAGCGTTACAGAAGCCTACTAATTTATATTCATCAGATCTTCTGTAACATAGACCCACGTTAGTTGTACCTTTCAGATACCTCAGAATTCTCTTAACAGCAGTTAAGTGAGATTCTCTAGGATATGATTGGAACCTAGCACATAAACATACACTGAAGAGAATGTCAGGCCTAGAGGCAGTCAAATACAGAAGAGAGCCAATCATACCTCTGTACAACTTCGGATCTACCTTTTTACTTACCTCTTCTTTTCCTAGAGTGCAAGTTAGATGCATGGGAGTCTTAACTGGCTTACTCTCTGTCAGATTAAACTTCTTCAAAAGCTCCTTCACATACTTCGTCTGATGTATGTAGGTGCCTTCTGGAGTCTGATTAATTTGAATGCCCAGAAAGAATCTTAGTCCTCCCATCATGCTCATTTCAAACTCTGCCTGCATAGACTTAACAAACTCCTTTCCAAGTGAAATATTTGTGGTTCCAAAAATAATATCACCAACATAAATCTGACAGATTAAGATATCTTTCTTAATTGATTTATGAAAAAGAGTGGTATCAACCTTTCCTCTGATAAAATTATTTTCCAGAAGAAAATTACTCAGCCTTTCATACCAAGCTCTGGGAGCTTGTTTTAGGCCATAGAGTGATTTCTTTAATTTAAAAACATGCTCTGGAAATCTTTCATTTTCAAATCCAGGAGGTTGATGAACATATACTTCTTCTTTTATTAAACCATTTAAGAAAGCACTTTTAACATCAATCTGATACAGAGTGATGTTATTCTGTGCAGCAAAAGAAATTAGCAAGCGTATGGATTCTAACCTTGCCACAAGAGCATATGTCTCTGTGTATTCAATACCTTCTTGTTGACTGTAGCCTTGAGCAACAAGTCTAGCTTTATTTCTAATGACTTCTCCTTGCTCATTTAACTTATTTCTGTAGACCCATTTTTTCCCAATAATGTTGAATCCTCTTGGTCTTGGAACCATATCCCAGACATCATTTCTTGTGAATTGATTCAGCTCCTTTTGCATAGCAAGTATCCAATCATTGTCTTGCAGAGCTTCATCCATAGAGGTAGGTTCAATAATTGACATCAGACTAAACAATGATGTCCTAGAGGATTTAAGGAAGGATCTTGTTCTTATGGGATCATCCTTCTTTCCAATAATCATCTCCTCTGGATGAGAAGATTTGATTCTGGAGGATCCTTTCAGAGTTGGTTCTTCAGAAATAGTTAAGTTGTCCAGATGAGCAGCTAATGGAGTGGCATCTGGAGTTGCTTCTAGTTCTTTAGCTGGAACTTTGTTTGCCTCTGATTCTTTAGAGTCTGCGAGAAGAAGTTATCGATCTGCAGAAATTTTAGACTGCTTTAGCTTTTGATTGCCAAGCTTATCATCAAATCTGACATGAATTGATTATTCCACAATCTGTGTTTCAGTATTGTATATTTTGTAGCCTTTTGAGCGTTCAGAATATCCAAGCATAAAACACTTTTGTGCTTTAGAGTCAAATTTGTTCAGATTATCTTTAGTGTTCAGAATAAAACAAATACATCCAAAAGGATGGAAATATGAAATGTTGGGCTTTCTATTCCTCCACAATTCATAAGGAGTCTTCTCCAGAAGAGGTCTTACAGAGACTCTGTTCTGAATATAACACGCTGTATTTATTGCTTCTGCCCAAAAATGTTTAGCCATATTTGTCTCATTGATCATGGTTCTGGCATTTCTTGCAATGTTCTATTCTTTCGTTCTACAACTCTATTTTGTTGAGGAGTTCTAGGACAAGAGAAATCATGTGCAATGGCATTTTCTTTAAAATATTTTTCAAAAGATTTATTTTCAAATTCACCACCATGATCACTTCTGACTTTGACAATATTAAATTTCTTTTCATTTTGGACTTGATTGCAGAAATCAAAAAATACAGAGTGAGACTCATCCTTGTGCTTTAGGAATTTTACCCATGTCTATCTGTTGTAGTCATCAAGGATGACAAGCCCATACTTCTTGCCTCTGATGAATGCAGTTTTCACTGGTCCAAACAAATCAATGTGCAGAAGCTCTAATAGTCTAGAAGTAGAAACAACATTCTTTGGATTGAAAGAGGATTTTGAAAATTTTCCTTTCTGACATGCTTCAGAAAGAGCATCTGAGTTGAACTTCAACTTAGGAAGTCCTCTGACCAGATTGAGGTTGTTAATCTGAGATATACGTCTCATGCTAACATGTCCAGTCTTTTATGCCAGACCCATTGCTCATCATTAACAGACATAAGACATTTAGCATTTTGACTTTTCAATTTTGAAAGTTTTATTTTATAAATGTTTTTCTTTCTTTTACCATTAAAAAAGATTGATCCATCTTTCTGACTAACAGCTTTGCAACATTTTTGACTAAAGATAATATCATAACCATTGTCACTTAATTGACTTATGGACAACAAGTTATGAGTTAATCCTTCTACAAGCAGAACATTTGAGATAGAAGGGAGGTTACCATTACCAACTGTTCCAGAGCCAATGATCTTGCCCTTTTGGTTTCCTCCAAACTTCACGTCTCTACCAGATCTAAGTTCCAGACTTTGGAACATAAACCTTCTTCCCGTCATGTGTCGTGAGCATCTAGAGTCCAGGTACCAGGACTGGTGTCTCAACCTTGCTGCTAAGGACATCTGCGACACAAATTATTTTATCCTTAGGTACCCATATCTTTTTGGGTCCTCTGAAGTTAGTTGTTCTGAAGTTCTGCCTGAACTTATGTCCATTAAAAGCAGTTGTGTTCTAACGCAGCTTAGGTTTATTAAAAATTGTGGTGTTCTGATCTGAACGTGTGTACTTTATGTCATGTGAGTGACCAAATTTAAAATGAGAATACAGAGGAGTATAATTGATAATTAACTCATCAACAGGTTTTGGATTTGATTCCTTCCCAGAAGATGATTCATATCCAATCCCTTTTCTGTTGTTCCTAATTACACCATAGATCATAGAAGCCATTTTGCTTCTAGACAGGAACCTTTGAAAATTATGGTCATACTCTTCTAAAATATTTTTAGAGTTAGACGTAGTATCTGTTTTAGATTTTTGTTGAGCTTTTTCCAATTCAATTTTAATTTGAAAATTATTTTCTTTCAGCTCAGCAATTTCTGATTTCAGCTGACCAGTCTCAGATGCAAGACTGCTTTGCAGCTTCTTGTATTTGAGTCTGATCTTACTATAGTTTTCACATATTTCAGATAAGCTTTCAATTAACTCAGCTCTGGTGAGATCAGCAAATACCTCTTCTGAATCTGATTCTGATCCAGATTCAGATGATTCTTCATGCTCCTTTATGTCAGCCATTAGTGCAACATTTGCACATTCGTCTTCAGACTCTGACGAGGCTTTAGAAGAATCTGAGTCATCCCAAGTAGCCATAAGGACTTTCTTTTTCTTCTCAGACTTCTTCTTGGGCTTATCCTTTTGAAGTATGGACAATCATTCTTGCAGTGTCCTGGCTCTTTGCATTCATAGCACACTACTTCCTTTTTGCTAGATCTTCTGTGACCAGAGGATTCTCCACGGTGTTCTGGTCTTTTAAATTTTCTGAACTTCTTTTGCTTGTGCTTCCAGAGTTGATTTATTCTTTTGGATAGTAAAGTTAGTTCGTCTTTATCTGATGAAGAATCTCCAGAGCTTTCTTCTAGTACCTGAAAAGCTTTAGTTTCAGGTTTTTTGTTAGATTTTAAAGCTATGGACTTACCTTTCTTCTGAGGCTCATCTTCTTCAAGCTCTATCTCATGGCTTCTTAAAGAACTGATGAGTTCCTCCAGAGTGATTTTGTTCAGATCTTTGAGAGCTTTAACGCTGTGACCATAGGTTTCCACCTCTTTGGTAAACTTCTGACTATCTTCTTTACATGATCAAAAGTGGAGTAACATTTGTCAAGAACCTTCAATCCAGTAGTCAGAATCTGGAATCTAGAAAACACGGTTTCCACATATTCATCTTCCTCCATCTTGAAGGCTTCATACTTTTGAATCAGTGCTAGAGCCTTTGTTTCTTTCACCTGCGTATTTCCCTCATGCGTCATCTTCAAGGACTCAAACATGTCATGTGTTGTATCTCTATTGGTGATATTCTCATATTCAGTATGAAATATAGCGTTCAGCAGAATTGTTCTTGCCTTGTGGTGATTCCTGAAGTCTTTATTTTGTTGATTAGTCATTGATTTTCTATCAATCTTTTTACCTTCACCATTAGTGGGGTGAGTGTATCCATCAATGACTATATCCCAGAGATCAGCATCATAGCCAAGAAAGAAGCTTTCGATTCTATCCTTCCAGTAATCGAATTTTTCTCCATCAAACATAGGAGGTTTTGTGTTGATTCTATCTTTCTTTTCATATTTGTTGTTCAACCCAGTGTTAGCATTGTTTGAAGATTCAGTCATAGTAAATCAAAGAGTTTTCCACCGGATCTTTTCTCTGTCACTGTTAAGTGATAGCACTCAGAATCGTGCTCTGATGCCAATTGAAGGAAGGAAAACACTAAGAAGGGAGTTGAATAAGGGTTTTCAAAACAAATAAGGCAATAAAAATAACAGGTATTTTTATACTGGTTCGTTTGAACTCAAACTAATCAAGTTCACCCGGCCAAGGTGATTTCGCCTCTTTCAAAAGAGGACTTAATCCAATAATCAAAAACTGATTACAATCTTTTCACTAAGACAAACTTGTCTTAGTCTTCTCGAGAATACTGACCACAACTTGGTCTCTTAAGGATCTTTTACAAAGTAGTACAATAAAGTGTGTTTAAGTGCTTCTTAGAAAAGCTTTTTTATAACAGTGATTTAACACAAATGAAGATCAATGAAACTTCCTATTTGCTAATATGAAGTTTACTTGGAAGTGATAGCAAAGTAGGATTTTCTTTTCAGCAAAAATATGTTCGTTGTAGAATAATGTTGTATATCTGTTTGAATTGTTGTTGAAGACTTGTTTAAATACACCCATTTCTCAAATAGCGTGCATATGCTTTTTTGTCTTCTTTGACTGTTTCTTTCCAGGAGAGGAATGTTCAGAGATATCCTTTTTGTTCTGAAAACCTGTCCCATACACAAAAGAGGAATAGTGTCGTTGGATGTAGACAATGAATTTGGCAACGAATTTTTCTTGATCAACATCTTTTTAAATGAACAAATATGAAAATATTTCCTGTGTAACACCCTTATCTACTCCACAATTATCATGGCAAAATTACACAGATTTCAGAGTAAATAAATAAATCTCAATAAAAAACCACCAAAAGGGCGTACATTTCTCAATGTCCTAAAAATAGGTCATTACTCCGTAACTACGGGTTTTCCCCAAAATACATCAAAAAACATAAAACAGTGGAACTCAAAGCATAAATCAAGGTTTTTCCTCATAAGGGAAAGTTAGCAAAATAACTCAACGGTATAAAGTTTAACCCAAGAAACCCAATCCGATGTTACATATCAGAGCAAGACCCTCTAAGTTAACCATAAAGGCTAACAACTCTAAAACTTCAAAAATAACTCATTGACGACATCCACAGCTAAACTTGGTCATCTGTATGTTACCCACGTGGAGGTAACATTCAAACAGGCAGGGTGAGTAAAACAATTCATAATAATCAATGTATAACAATTAATGTATAAACGGCATCATAATTATATTCAACACATTCATATTCCTCAAATATGCCTCGAAGGCCACAACGTCATAATTTATACAAAAAGGCTCATAAATGCAAATGCAACATAGACTCAATGCATGTGGTACCAATCATCACAGCGCGATGGACACTGAGCCATCAACCCTTCATAGATCCCCATCAATAAGATCAATTCTGTTAGAGAACCGGAACACTTCAAAACACTTCACATCCACACAATGGGATTGAAGCCAAAGTAATCGAGGTCCTAAACCGAAGTTCGGATGCACATGAATGCATGATGCACACGACACAAATCATCCTCATAATAACATCATAGGTGCATCATCATTCATCATATTCATTATCATCAAACGTCATAGCTCATCATCATAATCATCATCATACATCACGTCATCATAGCACATCATAATAATCATCATCACTCCTCATGTCACCATATGATTCATCATAATAATCATCATCACACATCATGTCATCATATAATTCGTCATAATAATAATCATCCCACATCATGTCATCATATAATTCGTCATAATAATAATCATCACACATCATGTTATCATATAATTCGTCATAATAATAATCATCACACATCATGTTATCATATAATTCGTCATAATAATAATCATCATACGTCATAGGAATCATCATATAATCATGTACAAATCACATAGAGCTCATATTCACACTCATATGAACCCATCATGTTATCACATATTATCACAAATTAATTCATAATATTATCCCATATTATCTCATATTAATTCATCAATTATACCCGCGGTATTCCTTATACTATCACCCATTAATCACATAAACCTCACTGTCATACTCATGTTAACTCATCACAGGAATCACGGAATCAAACATCACGGCATCGCTGTATACGATCAACATTCGTGAAACTCTGCTACATTCGTTGGCATGCTCGCTAGGCGAGTCTGGGGCGAGTTTCTTTGCTAGGCAAGTCTGGAAACACATGGTTCGCTAGGCGAAGCTTTCTTCTGTAGGCGAACAGTGCGATGATAGAAAAATTTGCTACGCACCAGAACTGATTTTCACTCAAATACTCATACGATTCACTTACCCAATGCCCCCAAAACATTCCTAAATCATCCCTAAGGTCCTATGGCGATAAGGCACAAAACCTACGGTTCATTAGGCCCATCCTGAAACATATTCACGCCCTAAATCACAATTTCCCTACAATTGCCCCGAAGGCATCATAATTTCTCATATCAGATATTCCTATCCCTTATGGTTAGACATATAAAAATCCAAGGTTTTGGCCACAAAGGCCTAAGGTCTCATAATCCTCATATCAAATATTCAGTGATACTTACCATTAACCAAACCCTCAGGGTCTCACCATCAATTTTCCTATTTTCCCACAATCAACTCAAAATCCCTTAAATCTTAAATCAATCATAAACACATCGAAAGGCATACATGGAAAATCATGAAAAGCTATACTCCCCATACCTTAGCCGATTCAAAGCTTTCACGATTGTCTCCGGAAATCTTCTGCCTCCAACCTTTCCTCAGAGCTCTGGCCACAAACTTTCACGGTTAACAAAATGACTCTCAATTTCCCTTCAGAACTCTATTTTGTCAAACCTAGTCTTGGGCCTCACAATTTGGGCTTTCTCCATTATACCGTCACTTACTCCTCTCAATTGTCCCAATTACCCTTCTTTCACTATTATTTATTTTAATTCATAATAATATTAATAAATTAATATTATATACTATCAATTAAATAAATAACCCACAAAATGCATTAATTCTTAATAATTCCCAAAACCACCAAAAACACCCAAAATACGAATATTCTCAATTAAATTAATTAATTAAAATATTCCAATTAAATTTGGGGTGTTACATCCTACATCATATCCTCTGATGATGTTCCATTTTCTTCTTATCAGAGTAACTCTCTTCC
Source organism: Lathyrus sativus (assembly GCA_963859935.3). Taxonomy (NCBI): domain Eukaryota; kingdom Viridiplantae; phylum Streptophyta; class Magnoliopsida; order Fabales; family Fabaceae; genus Lathyrus; species Lathyrus sativus. Next base: position 808,877,746 of record OZ012735.1, read on the forward strand.
AGAGTTCTAATGATGTTCTATTTTCTTCTTATCAGAGTAACTCTCTTTCAGAGTTCTGATGATGTTCCATTTTTTCTTATCAGAGTAACTCTCTTCCAGAGTTCTGCAACTTAGTGCTAGCGTGATTGTTTTAACAAACTATTCATCCAGAGAAGCGCTTTAGATCAGAGCAGATCTTCGCTCTTACATGTTATCCAAATATATCACTTTGTTACTAACATTTTAGAGTCTTACGTGTTTTGATTCTCAGAGCCTCTGCAGTTGCAGCGTTGAATTTAGTACGCTAAGAGTTTTCTGAATCTTCGCTATATACTCTATGCTCAAAGCCTTCTGTAGCTTCGTTTTTTACCAAACGCTCAGAGTCTTCTGTAGCTTCGCTTTTTACCAAACACTCAGAGTATTTTGTAGCTTAATGTTCAGAGGAATATTTATTATGTTATCTGAAACAAAAACACTTGAACAAAATTAGAGTATATATTTTCTCCATACAAAATTTCACTGTTGTTATCATCAAAATATTGAGATATATTAAGAACCAATATGTGTTATAACAGTGGGTCCTCAAATAACATGTATCACTTGGAAGATACTGTGGAGATTCTCTGCAGTCTTAAAAATCACTAGAGATTACCGGATCTATCAAAAGTGTTGTCAGCTTATGTTTTGCTGGGAATTTGCACTGAGGCAATGGTTTAAAAGTGCTTCTGCAGCATTGAGACTTACTGGGGAACGAAGATGTCCTTCGGATATTTTCACAAGTCACAACAATTTTATATTCTTTTCAAATTCGTTTTCAAAAACAGTTTTAAGTTTTGAAAACTTTTCACTTCAAAATTATTATTAACAAATAACAATTTGCATAACAAAATGAAATAGAGATAGCATAAATGGAAAAAACTGAATAGCAAAAGGTTTAATTTTATGGAAGAATGGTAGCTTGCTAATGGCGAAGCTCCATGGAAAATTACAATTGAAATTGGCAATATGGAAAGGTTACATCGAATCCAATGACCTCTACTAACCCTAGTAACTAAGACTACCCAAAATTCTGCTTTTGACAAGAGCGATTGGATTGGAGTTGATCTTCTGTAAATGTTCTTTGATCATTGGCGTCATCTGATACAGTGAAATGCCTTTGTCCCTAATTTTTGCCTGGATTGCCCTTTCGGGTTTTCAATCCACCGGGACGCTCATTTTTGCCTAAGCCGCCCTTTCAGGTTTTCAGCTTAGCGAGCTATATTTTTTTTTTCATCCCTTATTTTTTTTCTGGATCTCCTTCATAGGTTGTGATCCACTGGGATACCCATTGTTGCCTAAGTCCCCTTTCCAAGTTTTCAACTTAGCGGGTTATTTAGGCGTAATATTTTTGTGCTGCGTCAGAGTTCACAGGATATGCAAGCTCTTCACCATCCATTGTTGTGAGAATTAGCGATCCTCCAGAGAACATTGTCTTCACAACAAATAGGCCTTCGTAATTGGGCATCCATTTCCCACGTATGTCTTTATAAACTGACAAGATCTTCTTGAGTACAAGTTCTCCTTGACGGAACTCACGAATTCGGACTTTCTTGTCAAAGGCTCTCTTCATCCGTTTCTGGTATAACTAACCATGGCACATAGTCGTCATGCACTTCTCGTCGATGAGGTTCAGCTGGTCAAATCTGTCTTGGACCCACTCTTCTTCATCAAGCTTGGCTTCCATCAGTACCCTTAAGGAAGGTAACTCAACTTCGATGGGAAGGACGGTTTCCATTCCATATACCAATGAGAAATGGGTTTCCCTTGTTGAAGTCCGTATTGTAGTCCTGTATCCGTGCAAAGAAAATGGTAGCATTTCATGCCAATCTTTGTAAGTCTTGACCATCTTTTGCAGGATTTTCTTAATATTTTTGTTCGCAGCTTCAATAGCTTCATTCATTTTTGGACGGTAAGGAGAAGAATTATGATGTGTAATCTTGAAACTCTCACACAAATCCTTCATGGTTTTATTGTTCAAGTTGGTACCGTTGTCTGTTATGATTCGGCTTGGAATTCCATAATGGCAGATAATTTCTTTCTTGATGAAGCGGGCAACTAATTGCTTGGTCACATTGGCATAAGAAACAACTTCTATCCATTTGGTGAAGTAGTCAATAGCAACTAAGATGAACCGGTGACCGTTGGAAGCTTTAGGCTCAATTTCCCTAATCACGTCAATGCCCCACATTGAGAAAGGCTACGGTGAAGATAAAACATTCAACGGTGTTGGAGGCACGTGCACCTTGTCAGCATAAATTTGGAACTTATGGCATTTTCTAGCATATTGGATGCAATCAGATTCCATGGTTAACCAGTAATATCCAGCTCTCAGGATTTTCTTAGACATAGCATAACTGTTAGCATGGGTTCCAAAGGTCCCCTCATGAATCTCTTGAAGTAACATGGCTGCTTCACATCTGTCAACACATCTAAGCAGAACCATGTCGTAGTTTCTCTTGTATAGCACATCGTTGCTGAGGAAGAATGTAACGCCCCGTTTTATTTAATATTATATTAATATTTTCGAGTTACCGTTTGACGTTTATTTTGCGACGAGAATATTTATACTAACCGATATATCTGTTAATATATTTGGCGACGTATTATTCGGACCGGTAATTATTTTATTCGGTCCGATAATTATTTTGAGGGACCGGTAATTATTTTATTCGGTCCGGTATTTGTTTTGAGGGACCGGTAATTATTTTATTCGGTCCGGTATTTGTTTTGAGGGACCGGTAATTATTTTATTCGGTCCGGTATTTGTTTTGAGGGACCAGTAATTATTTTATTCGGTCCGGTATTTGTTTTGAGAGACCGGTAATTATTTTATTCGGTCCGGTATTTGTTTTGAGAGACCGGTAATTATTTTGTTCGGTCCGGTTTTCATTCCGTTCGGTTCGGTAAAATATTATTCGGACTGATACTTAATTATTTGGAGTTATTTTAATTATTTAGGTTAATAATATTATTTAGTGTTATGAGTAGTATATTTTAAGAGGGGCTAGTTGGTAATTTGAATTATGTCTTGCTACTAAACAAAACCAAATACACCTTGTTTTATGTCATAACTCACAAAACACACTTAGAGGCATTAGAGAGAGCTAGAGGGTCTTGGAGAAGAGAAGAAGAACAAGAACACAGAGCTTGGGTTTTGGGTTGGTTGAATCATCAAGAATCATTTCAAGTATATAAGGTAAGGGGTTTGATTTTCCAATGCTTATAGTTAGAGTTTGATTTGGTATATTTTGATTTGGGATAAAATTGATTTTTAGGGTTTATGAGTTGTGTTGAGTGAATTTGATAGAGGTTAGAGGAATTGATTTAGGTGTTATTGTTGTTGTTAGATTGTTATTGAATTAATTAAGAAGAATTAAATTAGAAAAGAAAAACTAATTATATTAAAGTTATAAAAAGAAAAAAAAAATTATGCAGTAAGTAAAACTTAGCAGAAACTGTTTCTGCTAAAGTTTTATTTCTATTACTTAATATATTAAATAATTATATTAATTAAATACAAATATGAAATAAGTTAGTCAATTTAATTTGGAACCCAATTATGTTCTGATTTTTCGATTTCGGCAATTTCGGCGACGGAGCTAGTTACTCCGAATTGGACGAAAATTGACGTGCTAGCTAACTTTGACGTGTAGAACGTCGTGGTGAGGTTAGTTTTTAGAGATTACGAGTTTTTAACGGAGTGACCCGAAATAGGCCAATTTACGGTTAATTCTAAACGGGTTGCGTTTTAGTCGGTTTAAGTCGCGTATGGACAATCCGATTTCGACATTGATAATTATGATTAATGCCGATTATTATGAATGACTTTTGCGAAGATTATTGATGTTTGATTATTTTTCCATGTTTGGAATGAAGTGAATTATTTGATAATGATGTGGTGTGATTAAACATGATGTTTGCGACGGTTTATTTATAATGAATACTTGATGATATGTGATGCGATGATATGTTATCTTGATGTGGATAAGTATGGCGACGTGGGCTTTATGCCAATCTTGATGCGCGATGATGATGTTTTTGTTGTGTCGTGTTTGTGATGTCGTGTCGTCAAGTCACATACATTGCATTGGCGACGAGGGCTTTTATGCCAAAGCGACGATGGGCTTTATGCCAAATTTCCCTAATTATGGACAAAGCGACGGGTACCACATGCATAACATAGTCGTGTCTCATGGAGTCGGTTATGTTTATTTTTGAGTCTTTTGGCATTGAGTTTTATTTGATGACTTATGATGAATTGTGATGTTGTATGATACTTTGTTTTGTGATCATTTTTATGTTAAACATAAAGTGATTATGATGTGATAAATTCATGAGGATTATGCGATGAATATAACATGACGGTAAAGCGACGATATGAATTTATGGCGATGGAGTTTATATCTTGTTTTGATATGATTATGGCGAGTATGTGACGAAATTAAAGTGTTGATTCTATACACTAAATGATGATTTAAAGTGTGTGAGATTTGGATATGTGTTAATATATCCTTATTAAGCCTATATCATTTATGATTCCAAACTATTCATATATTTCATCATGCCTTTAATTATATGTTTTGGAGTATCTCACCCTTTACTTGTCTCGCCGTTGCCTTTATATTGGTAACGTGCAGGTGATCCGCGAGGATGATGTGGATTAGCTCGAGTCTCTTTATTTTGAGTCGCTCTGCTCTGATAGTAGTAACACTCGGGATTTGGGCGACGTTATTATTTTGGATATGATAGTCTATGTATACTATTTTATGACTTTATGAATTTATGTATTGATGATAACTTGTTGATGCGTATATTTTGTGAATACATTCGTTGTGCTGTGGATATTCATATGGTTATATGATGTTAATGATATGAATCGGTATATCCGACTTTTTATTTTTTTGTGATGTGCATTATAATGCAAAGTGATGAAAATGAATATGTGATACCTCAATTTATGTTTGGATGAAATTTTGAAACTCTGATTTTATTATTTATTGTAAGGGGTTGAATTGGGGTGTTACATTAGTGGTATCAGAGCAGGTCGGTCTGTCCGACCAAGTTGTTGAGTCTTTAGTTGTTTAACAATCAAGTATTGTTATTTGTTGATTCTAATCCTTGTTTATGTGGTGAGCAGAAGTGTGATGGCCGGGAGAAATGCTGGAAGAAACGATGAGGCACTTGCTGCAGCTATGCATGCAATGGCTCAGGCGTACCAGAATCCGCCGAACGCTGACGAGAATATAGGGTCTCGTAGTTTGGCAACCTTTCAGAGGGAGAACCCTCCTACTTTTGAAGGAAAGTATGATCCCGAAGGAGCACTGGCGTGGCTGAAAGAGATAGAGAGGATATTCAGGGTGATGGATTGTACCCTTGCTCAGAAAATCCGCTATGGTACACATAAGTTGACATTGGAGGCTGACGACTGGTGGGTCGAGACCCGTCAGAGGCTAGAGCTTGCTGGAGAAGAGATCTCGTGGGAGGTATTCCGAAGGGAATTCTTGAGAAAGTATTACCCGGAGGATGTAAGAGGAAAAAAGGAGATTGAATTCCTTGAGCTAAAGCAAGGAAACCTGTCGATCACTGACTATGCAGCGAAGTTCACCAAGCTGGCTAAGTTCTATCCGCATTATGATGGACCCAATGCTGAGTTCTCTAAATGCATTAAGTTTGAAAATGGCTTACGTCCTGAGATTAAGAAAGCAGTGGGTTATCAAAATATTCGCGTCTTTGCGGATTTGATTGATAGTTGCAGGATCTTTGAAGAGGATAGTAATGCCCATTATAAGATCATGTCTGAAAAGAGAAACAAAGGTCAACAAAATCGTGGGAAGCCGTATGATGCCCCGGTTGGAAGAGGGAAGCAAAAAGTAGTCCAAGGGCGAAGGACTAGTGGGGGAGATGCCCCTGCTGGTATTGTTTGTTACAAATGTGGGAAGGCAGGACATAAAAGTAATGTTTGTAGAAGTGATGTGAGGGTTAAGGAGAATGAAGTGAGATGTTTCCGATGTGGAGAAGTGGGGCATATAACCCGTGATTGCAAGCATAAGGATGTGGTTTGTTTTAATTGCGGCGAGGGGGGTCACATTAGTTCTCAATGTAAGAAGCCTAAGAGGACTCATGATTCAGGAAAAGTGTTTGCTTTGTCGGGAGCTCCGAAGGCAAACGAGGATGGACTTGTTCGAGGTACTAGTTTCATTAATAGCATTCCTCTTATTACTATTATTGATACTGGTGCTACTCATAGTTTTATTGTTGCTGATTGTGTTAAGAGATTGGGTCTTACTTTATCCTCCTTGAATAGAGATATGATTGTAGAGGTTCCAGCTAAGGGAACGGTTACTACCTCATTTGTGTGTTCAGATTGTCCTTTATCAATCTTTGATCGAGATTTCCTTGTGAATCTTATTTGGTTGCCGCTTGTCAGAATGGATGTGGTCTTAGGTATGGACTGGTTGAAATCTAATTATGTTCATATCAATTGCTATAACAACTCGGTGATGTTTTCTTCCTTAGAAGAAGAAGAACGAGCCACTTTGGTAACAACGAAGCAGTTGAACGAGTTTATGAAGGAAGAGGCGTTAATGTTTTTGTTGATGGAGACTCTGTCTGTTGAGAGTCAGGCTGTGATTGTAAACTTTCCGGTGGTATGCGACTTTCCCGAAGTATTCCCTGATGAGATTCCTAGTGCACCGCCAGAAAGAGAAGTTGAATTTTCTGTGGACCTTGTCCCTGGTACCAGACCTATCTCTATGGCACCATACAGGATGTCCGCATCCGAGTTATCAGAATTGAAGAGCCAATTAGAAGATTTGCTCGAGAAGAAGTTTGTTAGGCCAAGTGTGTCACCGTGGGGAGCTCCTGTGTTATTGGTGAAAAAGAAGGATGGTAGCATGAGACTTTGCATCGACTACCGTCAGTTGAACAAAGTAACGATCAAGAATAGATATCCGCTTCCAAGAATTGATGATTTGATGGACCGATTGGTTGACGCTCGCATGTTTAGTAAGATTGATTTGAGATCGGGTTACCATCAAATAAGGGTGAAAGAAGAAGATGTTCAGAAAACTGCTTTCAGGACGAGGTATGGACATTACGAGTATTTGGTGATGCCTTTCGGTGTCACTAACGCACCAGGAGTATTCATGGAATACATGAATCGTATTTTCCATCCTTACTTGGATTGTTTTGTGGTGGTTTTTATTGATGACATTCTGATTTTTTCTAAATCGGAAGAAGAACATGCGGAGCATTTGCGCATTGTGTTAGAAGTTCTGAAAGAGAAGAAGCTTTATGCTAAGTTGTCAAAGTGCGAGTTCTGGTTAAGCGAAGTTAGCTTTTTGGGCCATGTCATTTCTGGTAATGGCATTGCGGTGGATCCTTCAAAAGTTGATGCGGTGTTGAGATGGGAAACTCCTAAGTCGGTTACCGAGATTAGAAGTTTCTTAGGCTTGGCTGGCTATTATAGAAGATTCATTGAAGGATTTTCAAAGTTGGCACTTCCTTTGACAAAGTTGACTTGCAAAGGAGCTGCATTTGTGTGGGATGTCAAGTGTGAAGAAAGTTTCATGGAATTGAAGAAAAGGTTGACGACGGCTCCGATCTTGATTTTGCCTAATCCGGAGAAACCGTTTGTTGTTTATTGTGATGCTTCTAAGATGGGTTTAGGTGGCGTGCTCATGCAGAATGGAAAGGTGGTTGCTTATGCTTCTAGGCAATTGAAGGTTCATGAGAAGAATTATCCTACTCACGATTTGGAACTTACGGCAGTTGTTTTTGTGCTTAAGATTTGGAGGCATTATCTTTATGGTTCTAGATTTGAAGTATTTAGTGACCATAAAAGTTTGAAGTACTTGTTCGAGCAGAAAGAGCTTAATATGAGACAAAGGCGGTGGCTTGAATTGTTGAAAGATTATGACTTTGGATTGAATTACCATCCTGGTAAAGCGAATGTGGTGGCCGATGCCTTAAGTCGCAAGACTTTGCATATGTCACTTTTGATGGTGAAAGAGTTGGAAATGATTGAGCAATTTAGAGATATGAGTCTTGTGATCGAGGTGACGCCGAAGAGTGTTATTCTGGGGATGTTAAAGATCAATAATGATTTCCTTGATAACATTAGAGAAGCTCATAAGTTAGATGCAAAGTTTGTTGACTTGATGGTTAGTATTGGACAAACTGAGAATGATGATTTCAAGTTGGATGCGAATGGTGTGTTGAGGTTCTGTGACAGGATTTGTATTCCTGATGATGTGGATTTGAAGAGAATGATTTTAGAAGAAAGTCACCGAAGTAATTTGAGTATTCATCCCGGAGCGACCAAAATGTACCAAGATTTGAAGAAGTTATTTTGGTGGTCTGGTATGAAAAGAGAAGTAGCTCAGTTTGTTTATGCTTGTTTGACTTGTCAAAAGTCGAAGGTGGAGCATCAGAAACCTGCTGGGCTGATGCAACCGTTAGAGATTCCGGAATGGAAATGGGATAGCATTTCTATGGATTTCGTGACGGGGTTACCGAATACACCAAGAGGACATGATGCGATATGGGTTATCGTTGATAGGCTCACAAAGTCGACTCACTTTATTCCTATTAACATCACTTATCCCGTATCAAAGTTGGCGGAAATTTATACGCATGTGATAGTGAGATTACATGGTATTCCTCTTTGTATCGTTTCGGATAGAGATCCGAGGTTCACTTCAGATTTTTGGAAAAGCTTGCAAGAAACTTTGGGTTCTAAGTTGAGGTTAAGTTCAACTTATCATCCTCAAACCAATGGTCAGACGGAGAGAACAATTCAATCTTTAGAAGATTTGTTGCGGGCTTGTATTCTTGAACACGGTGGTTCATGGGATACTTATATTCCTTTGATCGAGTTCACTTATAACAACAGTTTTCACTCGAGTATTGGAATGACACCTTTCGAGGCTTTGTATGGTCGGAGGTGTAGAACTCCTTTGTGTTGGCATGAGTCGGGTGAAAGTGTGGTGCTTGGACCGGAGTTGGTTAGAGATACAACCGAGGCGGTTAAGATGATTAGAGAAAATATGAGAATTTCGCAAAGTAGGCAAAAGAGTTACCATGATAAAAGAAGGAAAGATTTGGAATTTCAATCGGGTGATCATGTGTTTCTACGAGTTACTCCTACAACCGGTGTTGGAAGAGCTTTGAAATCGAAGAAGTTAACTCCTCGCTTTATTGGTCCTTACCAAATCACTACTAAAGTGGGAAAAGTGGCTTATCGAGTGGCGTTACCGCCGAATCTTTCGAACTTGCACGACGTATTTCATGTGTCGCAACTTCGGAAGTATGTTCCGGATCCTTCACATGTGATTGAGATGGATGATATTCAAATTCGAGACAATCTTACGGTGGAGACGATGCCGTTGAGGATTGAAGATCGAGAGATAAAGACCCTTCGTGGTAAGGAGATATCTTTGGTCAAAGTTGTGTGGATAGGAGCAGCTGGTGAAAGCGCAACGTGGGAGTTGGAAAGCAAGATGCAGGATTCATATCCCGAGCTTTTCGAGTCAGGTAAATTTTCAAGGACGAAATTCTTTTAAGTGGGGGAGAGTTGTAACGCCCCGTTTTATTTAATATTATATTAATATTTTCGAGTTACCGTTTGACGTTTATTTTGCGACGAGAATATTTATACTAACCGATATATCTGTTAATATATTTGGCGACGTATTATTCGGACCGGTAATTATTTTATTCGGTCCGATAATTATTTTGAGGGACCGGTAATTATTTTATCCGGTCCGGTATTTGTTTTGAGGGACCGGTAATTATTTTATTCGGTCCGGTATTTGTTTTGAGGGACCGGTAATTATTTTATTCGGTCCGGTATTTGTTTTGAGGGACCAGTAATTATTTTATTCGGTCCGGTATTTGTTTTGAGAGACCGGTAATTATTTTATTCGGTCCGGTATTTGTTTTGAGAGACCGGTAATTATTTTGTTCGGTCCGGTTTTCATTCCGTTCGGTTCGGTAAAATATTATTCGGACTGATACTTAATTATTTGGAGTTATTTTAATTATTTAGGTTAATAATATTATTTAGTGTTATGAGTAGTATATTTTAAGAGGGGCTAGTTGGTAATTTGAATTATGTCTTGCTACTAAACAAAACCAAATACACCTTGTTTTATGTCATAACTCACAAAACACACTTAGAGGCATTAGAGAGAGCTAGAGGGTCTTGGAGAAGAGAAGAAGAACAAGAACACAGAGCTTGGGTTTTGGGTTGGTTGAATCATCAAGAATCATTTCAAGTATATAAGGTAAGGGGTTTGATTTTCCAATGCTTATAGTTAGAGTTTGATTTGGTATATTTTGATTTGGGATAAAATTGATTTTTAGGGTTTATGAGTTGTGTTGAGTGAATTTGATAGAGGTTAGAGGAATTGATTTAGGTGTTATTGTTGTTGTTAGATTGTTATTGAATTAATTAAGAAGAATTAAATTAGAAAAGAAAAACTAATTATATTAAAGTTATAAAAAGAAAAAAAAAATTATGCAGTAAGTAAAACTTAGCAGAAACTGTTTCTGCTAAAGTTTTATTTCTATTACTTAATATATTAAATAATTATATTAATTAAATACAAATATGAAATAAGTTAGTCAATTTAATTTGGAACCCAATTATGTTCTGATTTTTCGATTTCGGCAATTTCGGCGACGGAGCTAGTTACTCCGAATTGGACGAAAATTGACGTGCTAGCTAACTTTGACGTGTAGAACGTCGTGGTGAGGTTAGTTTTTAGAGATTACGAGTTTTTAACGGAGTGACCCGAAATAGGCCAATTTACGGTTAATTCTAAACGGGTTGCGTTTTAGTCGGTTTAAGTCGCGTATGGACAATCCGATTTCGACATTGATAATTATGATTAATGCCGATTATTATGAATGACTTTTGCGAAGATTATTGATGTTTGATTATTTTTCCATGTTTGGAATGAAGTGAATTATTTGATAATGATGTGGTGTGATTAAACATGATGTTTGCGACGGTTTATTTATAATGAATACTTGATGATATGTGATGCGATGATATGTTATCTTGATGTGGATAAGTATGGCGACGTGGGCTTTATGCCAATCTTGATGCGCGATGATGATGTTTTTGTTGTGTCGTGTTTGTGATGTCGTGTCGTCAAGTCACATACATTGCATTGGCGACGAGGGCTTTTATGCCAAAGCGACGATGGGCTTTATGCCAAATTTCCCTAATTATGGACAAAGCGACGGGTACCACATGCATAACATAGTCGTGTCTCATGGAGTCGGTTATGTTTATTTTTGAGTCTTTTGGCATTGAGTTTTATTTGATGACTTATGATGAATTGTGATGTTGTATGATACTTTGTTTTGTGATCATTTTTATGTTAAACATAAAGTGATTATGATGTGATAAATTCATGAGGATTATGCGATGAATATAACATGACGGTAAAGCGACGATATGAATTTATGGCGATGGAGTTTATATCTTGTTTTGATATGATTATGGCGAGTATGTGACGAAATTAAAGTGTTGATTCTATACACTAAATGATGATTTAAAGTGTGTGAGATTTGGATATGTGTTAATATATCCTTATTAAGCCTATATCATTTATGATTCCAAACTATTCATATATTTCATCATGCCTTTAATTATATGTTTTGGAGTATCTCACCCTTTACTTGTCTCGCCGTTGCCTTTATATTGGTAACGTGCAGGTGATCCGCGAGGATGATGTGGATTAGCTCGAGTCTCTTTATTTTGAGTCGCTCTGCTCTGATAGTAGTAACACTCGGGATTTGGGCGACGTTATTATTTTGGATATGATAGTCTATGTATACTATTTTATGACTTTATGAATTTATGTATTGATGATAACTTGTTGATGCGTATATTTTGTGAATACATTCGCTGTGTTGTGAATATTCATATGGTTATATGATGTTAATGATATGAATCGGTATATCCGACTTTTTATTTTTTTGTGATGTGCATTATAATGCAAAGTGATGAAAATGAATATGTGATACCTCAATTTATGTTTGGATGAAATTTTGAAACTCTGATTTTATTATTTATTGTAAGGGGTTGAATTGGGGTGTTACAAAGAACTTGGATGCTAGTCTTCTCAGAGTTTTCTTGTTAAGATTGGTAGCATTGGCTGGATACTCTTTCTTTAGAAGATCTACCTGCTCTTTGTACGGTTGAAGTTCAGTGTACTCATACTCAACCAATTTTTCCAATTCAGTGGGGACTTTAAAATCTTCCTCACCCTCATCTTCAGCTTGATAAATGGGTGAATCAAAGTCAAGAGTGACAACAGGGTCGTTGAATTCAACAAAGTTTGGGATAACACTGCAACGTTTGAAGGCTATATTATTAAAATGCACAAGAAAAAATGCAAGAGAAAGAAAAATGTTTTTTGTAGTTTTTGAAAAGATTGCCAATTTCGTTTAAAAATGGTAAAAGCAAAAAACGACAAATGAAACAACAAGAATTTAACAAAATGCACTTATTAATATCCTTTTAAAAAGGTGGCCTTACAAAATGATTCAGTAGCTTTAGGCATAGCTATGGAATTTTGAAAACAGCAAATGAAAACATTAAATTACTTTGAAATGGGAAAAAACACGGGGATCTCTATGGCTTCCCAGTTGCTCAAAGTTGCATCACTCTTGAATACCAGGTTGTTCAGTTCTTCATCATCATCATCGTTGATAGCATTGACTTGGAAACCTCCACTGACAAACACTTCTTGGACGGTCCTCGGAAGACCTTTGGCGTTTGTAGAAGCTTTATCATGAGTTAGTTTGTAACCCAACCTGTGGAGATTCGTCTTGGTCTTGACATCTATCACTTTCCCCCAATCTTCAGGTATGCCCCTGTTGATTGTTGATTTGGTGCTCTTGAAAGATGCGAAAGATGGATTACTCTGGCCCACTATTTCTTCGACTTCCAATAGGACAACATTGGGAATTTCAAGTGCTTGGAAAGAAGTTTCCAAGGCGTCTTCATCGGCCTCTATGTAACGGAAAGAAGACAGGTTGCTAACCATCAGATCCTTTTCACCATGTATAATAACCATCTTTTCATCGACCACAAACTTCATCTTCTGATGTAGAGTTGAAGTTATAGCTCCAGCGGCGTCGATCCAGGGTCTTCCAAGTAAACAACTGTAGTTAGGATTGATGTCCAATACTTGGAATGTGATGTTGAATACATGTGGTCCAATCAAGATCGGTAGCTCAACTTCTCCGATTACAGTTCTGCGAGAACCATCAAAAGCTTTGACTATCAACGAGGTAGGCTTCATCTCAGTTTCCTTGTAAGCCAACTTGGAAAGAACCCTCTTTGGTAGGACATTCAAAGATGAACAAGTATCCACAAGCACCCTTGCTAAGTTATCCTCTTGACATTTTACTGATACATGTAAAGTACGATTATGATTCTGACCTTCCTTTGGTAACTCCTCATTATTGAAGCCAAGAGTATTGCAGGCAGTAATATTGGCGATCACACTATCAAACTGACCAATAGTAATAACTTGGGCAACATGAGCTTGAGCCAACAGCTTTTGCAATGCAGTTCTATGAGCAGGTGAACTCATCAACAGAGATAAGATTGAGATCTTAGAAGGAGTCTGATGAAGTTGATCAATTACTTTGTAATCACTTTCTCTGATGATCCTCAAGAACTCAGCATCGTCATCATTTGTAGCCGCTTCTTTCCCTTTGTCCTTGGGCGACACAGTGGTAGTGGTTTCTTTAGGCGGAGCCTCATTGAAACGGGGAGTATATATACGACCACTGCATGTCATCTTGCTTGCCCCAGTTATATTTGTCACATCTTCATTAACAGTCTTCAAATCTTCCCTCGAAATAACTTTCCCAGGTTCTTTGTCAATCATGGTCACATCGTACTTCCAAGGTACAACTTTAGGATCACTGAAATGAAACGGACTTGGCTTCTGAATAATTACCGGCTTCGGCTGGTTCACTATGGAGATAACAGGCTTAGATGTACTGAACACAGGCACTGCAAAACTTAATTTTGGCAAATGGAAAATTGGCACTTTAGCACTTGGTTCTGGTAAGTTGAAGACGGGCTCAATCACAGCAACTTCATCCTCCTTCACTTTACCAACCACTTGTAAGAAACCATCGCTGATTAATCTCTAAATATCATTCTAAACCAATAAACAGCCCTTGGTACTGACACCACAAACTGGACAATCATCATGTCAAGCAGTCACTAAACCGACTTCAAATAACTTTGAGTGGAAGACTCGGAGAGGAGTTTAGATCTGGGAAACATCAAGAATAAGGCTTTCATCAGATAGATCATCAATGGCATTAACAGACCCATGGTTAGGCAGAAGATTGCTCTTGACATTCGACTGAGGATCATCAAAAGACAGAATCTTCTTTTCCATTAACTCCCTGACAAGATGCTTGAGAGCATACCAGCTTTCTAGATCATAGCCAGGCGCGCCCTCATGAAATAAACAATGAGCGGCAAGATTATAATTAGCTGGCAGTGGATTTGGAGGCAGCCCCAAAGCTCTGGTAGTAATTAGACCTTGTTGCACTAATGAAGGGTACAACTTGGCATAAGTCATTGGAATAGGAGGAATCGACTTGTACTGTCTCCTGCTAGGAACATTCTGACGAGGTGCCTGATTCTTCGATTGTCGTTAAGCAGGAAAGTTGGGCGCTCGTTGATAATTGGATGAATCTTGTGCAGGATGATAATCAGGAGGTTGTTGATAGACCGGAGGTTGATAAACAGGAGCCGGTTGCACAAGCTGATAAGCAGGAACTTGTTGATTGAAAGCAGGTGTAGCAGCAACTACATACGGTTGTTGAGCAAACTGAACAGGATAACCTGGTTGTTAAACATAGTTCTGTTGATACTGCCAAGGTTGATTTCTTCATCGACTTGCAGTTACCGTATTAGTTTCACCCTCTTTCTTCTTGTGAGAACTGAATGAAGGCTTCTTGGCATGATTTTTATTGCTTGAACTACCAGCAGTACTTGACATTTTACCACTCTTCAGACCCAATTCAACTTTCACACAAACAGCAACAATATCAGATACGTTTGTAGTCATACTACCAACATTCTTTCATAAAAATCTAGACGAATTGTGTCAACAAACCAATGGACTAGCTCTTTCTCAGTCAATAGAGGTTCTACTTGCGAAGCAATCTCTCTCCACCTCTGAGCATACTCTTTGAATGATTCAGAACTCTTCTGGGACATACTCAGTAGTTGTCTTCTATTAGGAGGCAAATCCATATTGTACTTGTAATGTTTGATGAAGGCATCAGACAAATCTTAGAAACTCTTAATACAGGGCTGATCTAGAGTTACGTACCACTTTGATGAAGCACCCTTCAAACTGTCCTGGAAGAAATGTATCATTAATTTGTCATTATCAACATGAGCAACCATTTTATGGTAATACATAATCAGATGACTCTTTGGACATGTAGCTCCTTCATAACGATCAAAGCTGGGAGTTTTGAACTTCAGAGGAATAACCAGCCCAGATACAAGACAAACTTCTCTGGCAGCAGCACCAAAGATTTGATCACCTTCCATCATTCTCAGCCTTTTGTCAATAATTTCTACATTCTCTCGGAGTTTTTCATGACGTTCATCCTCATCTTCCTTCACATCAGGAATGTCATATATCGGTTCGATGAAATACAATTGCACATGAGTATGAACTGCAGCTGGTGCAAAAGTTGGGATTGTTTGAGGAGCTTCAGAAACCAAAGGAACAGCTGGTTGAACTGGTTGAGCAATAGGCTCTACAGCAGGAGTCGGCACAAAACCAGGTGGAAGACCATAAGGAGGTACATTAGCATTAGTAACAGATGGTTGAGGATCCACAACAGCATTGGTAATCTCAGAAACAACAGTGGGCTGAGTATCTATCCTCGCACAAATAACCTGTAGCATCTCCATAATCTGCCCTACACTTCCCTGAAGATCTTCTAGTTAATTGCTGACACGATCAAGCTCTTGATTTTGCTCCGCCATCTTTTTCTGAGCTCGAGCTCTGGTATTGTACTGGTGCAGAGGACTCAGGTTGACAGAATTGGAAGGCGAGAGAATCGACGATAAGAAACCGGAAGGAAAATTCAAATGCAAAAACAAGGATGCAATGCAATGCAATGGTTTCAAGAATTTCAATGATTAGTTGCAAATGTTTTTCTTAGGAAAGCTGAAAATGTTTTAGATTTTGAAATTCAAGATTTTTTTGAATTTCCAAGGACTGACAGTTGAATTCCTTTAAACCAGGAATGTCATGATGTTGGGATGCAATGCACCAACATACAAAAGCAAACAAAAGTCCTAGGTTAGAGGGTCGTGAGCATGAAGCCAAGGTCTACCCATCCCAAAAGGTATGTACTAAGGGTTAATTGTACCTGCAAAACAAGGGTTCTAAGCGGTGCCCAAAGTCATCAGTTCGTCTTTCGGATATTATCAATTTCCCGACTAACTCAGTGGTCAACAATATTCTCAAGAGAACCTCTTTTGAGTGTAGTATTGCGTAGCAACTATTTTGGGACTACTCCTTCATAGTCATCGCACTACGTCCTAGTAAGGCCAAAGTTATGTTTAGGTAACTACGACCCCCAGTATCACAGGCTCCAAGGTCGAAAATAGTGAATGTTTTCACGATTACTCGTTCAACAATACTAATTTTCAAGAGGGCCTCAACTGAGTGGTGATTCTCAAGTCATCTTGGTCGGGATTCAACTCCCTATAAGCCTCGTCGAATATATCACCTTCCTATAAAAATTGCGCTCAAGTCCAGGTGTAGGACTTATCTCACAACAATGATATAACCCCAATCAAGGTACAACACACACACACACACACACACACACACACACACACACACACACACACACACACACACACAACAGATAATAAAGCAAATAACAAAAATAAACAAGATAGGGATAACCCTAAAAAAGATAGTATGTCCCCAGTGAAGTTGCCATTTTCTGTTGCAGTGAGAATATGATATCAAATTATTGATTAATTTGAATCACAATCTTGATTTACAACTGGTCTTTGATTTATCCGAAGGAAAGGTTAAAGAAGGAAAAACCTAGTTTTCATCGTAAACACAATGCAGGGAGAGATCTAGGGTTCGGGGGTTGGTTAAGCTTAGGGAAGGTATTAGCATCCTAAACTTCTGTAGTACTCTACAGGAACCTCTTGTTTAAAATGTGCTATTGCTAATGGTTATCTGCTTAGGGTAATACTAAGGGTTAAAGGCAAAGAGAAGGACCTAAGGGGTTAGTCCTAAGTATACTCGCCAAGACTCACATCTTGTGCCTACGTATTTTGGGTAGGGGATGGAATCAGAGTATTCGTAGTTCCCCTCAAAGAGGAGTGAGGAGGAACTTCTTGACCGTGGTCAAGGTTCCATGGGGAAGTAAACATTCATATGAAAGTGATTACTTGGAGTGCGACGACTCCTATTCTATGTTGTAGAGTTGATTTGAAAAGGGTGAGGTAAGTATTCCACGGCCGAAACTTACATGGAGTGCGGCGACTCCTAATCCTAAAGCTAGGATAAAGGGGTGGATATCCACGGCGGGACGCCTAAGCATGAGTACAACGACTCAAATCCTAAGGCCAGGAAAAGTGAAAGGTATGAGTGTGTCCACGGCGGGACGCCTAAGCACGAGTACGACGACTCGGATCCTAAGGTTAGGATGGGGTGCAGGTAAAGGTATTGACACGGCGGTCAAACGGAAAACCTTTCCTTTGGAGGTAAAATAAGCGGGTAAAATAGTGATAATGGAAAATGCAAATGGATAATTGATAATAGCAATGGTATGTAAATAGCATGAGATAATGAAATGTAGATAAAGGACAATAAGCAAATGATTAAGTTGAAATGGACAATGAGAAATGATGTTAGATACGGATAGCGAAAGGTGATTAATGGAAGTGGTGATCTGAAATTAAATAAATTATAAATTAATTAAAGAACAGCAGATGAATTGTTTTTAATTGTTTTTGAGAATTTTATTTAATTAAAATTAAAGTTAAACAAGATGTTAGAATTAATTGTTTTTATGGCTTTTTGTGAGAAAAATTAAGATTAAGTGAAAATATGAAAAAAGGTTAATTAAGTTTGAGTTATTTTGAAATTGAGATTTTTAGGTTAATTTAAAAAAGAGTTTTTATTTTATTTTAAATAAAATAAAGAAAAGTTAATTAAAACTAAAATATTTTTGTTATTTTTATTTTTATTATAAAAACCTAAATTAAAATATAAAATAAATATATTTTTTATTTTCAAAAAATTTACTTTTTATTTATTTAAATATTTTTCAGATTTTTTAAAATTATGTTAGTTTGTTAGTTGTTAGTATTATTTAAACATTACAAAATAAAATAAAACAAAAAAAGCTGAAAAAGAAATAAAAAAAAAAGGAAAAAAGTGGGTTGGGTTGGGTGATAAAATCCTAGACCCAAACCCGGTTAATATAATGAGAGGGGGGAGACAAGGGTTTGTAAACCCTAAAATCAAGAGGCCAAACGGCGCCCCCCCCCCCCCCCCCCCCCCCTTTTGTTCTCTGAACTTTCCCTCTTCCTCCTGCGTTCTTCACGCGATGCTTTTTCTTCCTCTTCTCTGAACTTCTTCTTCTCCCACGGTTTATCTCCTTCTTCTTCTACCTTTTAGCTTTGCTGCAAAAACACAAAAAACAACAAAAATATTAAAAGGGACCCTTACGGTGTGGGATTTGTGGTTTAATCGGCGACGATGATGAAGAATCGGAGAAGGAATGGGTTTTCCTTCGATTTCTTCTGAGTCCCTGTGTGGAAATGGAAACTTGTGACAGTTTGTTGATGTTGGTTTGTTGTGATGGCTTCGCGAGATTGTGGGTTTCGAACTGGTTTTGTGATGAACGTGGATGTTGTTCGATTTTGTGGTGGTTTTCGGTTTTACAAACTGGTTTTCGTGATTGGTTCGTGATTTGTGATGGTGGTGGGTTTTCCAATTTATGGCTTTTGGGGCTGTGATGAACTTGGTTCTGAGCCTCTGAGGTTTTTTTTTGTGATTTTTGGATCCCTTCCTGAGATGGTTTTGACGGTTTTGTTTGTGGACAGTGATGATTTTTTTCCGCCCCCTTTGATGTTCTTCTAACTTCTTCTTATATAGCTTTGATTTTCGAAAATGAAACGAAGGAACTTTTAAAGATTTTCCTTTTTCAGAACAACATGTTTTGACATGTTTGTGATTCCTTCCATTTTCGTTTTGGGGGTTGTTGATATGATTCCATTTTCGGATGATGCTTAATGATGGTGATAACTTCCCATTTTCGGATTTTTGGTTTATTGATGATATTTCTTCTTTCGTTTTTTGCTTTTGACGGTTGTGTTGTTTGCTGTCATTTTCGGATTGGGTCGTTGAAGCTTGTTTTGGAAATATTTGGACCGTGTTTGGCCTGGGAGGAAATCCGTTTTCTTTTTTCTTTTTTCATTCTTCTTTCATGAACGGGAAAAAATGTTGCCTTGGTCCTTAGAATATGCTGTTGAGAACGGAAGTTTGGTTGCAACTCCATGTTGCCCTTCCAGATTAAAAGAAACCCGATGATGATCTTGAATCTGAAGGCTTAACAAAAAACTCAATGTCCTTAAAATTGTTTATGATTCTAACCTTATGACATTGTTTCATTGTTTTACAGGTCTTAAGCAAGTTATGGAGCTTGAAGATAAAACTTTGAAGATTTCATAGTCTTAGGATTTAGGATTAGGACTTGTAACATGAATCCAAAAAATTTGTAATCTTGAATATTATTTGTGCAGACTTGGATTTTGAATGTAAAAGAATTCAGACTTGATAGAAATGTGAACTCAGAATCTTGAAATGGAAATGTGAACTTAATTAATCTCGACTTTGTCTTTTGTGCTCAATCAAACTTTTAACTTCTCCATTTTGACTTGAGTTCTACAATCTCTAAAAATTAACTCCTTATGAAAGCATATGAATCTTGCACTTAAATGGAATGCCAAAAGATCCTTCGGAATTAAGAACTCTTAATAAATATATGGCATAATTCTATTTGGAATTCTGATATGAGATCTCTTTAGAGTTGCAACTTGAATATAAAACTCAAAATTAAATTTATGACAAGTTCAATGGATATTTGCGAAGAAGTGGATTCTGCGTCTCAACTTGAAGTTTGCTTTTCTAAATTCGAATCCGTCCACATTCAACGTTCCAATTCGTACTCAGTTCTTAAACCATTTTTTTGAAATTCAACGGATAGGAGACCTTAATCTTTCTTGGGAAATCTCTGAGAAACTTTGAGGGGCAAGACTTGTATTGACTGAGGGGTCTGCAGGAGATAAGAGGTGCATGTAAAGCTTCCGTGATTTTCTTCGAACTTTCAACAGTGAACCTAACTTCATAACATAAAACACACAAACTGGTTAAACGGTTAGTCAGAAAGAAAGATGGACCAAAATGAAATGTAAATGATCACTAAATCTAAGGGTAAAATTTGGGGTGCGACAGATCCTATTCTGAACATAACAAAAAGTATTAACAACTTCTGCCCACCAGTATATTGGAAGATGATTCTCGTGGGTCATGGTTTTAGCCATTTCTTGCAATGATATGTTCTTTCTTTCTACAACTCTATTTTGCTGTGGAGTTATAGGAGAAGAGAACTCATGGAAGATTCCATGTTTATCACAAAAAATCTCAAAAGGCTCATTTTTAAACTCACCACCATGATCACTTTTGACTTTTAAATTTTTTAATTCCTTTTCAAACTGTACTTGTGTGCTGAAGATGTTGAATACCTCATAGGGTTCATCTTGAATACCTCATATGATTTATCTTTGGATCTAAGGAATTTAACCCAAGTCCACCTGCTATAATCATCAACAATGACCAACCCATATTTCTTCCCATTGACTGAAACAGTCCCAACAGGATCAAATAAATCAATGTGAAGTAATTCTAAGGGTCTAGAGGTTGAGACAATGTTTTTTGGATTTAAAAGAAGTTTTCTTAATCTTTCCTACTTAACATGCTCCATAGAGAGCATATGAGTGATAATTAAGATTTGGAAACCCTTTAACAAATTTTAGTTTTACTAAGTTTAGAGGTCAAGCTCTAGTTAGCATGACCTAACCTTTTGTGCCAGACCCGTTTTTCATCACTCACTAACATAAGGCAAACAACCTTTTGGTCAGTCAATTCAGAAAGATTAATTTTATAAACATTTCCCTTCCTCTTACCTTTGAATAAAATGGATTTGTCAGACTCATAGATAACTGAACATAAATTCTTATCAAACAAAACGTCATAACCACTGCCCCAAAATTAACTTATACTAAGAAAGTTATGTTTAATCCACTTACTAACCAAACATTATTGACAGAGATTAAGGAGTTAACAATAGTGCCCACACCAATAATCTTCCCTTTTTGCCCTCCTCCAAACCCCACACTTCCTTCCTCTTTCAGAGTTATGGTTTCGAAGATAAGTTTTTCTCCCGTCATATGATGTGAGCAGCCACTGTCCAGGTACCATGATTGTTGCCTTGTTTCTCCCTTTAGGCATATCTGCAGCAAAAACAATATGTAATTTAGGTACTACTTTGAACTGGGCTTGTGGCTGACCCATCGTCAAGCACATCCCAATTCAGTTCTACATCGAGGAAGACCTAAAAAGCTTGCCCGACCTGTTAAGGCCAGTGGAGAATATGTTCCCCACGTGCCCCTCATCTGAGGATACATCACCAACTGACTCACACGCCTCGCGGAACCATTCTGACCTTCATAACAGGCAAGTCCATCCACTAACCGGGGAATGCAGAGCGATTGACCCTAGACGATGAGCACGAGTCGCTCATCCCTACTCTCACGTGAAAGTCATGGCAGTCATCCGTTGTGGTTCTCAACACTCAGCCCACAACGGAGACCATTGGCCATGCGTTGGGGGCTTACTATAAAAACCCTAATCTGTAGGAGGGTCAGGTATTCTGTTCTTTACCCTTTCTTGCTCACCTCTTCACCCGAACCGACTTAGGCATCAGAGTGTCTACAGGTACCCCCTTCCTTTCGTCGACCGTCAAGACCGCATACATGTTACTGACCACCTATTCTGATCGCCAGGTTAGATCAGGTACCCATAATCTTATGGGTCATTTATTGTTAGTTTTAACATCCTTCCTTTTATTCTGAGCTTTTTGCTTATAAAAGTTTTGTCTAAGATAAGTTTTCACTTTGACTTCTGAACTCTTCAAAACCTTTGATCCTTATGTCTTGGGTTCCAATTTCTTAAAAACCTTTTACTTAGGATTTTTGGGTTCTAGATTCTTTAGAACCTTTGATCTTTGAATGTTAGCTTCTGATTTCCTAAATACCTTTGATTTTGACACCTTAGGTATTGATTTGTTCAAAACCTTTGACTATCTTATCTCAAATTCTGATTGGTTTAGACTTTTACCTTTATCAGAAGCATATACTAAATAAATTTTAAGCACTGTTTGAGCACTACTTGAAGAAAAAGAGTTTGCAGGTTTTTCCAAGAGTTAAACTTTAGGATTAACACATCTCTCATTGTAACTCAGACCTTTTCCTTTGCTCTTACTTACTCCATATATCATGGAAGCAAGTTTTTTTCTCTCAAAATCGATTATGATAAAATCTTGAAGATCTATCTCATGCTCAAAAAAGATATTTTATTTACTTGAATAATGTGATCTTTCTCCAAAGATTCAATTTTGTTTTGAGAAGTTTTTAGTTCTTCTATCAGAAGATCACCTTGATTTTGCAATTGTTTCATGTGTCTTGCTTTATCTTGGCAACGACTCATAAGTTCTTGAATAAAAGAGATTAAATTAGAAAGAGATAAAGTAGAAAATACCCCGTCGTCTTCGTCAGACTCTGAATCAGAGTTTGATTCATATTCCATGTTAGATGATATGAGAGCCATTAGTGCTACATTTGCTTCTCCCTCATCTTTATCTGAAATCTCTTCATTATCAAGTCCATCCCATGTTGCTATGTGACTCTTTTCGAATTTACTTCTGAAGTTGTCCTTTTGGAAGCTTCATTTATGTGGTCTTTCTTTCTTTAGATTAGGGCAGTCAACCCTAAAATGACCAGGCTTCTTACAATCGAAGAAATTATTCTGATCATCTGCTTTGTCTTTAGAACTAAATCCTTTGAAGCCATTACTTATACCAGAGAATCTTTTATTCCTTTTTGTCATTTGTTGAAACCTCTTGATGATAAAACCATTTCCTCATCATCAAAGTCACCATCAGAAGTTTCTTTTGATTTCCAAACTTTAGAGGATCTGACGGCTTTACCACCAGATCTTTCAGCTATTGACTTCAGCGCAAGTGTTTGGATTTCATCACATGTTCATCTACTTTCAGTTCCATTTCATGGATTTGAAGATTGCTTATTAAACTTTTAAGGTCCAACGTATCACAAGGAGACTTCTCAATATTTTCTTAACATGACCAGATGTAGTGTAACTTTTGCTCAAAACCTGGAAGCCTAATACAAGAACTTGAAACTTGGAAAACAAGGTTTCAATATCTTTACCACCTTTCATTCTGAACAACTCATAATGTTGTACAAGAAGGTTGGCCTTAGCCTATTTGACTTGTTGGTTCCCTTCATAAGTAGAACACAAAGATTCAAAGATAGTTTTAATAGTAGACTCATAAATGATTTTTATGTACTTAGAATGAGGTAGAGCCTCTATCAGAATACCTCTGACTCTATGATGTTTTTTGTAAATTTTCTTTTGAGACGGTGAGAGAGTTTTTCTATCCTTCACCATTCAAACACCATCGACAACCATGTCAATGTTGTCTTCAATGATATCCCACACTCATTATTAAGGCTAATGATATAAGTATACATTTTTCTTTTCCACCATTCAAACTGAGTAGAATCACCATTGAATGTAGATGGTTTAGCCAAGTAATGACTTTTCTCAGTAGTATTATAATCATAGGAAATACTACTACCAGATATTCCGAAAGCATCCGACATGATAGCACAAGCCTTTTTCTTAGGACCGTTTTACTATACCACAATGAAGTGTTTAGTACAGATCATGCTCTGATGCAAACTGAAGGTGAGAACAATACCTAAGAAAAGGGAGTTGAATTGTGTATATTAAAAACGTTTCGCTTATGAAAAAACAACTTCAGAATTTATGAAAGCAACATAAAGAATATGAATCAGAAGTAATAAGCAAACCAACACACAGTTTATCCCGGTTGGTCTCTTCAACCGAGAGTAGTCTAGTCCCATTGTCTCAATAAGAACTTTTCGTTATAATCAAATTGATTATAACTTTGCTCAAGCAAACTAACAAGAAACTTCACTACTTAATCAATCCAAAAAGAGATTTTTGCTCAAGCAACCTAGCAAGAGACTTCACTACTCAATCAACCAAAAAATAGACTTCACTGCTCAATCACATAGGCAAGAAACTTCACTACTCAAGCACACATGCAAGAGACTTCATATACTTTAAACAAACAATTTAATTAAAAAAATAACAAATATACTTTGATACACAATCAGAAGTATAGTAGTTGTGCAACAACCACAAAGGTTCTTAACACTTAAGATTTCTAAGATATACAAAGATAAGAAATCTTAAGATCTTATGCAATAACAATTATAAATAATAGCTAAAAGTTATGCTCAAGTTGTTCTGATGTAGTGTTGTAACATTCTTTCAAACCTCCAGCTTCCTTTTATATAGGCATATAAAGAGTGGTTGGAAGGAATATGCATAAGAGCTTTCTTCGTGAAGAAGCATGCCAAAAGAGACATTGAAGGATGTATCTGGTTAGAAACATTGTCCAATAAATATAAACATTATCCACAAAATATTTCTAAGAACTAGATATATACCAAAAGGTATAACAGACTAAAGATGTCACATCACCATTCCTTGAGCCTTGCAAAACGAAACCCTAGTTGACTATCTCTAGAAATTTGGCGTTTGACAAGGCAGGTCTGTCTAGAAGACAGAGTACAGATCAGAGGCACCTTTAGCCTTCAAAGTCTGAGTTGTCATCAGAGGCTAAAATAGTATGATCAAAGTTGGAACCTTCAGAGACAGAACCACCACGTCCAAAGTCGGATCATTCAGAGTTATCAAATTCTAATTCATCAGAATCTGAGCCATTTTGCTTCTCCACATATGCATTTAACAGAATGAATTCTGAGTTGAATTCTAAACTTGTGATCCTACACACTTGAACATATGTTAGTATACCCATTTGTTCTTTAAGTACTTTGTTATCATCAAAATTTGAAAGATATAAAATTTTTTGTTTCAACAGCAAGCAGAGGCACTTAAGCCAAGATGATTTATAATGACAGACGACGTATAGGCATCACCCCCTCTTGAGAATTACCACTCTCTCGCCCTTATTAGACTTTTTACTAATATATTACTACAATTGTCTAACACAACCCTTCCTTTTATCCGGACTTCGAACCTACTAATAAGAAAGAGTAGTATTTTATAAAAAATATCTTTATAATTAAGATTTTTGCACTTTTGGTTTTGGTAGTGTTTGTTGAAGTTTTTTTTTTTTTTTTTGGTAAAGATCACAATCAATAGTTAACAAATCTCATCATATCAATAAAAATATTTAAGACGGTTTCATTTCTCAAAAATCCTAGTATTGATTTTTATGAATAATGAATATATATTCATTTTAAATTTTGGATGATAGCTCCCCAAAATGACTTTTTTTCTATGTATTGTAGGAATGCACATAGGCTTGTGTTTTCTGATGTTGGTTCTCCAACTCAATATCTTTTCCACTCATAAGCTTTTCCTTTTTCCTTTCTTTTTCATCTTTTCCCACTACTTTCTGTCATTACCAAAGTTGTTGTTCTGTCAAAAGTCTCGTGCACGCATATCATTTTTCCCTTTTCTGTTGAACACAAAAAAGAGCCTTGAGACTTGAGTACTTCATTAACAAGCATTCATATCAATCTCCATACCACTTGATCATAGCATTCATCATTTGTATGAATCATATCACACTATCTCAAACATCTAATAATAACATAACTTGAGTAACTACTAACATCATCTTTAAGAGTCTTCAAAAAATTTAAGTGCAACTAAAAACAATTTTTTGATATTTTAGTAAACTTTGTATGAACAAAATAAGTGAAAATTGTCCGTAAATTTTGACTCATTGACATAAGTCGATATCATTAAATTGAATGCCATAACCAAAATTCAAACTCTGATTCACATTTGTATGTGTAAATTTTTAGTGATTATTACGGGTTCGAATCGAGAAAATAAGGGATAAAGTTAGTGTGAAGATTTTGCACATGAAAGGAAGGGTAATTTGGTCATATGAAGAAAAACAGCAATTGACAACAAGACCCTACAGCCACTAGGTTACAATTTGCTAAAGACAAACAAACATTTCGTCACCTTCCATATCCATTAAACCGTTTACCCCTTTCTTTATCACTCTCTATATCACTCACATGCTCTTCTTCTATTCACCTTGCAATCTACACTCTCTCTATTCTACAATACAACATCCTTCATTTACAATACACTCTTTTATCAACTCCACTCAACCATAGCCATGTCTAATTGGCAACTGTTATAATGGACGCAGAAAAACAACATCGTACAACAAGTAACAACAGTAGCACAAGTGAACTCTTTGTTTGTTTCACTTCACGTTTATCGTCTTCATCCATGAAGCTGTCCTCTAAATCAATCTTAAGTCCAAGCCGTAGCAGAGACCAACCTCAGATATCACTTTCATCTTCCTTAAGCAGAAGACTGAAGAGCAACGGAAGCATGAAAGGTGGTCAAGCTTCTCCAATGTTTCCAACTGGTGGAAAGAAAAGAGGGTGTGGTTTTGAGAATCCAGAGCCTTCTTCACCGAAAGTAACTTGCATTGGACAAGTTAGAGTGAAGACAAAGAAACAAGGGAAGAAAATGAGGTCGAGATCAAAGAGAAGGGGTGAAGCTAGTTTTAGAAGAGGTGAAAATAATCCAGATCTAACTAGACAGAACAGTCAGAGTTTGTATCAGAATCATCAGAATATGCAACAAGAGTGTTTGAAACATAGGAATCAAAGATGGGTTCATTTGCCTTTGACTATATGTGAGGCTTTGAGAGAGTTTAGTTGCTTTTTTCCTTGTAGGTCTTCTTGTATGTCAAATAATGAGAGAGAGAAGGAGAAGGGTGAAGGTAGGTTTGAAGGAAGAGAGGGGGGATCTGGTGGTGGACATGGTAGAGAAGGTTCATGTGGAGCTGCATTTACTAGATGGCTGGTGGCTTATCAAGATGGGGATGGAAAGGGGAGAGGGATTGAGGTGATGATGGAGGAACATCATGAGGAGATGGAGATGATGGATGATGAGAAAAGTGAGAGGAGTTATAGTCAAAGGAGACATATTTTTGAAGATCTTGATATTGATGTGGTTGATGACAAGATACAAGAGGAGTTTGGTGGTGGTGAAGAGGAAGAAGAAGAAGTGAAAGGTAGAGTTAGTATTTGTGTTCCACCAAAGAATGCTCTTTTGTTGATGAGGTGTAGATCTGATCCTGTTAAAATGGCTGCTTTGGCTAACCGTTTTTGGGAATCACCTCTTCATAAAGAACAACAAGACAATGTTGAAGAACACCAACATCATAAGGAAGAACAAGAACAAGAGGAGGAGGATAGTGGAGATGAAGATGAAGATGTTGAACATGAAGAAGAACAAGTACAAGAAGATGGTTTTAATGACCAAAACATTGAGATGGAGGAAGTTGAAGAGTCACAGCAACTAGTAGAAGTGGAAAGAGTGTCACTAGAAGAAGAAGATAGCATTTGTGAAAGGGAAAATCATGAAATTGAAAGCAAAACAATCCTAGAAGTTGATGAAGAAAGCAAGGAAGAGGAAGTGAAAAGTGAAGATGGAAATGGAAATGCCATTGATGATGATGATGATAAAGTTGAAACCTTTACCTGTGTTTTACTTGATTCACATCATGCAGATCTTGAAAAACCAGAAACTGAGGAAACCCATCAAGGAGAAGATGAAGAGAAACAAGAAAATGAAGAAAGTTTAGAACTTTCTTCTTCTTCACCTGAAATGTTATTAGCTTCTTCGGTACAAGAAAACGATGAAGCAGAAGAAGAATCAGAATCAGCCACAGAAGAAAAAGTTTCAGCGGAGGAAGAAGAGATGGAACAGCCACCGACCCAACAAGGATCCGACCCGGAAACTGATCCTATTGGGTCAATGGAGCCAGAAAATGGGTCAAAGAAAGAAGAGAGAGAAAGAGAAACGTTACCGGAATGCTTGTTATTGATGATGTGCGAGCCGAAACTTTCCATGGAAGTGTCTAAAGAAACATGGGTTTGCAGCACCGATTTCATACGGTGGTTGCCGGAGAGACCCGCCGGGAAAGTCGCCGGAGGGGAGAAGAGGGTTGTAGTGGAGTCTTCTACCTCATGTTCTAAGCCGAAGGTTAAGGTGAAGCCTGTTCAGCCGGTGATGCAGCCGCCGAGGTCTTCGTGTTCTTTACCGGTGAACGGAAGTGGCGCCGTGATGTCGATGGCGACGATGATTGAGCAGAAGCTGGCGGGGTGCTCCAAATCTCGTAATGGGTATGAGCCGTTTGTTCTCACGCGCTGTAAGTCGGAGCCGATGAGGTCCGCGACTAAGCTTACGCCGGAGGCTTGTTTCTGGAACAATAGGAAACTTGAGCCGCATCCTCCTCAGACTTCGCTTGGAGTCGGCGCGCCGGCTGGTGTTGGGTTTTGATTTTAATTTTTCTTTTTTTAATCTTTTATTTTCCTTTTTTTTCAATTGACAGAATAATTAGTTGTTGTTATTATATGTAGATTATTATTGTTATTGCTTAAATCTTGGTCATCTTTGGTTAGTTTAGAAAAATTATATTATCATTGTGTTTTTATAAAAAGTATCATTTTTATAGGATAAAATTTTAGTCACTAACCTATTATTTGAATATAATAAATTTAGAATTATTGATTTATATTAGGTTGAATAAATGAACAAGATAATGGAAGTAGCTATCTCTATTATGAATGGGTGGGATATGAACAAACATATAGTTGCCATTTTTTAGGTTAAATTGGAAATGGTTGGGAGCTTGAAGTGTGTATGTATAGGTTTGTAGGGTAAAAAATAAAGTTGGTAGGGTTGGGGGCATTTGGTTATGGTGGTTATGTTTATGTGTTTGTTATGGTCAAATGGTCGTTTATCTTTCTTGACCTTGTGATGTCATTGTCAACTTCAAGTCTTTATGTGTCATTACAGATAGGTTAGAATTTTGGAAGATAATGGAGACTTGAAATGTAGGTGGGAAAATGGTCAAAACACCATGAAATTTCAGTTCCATGAGTCTTGGGTCTTGACTAATTCTAAAAGTGTACTTGTTTGTATTTAATGGTTTGAATGAAATTACTAACCTAAGTAGAATTTAATCATTAGATATATGGACAATTTCACTAGAGTTGTGGGATTGGATTGGATCTCACTAAATAAAGCTAAATACATTATCTTTCTGGTTTTTAACAAATTTTTTTTTTAATTAAATTTATTGATTATTCAATAAATTTAAAAAAATATTTTTTTTATATTAAATATTTTACCAATTGCATAAATATCAGCATGTAAATAACAAAAAAAATTATAATTCAATCCACAGTTCACTCTATCATTTTCAAAAAATATCTTGGTCGTTAAAATGCTAACCTTGTAGATCCACCATATGCAATCGAATCGGAACAGTTCACACCACTGCGTTTAGGATCCGTATCAACAATTATGGTTCTAGAACGAAACAATAGTGTTGTCTATGAGAATCAATTTATGATTCATATGAATTTTCACAATAAGATCTCAGATTCAATCAGATATTACTTATTCAATTAGATTTTTCCCAATTCAAACCTCAATCGCTTTGACCAATGCACTAAGATGGAAGCAACTTCGAATCTTCTTCCAAAAGACCATTCAAAGTTCTCTAGATCAAGTTCTTCTTCAACCTTCGTCATATACACAATTGATGAAGATACGATCAAGCAAGTATAACCTCTATTACAAAGATTTGTTATAAAAGTCTCTTTAAACAAAAAACAAGAAGATGAAAGATCATTCATAAGGTTTCAAGATCATGAAAAGGTGGACAAATTTTTTAATACTAATCTTCTGCTGATCATTACTGCTATCATCGTTAATCATTCAATTTTAGGGATATTTGTAAATGATGGAAGTTCTTGCAATTTGATTTTCTTTAGAATTTTCATTGAACTTAGCCTAAGAAAATAAGATATGAGGTCGTGCGAAAGCCATAACCTCTTGGTGTTCAATGGTTCTTCTACTCGCCCATGTGGAGATACATTCTTGTCAGTGTCCTTGGGAAGGGAGATCATAATAGGATGGTGAATGTTCATTTCTTTGTGATTCTGTGTGAAAGTGTTTATAATGACATTCTCGATGACTCTAGATGTTGTGGCCTCCCCCGCCCACTTGAAGATAAAGTACTACAATAATTCTGGAAGATATGTTGTAGTCAAAACCGACCTTTACGGAGTACATCAAATACATGAAGCAATATTGAAGAATCCATTGACGTCAATAGTGATTCTTGAAAGAAGAGTCAAGGAATCTAATGGAGCATCATAAGTAGTTGAGCTCGAAGTTTGCAAAGACAAACTCTTATAAGGAGACGAGTTATGCCCCTCGATTAGGGTCATGACAAAGGCCCCAAAGTCGGTTCTAGATCGAGTTCCTCCATTTGGATGATAATCTGACGAGGTCAGTAAGAAAAGGAGTTGACTTACTTGTCGAAGTAAGGGAAGGATTAGTTATATTTTTAAGAGCCAACATTGATCTCATCGCTCTCTCTCTCTACAAGATGCCAATCATAGATCTTAGGGTAACATGTTACCAGTTGAACATTGATCCCAATGCTTAGTACATGTTCTAAGGAGAAGATGGTTGTTTCTTGAGAAGGGAAATGCAACAACGAATACAATACAAGGTTTGTTGGACGCTAATTTCATTTTTGAAGTAAAATACTGATGACTTCTTGGCAAGTGTACCGATAATGGCACAGTAATAAAAAGATAAAACTCACAAGGATTGTGTTCGAACAGAACAATAATTTGTGCAATATTAACTAAGAGCAGTAAAAAAAAGGGTTTTGTAAGTTTCAGTGCAGAAAGGTAAATTTAAGAGAAAACAAGGCCACAAAGGCGGTTAGGTTGTGTTTTAGAATCCTTTTATCCCTTCTTATTTATGTACGATGCCTTGTCTGAATTGTCTTATCCTTATAATTTTATGGCGAACTAAACTGTTATAGTCAGTCCTCCACGAGTTAACTCACTACCAACTATTAGAAGCTTTCTATCCCTAGTCCGTCAGTGTAAGCAATGTTAGGCGATGAATAGATCGTTAGTTCTCTGTACCACTACTCGAGGTATCATATCCCTATTTAACCGACTTAAGTAGAACAATCACCCTAGATCTAATACATAGGCTACAGGTCAGAAATCCCTATGCATCTAACAACATATTAACAAAGTGTCTCAAATAATACACATTAAGCAAAAGAAACAACTGAATAAAATTATAAGTGATAATGTTCATACAAAGTCAAACTGCCATATAATGCCAACAAGGTTGAATAAAGTTCGTCACACACAATCTAACCTATGAGAATTTAGTCACACATCGTTAACATTACAATACTAATTGATAAAAGATGAATAACATGTGAAATTCCTTGAAGAATTCGCCTCCAATGACTTCTAATGCTCTAAAAATCACCTTCTTATGTTGTAAAATCGTGCTCTTCGTGCCAAATTCTGTAACTCTTGCAAAAGTGCAGAAAATCCCTTTCTAAATCTATTAGAATGAGTTAGAACGCGTTATAAAAAGTCCAAAAAAAGTTGTTATCGGGCGCACTACAGAAGCATTACGCGCGTGATTATTCTAGCAGCTGCGTGTTTTTCATCCATTTTTCACTAGAATTTTCACTAAGCCTCATTCTTCCATACATGGTCATTTTTCTCACTCATTCTTAGTCTTTCTTCATCCTTTTGGCTCCTCTTTTGCTCGTTTTTCCCCGATTCTTTGAATGAATTTATGTAATGACGAACTATCATCACAACCCCAAACTTGAATCGTTGTTTGTCCTTAAGTAACTCGCCTGCAACTACACATTTCAAACACAAAAGCAAAATGCAATAATAACAAATGAACATTACCAATTGTGTTACTCGATCATCATTCTAGTTCCCGACTTTAATCGAGCAAATTTGGAAAAGTTATTCCAACACGACAAGTACTCAATCTGTCTCTCAGCTCACTAATTTTCCCCTCGAATCAACAGGGTAATCACACAATCAACGTACAAAAATATTTTACCATAAGTTTGTAAAATTTTTAATAAAATAAATCAAAGTTAGGGTAGGATAATTTGGAATAGTAGGCTTAAACCATTGGAGTTAGGTACCTAGTTTTCCTTATTTTATCATATTCCTTTTCATATCAACTCTTGCTTAATTACTTTGGTACTATAGATTAACATTTTATGGTCCGAAACACTAATTTTCTCGTTTTTTTGAAGAAGTTGCTTTGAATTCTTGATTTTTCTCATTTTTATTTTTGAAAATTTGAATTTTTGACCAAAATTTCTAGTACACCAACCCCAAATTTAAACTTTACTCACTTCCAAGATCATCCCTAAACTTATTCTTTTGCATATGCCCAAGGAACTAAATTTTCTACTTAAGTCCAAAGAGAAGGTGGAAAGATTTAATCTTTCAAGTCAATTCGCTAATTATTGTGGCTATGTCATTGAAGGAATTGGCTTTGGCTCGCTGTGGTAAGCAAAGGATATAAACATGATATACGAGTTAGTTTGAAAAGGCTCAGAGTTTACCAGAAACAAGTGTCTCCTTGTGTATTATCAAATCAATAGATTAAATAAGAAATAATGCAAATTCTAGAAAATAGAATTGTAAGGATACTCTCATAAGAAGGAAAAGTAAGCAATGGAATATTTGGCTTGAACCTTACTAGTTGAGGTATCTGGAGATTGAGTACAAGGTAGTTGGTCGATTGTTCATTTCTTCCCCAACTCTCAATCCGCAAGGAAGTTTTCTAGTGATCACTTTTGTTTTTGACGATGCTTATGGTTCATTTGTTCACTACTAAAATTGTAATTTTGTAAATCTGAAAGAAACAGCAGCAACACACTTGTTTATTAAAGACAAAAATAAATTTATCCGTACAAAGGGGAACCAAGTATTGTAGCTAGTACTCTAGATTGACTTGTTGGACGTAAAAGAGAATTTTAGAAATTAATACTAATTCAAAAACTCCAAATTAACATGTCATTGGAGCGGAAAAGTCTTGCACGTCTTGCATGGTATTGTTAAAGTCTTGGTTCTGTTTGGTCCACTCTCCCTTCATCTGATTGATGAAAATGCTCAAGAGGAGCGGCTTCACTTTGGATCCATTGCCTGAAACAACAACAACAAAAACAACACTAGAAAGTGCAAAGAGATTAGAAAAAAAAGGATTAAAGAGAGTTTTTAGTCTCTCTTTTTTCTTTCAATCCCTTTCTTAAGTCTTTGTCCTATTTCTCCTAAATGTGACATGCTACAAAACAAAAATAATGAATTGAAATAAACTCGTTGCACCCCAAAATTTTCTCTTTTATCTCTAACCTTAACTGACTTGTGTATCACATTCATATGCATCTCCATTAGGTTATAACTCATAACCATACATTGCATTGGTCTTCTATAGACATGGGATTACAGCGGATTCTTTGAATAAGGGTTTCCTCTTGAACAATAATTCTTCTTCCGCTTTCGGTGCTCCCGTAGCTCCCGCAATTTCATAGAATTTAGTAAGATGAGTAAACGGATCTTCATGATCTAGCTCGATAAATGAAGTTGAATATAAAAGTTGAAGAATTATCGTCTTCATCTTTGCGTGCCTTACATTTGTTGCATTGCGAGAAAACTGAGCATTGTGTCGCAGATTATTAGTGCATGGACCTCTGGGAGGTGTGGGTGGAGGTGAGTCTGCCATGATTGGCGTAACAATGGGTGTAGTTGGTGGATCACTTGAAGAAGTTCCTTCGCGCTCCCTTCTTTCTTTAGCTAGTTGCCTTCGTCGTTTGGTTTTGCTATTAAGTTTCTGCACAATTCTATCAATCTCAGGATCAAATAGAAGTTGGTCTGTGGGCACACTTCCTCACATAAACAGATATATGAAACACTAACCAAACAAATTAACAAGCACAAGGAATATAAAGGAGGTGAGAGATAATGATACAAAGTTTAAAACAAGATCAATTATTGCAATGCTTGCAATATTAATCAACAATCCCCGACAACAACGCCATTTTGTTAGATCGTAGACACATGGGGGTTTTGAAAATTGCCTCAAGAAGGATTATAGTGATATCGCTTGCCGTTCTATAGTTTATGGCGTTTTAAGTAGGGTTTTCAAGGATTGTTTGTTTTGGATCATAAGTTTGTCACAAGTTTAGTAGTAAAGATTAAATTCTAAGAGATGTTTGTTTATCAAGATATATCAAAGATAGATTTCGTCAACCTAACTTGTATATATTCGATTAATCAAGCATGTGAATTCGTTTCCGATTAATATAATCACATATCCTCTCAATATCGTCTATGTCTAGAGCGATGTCGTGAGTATTATTGTATCTTTCATTAGATGATGTCTCATGCTAATAACAAATACAATAATCTTTAAGATCAAGACAAAGCAAATATCAACTCACAAATCTATGTCTAGAGTTTGTTTATTGATAGATAAATATTTTAGATCAACGTTTGTAAAATCTATGTCTAGAGTGATACAAATCATAAATAGATCTTTAAGAACAAAAACATTCACCATATATTAACCATCCACTTCTTCACATACAAAGAGATCAATGATGATTCTTCTTTTGCCATTTGACAAGAGGCGAAATTCCTCCAATTAAATAAGGAACAAATACAATAATAATTTAGTAATTTTAATTAGGTCAGATGAGGATAGAGTTGGGGTGGATGCGGGATGAACATCAATACAACCACCTCCGCTCGTCCCGTTTTTAAAATTCAGGTTTTTCTCGCGCACACTCTCGATTTAGTTGATTTTTCTTTATTAAATTCTAGATGGAGTCTGGTTTTGTCCAAATTTAAATTTTATTACCTTACTTACATATTATATATTTATAATAAATTTAACTTCTTAAAATATTTTTTAACTCCAAAGTTTAAAATCAAATACTTTAATTTAGGGTCTTGTCTTGAATCATAGTAAAACAAGCATTTAACTATTTGAGAGACTTTGGAATGAAGTAGCTCTAAAAAACACAACTTAACCTATAAATCAACAACATCAAGAGTAGAATATTAAAATTTGCACTATGCGTTATTTTTAGAGCTTGTTTCAGTTTTCGTTATATAATTTTCTTATCCCATTCATTTTGTCACAGATTTGCAGAATTTCAAAGCATGTGTCTGTTCTCAATGATAGACTCAGCAGCACAATCAATCCCCAAGTCATCAAAACTTGTAGCTTTCTCTCTCTTTTTCTTCTACAACTGCTATAAAAGACAAAGCCAACGACAAAAAGAAAACAAATCACGTTTATTACTATGTCTCTCTCCTTTTCATAAGCACATATCTTTTTTTTTTAATATATTAGTTAGCAAATTTTTATGGTCATAGACCATATGCTTACTGATGTTGTTATAGAAATAATAGTAGGTTGAGTTCTTTTTTTATAGACATAGAGAAAGTGGTTTTAATAAAACTTTGGATTATGATAAAACAAATAATTATTAAATTGAATATTGATTCAGAGATTCAGTATTTCTCAAAGCATACAATTTTTTTAAAAGATATAGTTTAGTAAGAATTTCCTCAAAAGCATATAATTTTAAGAAAAATAGTTTAATAAGAATTTGAATACTCCATCACTTGAGTTATGTGATTCCATCTCTTAAATAGAGAATTTCCTCAGTGTTTTTAGTTTTTTCATAAGTTGAATAATTGAACGAATTTTTTTTAAAGTCTTGTTGTATTTATTTTAAGTGGACATCGAATTATAATGATTAATTTGATATTGATGGAAGAGAATTGTGTGTAGTATTAAGGTTATTAAAAATATTTGAAATGTATGTAAAAACTTGTGAGATTGTTTTATTTTATTATTTGTAATCTGATTTGATTTTGAAAAACATAAATATTTTTATTAAATGAATGGTGGTGAAGGATATCCAAATCCACTTGAAATGTGTTTAAGTTTTAATTTCCGTTGTATTAGAATATTAATAGTAATTCATATTTATTTAGTTGTACTATTTTCTTAGCCCATAAGTTTGTTAGAGGGTATTTTAGTATTTTATCTTATTCTAGTAACCTTAGTTTTAGCTTATAAATAGGGTGACAATCATTGTAACTTTTATCATGTTTTGTAGCCGTCATTCTTAATAGAATATTTCCTTTGATCATCATTTATTCACCTTTGCACCAACAATTGGTATCTAGAGCTCCGGTTCGGATTCATTGGGAAACACGGGAAACACGAGTGAACGTGAGGTCTTGTGTGTTTGATTTTGATTCTTAGATTCGTGTTGAATCTTGAACAAAATCTGATCAGAATTTTAATTCTGTGGGTTGGGAAACACTGTGTGAGAAATCTGAGTGTATTGTGCAAGGTGAAGATGAACGGAAACGGCAACATGAACACCAAGCTTCCAGTATTTGACGGTAAAAACTGGAATCGTTGGATGATCCAAATGCGTGTACTGTTTGGTGCTCAAGATGTTTTAGATCTTGTCACTGATGGTTATGTTCCGGTAGCAGCAGATGCAACGGATGAACAGAAAAACGCGCAGAAGGAAGTAAAGAAGAAGGATCAGAAAGCATTATTCTTTATTCATCAATGTGTTGATGTAAATGTGTTTGAGAAGATTGCAGATTCAACAACAGCAAAGGCTGCGTGGGACACACTGGTTAGATGTTATGGTGGTGACGCATCAGTGAAGAAGGTGAAACTTCAGTCCTTGAGAAAGCAATATGAGAATCTCAACATGAAGAATAATGAGAAAGTTTCTGAATACATCTCCAGAGTGATTCTGATCACTAATGAGATGAAGGCGTGTGGAGAAACTCTTTCTGAAGAAACAATCATGGAAAAGGTATTGAGATCCCTTACCTCTCAATTTGATTACATTGTGGTAGCAATAGAACATTCCAAAGATCTGAGTACCATGAGAATTGAAGAGCTGCAAAGCAGTTTAGAAGCGCAAGAGTTGCGTTTGACTGAGAGAACTTCTGAAAGGGAAGTAGAGCAGCAGGCTCTGAAAGCAACTTCTGATAGGAGGTATCAGAAGCAGTCAGAAGCCAGGAGAAGATCTGATGGTGGTCAGAAGTCAGAAAGCTCAACCTCTGATAGACAAAAAAATGCTCAGAAGGGAAAAGAGAAGTATGACAAGAAGAAGATCCAATGTTACTGTTGTAAGAAGTTTGGTCACTTTGCTAGAGATTGTTGGTCAAACAAGGAGAGAAAATCAGAAGAAGCAAATATAGCCAGAAGTTCTGATGACAAATCTGTGCTATTGATGGCTTCTGAATCTGATAATATGGATCTGATAGACTGGTGGTATATGGACACTGGTTGTTCAAATCATCTTACTGGAAACAAGAAATGGCTGGTTGACTTTGACTCTGAAAAGAGAACAAAGATCAGATGTGCTGATGACAAATATCTTAATGCAGAAGGTATGGGAAATGTCAGAGTGACTCTGAACAATGGGAAAACAGCATTGATTCAGAACGTGTGGTATGTACCTGGCATCAGAAGCAATCTGATGAGTGTGGGATAATTAATTGAGAAAGGTTTTTCAGTTACCATGAAGGACAATCTTCTGAAGCTATATGACTATAATCAGAAGTTGATTATGGAGTCAGAACAGGAAAGGAATAGAACATTCAAGGTGAATGTCAGAACTGTAGACTCAGAATGTCTTAGTGCAACATGTGTTGAGAAGAAGAGTGAGCTGTGGCACAAAAGATTTGGTCATTTGAATTTCAGAAGCTTAAAACATCTGAATTCAAAGAAGTTGGTACATGGAATTCCTGCAATTAAGAAGCCTGAAAAATCATGCAAAGTTTGTGATCTGACCTGATCAGGAGGGATCACGGACTGGCCACGCTTCGCCGGACGGTTATCTGTTCGCCGAGGTAAGAACGAGGAGGGGGTGTACCTGCAAAGCACTCCGACGCCCAAGTAAGAAGTTGGACAGAGAGGAAGCAATAGTACAGAAAAGGGGGCAAGAAGAGTTACCTGACCCTCTTGAAGAAGAGGGTATTTATAGAGAGACCCCAGCGCTGGGCCAACGGTCATTCGAGGTGGGCCAGACGACCAGGCCCAACCCTAATGACTGCTAGGGCTTACGTGGCGTAGTGAAGACCAGGACGTGGTCTTCGCCCTAGTTCAACCGCTCCTAGGTCTCCGGAAAGTGGGTTTGACCTGCTCTTTCGGAGGTGGGCGGTTGGCCGATGACGTGTCCCCGCGGAGGGGAGCACGTGGAGAACGTGCGCCGAGCACGTTATTCTCCCGCGGAGGGAGCCCGGGTAGTCTCGCTCGTCTGGTGAGACGGACGACGAAGGGGATGCGGCGTGATGGCTTGTGCCCGGCGGACGGTCCTGCTCGTCCGAAGGGGCGTGTGCCAGGTGTGCTCAGTTCGCCTGTTGGGCCGTATTTGGTATTGGGCCTGCCGAGGTGAGGCCCACACCGGAACAGGAGCCCCCCAAGTCGAAGCTCTGGGGAAGAGCGAGGACTTAAGGTCGTCATGTCTGGAGCGGGGGACTCGTGCGAAGGGCTCCGGTCGTCGGTAGAACGGGGAGGAGGCAGATGGAGAGACGCGACTGTCAGGCTGCTTCCACGTGTCTTGCGTTGAGCGGTCGTAGGGGCGGCTAACCTATGTCATTAATGAGCCTAGGGTCGCTTCGAGCCTCGCGCCGGGTTATAAATATGGCGGTCCCCGCTCATTCTGCTACTTTTCTCCCTGTTGATCTTTCATCGTCTCTGCCCGTCCGCCGTTCGCCGCCGATCAACGCCGTGCCATTCGCTTTTTCTTCCGTCCGCCGCCGTTACAAGTGAGTTCCTCTTCTCCCTCTCTTTTATTTTCGTCGTCTAACTGGGACGTGTGGTCGGGGCGCGATGAGCGCCCCGAGGAGGGATGCGAGTTCCGCCGCGTCTGGCGAGTTTTCCGATGAATGCCCCGGGGACGGTAGGCTAGTTCCGATGAATGCCCCGGGGACAGGAGCTTTTTCTGATGAATGCCCCGAGGACGGGGGCTTTTCTCCGATGAATGCCCCGAGGACGGGGGCTTTTCTCCGATGAATGCCCCGAGGACGGGGGCTTTTTCTGATGACTGCCCCGGGGAGAAGTATCTTCTCCGACGGCCGCCCCGAAGGGCTGAGGGGTCGTTCTTCGATCCCCGAGGAGGGTAGGCGGGGAGCGAATGTCTGCTCGCCGCCCCTCGGCCTTTGTCGCCCTTTCACTTGACTTGCGGTGGAAGGGTGGATTTGATCCTGGCTATCGAATTCACCGAGGTCCTC
The DNA here is from genome assembly GCA_963859935.3 of Lathyrus sativus. Lineage (NCBI taxonomy): Eukaryota > Viridiplantae > Streptophyta > Magnoliopsida > Fabales > Fabaceae > Lathyrus > Lathyrus sativus. Next base: position 808,917,488 of record OZ012735.1, read on the forward strand.
TGCTTTCAGGTGTAGATGTCGGCTCTGGTGCCGGGGATAATGGTTGAAGATGATGAACCCGAGGTCCCGGAGTATGACGACGGGCGCGTCTCCTTGCCCGAGGAGTGGGCGGCCGAGGAGCCACTTACCATCCCTTCTTGTTTTGTGGTCGACCCGTCCGACGTGTATGCCACGGTCGAGGACACGCCGCTAGGAGAAACGCAACACTGGCAGGTGTATCGCCCGAAAGCGCACCATCGGATCTGTTCGCGCTATGGGCGGAAGATGTTCCCGATGTATGAATTTTATTTTAAAGAAGCTCGGCTCCGGTTGCCGTTCTCTGCCTTCCATCTGGGGATTTTTGACTGGCTGCGTCTTGCCCCGTCTCAGCTGCACCCGAACGCTCTGGCTTTCATCCGGGCTTTCGAGGTGGTGTGTTTCTACCTCTCGGTGGAGCCGACGGTGCCGTTGTTCTTTCGCATCTTTCATTTGCAGCGGCAGACGGTGCGAGGTCGTCACGGATGGGTCTCTTTCAAACAATCGACCAAAATTTTTAAAGCGTACAGTGATTCTGTCAAAGACTTCAAGGGTCGGTTCTACCTCGTCAAACCGATCACGCAGCACGGCTCGGACACTCTCTTTGACGAGGGCGAGCGCACGGTAGATGGCCAGTGGTTCCGAGCGTGGCTTCCCAAGATACATCTGCTGTGGACCTCGGAGCATTTCAGTCGAGGGACGGATAGGTATATCGTCCGGGCGGGAACCCTCGAGGAGAAGGACATGGCCGCTTATCTGAAAATAATTGCCTTTGTGCGGTCACTTCCCCCGTCGAAGCTGGTGACGCCCGACGGTCGGTACATCCTCGATGCCCAGGGGAACGTACGCACTAAAAAGCGTTTGATAAATACTAAGACTTTGCTCGGCTGTGCGACCGGGGCGGCCGCTCTAGATTATCTAGGTAGGGATGTTTCGTTTTCCCTCGTTGTCGGGGTTTTTGATCGTCGCTAACCTATTTCTTTGTTTTTGCAGCGAACATGTCTACTGTCGACGAGCGGGTGAAGCAGTTGCGTGCTGCCAGGAGTGCCGGGGTCCCGAGGACGAGGGTGAGTCAGCTGGTCAGTCAGGAGGTCGCGACGCAGGGGGGCCAAACTTCGTCCTCGTCGCCTCAAGAGAGCCAATCCCCTGTGTCCCAAGGAGTGTCGAAGAGGCAGAGGTCCGAGGAGCCTCGGGTGGTGGATCTGACGGTCGGCGCCGTCGAGGAAGGTTATGTCGTCCCTCCCTGCCACCAGCACCCGGGGTATTTTCATGGTGCCCGTTCCCCCACCGTTTCCGCCGGGGAGGTGAAGGCTGTTCGCCAGGCTGATCGGGAGGCCCGTCGGCGTGTCCTGGCTGAGGACTTGGCCGCGATGATGCGGACGTTTACGACGGCTCTCGTGCTGAACGAGGAGGGCTGCTCTGCTGCTGAGCTGTCCAAACTGCAAGGGGATCTCACCTTTACGCAGTCGCGGTTGGCCAAGCTCACTGAGGAGTTGGAGAAGAGCCAGAAGGACGTTGCCGAGGAGCGGAAACGAGCAGAGGGTGCTGAGGGGAAGGTGAGTTCGCTGGGAGAGAGGCTGGGGATGGCGACGGCCGAGGTGCAGGCGCTGAAGGTTCGTACTGAGGTTCTGGACAGCGCTGTTCGTCCGGCCGAGGACGAGACTGAGGGGGATCGGCGTTTAATCACCCGTGCTGACTTGATCGCCCGTATCCGGGTGTTGGAGAGCGATTGTCTGGAAGCCGTTGAGGTCGGGTTCAAGAATGCGGTCGAGCAGATTCAGGTCGCCAACCCTGGTGTCGAGCTGGTCGTGGACGGGATAGGGCCGTACCACGAGATCGTTGATGGAAGGGTGATCGATCCTTATTTCGTTATCCCCGACGAGGAAACCGTGGCTGCTGACCGAGCTGATGAGGAAGTGTAGGTTGCCGGGCCTGCGTGCTCGTTGTTTTGTGGCCTGCGTGCCGGTGTTTATCTTTTGCTTTGGGCCTGCGTGCTCGTTTTTGTACTATTGACTACTGGGCTGGTGCCCGCTTTTGTTAAATATATTTATCATGGATTTTCTAAGTGTGCGCTCGTTGTTTGCATGTTGTTTTATGCTCGTTTTTCGTATTTGTTCGAATGCCTTTGATGTGTATGACATTTCTTGTAGGTTTTCTAAGTGTTCGCTCGGTGTGTTTAGCTCGACAATTTGTTACCGGTAGTGTAGGGGACTGGCCGGTTTGGCCGGGGATGTAGCCGGGCCTTTTCGGGGGTAGTTTTCCCCGGGGCGTGGACGGCCCATCGCGAGCTGGGTGTCCTGCCTGTTTTGGTACGGCGACGAGGAGCCTCGGTCGAGGTATTCCCTGCCGAGCAAGGCCTTCTGCCCGCGCACACGAGAGGCAGGGCTTGCTTTCTTTGCTTTCTTTGGTCGTTGGTGGACGCGGGGGTGTGCGGTGGTACCATGTCGCCCCCCCAGTGGCCGGGACGATTGGTCGTCGCGGGCAATGTGTTAACTGTAGTACCGCTTAAGCTTCGCGGCGTTCCATGGTCGAGCTAATTGTTCACCGTGCAGGTTTTCGAGGTAATAGGCCCCGTGTTCCGTTTTGTCCCGGACTCGGTATGGGCCTTCCCAGTTCGCCGCCAGTTTGCCCTCGTGGGAGTCCTTTTGATTTCTGCGTAGAACTAAGTCTCCAGTTTGAAAATCGCGTTTTATGACTTTGTGGTTATGGCGAAGTGCTACTTGTTGCTTCAGCCGGGCTTCCCGGAGGGCTGCTCCTGCGCGGATTTCTTCGACGAGGTCGAGCTCTTCTCGGAGGGAGCCGTCGTTGTCGTCGGTGTCTAGGGGAGCTTCCGTTCGTCTGGACGGTTCGCGGATTTCGACCGGTATTACGGCCTCGGTTCCGTACGTGAGGCGAAATGGGGTCTCCCCTGTAGTTGAGTGAGGAGTAGTACGGTATGCCCAGAGGACGCTGTGGAGTTCTTCGACCCATGCTCGTTTGGCGTCTCCGAGGCGTCGTCTGAGTCCTCTGAGTATAACTCTGTTTGCCGACTCCGCCTGGCCGTTCGTCTGAGGGTGTTCGACCGAGGCGAAGTGATGTTTGGTCCCGAGGTTGGTGACGAAGTCGCGGAAGTTTTTGTCTGTAAATTGTGTACCGTTGTCGGTGACGATGGCGAGTGGTACCCCGAACCTGGCGAGGATGTTGCGTTTGTAGAATCGGAGAATGTTGTGGGCGGTGATTTTGGCCAGAGCTTCAGCCTCGACCCACTTGGTGAAGTAGTCGACTCCCACGATGAGGTACTTGTTCTGGTATGAACCGAGGGGGAAGGGTCCGAGGATATCCAGCCCCCACCAGGCGAATGGCCACGGAGATGAGAGGGACGTGAGGTCGGTTGGCGGGGCCAGGTGCATGTCTCCGTGTCGTTGACACTTATCGCACCGTTTGACATGTTCTTTCGCGTCGGACTGCATTGACGGCCAGTAGTAGCCCGCGCGTAGGGCCTTGCGCGCTAGGGATCTGCCCCCGAGGTGCTGCGCGTTGATACCTTCGTGGATTTCTTCTAGAACGGCCGTACTCTGGGATTTGTCTATGCATTTGAGGAGTGGGATTGCGAAGCCTCGGCGGTACAGTCGTCCCTCGAGGAGGACGTACGAGCAGGCCCGTCGTTTCGTTGCGTTGGCCTCGCTAGAGCTGGTCGGCAGACGGCCGGTGCTGAGATAGGTGTGGAGGGGGGTCATCCAGCAGTCCGCGTCTCCAATGGCGTTGATGTCGAGGGGTGTGGTGGTCGGGCTGGTACTTGGTTGGGACAAGATTTCTTGAATGACCGATTTGTGACCGCCTCGTTTCTTGGTGCTTGCTAGTTTGGAGAGGATGTCGGCGCGGGTGTTCTGCTCCCGAGGAACGTGTTGAATTTCTGCTGAGTCGAACCCTCTTAGTTTGTCACTGATGAGCGCGAGGTATCCGGCGAGGGTGTCGTTTTTTGCTTGGTATTCACCTCGGACTTGCGAAGCGACCAGCTGGGAATCCGTGTAGATTCGGATGTCCCTGGCTCCCAGGTCGGATGCTAGGCGAAGGCCGGCGAGAAATGCTTCGTATTCGGCTTGGTTGTTGGTCGTTGGGAAAGCTAGCGTGAGGGAGACTTCGATGACCGTACCCTCGTCGTTGTCGAGGACGATGCCGGCGCCGCTCCCCGTAGAGTTGGAGGAGCCGTCCACAAAGATGGTCCAGAGGTGGTTCCTGGTGGTCGGGTCGGGGGGCGTGGTCATCTCGGCTACGAAGTCAGCCAACGCTTGAGCCTTGATGGCGTGCCGGCTCTCGTATGTGATGTCGAACTCGGAGAGCTCTAGCGACCATTTCAGCATGCGCCCAGCCATGTCTGGGCGGCCGAGTAGCTGGCGGAGGGGTTGGTCGGTGCGGAGCACGATGGTGTGTGCTAGAAAATAATGCCGGAGTCGGCGTGCCGCTGTTACGAGGGCCAGGGCGACTTTCTCGATCAGCTGGTATCGGGCCTCCGGGCCGTGGAGGGTTTTACTAGTAAAATAAATGGGCTTTTGTCCTTCCCCGGCTTCGCTCACGAGGACGGCGCTGACGGCTTCGTTAGAGACGGCCAGATATAAGTACAGGGTTTCGCCCGTCGCGGGGCGCGTCAGTACTGGTGGTTCGGAGAGGACGCGTTTGAGGTGGCGAAGGGCTCTCTCACATTCGTCCGTCCATTCGAACTTGGTCTCCTTCCTGAGCAGTTTGAAGAACGGGAGGGCGTGTTGGGCCGATCTCGCGATGAATCGTGAGAGGGAGGCTAGTACGCCGTTGAGGGACTGGATGGCACGCTTCGTGGTCGGCGTGGTTATATTGGAGAAGGCGTGGCACTTGTCCGGGTTGGCTTCGATCCCCCGTTCGGTCAAGTAGTAGCCGAGGAATTTACCGGCGCAGACGCCGAAAGTGCATTTCTCCGGGTTAAAGCGCATGCGACATGATCTCGCGGTCTTGAAGACCTTCTGGAGATGTGCCGCATGGTTGTCTTCCGCGCCGGATTTGACGATCATGTCGTCCATATAGACTTCGAGCATGTCCCCGATCTCCTCGTGGAAGACGCGGTTCATCATCCGTTGGTACGTGGCCCCGGCGTTTTTGAGGCCGAAAGGCATTACGTTGTAATAGTAATTGCCCGATGCTGTCATGAAGGCCGTGGCCTGTTTGTCGTGTTCGGCCATCGGGATCTGATTGTATCCCGAGTATGCGTCCATGAAGGACAAGAGTTTGAAGCCCGCCGAGTTGTCGACGAGCTTGTCGATGTTGGGGAGGGGGTAGGCGTCCTTAGGACATGCCCGGTTGAGGTCAGTGTAGTCAACACACATGCGCCATTTTCCATTATTCTTTTTAACAAGTACAACGTTGGACAGCCAGGTGGAATACCGGGCTTCCGAAATAAAATTTGCCTCTAAGAGGTCTTTTACAGCTTGTTCGGCTGCTGCCGATTTTTCTGGAGACTGGCGGCGACGGCGTTGCACCACGGCCTTTGCGGTCGGGCTGATGGACAGCTGGTGGCAGGCGACCTCAGGGTCGAGTCCCGGCATTTCCGCGGCGCTCCAGGCGAAGAGGTCGGCATTCTCGCGGAGGCAGGCTTGGAGCTGTCGTTTCGCGAGGTCGGGGAGTCCTGCGCCTACCCTTACGGTTCTGGTCGTGTCGTCCCCGAGGGGAATGAGCTCGAAATCGCCATCCGGGATGGGGCGCGCTGGATGCTCGTTGGCCGCGTCAGTCTTTTTATTGTCGAGCTCGTCGGTGAAGCGACTGTCGAGCTCAACTGATCCGACCAGCTCTGTTGGCTTGTCCTTTGGCGTAGCGCTCGGTGCTTTCTTTTTGGTCGGTGGAGCGATGGAGTCGAAGCCTTTCAGCGCGGCTTCAAAACACCTTCGGGCAGCTTCGATGTCGCCGTTGAGGGTGACCACGGCTCCCCTTCTCGTGTAATATTTCATCTTCAGGTGGGCGGTGGAGGGTACCGCGGTGAGTTCTGCTATCGTTGTCCTGCCCAGGATGCAGTTATACAGGGACGGGCATTCGATGACTAAGAAGCGGATGCTGATGTCTCTGGCCGTTTCCTCTTCCCCAAAGGTGACTTTCAGTTCCACGTATCCCCAGGGTCTTGTCGTCGTCCCGTTGAACCCCTGGAGGTCGGAGCCTACGTAGGGGGAGAGGTTGGACTCGTTGAGCTGGAGAGTTGTGAACAAATGTGAGTACATTATGTCAACCGAGCTCCCTCCGTCGACGAGGAGGCGCCTGACGTCGAAGTTTGCCATACGTGCGCGTATGAGCAAGGGTATGTTGGAATTGGGAGATCCCCCGGGTAGTTCCTCGAGGTAGAACGTGATCGGGTTGGAGCGGCCTCGGAATCTGTCGAGCGTGCTCATCTTGCCGGAGTTGCCCGCGATGAGTTCGTCGAATTTCCTTTTCACAGATCCTATGGACAGACTCCTCGTAGCGCCATCAGAGATGACCATGGCTCTGGGGAAGTATTCCCATCGGCTGGTTGGTCGGATTGGCTCGCCGACTAAGCTGGGTGCTTCGGGGATGCCGAGTCCTCTGCTTGCGAACCAGTCCTCGGGGCGGCTGACGCACAGCGCGACCTGGAGTCTCTCACCGTCTTCTGGGCAGGGGAGCTCCTCGATTTTCTTTGCCTCCGGGGCCTCCGATCTGGGTGGTTCACCTCCCCGGGTGTATCGCTTTAAGTGCCCATCTTTGATTAGGATTTCGATCGCATCTTTGAGATGGATGCAGTCTTCCGTTACATGCCCGTGGGTCCTGTGGAACCGGCAGTACTTTGACTTGTCCACGTTGGGTTTGGGCGGCGTTGGTCGTGGAAAACGGACACCTCCCTGCACAAACTCGGTTTTAGCGCATTCGGCCAGTATGCGTTCGCGGGAAGCGACCAAGGCGGTGTACTCGGTGAACCTTCCTGCCGGGCCGCGCGACTCGCGCTGTTCGCGGGGTTCGCGGTGGCGGTCATCCCGACGGCGGTCCCCTCCTCGCCGGTGGCTCGAAGCTCCGTCGTCTCGGTGCCCGCGGGGGGCTTCTCTGTCTCGGGTGTCGCGGGCGGAGTTGGCCGCTTGTGTTTCCTCGAACCGGATGTAGTGGGCGGCCCTGTCGAGGAAGTCTTGGAGGGACGTGGGCCGGTGTATGCCCACGGCCTCGTAGAATTTGGAGTCATGGCGCAGGCCTTGCTCCATTAAGTAGCGTTTCATTTCGTCGGAAGTCGTCACCTGTACGGCTTCCCGAGTAAATCTTTCGATGTATTTCCGGAGGGGTTCGTCGGGGCCTTGGATGATCGCCCCGAGGACTGCTTCCGTCTTCGGGTGACGCCGGGACGCTGTGAAGTGTTTGGAGAATAGGTCCTTCAAGACCCTCCACGATGTAACTGATTCGGGCTCCAGGCTTTTGTACCAGGTCATAGCGCCTTTCCTCAGAGTCGTCGGGAAGAGTCTGCATTTGATAGCTCCCCGGACATTGCGGTAGTCGAGCATGGCCTCGATGTCTTCCAGATGATCGTCCGGGTCGGAGGTGCCGTCGTACGTTGACAGCGTCGGTGGCTTCTCCATTCCTTGGGGTATAGGGGCCGCCATGATCTCCCGGGATAGTGGGGTGCGGTAGTCATCCTCGTCGCTGTGCGCCGGGGATCTCAGGGGGGATGAGCCGATCGCGGTGTGTCCCGGGTTTCGGGCCCTCGATCTCCGGCCTGTGCTCCCGCCTCGGGTTTCCTCGGTTGGGGTCGCCGCGGCGTTCTGGTTCCTCCCGCGACCGTGTCTTGCCGGGGATCTGGTGCGCTCCCGTGTCGCTTGGGGGCGGCGTCTCTCCAACCGCGGTCGGCGGTTCCTGGGTCGAGGTGAGGGGCTCCTCGAACCTCCGTTCTGGTCTTCCCGCTGGGGGTACCTCGGGGAGCCGCCGCGTTCCAACGCTCCAATTCTAGCGTTCTGTTGGGACAGCAGCTGGTTCGTCTGGTTGATGGCTGCAAAGAGGGCGGCTACCGTGGGGTCCGCTCCCGCCGGGATGGGAACGGGGTGGAACGCCGGCGGGCTCGGGGGGCGATGGTCGGCATGCAGGGGCCTTTCCTCGGACGATGGTGAGGCAGTTTGCCCGTCTCTTTCGTCGGCTTCATTCAGGCGCGCCGTTCCTACCTGCTTCCCGTTGGTGGCAGTGTTGAGCGCGAGATCGTGCGGAGTGTCATCGCGGCGTGGGCTGGCCATGACCGTGGAGGTTTGGTGAAACTTTTGGTTTTTCTGCTCGGAGTAACGGGGAAGTTTCCGTTTCCCACAGACGGCGCCACTGATCTGACCTGATCAGGAGGGATCACGGACTGGCCACGCTTCGCCGGACGGTTATCTGTTCGCCGAGGTAAGAACGAGGAGGGGGTGTACCTGCAAAGCACTCCGACGCCCAAGTAAGAAGTTGGACAGAGAGGAAGCAATAGTACAGAAAAGGGGGCAAGAAGAGTTACCTGACCCTCTTGAAGAAGAGGGTATTTATAGAGAGACCCCAGCGCTGGGCCAACGGTCATTCGAGGTGGGCCAGACGACCAGGCCCAACCCTAATGACTGCTAGGGCTTACGTGGCGTAGTGAAGACCAGGACGTGGTCTTCGCCCTAGTTCAACCGCTCCTAGGTCTCCGGAAAGTGGGTTTGACCTGCTCTTTCGGAGGTGGGCGGTTGGCCGATGACGTGTCCCCGCGGAGGGGAGCACGTGGAGAACGTGCGCCGAGCACGTTATTCTCCCGCGGAGGGAGCCCGGGTAGTCTCGCTCGTCTGGTGAGACGGACGACGAAGGGGATGCGGCGTGATGGCTTGTGCCCGGCGGACGGTCCTGCTCGTCCGAAGGGGCGTGTGCCAGGTGTGCTCAGTTCGCCTGTTGGGCCGTATTTGGTATTGGGCCTGCCGAGGTGAGGCCCACACCGGAACAGTTTGCATGGAAGGAAAACAACCACGATTGCCATTTGCGTCAGAAGTTGCTCCAAGAGCAAAACATGCCTTGGGAGTTGTACATTCTGATGTGTGTGGTCCATTTCTAGTAGCATCAATTGGATGAATTCACAAGAATGACATGGGTATCCCTTATTAAGTTCAAACACGAGGTGTTTGATGAATTCAAGAAATTCAGAATGAAGGCTGAGAATCAGAGTGGTCAGAAGTTGAAGATTCTTAGAACTGACGGTGGAGGTGAGTATAACTCCAAAGAGTTCCAGAAGTTCTGTGAGGAGAATGGAATTGAGCATGAGGTTACTGCTCCTTATACCCCTCAACACAATGGTCTTGCTGAAAGAAGAAACTGTACTTTGCTTGATATGGTGAGAAGCATGCTAAAGGAGAAGAAGCTTCCTCAGAAGCTCTGGGGAGAAGCTGTTGCCACTGTAACATATGTACTCAACAGATGTCCTACGAAGAAATTGAAGGAAATAGTTCCTATGCAGAAGTGGACTAGAGACAAGCAAAGTGTTAGTCATCTGAAGGTGTTTGGTTCTGTTTGCTATAAACATGTTCCAGAAGCCAGAAGACAGAAGTTGGATGATAGAAGCAAAGTGATGATTCTGATAGGGTACCACAATACAGGTGCATACAAGCTCTATTGTCCAGAAACCAATAAAATTGAATTCAGCAGAGATGTGATTGTGAAGGAATCAGAAGTTTGGAATTGGGATAAGTCTCAATCTGATTCTGATGTTAGAACTTCTGAAGAAAGGTCAGAGTTAAGAATTTCTGAAGTTGAAGTAAACTCTGACGTTGATTCTGACTCTAATAGTGATTCTGACTCTGGAGAAGACTCAGAAGATGAAAGTGACTCTGATGATCCAGACTCTGATGGTAATCCAGATTCTGGTGGCAATTCAGACTCTGAAGATGGCCAAGACTCTGAAAATATGCCAGATCTTGAAGATGGTCAAAGCTCTAGAGGAAGTCAACCATTTGAAGCTAGAAACTCTGAAGCTCAAGACTCTGAACAAGTTCAGAGACCACAAAGAATCAGAAGCGTTCCCAGAAGATTTGCAGAATTTGACATGCTGCAAGACACTGAAGTAGACTCTGAAGGAGAAGTTATTCAGTGTGCCATGTTAGTAGACTCTGAACCTATAAGTACAGAGGAGGCTCTTAAGCAGAAGCTCTGGCTGAAGGCCATGAAAGAAGAACTTGATGCTATAGAGAGAAACAAGACTTGGAAGCTGACAGAACTTCCAAAAGACAAGAAAGCCATCAGCGTCAGATGGGTTTTCAAGCAGAAGTTAAAGCCAGATGGCTCAATTGGCAAACATAAAGCAAGGCTGGTAGCCAGAGGATTTCTACAAAAACCTGGGCTGGATTACTCTGAAGTGTTTGCACCTGTAGCAAGACATGAAACAATCAGAATGGTGATTGCAATAGCTGCTAACAGGAATTGGCCTCTGATGCATTTAGATGTAAAATCTGCATTTCTGAACGGTCCATTAGAAGAAGAAGTTTACGTGTCACAACCTCCTGGATTTGTGAAAAAGAATCAGGAAGGGATGGTGTACAGATTATACAAAGCTCTATATGGATTGAAACAAGCGCCCAGAGCTTGGAATCAGAAGATTGATTCATTTTTCAAGAAGCAAGGCTTTCAGAAATGTGAGATGGAGTACGGTGTCTATGTTCAGCATACTTCTGAAGGCAATATGACTCTGGTATGTTTATATGTTGATGATATACTGCTGACTGGAAGTTCTGAACAGGAGATAGCCAAGTTCAAGAAGGTTCTAATGAATGAACTTGAAATGACTGATCTAGGCAAAATGACATACTTTCTAGGGATGAAGTTCAAATATTCTGAGAAAGGTATCATTTTGCATCAGCTCAAGTATGAATTAGAACTTCTGAAGAGATTTGATCTGAAGAATTGTAAGATGGCTGTCACACCTTCTGATACAAATCAGAAACTGGATTCAGACTCTGAAGGAAAGGATGTGGACGGTACAACCTTCAAACAGTTGGTTAGTTCTCTGAGGTATTTGTGCAATACCAGACCTGATATTTGCTACTCAGTTGGGATGGTTAGTAGGTTCATGAGTAAACCTAAGTGGTCCCATTACCAAGCTGCTGTCAGGATTCTGAGGTATATCAAAGGAACTCTGAAGTATGGAGTGTTATTTCCCTCTGGAGGAAATAATGAGTCAGAACTTCTGAGTTATTCAGACTCTGATTGGTGTGGAGACAGAGTTGACAGAAGAAGTACATCTGGGTACTTGTTCAAATTTCTGGGAGGTTCCATTTCTTGGTGTTCCAAGAAGCAACTTGTTGTGGCGTTGTCAACCTGTGAAGCTGAATACATTACAGGTGCTGTTACTGCATGTCAAGCTGTGTGGATTCTGAATCTGTTGCAGGATCTGAAGATTAAAGTAGACAAACCTCTGAAGTTGATGATTGACAACAAGTCTGCAATCAATCTTGCCAGAAACCCAGTGTTGCATGGGAGAAGCAAGCATATTGAGACCAAGTATCATTTTCTGAGACATCAAGTTCAGAGTGGAGTGTTAGAAGTTGTACACTGCAGCACTCAGAAGCAGTTGGCAGATGTTCTGACGAAAGCTATCAAGACTGATCAATTTCTCAGACTAAGGGATGGAATTGGTGTTACAAGTTTTGATGGAATATGAATTAAGGGATGGTATTAGAATATTAATAGTAATTCATATTTATTTAGTTGTACTATTTTCTTAGCCCCTAAGTTTGTTAGAGGGTATTTTAGTATTTTATCTTATTCTAGTAACCCTAGTTTTAGCTTATAAATAGGGTGACAATCATTGTAACTTTTATCATGTTTTGTAGCCGTCATTCTTAATAGAATATTTCCTTTGATCATCATTTATTCACCTTTGCACCAACACGTTGAGAATGGTGAAATGAGAATTATTTAAAAATTCAAATTTGAATTTGATAAGGTAAAAACCGTCTTGGCTATGCCCAAGAGCATGCTTAATTGATGACTTTATTAAAAGAAGTGTTAAAAAAAAGACTATTTAAATAGGGAGAATGTTGATAATAGTACTATTATAAAATTGCATATTAATCTTAAAATATAATTCTTTTTATTTTATTTACAGAAGTAAATATTTTCAATGATATTTATAATTTAAATAAAAAATAAAATAATTTATTTAAATTTTATAAATGATTTATTTTTAATATTAAAACAAGAGTTTAATGATAGTGCATTGTCCGTGTAAGTCAGTTTTACACATGCAACCAATCAAAATATTTATAATTGTCATATAATATCAGTATTTTTAAAATAAAAATATGTTTTATTCTCATACATGGTTGTGATTGGTTGAAAACGTCTCCAAATTTGAGTCAAACTCTATTTATAACATGCATGATTTGAAAAATATATAAAATATCGATTTTGTGGAATTCAAATTTTGCTGTACTTACTAAATCCCGCTTTCACACAATTAAGGAATGTGATTGTCCGATTAAAATCAAACGATTTTATTTAAATTCAATATTTATATAATTATAAAAGTAAAAAATAAAAAGAATCTGTTTTCTCAAATCATTCAATCAAAATCAAGCAACTAATATTATTGTGACTGCATGAAAAAGTCGTCTGAAGTAGATTCAGATTCAATTTTGTAAGAGTAACTAGCTGTGAGCCATCTTAGTAAAATAAATTGTTTTTTGATTAAGCAGTTTCATGATGGTATTTACAATATTACATTACATGATGAGAAAAAAGTAAGGACAAATTTAGGAATCTTAGGTTAAAAAAAGGACGAGTAGAGAAAAACACAAGTTAAGTTGGTAGCATAAAAGTGCTTTTGCTCCAAACTTTATGATGAAGATTAAAAATGGAATGGAATGGAGTATGGTGGGGAATAAGGGAAAGGCATTCTGGCACTCACAAAATTGACATTTGGCACAATGGATTGCATAATCAATCATCAATCAGTACAAGCCAATTCACACAATAGCCTATCCAAAAAAAGAAAAAAAAATTATATGCTCTTTCCGTTTTGAAATAAAAAGTGTTTCAAAATAAATAATTTATTTTAATTTTGAATGTATTTTTATTTTATTTTATTTTTTAATTAATATTATTTTTATTATTTTCAATACACTTTAGTAAAAATATCATTCTCTCTTTCATTTATTTACTTTTTTTTAATCTGTATGAAATGATCAACTAAATTATTCATTGTGGAACGAATAAAGTATTTTGAAATAGAGTTTCGTTGTTTATTATAGTTGTTTTTTCTTTTAATTTAAAAGATGGTGTAAATTTATAACATTTTCAAATTAAATTTTTTTACTGTTTATTCATGTTGGTTTTTGAGGAAAAACTAAGGCTTAATCGGGCTCTTAAAAAATTCTTAAATTGAACCGAACCATCAAACTAAATCGAATTAAATTTAAAATAATTAAACTATTATGTTTGATTGATGAATCAAACCATATAGTACAAAACAGATTTAGAACCATATAGAAATTAAAACTAAACTGAACTGAAATTGAATCAAATTGAAAAATACTAAAAACAAGTTTTAATTTTTTTTTTCAAAAAATTTAAAAAACAGTTTAATGGTTCAATTCATTAATAAATTATTCAATTTGAGAAAAATAGTCTTTTAACGATTCAATACGGTTTGAAATTTCTAAATGACATACCAAACCAATAATTTTGGTTCAATTCAGTTTGATCGAGTAAATTTTTATTATGAATTAGTTTGATTCAGCTCATTTTTTCAATGAATTGTACCATAGGGTTAATTGATCTCTACAAAAATGAAATATTTTGAGCAGCATTTGAAATGGTACATTCTATTTCCTAGGGGCTAAATAGATCTGTGTTTTTGCTGAAGGGTGAGATGCTCATACAATCTGGTGTAAGAGGTCATTGCACTGAGACAAAAATCCACACTATTGGGGTTATTGATTTGATAATGACAGCACAATAAAATACAAACAAGCCTTAAAGTGAGACATGGAATGATCTCCATCCGTGTGAGCAATTATTATTCTGCAAAATTGTATTGCAAGGAACAGTTAAAGTTCAAATTAGTACAAGTAAAATACAAAACCTGGCAATTGACAGAAGGGTAAACACATTATTACTCTGTCTCTGCATCAAAGCAATGATAAAAAAATAAGAATTTGGTGAGGGCCATGTACATGTGGATGCAGAAGAAGAAAACAAAAGAGTAAAGTTGCTAGAATAAACCTTTCATAATCTACAAGATTCAACACTAACACTAGTCACTGCATTAAAGATTCCTTGCATTGCCACCTTCACTATTGCTAGCATTGTTTAGATGTTCAAAGAAAAGTAAAATGAGCGAGCATATGAAAATATTATAATGCAGAAGCTAACTTCAATTTAGGAGAAGCCGTTCGTTGTAAAAAAAACTCGGTCGATATAAGATTATTTGAATATTTATTTTTTCAGAAGTGCTTCTTGTAAAGTTTATCCAAAGAGGCTCTATATGAATTCTACAACTGGACAAGATTTGCTAACCTATTCATGAACTTCATCTTCACTATACTTCCAGTAATCACTACTACGCATCGTTGGAACTTTGTTCTTCGTTTCTGTTGCTCAATTCAATGTCGTTCGTGCGGGTCTCAACGGATACATTCGATAAACTAGACTGATCAGGGCTTTTGTTTTCAGTTTCCTTTTCAGCCGCGTCTCCCGTAAAGGATTTGAGGGCAAGCTGGCCAGAATAAAGGAATAGACCAATGGAATTCAGGCCGAAAATAAATGTTGCAAGGTAGGACAAGCCGTTTATTATCGTCCTGTGAAAATATGTCGTATGGTTGTCAGGTGTTTCAAACATTAAAATAACGGTAACGTACCAGATAGATAAGAGATCAAAATTACCTTACGGTGATAGTTATCTGGCGAGCCTGAAAAGCATACCATTGTATTGTTAGACTATGGTACAAGCAAGAAAAACTATTGAGCACCGATGCATGAAGAACATGAATAACTGTTGTGTGGTTATTTTCTTCTAGTAATTGAACAAATTGCTTTTGTATTTATTAGTCATATCGATGTGAAACAGAAACAATTTTATCAACTCATTTATAAGCATTTCAGTAGCCACATTATCAAAACTCAGCCTCAAATGCAAAGGTGGAGATAGACCAAAATTGGAGATTTAGAAATGGGGAGAACAAAAAGTAGAATGAGGCAAAATAGAGGGACTGGAACTATATTTATGCCTAACTATTTTCCCCCATTCGATATCTTACACTTTTTGCTTACTTGTATAGTAATCAAAATCAAAACATAACTGTCAGAGCAACACAAAACTGGTATTGTTGTACTTAATACAAACTATTGACCACAAATATAGGCTATAGCAGCAAAATATCGTTATCTTAAATGCAGAAGTTTGTTCAATGCATATAGATTCGTACAAAGACGTATAACACCTTGTGATGATCATAACAACAGGCACAATTACAAAAGCTTTTTTTTACTCGAAACAAAAATTGCAACAGTAAATTTGTATATTTACAGTTTCTCTGTTGGGGGTACTCCAGCTATAAGCATTGAAAATTGAATTTTCTACACATTCCAGAATGCATTCAAATAAAAGAATAGTAACAACGTTTTAAATATTGTTTCCCATTTAATATCTTACCGTTTCTGCATACTTGTATAGTTATGAGTTATGAAAACTAAAACATTAAAGAAGATTGGTAGCTTAGTTTAGTGCTCAACACTCAGATGGCTCATGAATGGAAGACACAGGATAACAATGAATTAATACAGATCAACACTAAATAGCTATGCAATTAAACAATGTTGATGTTGGAAACTTCAGATTATGTCAGTACACCAAGTAACGATGAGACTATTAGAGGGTGAAACATTGTTAGTTCAAAACATTTTGATCAAATATATCCAGCCAAATTAGTTTGGTCTGTTATTGATTGGTAAAAGGATAAAAAAGCCAGACAAATTGAAGACATCTTCCCTAAAGGACAAAACACAATAACAACAATCAAAGCAACTGTGTGTTCCTTCTGTAGATGTAGCTGAAGCTACTATTTCTTTTAATAGAAATTGAAATGTTTATTGTTTTCATCATTTTGCAGTAACTGTTTGGTGTCTTGTACTAGCTAAAAGTACAATTTGTGACAACCCCTAGTGTTCTAGGGCTGTCAAAGGTTTTTAAGGTTGAATGTCCCTCCTCAGTCCTGAGACTAAGGTATTTATAGAGGCTTTCCTGGATTTGGGTTACAAAGTTAGTGGAGCGGTTTTGCCCTACCTCCACTAGTAAGGAAACAGGGAGTACTTGTTTTTCAAGCATTGAGAAACATTTTTCTCCATTGACAAAGTCTCTTCAGTTAGTCACTATGTTCCCACGCCATCAGCCACGTTTATTGGGTAAGTGGAGTTACCCTGGGCGGCCCGAACCCAATAGGACGACCTGTCACCCAGTTTGGGCGAGTGTTTTGGCCCATACTGGGCAAACTAAGGTTTAGCTCGCCCCTCGCCAATGTGTTTAGCCTTCATTATTTTCATAGACTATCCCTTCCTAAGACTCAACAAAATTATACTGGTATAAGTCTTCACAAAGGTATAGCTGGATATAGCCACTATTTGATAATATTTTGTACAAAATAGTTTATTGTCGAATAATAGTGAATTGCTCAAATTCCGCTACAGCTTCTATTTAACAAAACTATTAACTAGACACCAGTTCCTAATTGTGTGAGCTTTTTCTTTGGTTCAATTAATTTATCAGAAAAAACAAGCTTATCTTATTCCAACTAACATGTGCAACAAAAAGAAGAAATAGAGATAAAAGGATATGAGAAGATGATACATACAGAGAAATCCTCTGATATGGTTTGCCGGTTGAGACCCGCCTCAATGATAGTGGCGAACTTATACATAATAAGAGAAATAACCCCGGCGGATATTGCCCCAAGAAATGTTTGAAGAGGTGAGGGTGGACCCGTAGAAGTCTCTATTGTAGCAGACCCCATTGCTTTCAACGTCTCCAATGCTTCTTCCTTTACTGATTTCTCCCCTGAAGACCTGAATTGCTAAAATCATAACAGCAAAAAACACTCATTACAATGAATACACAAAAACGTTAAGATTAGAAAGGTTGAAACTTCAAACCGTTTGTTTGAGACGTTTGGCTCTGCGGCGGAAGGAGCGAAAGAGGAGGACGGAGATGGCACCGGTGAGGAGAATACTGGAAGCAATTTGGATGAAAGAAGGGTCGTCGGTGGTGGAGAGAAGAGAAGGAGGGGAATAGGATGGGATTTCGATGGGTCCATCTGCACCGTCAATTGTTATTCTTGTAGTGATATCTGCGAGCCATGTTGAAGAAGGAATGGCGGAAATTGAAAAGGAAGTGGGTTTTTTGGGAAGAAAAGGGAGAAGAGAAGGTTTATGGTTATGGTGGTGAGTTGGTGACAGTGGGAAAGGAAGGTTGTTTGAGAAGTGGAGGCGATGGTGGCAGTGAAACTGCAACATTGGTGCTTGTGTTGTGCGTTATCTAAGTGTTGTGTTATCTTAATATCTTGTGGAGTTAATTCTGTTTGGCTTTTGGTGGGAAAACCAAACACCCACATATCCAATTCATGGATATCATCTTTTATATATATATATATATATATATATATATATATATATATATATATATATATATATATATATATATATATATATATATATATATATATATATATATATATATATATATATATATATATATATATATATATATATATATATATATATATATATATATATATATATATATATATATATATATATATATATATATATATATATATATATATATATATATATATATATATATATATTTTTTTTTTTTTTTCAAATGGGTTGTAATAGACCCAAATAATTTGACAAATATGTTTGAGGATTTTGTAATGCACATTATATGTTTTTTTAAAGTGTTACGTGAAATATTTTTAAGATTTTGGAGATGTATTTTTGGACGCATTCTATACACACATTTTATTCGTTTTTTAGTCACATTTCAATTCTATGAATAAATTTATTTTGAAAATGCATATCCAAAAAGTTTTCAAAAATATATTTTCGAAATTTACTAGAAAAAAAACAAAAGTCTAAAAGGTAGTAGGATCATATATACTTCTATTTTTTCATAAACAACTACCTTATTATAGACTTTTATTTTTTTTTAGCAGGTTCCAATAATACATTTTCGAAATAAATTTATTCACAAAATTGGGCGTGATTCAAAAGCGAATGAAGTGTGTGTATTGAGGTGCATCCGAAGATATATCTCCAAAAATTGAGGACATTTTAATATTTTCGTGTGGTGCCTAAGAAACATATAGATGCATTAAAAAATCCTTATATGTTTTGGAAAGTCTAGCAACCATCCTGTGATATTTGGGTCGAACTCTAGTGTCGATAATGGTAGCTTCATGGTTCGATAAGAGTTGTGTATGTTGTAGTCGAAGTCTGTTCAAGCATAATGTTGGAATATATTAACTTGTAATTTAAGTTAGAATGTCGAATTAGACATTGCTTCTAAGCCCAATTGTTAAGTTAGTTTTATTCTAAGTTAGTTTAGTAGTCTATAAATAAACTAATTCTCTTAGGTTATTGAGAGAAGTTAATTGTTGGTATTCACTTGTAATCGTTGAACCTTTATTGAGTAAGTGAATAGTAAAATAGTTTTAACTGATTCATATTCTTCTTCTTCTTTCTTCTCTATCTTTTGTAAAACCTAATAGGGCTCTTGTGTTTGTTCAAAAAACTAAATTTTTTTTCTCATATTTTGGTTTGTTCTTGACGACATCAATTCACAACAAACTGGTGCGATGAACGTGCAGAAGAAGATGTCGTCAACAAAGTATGAGATTGATAAATTTACTGGGGTGAATGATTTCGGTTTGTGGCGCTTAAAGATGCAAACCCTTCTTGTTCAAAAGGGTTTGTTAGAAGCGCTAAAAGGATTAGAGAAGATGGACGCTGCCCTGTCGTAGAAGGACAAGACAACGATGGTCGAGAAAGCCCACAGTGTCCTTGTATTGAGCCTTGGTGATAAGGTTCTCCGGCAGGTTTCAAAGGAGAAAACTACAACGGGTGTGTGGACAAAACTTAAAGGTTTGTACATGACAAAATCGTTAGTTAATCATCTCTACCTGAAGCAAGCTTTGTATTCATTCAAGATGAGTAAAGACAAAGCCTTGACTAAGCAGTTGGATATGTTAAACAAGTTAATTCTTGATCTTGAAAATATTGAGGTCAAGATTGATGTTGAAGATCAAGTGTTGTTATTGTTGTGCTCTTTACCTAAGTCTCATACTCACTTCAAAGAAACTCTATTGTATGGAAGAGAGTCGTTGATCCTTGAAGATGTTCAATCTGCCTTGTACTCTAAGGATTTGAACGAACGAAAGGAGCATAAGCCATCTTCTATTGGTGAAGGTTTGTCCATTATGGGGAAATTCTTGAAGAAATATGGTAGGTTTGAGAAAAAGAAGGGTAAAGTTCTACAAAATTCTTATGGTGGTAATGCTCTTACTATTAAGTGTTATCATTGTAAGAAGGAGGGTCATACAAGAAAAATATGCCCTGATCGATTGGAAAATCATGGTGGAAAGGATAATGGTAATGCAGCCATTGTGCAAGATGGTTACGAATCATCTGATGTCTTGGTGGTTTCAACCAGTGACTCTAGCAAGGAGCGAATTCTGGATTCAGGGTGTACTTGGCACATTACTCCAAACAAAGATGTGTTTGAAGAATCATGTGATCAAGATGGTGGATCAGTGCTGCTGGGAAACAACAAAGCTTACAAAATTGCAGGTATTGGATTTGTGAGATTCAAGCTTCATGATGAGTCAATAAGGCTATTGACTGATATCAAGTATGTATCTGATTTTAAGAGGAATTTGATTTCTCTTGGTGAATTCAACAAGAAATGATATGTTTTCAAAAGGAGAGTAAATCATCCTAAAAGTAATGAAGGGGTCGAAGGAAGTCTTGAGAGGCGTGAAGAAGCAAGGCTTGTATACCCTTAAACATGAGGTTGCAAATGGTTCAGCAGATGTGGCATCCACGAAACCTATGTCGAAGGCTAAGCTATGGCACAAGAGGCTTGACCATGTTAGTGAAAGAAGCCTGGTCGAATTGTCGAGACAAAATATGTTGAATGGTTATAAGGTCGAAAAAATTGAGTTTTGTGAACCTTGTGTATTCGGTAAATCCTGTAGAATGAAGTTTAATAAAGGTAAAAAAAAAGAACACATGGATCCCTTGATTACATGCATGATGATTTTCGAGGACCTACAAGGAATCTCTCACACTCAGGTGCAAAGTATTTTCTATCCATATTTGATTATTACTCCACAAAGTTATGGGTATTCATTCAGAAGACTAGGAATGAAAATTTTTAAATTTTCAAAAGTTGGAAGACTCTGGTCGAAAACCAAATTGGTAGGAAGGTCAAGTGGTTGAGGACCGACAATGGTTTTGAATTTTGCAATGAGGCTTTCGACAACTATTGTGTTATATATGGTATTTTAAGGCACATAACTACTGCAAGGACTCCCCAACAAAATGGTTTAGCTGAAAGGTTTAATCGAACCCTTCTGGAAAGGGTGAGGTGCATGTTAGTAAGTGCGGGATTGAAGAAGGTGTTTTGGGCAGAAGCTATTGTGACTCCCCAACCAAATACTTGATAAATAGGCGTCCCTCGATAGCCTTGGGAATGAAAATACTTGAAGAAGTCTGGTCGGGACATCCACCTAACTTGACAGACTTAGAGTATTTGGTTGTTTAGCCTATGCTCATATTAGGCAAGACAAGGTCGAACCTAGAGCTCTGAGATGTATGTTCCTTGGATACCCAAAAGGAGTCAAAGCTTATAGGCGCTGGTGCATAGAGCCAGGTTACATGAGGTGTATCACAAGTTGAGATGTATTTTTCAATGAAGCTAAGATGGATTTCAAGAAAACTGGTGACATTGGTCTAAGTTCGAAGAACTCAGAAGAAGAGTTGGAACAGGAAGAGATTCCTGTTGAGGTGGAGCATAGTGATGCTGAATTGCATAACCCAGATGAAGTCAAAGAAGAATCTTAAGTTATTGATGAAGATGAGGAGACTGATAATGACTACCTGTTGGCAAGAGATGGGTCGAGAAGAGTCATCAAGCCACCTCATAGACTTGGTTATGCAGATCTTATAGCTTATACCTTAATTTCTGCAAGTGAGGTTCTGGACAAAGAACCTAGAGACTATAAGGAAGCTATGAGGAATCGATACAAGACTAAATGGCCGAAAGCCATGGATGATGAGATGAAATCTCTTTATGATAATAAAAATTGGGAGTTGATCGAGAAACCTGCAAGGCCCAGGTTAGTAAGATGTAAGTGGATCTTCAAGGTTAAGAAAGGAATCAAAAGAGTGGTGTCGAAGAATTTTAAGGCAAAGTTGGTTGCTAGGGGGTTCACTAAAAAATAAGGTGTCGACTTCAATGATATGTTCTCACGTGTTATAAAGTATACTTCAATTAGATTGTTGTTAGCCGTGGTGGCAAAGTTTGACTTAGAAATTGAACAAATGAATGTGAAAACAACCTTACTGTATGGTGATTTAGATGAAACAATTTTGATGAGGCAACCTTAGGGGTATGCAGAAAAGGGAAAGGAAGATTATGTATCCAAGCTGAATAGGTCTTTGTATGGCTTGAAATAATCTCCTCGAGAATGGAATAGGAGATTCGACAAGTTCATGACACACATTGGTTTCACTAGGAGCCAATTCAACCATTGTGTTTACTTTAGATTTTGACCTGGAAATTCACTTGTTATTTTATTTCTTTATATGGATGACATCCTCATAGCAAGCAACATGAAGATGTTATGAAGGGGAAGGTTGGACTCAATAAGGAGTTCGACATGAAGGATCTGGGAGCTGCCTCCAGAATTCTTAGGATTGACATCTGGAGAGATAGAAAGCAGTCAATATTATGCTTATCTCAAGAGACATACCTAAATAAGATTCTCGACAAGTTTGGTATGTCGAATTCAAATCATGTTCTAACACCGACTAATTCTCATTACAAGCTAAGCACGACTCAAAGTCCTAGTACTGAAGTCGAAAGAGCCTATAAGAATAACATTCCACATGCTAGTATAGTAGGTTCTTTGATGTATCTTATGGATCTTACGAGGCCAAATATAACATATGGAGTGAGCCTTGTAAGCAAGTATATGGCCAATCCTAGGAAGGCGCATTGGAAAACATTAAAGTGGATTCTTAGGTACATAAATGGGTCTATGATCCGAGTCCTGATTTATGATGGAGCCTATAAATGGAAGGATTTGTCGACTCTGATTATGCAGATTGTATGGATTCCAGAAAATCTATTTCTTGATATGTGTTTGCTATGTTTGGCACAAAAATCAGTTGGAAAGTAACACTTCAGAAGGTTGTTGCCCTATCAACCACTGAAGCAGAGTATATCACCCTTACTAAAGCTGTGAAATAAGCATTGTGGCTTGAATGTTTTTTTAAGGAGCCGAAACTTCAAGGTTGAGTTATCGCAATTAAATGTGATAGTCAAAGCGCAATACACCTGTCGAAGAATTCAGCCTATCATGATCGAACCAAACACATTGATGTGAGGCTCTACTTCGTCAGAGAGATAATCGAGCGTAGAGAAGTCCAAGTGTTGAAGGTTTCAACTGATGACAATGCTGCTGATATGATCACCAAGACATTGTCAAGTAGCAAGTTTTTCCACTGTATGCAGTTGATAAAGCTGCATGATGAAAGCTAGGTTGTTCCATTGTTATAGAGTTTGTTCCAAGGTGGAGATTTGTGGTATTTGGATAGAACTCTAATGTTGATAATGGTAGTTTCATGGTTCGACAAGAGTTGTGTATGATGTAGTCGAACTCTGTTCGAGTATAATGTCAAAACATATTAACTTGTAATTTAAATTAGTATATCGAATTAGGCCTTGCTTCTAAGCCCAATTGTTAATTTAGCTTGTATCTTAAGTTAGCTTAGTAGTCTATAAATAGACTAGTTCTCTCAAGTTGTTGAGAGATGTTAATTATTGGTATTCACTTGTAATCATTGAACCCTTCTTAAGTAAGTGAATAGTAAAATAATTTTAACCATTTTTTATTCTTCTTATTCCCTCTTCTCTACCTTTTGTAAAACCTAATAGGGTTTCTTGTGTTTGTTCAAGAAACTAATTTTTTTCTCATATTCTGTCTTGTTCTTAACGAGATCAATTCACAATACATCCCAATTTGATCATGACACTTTCACATATTTCAATAATGCATAAACTATTTCGCTCATTATTTATCTCTTTCAAAAGTTATGGTTTGTGCAAAAAAATATACTAAAAAAACTAGTAAAACTCAAAATGTTCAGCAGTATTATTAAAATTTTGGAATTTTTTTACTGATCAAGAAGAAAATACACACATTTTTATAGGCTTTCCAAAATTTTGGTTTGAGTTTTTATTAGATTTTTCAAAATATCCAATACGAGTTCTGGTATTCCCGATTTTTAAAATGTTAGTATACTAGATATTTCCCCACCCCTAAAACCTTATATGCGACTAAGATGGGTGATTCTCCTACATATTTTATTTGGTTCTTCACCTGTTATTTGATATGTTTTAGCTACATATTTTATATGAACTTTTAAAAACTTTAATTAAGTTATGGTACTTATGAGTAGTTCATTATATGTTTTATTGACATATATTTTCCTCCTATACCAAAGTATTATTATGGGCATAATCTATTAGAAGACAACATGGCTTTATCGTTGTTACCGTTCATTCTGATACAACAAATGAGCAAATAGGGAGGAATGACAAATTGATTATGGATTGCAAGAGGGAAGAATGGAACACCCTAGTTTTAGTAAAAAAAATTTTTTTATAATTTTATGTCTTTATTTAATTATTATGTGTAGATGATTAAATAAATGAGGGTGAGAGGAAGGGTGTGTGACCTTATAGTAGGGTGTGGTGAGTAATTAGAGAAATAGGGAATAAATTGGAATTATTTATTAATTAAAATAATGTTTTGATTTGATTATTTAAATAATATAAAATAAAATAGAAGTTATAGAGATATTGATGACAATGTGGAGATCAGATAGAAAAGTAAGGACAAAGTAGGAATAATCTAATGAGGAGACTAGGTTTTTAGTGTGAAAAGAGAATTAGAAGGAGGGAGTTGAGACATACGTAGAATTTTTGAGAGAAAAAAAGGCAAAAAAGGCTAAGACAAGAGAAAGAGCAAGAGAATGCATGGGGAGAACATCCATTCATAGAGTTTGTAAGAATTTTACTGGAAAAGTCTAAGGTAAGAGGGAGAATAACCTTCAATAAGGGCTAATGCATGAGGTGTATGGTAAAGTAGTCCTTAACCTCTAATAGGGTGTATGATATGAATGAGTTCTGATTATATGTGATGTGTGATGAGAATTTTATGTAATTATTGGTGAATTTTGTGCACTTTTCATGACTGATTTTTCTATTTTGATACTTGATTCGTTTTTCGCCATTGTTGCAATTTCGAAGGTTTTAGGCATAATCTTAAATTAATGATTTGATGATTTAAATGTGTTAAAAATGTGAATTATAACGTCCCGTTTATTTAATTTAATTTTCGTAATTAAATTATGTGTATGTATGTGTTGATTGGTGTTTTGGTGTGTTAGAGATACCCTTTGGTGTGGGTTAGTGGCCTTAAAGAGTAGAAATTAAGGGTTGCGGTGTGTGAGTAATAGTGTAGAGACATAGGGGTGGTGGAAGATTTATTATGTCACTATTATTTAGTTGGGCCATTTAAATAAAATAGTAGTAATAATAATTAAATATTATTTTAAGCATTATTATTATTATTATTATTATTATTATTATTATTATTATTATTATTATTATTATTATTATTATTATTATTATTATAGTATGATTAAATAAATTTTAATTTAATTAGTTAGAATTAGTAATAATAATAATATTATTATTATATTACATTAAAATAAGAGAAGAGGGTATTAGAGGGAAGTTATCAAAACACTTGAAATTGGAGAAAAGAGAAGAACGTGAAAAAGGAGAAGAAAAGAGGAAGAGAGCTAGGGCATAGGAAGGGAACCTCCATTAGAGAAGTCTCAAGATTATCATATAAGGTAAAGGTGAGGTTCCTATTATGTAAGGGTTTGTATGATGATTGTGAGTGGGTTATATCTATGCATGAATTGTTTTTCTCTTCTTTCTATGTTATGATCATTGATGCAATTATGTGTTTGTTGGAATGAATAATATTGATTGATGAATTATGAAGTTGTATCAGTGATGTTATGTTGATGATTGTTTGATGTAATTGTGTGTTGATGTTGTTAGAATCATGTAGTTGGTGAAATTGCATGATGATAGATGCGTGTTGTTGATGGTTGTTGCGAGTTAGAGTCATAACTTGAGTTATAAGCTTTCTATGAAAAGAATTGGGGTTTTGATACTTTTTAAAAAGTGATTTTCGTGTAAGATAATGTGATAAGTGTATTGTATAAAAATTAGGGTTTTGGGATGGGATAAGAAGTGATTTTCGCACTGATAAGCAACATAAAAGTGATTTTGCTCACAGTGCAATCGATTACCAGAAATGACATAACCGGTTACACTGTTGTAAAACTGCGTTCTTTGGGAAATTTAAGGGGGTGTAACTGGTTACTTGAAATGGTGTAAGCGGTTACATTGAGTGAAAATGGAATAGCATGGGCGTGGTTACAGGGGTGTAACTGGTTACTGCATTTGGTGTAACCGGTTACACTAGGAACAAATTTTATAAAACTTTGAAAAATCATATATTGAGTTTCGGGAGTCCAATTTGGGTGTCGTTCAAAGCATTAGGAAGTTGATGCGATGAACTTTATTTTAAAAATAATTGTAGTACTTGGAAATAAATAAATTTTTGTGTGACGGTGTTAAATGCATTGTAGTGTTTATGTTGTGGTGTGACATATTCAAAAATACATTGTTGTTGCTTGCTATATTGTTATGTTGGTGCTACTGAAATGTTACATCAGGTGTGTAGTGCATGGTGTCCAATATTGGCGTAGTACATTGACTAAGGTGAAGGTCATTGTGCATGGTTTTGTGGTTGCATAAATTGTATGTTGCATGAATTCATGGTGTTTGACGGTGGTCCGTTTTTGGTGAGCCTCAATCCTATGGTGGGGATTGAGTGTGAGTAGCCAGTTCCATGTGGGAATTGGTGAAGCGTTACCTATAGTGATGGTAACGATTTTTTATGGGCCCTGATCCTAAGGTGGGGATCAGAGCGGTGAACCTAAGAGTTTAAATTTTGGTACCGCATATATTTAGTCATGATGTCGAGTCTCATTGCATTGCATATTTGTTGTGTTATTGTGTTTGGATTGTGTGGAAGTGTGATTGGTGGATTGGGTGATTATGCGTGTAATAATCTGATGCCTTCCTATTATCATGCATTGCTTTGTATAATTGTGATATCTCACCCCTTCAGTTTAAATGTTTCCTTTACACGGGCATCATGCAGATAATCCGCAGTTGAGGCATGGATGTATGTGAAAGTGGGTGTTCTTCCTTTTATTTTTAGAGTCGGCGTCTGCTCTGATGTGTAATGCTAGAGGTTAGACGTTTGTGTGTTTATTTTTGTTGGTGGAGACTTTATGAGTATTTCCTATGTTGATGTTTCTTATGATTACTATGTTTTCAGTTTTATGTTTAAAAAATAAAAATTATCATTGTTGATGTTCCGTTGCTTAATAAATTTGTAGTTTCAAACATGGTTAATGTTATTATTATTATTGCTAATCATTTTTTAGAGTATCATGTGTTACATATATGATTGCATGAGCAGGTTCATGGTGAAAGTAGCATCCTAGTTGTGTAAATGTTTTAACTACTTTGATTTTTATTTAAAAATTACGCGGGGAAAATTAGAGTGTTACATAGTGGTATCACTGCAGGTCAGTCTGTTCGGCCAAGTTGTCGAGTCTGTGCAGTGTGACAGTTGAATACCGTCGGTGTTGTCTTCTAAGCAATATTGCTATTATTGGTGTAAAACTGAAAATGGCTGGAAGGAACGATGTTGTGATTATTGCTCAGGATGTGCAGAATCAGCCCAATACTGGTGAGAATGATGAGTTTCAACATCAGGGGAAGTTTCAAAGGAATAATCCTCCTAATTTTAAGGGTAGGTATGATCCTAATGGAGCACAAGATTGGCTCAAAGATATTGAGAGTATCTTCCGTGTGATATATTACTCTGAAGCGCATAAGGTACAGTTTGGTACTCATATGTTGGTTGATGACTGATGGATCAACATTCGACAAGTGTTGGAGACTGCAGGTGAGGTTGTCACTTGGACTATTTTCTGCCAGGAATTTCTCAGGAAGTATTTTCCTGAAGATGTTTGTGGGAATAAGGAGATTGAGTTTCTGGAGCTGAAGCAGAGGAATATGTCTATGACTGAGTATGCTGCCAGATTTATGGAACTTGAAAAGTTCTATCCTCATTATAGTGAGGCGAATGCTGAGTTCTCAAAGTGTATTAAGTTTGAGAATGGTTTGCGTCCTGAGATTAAGCAGGTGGTTAGGTATCAACTTATACGAAGATTTTTGGAGTTAGCGAACAACTGTAGGATTTATGAGGATGACAGCAAGGCTTAGTCAGCCCATTATAAGAGTCTAAGCGAGAAAAGGGGGAAGTAGAATCTAAACCATGGGAAGCCTTATAGTGCTCCAGCTGAGAAAGGTAAACAGAGGATTGCTGATGGTAAGAGGCCAAGAGGGGGAGGTGCTCCTGCTCCTCTTAAGTGCTTTAGGTGTGGCGAGTTGGGTCTTCGTGTCAGTGAATGCAAGAGTGATGTGAGGAAGTGTTTTTTGTGTGGGAAGACAAGACATATGGTTGCTGACTGCAAGGATAATATGCTGACTTGCTACAACTGTGGTGAACCAGGACATATCAGTACTCATTGCCAGAAGTCGAAGCAAGCTTCAACTAGAGGGAAGGTGTTTTCTTTGTCGGGGACTCATACTTCTAGTGACGACAGGTTGATCAGAGGTATATGTTACATTAATAGTACACTTTTGGTTGCTATTATCAATATTGGTGCTACTCATTCTTTTATTGTTGCTGATTGTGTGAAAATGCTAGGCCTTGTAGTGTCTTCCATAAAGCGAGAGACGATTGTCAATACTCTTGCTAAGGGGTTAGTGACTACTTCTTTGGTTTGTTTGAACTGTCCTTTGTCAATCTATGATAGGGATTTTGGGGTTGATCTTATTTGCTCGTCGTTGAGAGATCTTGATGTGATCTTGGGAATGAAATTATTGGAGTTCAATCATGTTCATATTAACTGTTATAATAAATCAGTGTGGTTTCTTGCTCTTGATGATGAGGAAGAAGTTAGTTTCTTATGTGTTAGGCAGTTGAAAGAGCTTTTGCAAGAGGAAGCTCAGGTGCTTGTATTGTTTGCGCCTCTATATGTTGAAATTCAGGCTGCAATTGATGAGTTGTAAGTAGTGCGTGATTTTCCAGATGTGTTCCCGAATGATATTTTAGATGTACCACCAGAGCGAGAGGTGAAGTTTTCTACTGATATTGTCCCTGGTATTAGACCTGTATATATGGCACCATACAAGATGTGGGCATCAGAATTAATAGAGTTGAAGAAACAATTAGAGGAGTTGCTACAGAATAAACTTGTGAGACCAAGTATATCACCTTGGGGAGCTCCGACGTTGTTAGTAAAGAATAAGTATGGTAGTATGAGGTTGTGTGTGGATTACAGATAACTGAATAAGGTAACGATCAAGAACAAGTATCCACTTCCGAGAACAAATGACTTGATGAACCAATTGGTGGGTGCATGTGTTTTCAGTAAAATTTATTTGAGATCGGGTTATCATCAGATTCTGATTAAAGATGCGAATATTCAGAAGAAGGCTTTTAGAACTCGGTATAGACACTATGAATATTTGGTGATATAGTTCGGTGTTTCTAATGCACCTGAAGTGTTTATGGAATATATGAATCGTATATTTCGTACTTATCTAGACCAATTCATGGTGGTTTTTATTGATGATATTTTAATCTATTCAAAGTCAGAAGAAGGACATGTTGAACATTTGCGGATTGTGTTGCAAGTGTTGAAAGAGAAGAAGTTATATGCAAAGTTGTCAAAGTGTGAATTCTGGTTGCAAGAGGTTAGTTTTCTAGGACATGTTATTTCAGGTAATGGTATTGTCGTGGATTTTTTCAAAGTAGATGTAGTCCTTCAATGGGAGGCTCTGAAATCGGTTACAGAGATTAAAAGCTTTTTGGGCTTAGCTGGTTACTACCATAGATTTATTAAACGCTTTTCTAAGTTAGCACTTCCATTGCCTCAGCTGACTTGTAAAGGTAAAACATTTGTGTGGGATATTAATTGTGAGAGAAGTTTCATTAAGCTGAAGAAGATATTGACTACAACTCAAGTTCTGAGTTTGCCTGAACCAAATGAACCGTTTGTGGTGTATTGTGATGTGTCGATGATGGGTTTAGGTGGTGTGCTGATACAAGATGGAAAGGTTGTGGCTTATTCTTCACGATAAATGAGGGTTAATGAGAGAAACTATCCTACTCATGATTTAGAGTTGGTTGTAGTGGTGTTTGTGTTGAAGATTTGGAGGCATTATCTTTATAGTTCCAGATTTGAGGTATTAAGTGATCACAAGAGTTTGAAGTATTTGTTTGATTAGAAGGAATTGAATATGAGGCAACGTAGATGGTTGGAATTTCTGAAGGATTATGACTTTGGATTGAGTTATCACCCCGGTAAAGCTAATGTCGTGGCTGATGCTTTAAGTCGAAAGTCTTTGCATATGTCTGCTATGATGGTTAGAGAGTTGGAACTTATTGAAAAATTCAGAGACTTGAGATTGGTTTATGAACTAACACCGCAGAGTGTGATGTTTGGAATATTGAAGATAAATAATAATTTTCTTAATAATATTAAAGAGAGTCAGAAGTTGGATATGAAGTTGGTGGTTTGATTGTTGAGAGTAATCAGACTAAGGATAGTGATTTTAGAATGGATGAACAGGGGGTGTTGAGGTTCCAAGGCAGAATTTGTATTCTTGATAATTCTCAGTTGAAGAAGATGATTTTAGAAGAAAGTCATAGAAGTAGCTTGAGTATCCATCCAGGAGCTACTAAGATGTATCAGGATCAAAAGAAGATACTTTGGTGGCCTGGACTAAAGCGTGATGTGGCACAGTTTTTGTATGTGTTCTTGACTTGTCAGAAGTTGAAAGTCGAGCATCAAAAACCTGCAGGGTTTATGCAACCGTTAGACATTCTAGAGTAGAAATGAGATATCATTTTATTGGTTTTTGTGACTGGGTTACTGAATGCTCCTAGAGCGCATGATGCGATTTTGGTAGTTGTGGATAGATTGACGAAATCTACATACTTTATTCGGGTTAACATCAGTTTTTCTTTGCAGAAGTTGGAAGAGATATACATCCGTTTGATTGTGAAGCTGTATGGAGTTCCATTAAGTATTGTTTCGGATATAGATTTGAGGTTCACTTCCAGATTTTGGGAGTTTCCAGGAGGCTTTGGTTCTAAATTGAGGTTGAGTTCTTCCTATCATCCACAAACAGATGGTCAGATAGAGAATTATTCACTCTTTGGAGGATTTATTGAGGGCTTGTGTTCTTTAGCAAGGAGGTGCTTGTAATAGTCATCTTCTGCTGATAGAATTCACTTATAACAATAGTTTCCATTCTATAATTGGAATGATACATTTTGAGGCATTGTATGGTAGGAGGTGTAGGACATTGTTGTGTTGGCATGAATATGGAGAGAGTATGGTGCTTGGACCTGAGATTGTCGAGAAGAATATTGAAAAGATAAAGTTGATTCGAGAGAAGATGAAAGTTTCACAGATTAGGCAGAAGAGCTACCATGATAAGAGAAGAAAGGATCTTGAGTTTCAAGAGGGAGACCATGTATTCTTGAGATTAACTTCAGTAACCGGTGTTGGGTGTTCTTTGAAGTCGAGGAAGCTTACTCCTTGATTTATTGGTCCGTATTATATATTAGAGAGGATTGGAGTGGTGGCTTATAGAGTGGAGTTGCCACCAAATATGTCGAATTTACATGATGTATTCTATACATTATTGCTTCAGAAGTATGTTCCGGAACTATCGCATGTGATTCTGATGGATGAGGTTCAGGTGCGGGATAACCTTACAATTGAGACTTTACCTGTGAGGATTGAAGATCGTGAATTGAAGGAGTTGAGAGGAAAAAATATTGCTCTCATAAAGGTATTGTGGCGAGGCACTGCCAGAGGGAATATGACTTGGGAGTTGGAGAGTAGGATGCGAGAGTCGTATGCAGAGTTATTCACATCAGGTAAATTTTCAAGGACAAAAATATTCTAAGTAGGGGAAAGTTGTAACACACCAGTTTATTTTATTTAATTTTCCGTGATTAAATTGTGTATATGTATATATTAATTGATGTTTTGGTGTGTTAGATGTACCCTTTGGTGTGAGGTAGTGGTCTTAAAGAGTAGAAACTAAGGATTATGGGTGTGTGAGTAATAGTGTAGAGACATAAGGGTGGTGGGAGATTTATTATGTGAAATTCTGGTATACAGATCTCAGATGTCTTAAGAGATGTCGAGACACTTGATCTCTGATAAACAAAATGACAAGAAGAAGCACAATAAAACTTTCAGAAAGTAAACGAACACAGAATAATTGTTAACCCAGTTCGGTGTACAACAACACCTACATATGGGGGCAACCAAGTCAGGAATGAAATCCACTAGATAATATTAATTCTAAGCTAAACAACCTCCTATTTACAACTTATCACTTAATCACTACCCGTGCTTAATTTCTACCTAAGACTTTCCCAGGTATGAGACCCTTCTCAATTCCCTTTCAATCATAGCAGTGACAGAAATTACAAGTCAATGCAAACAGTCCAGCTCTAGTATCAACATGATACAACAGAGGCTCACAAATACACAAACTATAAAAATAACTAAGCAACAATGTACTTTTTCATGCTTTAATTAGGTTAAATCCATCTTATTTATAACCATAAACTAGACTGGACTTGGGCTTTAAAAACGCAGCAAATCTGTTACACAGAATCTACAACTTATTCTCCTCAAGAATAGTTTCTTCAATCCAAAGTTTCCTAAAATGTCTCCACACTTAGAAAACGGAATCTTCAGATTCCAACAGAATCTCTGATTCCTCAATCTTAAACGCCACCTAGGATAAACAAATATTCCCACAATATTCTAAAATCTGAAAATAAAATATCAGTATCAAGACTGCAAAGTAACAGACAAAGATGTCGAATCATCATGATAGGACATCTTTCCCAACATCTTGTTCTTCAGTTTGTTCTACATGTTAGGACATATTGTCTAATATCTTGCTGTCAAATTAGTTTTACCAAAATTAATGTCAATCTCAAAAGCTTGGATTTATCAATCTCCCCGTTTGGAAGATTTTGGCTAAAACTAACTAAATAACCCTTGCACAAAAAGTCCGAGGCAAAAATCAAAACAACAGCGGAAAAAAAAGCTTCCCCCTCAATCAGTTCCTTCTTCTGCAGTAAGTGGTTGGCTCTCACCCTCAATCAGTAGCCATTGGTTAGTTAGTTAAGTTAGTATTACTCCCCTTTTTAGCCATGATATGATAAAGGTAGTTAACTAACTAAGCAACTAAACATAAACATAAGCAAAACAAGAGTTTAAATTACAAATCAAGTACATGAAGTGCTAAAATTATCCTGGGCGTTCATCCCTTACAAAACATAACCATAAAAAAATGAACAAAGCTACAATCATATATCATCTTCAGTAGCCTTATCATCCTCATCCTATTCTTCTTCACCATCAAGGCCATCATCATCTGACTTAACATCTTCGTCAGCAACAACATTTTCTGTTGCATCCTTTTCATCATCACCAGTAACTTCAATTTCCTTGTCCTGTTCACCTGTCAAAGCCTGTATCAATTGTTCAAGCTTTGCCTTCCTACTTGTGCTGGACTTAATGATTGCATCTAGGTCCTTGCAAGTTTCCTTCATCTGAGCAATATTATCATCCTTTGAGGTTGCAGGAGCAGATGTTTGAACAGACGTCGAATAAATATCTGGGACATGATCCCCAACAAACAGCTTATGGTGAAAAGTCAAAGGAGATTCCCTTTTCATTGCATAATCAGCAAACACCAAGATACCAGGATACTGATCCAAGATTATACCACAAATGGGAGAAGGAAAATGGATATGCATCTTAATGGTAGTTGATGATGCTTGCTTCAGAATTTGGTCAAAAATGTAAGCACCAAAATTGAACTTCCTCTTTTTATCAATAATATATATGAACTTCCCAAGCCCAACGAAGATGGTTGAGGTATGGCTGGTAGGAACCCAGTTGATAGTACCAATTTTATGGAGAATTTCATACTTCACACTAAGCTTCCCAACTGAAAGCTTTCCTTTGCTTGGACAATGCTTCACAATATTACAGGTGATCTCCTGATGCACCTGATCATCAGTATCTTTGAGCTCAATTTGAGGATCTTCAGATCTACCTAGAAACTTTTTGATCACTGTGGAAGAAAATGTCATAACATTTCCCCTGGTATACACCTTCTTACAGTCTTCACTGTTTACATCATCACAACCTTTAGGAATGTTCACCACAAATTCCTTGACTAACTTCTCATAGCAAAGACTAAATTTTGTGACATACTTCATTAAGCCAACAACTTCAATCAGCTTCATCACATCTTTGCAATGTATGGTATTCTTCCTTAACTCCCTTTCTAAGGTAACCCTTCTTTGGTACACGTATTGCCACCTTTCTACATTTTCAGCAGCATGAAAGGACACATTATCCAAATGATCCTTAGGAATAGTAGTAGGCTTCTTCTTAGAAGCAGATTTCTTTACTTAAATGATGTCTTAGACATCTTCTTCAACATCATAGTCTGACTCATTGTCAGACAACGCCTTTCTCTTCTTGGACATAGTTACAACCTTGCTCCAAGCTTTAGGGAGACCAACAACAGGTTTCTTGGTGCTCTTGGTAGGGGTGTTCTCCATAACCACCACCTTACCTTTTCTACTTTTCAGCCTCTTGGCAACACCAGGGTGAAAACTCTTCGGAATAACCTAATTATCAGAGGGTAAGTCATCTACATTGATAACCTGATCAACATTCTTCCCATTATCCTCATCAATACCCTCAGAGGCTTGACCCTTAGGCTTAGATTCTTTAACAATAGGAGATGGTCCAACATCTGTATCAACATCTCCTACAATAGAATCTGCAAGTGCAGATTCCTCTCTGACCCTTCATGATCAGGCAACTCAACCCTATCCTTTTCAACCTCAATCTAAACATCATCATTTCTCTCAATCTCTACCTCTGGTTCATTATCAGGAACAGTGGTAGTAGGAAGAATTTGGGCAAGAGGTCTAGTAATCCCAACAATATTAAGATGACTCCCTACATTTAAAGTTCTAGCTACCGATTTACTGATTCTCTTATTTGTGTCAAATTTTTCTTTCTCAGTCCTAGGGTTAGAGAAGGAATCAAAGGTCTTTGAGATATTACCTGCAGGAAGGTTCTTTGATCTTCTCATTGGAAGTTTGTCAAGCTTGCAAGGAACCATGGCCAAGGGAGCAACATCAATAGCGTCTTCAATAGACACCTTTGCAGACTTAGCCCTAGATGTAGGTGATGAAACATTCTCCTTCCTGGATACACCCTTTGAGGAATGCTAGTGAGACATCTTTGAACACTTGAGAGTTGGAGAAGGGTAAGCAAGATCATGTATTTCTTTGAGATGGAAGATGAAGTAGTTTGTGAAGAATGACACAGTATGGAGGAAGTGTGCGTGAGTGCGGCTTAGGTTTATATGAAACAATTGACTTTGAAACCCTCTCTTTATTTATTGGGAACACACATTCACTTGAATAGTATTCCCACATCAAATTAACTGCTATAAATCCTCAAATATGCAAATCCATAATTTGCCCCTTGACACCTCAAACAAATTTCTGGAGATATTGATGACACTCAAGTTGTCACAGAATAATGTCATGACATCTTGTGTGATGTTATGCTCAGTCAGCTCTTGTTTCCTCCACATGAGTTGAGAGCAACTACTCCTTATTGCTATGTATTCAACTTCTGTGATTGAGTCATCAACAACAACTTAGGCACATGTTAGATGCCAAACTTTGCTTATTTAACCTATCAAATGTTGGCACCTTTCATTCTTTTTGTAGTGAATTGAATCGAATCACCTATGTTTTCGATGATATGCTTCATTGTTTGAAAATGTCTTGGGTGTTTTGATTTGTGTGATATCGTGCAGGAATTAGGCACAAAATAAGTGAAGAGTAAGACACAAGAAATTGGGCAAGGAAACCAAGACAACAGAAAAACATCATAAAACTCGCCGTGCGAAGCTCCTAGCGAACTTCCCCAGAAAAATTATCACCAACTTCGCATAACGAACTTGCCAGCGAAGACCCTTGGGAACTGGATACTGTTCACTCAGAGAGAAAAGAGACTAAAACTCGCTGTGCAAAGAAGCTAGCGAAGGCTTCACAGTGCAAAGAATTGCTCGCACAACGAACTTCAAATATTTCTCAAGGGCGGTTTAACTGTTCAGAGGCAATTCAGGTTCCTAATTTGATGTTCGCTAGGCGAAGGATCTGTTTGCAGTGCGAACAAGACAGATCCTGAATGTACTATGTAAGTACTTTTCATGCTTTTCAGGTGAGAATGTAATATTTTTTACATCAGAACTTATCTCTCTTCATTTCAAGTTTATTTTAGAGAGAGAAATACAAAACCCTAAGAGAGAGGTGGTAAGATCTTTGATCTCTTGTTGGGGTTTGGATGTAATCTTTTGATACCTTATGTATTTCATCTAATATATGTTTATGAACTAGTTTTGATTCTCTATTGATTGATTGTCTTTGATTTCTTTTGTGGGTCTTGACAAAACCTTTTCACATCTTTGATCTAAGATTTTCATCTATTAATGAAAAAACTTTTGACATGGTTTTGTAATTTGATATTCATTGTATCTTCTATTTTATTGTGTTGATTAAGTAACATGGGTAGCATGAGTAAGATCAATACGATATTGTGCGGGTGCGTGATAATAGTGACGAAGAACGATGTTCACAACCATTTGGCATATTAGATAAATACATGTAAAAAGGGTTAAGTGTATGTATGTATTCTGATCATTGTGCTTTATATATAACAATCGTTTATCCGATATGAGTGTCGTCTTTGTTTACCCTTTTATCTTTGATTTGAACCGCTATAGACATGTACTCTTTAGATCTGGATCTAGGATGATTACATGTTAGGCCCTAAACTCTAGACATATATTTAGGCTTAACATTTGCGTGAGTATCAGTTCTTAATGCTCTGTGTTGTGTTTTTGTTGCGTGAGACATCACCAATGAGACAACATGGTTGTTCTCTCGATGTTGCATTGGAGATGACCTCTGTCGTGGGTGATACGTGAGGATATTAGACGAACGATTGAGTTGTGGTTAACATGATCAGAAGAATGCATGTGTTATCAATTGATGAGATCCAATCCCAACAAGGCTCCGTTTATATTTCAGTCTTTACTTTGTATTTTTCTGCCTTTTATTCATGGTTATTTGAACCTTTTAAACCAAACCTTTTGAACAAAAAGTTTAGAAATGTATAGACCGTTGAACGGTGTTCTTTCATCGCACCGATCCCTATGAATACGACAAAACTGGGCACTTAATATTTTTGCTTGCTGCTTTACCGCTTCAACAACACACCTCTTTCCTCCAAGATTTTCAACCTGCATAGGTCTCATCAAGTCCCTATGAAGTAGTTCCAGAATCCTTGAAGTAGTCAGATGATGTAGCTTCTTGTATGACATCTTGGTTAGCTTCCTAATCTGACATTCACCATTGATTCTTCCTTCATCAATCTTCATATTAGAGGTATCTTTGACTGCTCCATTTGACAATACCTTCTTTATCTTCTGTAGATGACCAAGTTTCTGATGCTTCACTTTAAATCCTTTTGACATCAAGCATGTGGATGAACACTTTATTTCTAGAGGAATCCACACATAACAATTATTCTTAGATCTGGCTCCCTTCATGATAAATTCATCTGTATCATTTGTTACCAGACACTCAGTTTTAGTAAAGTTAACCTTGAGACCTTGGTCATATAGTTGACTGATACTTATCAAATTTGCAGTCAGTCCTCTGACAAGCAACACATTATAAAGACTAGGCTGCCCAGTATAGTCCAGCTTCCCAACACCCTTTATTTCACCTTTGGATCCATTTCGAAAAGTGACATAGTTAGTGGCATATGATTCGATATCCACCAAAAAATTCTTAACACCAGTCATGTGTCTAGAATATCCACTATCAAAATACCACCCCTCTCTATCAGAGGCTCTTAGTGAGGTATGATCTATGAGAGCAACAATGTTATTCTTGGGAATCCACTTCTTTTCTGCTTTATCAACAATCTGCATCTTTCTGGGTTGTGAAGCAGACTTGGGATAGCCATGTAACTTGTAGCAGTAAGGTTTTATGTGTCCAAACTTACCACAATGATGAAATTTCCAGTCTTGCTTCTTGCTTCCCGAGGAATTCTTCTGATGTCTCTGTTGATGTTGAGACATCTTTCTTGACATCTTTCGATTCTTCTTTCTTTTAGAATCAACGAAATTCAATGTTGGCTCTTTTCCTTTATTCATCACCACTTGATCATTATAACCGGGCCCTTTTATGTCTCCAGAACTCCTCATAGATTAAAGGATCTCATCCAGTACATCAAAACTGCTATTGAGCATTCTTACAGTTTTAGTCATATTGTCAAGTTTAGAATTGAACAATACAACTTCCTCCTCCAGTTCAAAGATGACAGCCAAGTGCTTCAATCTTTCATCATGAAGTTGAACAATAAGATTATGTTACTCCTTTCCTAGTTGACACACTTCTGCACTTCTGATGGACATCTCCTTGTACGAGGCAACTAGTTTATCATAAGTGAGATCTTCACCATTTGATTCTTTATCAGAATCATATACCCCAGTAAGAGCGGAAACTTGTTTAGTAGATTCTCCTTCACTTGAAGAATCATCTTCAGACCAAGATGTAGACAAGCCTTTCTTCTCCTTCTTGAGAAAGGTAGGACACTCAGATTTGATGTGTCCAAATACTTCACATTCATAGCATTGGATTCCTTTGCCTTTGTTAGCTTTCTCTTCAGTTTTGGACCTTCTTCCAAAATCCTTCCTTTTGTTAATGTCGGATGACTGAGTCTTGACATTTGATCTTGATTCCCCATCCATCCTCTTTAACAATTGGTTATACTATTTTCCAAGAAGCACAATAACCTTAAACAATTCTTCCTTGGACTTTGGATCATATTCACCTTGATTAAACACCAAGGCTATGCTTTTCTTCTTTTCAATTTTCTCACTGATTTCCAATTCAAAAGTATGAAGAGATCCCATGAGTTCATCCACCTTCATGGTGTTTATGTCTTGGGCTTCTTCAATTGCAGTTACCTTCATGTCAAATCTCTTTGGAAGAGATCTTAGAATTTTTTGGACCAACTTAGCTTCTGGAATCTTTTCTCCAATATCATTTAAAGTATTGGTTATATCAACAATGTTTATGTGAAAGTCTTGAATACTTTCATCCTCCTTCATCTTCAAGTTCTCAAACCTGGCTGTAAGAAGTTAAAGTCTTAATGATTTCACTCTAGAGGTTCCTTCGTGAGCAGTCTTCAAGATCTCCCAAGCATTTTTGGCAATAGTACAATTCTTTATCATCTAAAGATGTTCTTGTCTACTCTATTAAATATATCATTCAATGCTTTAGATTCACCTTGATCTAGCTTGTCATCTTCATCATCCTAGTCTTCCTCAAGCTTTATCATATCAGTAATCTTACCTTGATGATCTTTAGCCTTTGATGGATCTCATCCTTTCACCATAGATTTCCAACCTTTACCATCCATGGACTTAATAAAAGCCACCATGCACATTTTCCAATATTCATAATTGGATCCATCAAGGATGAATGGTCTATTCAATATTCCTCCTTCCTTGTCCATTGCACCAGAAAGTAACTTCCCTGAATCTCACCCAGATACAAAGCAGGATGCCTGCTCTGATACCAATTGAAATTCTGGTATGCAGATCTCAGATGTTCTAAGAGATGTTGAGACACTTGATCTCTGCTAAACACAATGACAAGAAGAAGCACAATAAAACTTGCAGAAAGTAAACAAACACACAGTAATTATTAATCCAATTCGGTGTACAACAACACCTACGTCTGGGGGAAATCAAGCCAGAAATAAAATCCACTAGATAGTATTAATTCTAATCTAAATAACCTCCGGTTTAAAACTTTTCGATTAATCACTACCCGTGCTTAATTTTTACCTAAGACTCTCCTAGGTATGAGACCCTTCTCAATTCCCTTTCAATCACAGCAGTGACATAAATTATAACTCAATGCAAATAGTCTATCTCTAGTATCAACATGATACAAGAGAGGCTCACAAATACACAAACCCTAAAACTCACTAAGCAATAATGTATTTTTTACGCTTTGATTAGGTTAAATCCATCATATTTATAACCATAAGCTAAACTGCATTTAGGCTTCAAAAATGTAGCAATTTTGTTACACAAAATTTGTAACTTATTCTCCTCAAGAATAGTTTCTTCAATCCAAAGTTTCCTAAAATGTCTCCATACTTAGAATATGGCATTTTCAGATTCCAACAGAATCTTTGATTTCTCAATCTTGAACGCCACCTAAGATAAACAAATATTCTCTCAATATTCTGAAATTTGGAAATAAAATAGCAGTATCAAAACTGCAAAGTAACAAACAAAGATGTCGAATCATCATGATAGGACGTCTTGTCCAATATCTTGTTCTCTAGTTTGTTCTTCATGTTAGGACATCTTATCCAACATATTGCTGTCAAATCAGTTTTACCAAAATTAATATCAATCTCAAAAGCTTGGACTTATCATCATGTCACTATTATTTAGTTGGACAATTTAAATAAATTAGTAGTAATAATAATTAAATATTATTTTAAACATTATTATTATTATTATGATAGTACGATTAAATAAATATTTAATATAATTAGTTGGAATTAGTAATATAATAATACTATTATGGAAAAATACCTTTTTTTCGTCCCTTAACTTTAGCTCCGGATCCAGTTTGGTCCCTTAACTTTAAAAAGTGGCAAGTTGGTTTTTTAACTTTTAAAATGGTGCCACCTGAGTCCTCATCGTTAGTTGCCCTCAAACGTTCGTTTATGTGTTAATACGTGGCAGCTGACTTGGCAAGGTAACTTTATCTTCTCTAGGGCAGTTGCTTGTTCTCTTCTTGTCCATTACCCTCAATTTCATTCCCAATTTCAGAAATCATAGTTAGGGTAATCAGGTTCCCAATTCTCTTCTCTTCAAATTGGTTTCCATTCTAAATTAGACCTAGGATTTTGGCAAGCATGAAATCAGGTGGTTCATCGTCGATGTTGAAACAGAAAAACTCAGAAAGTGGAGATTCAAATGTTTGTAGTAGGTCATGATGGAAACCCTTATGTCATTGTAGAGACATGGTTGTTCTTCAAAAGGCAACTACTGTTAAGAATTTGGGAAAACTTTTCTGGAGTTGTTCAAATTATAAGGTATGCAAGCTTTTTAATTTCTTAATAATTTTTGTTTAAGTTTCATTTTGTAGGTATATTTGAACTCTAAACAATGAAAATTTTAGGGACTTACGCAAGCTGGCAGTGGTTAGTTTAGTTCATTTTATGAGGATGTGGGTGATGAGAAGGAGCAATTTTGGATGCATAGGCTGGGTGTGGTTACAAAGGGACTTGCTAAAGGAAAAAAGAACATTGAAAAAGTCACAATGGTGAATGAAAAATTAGGGAAAAAATTGATGAATCTTGAAAGCGAAATGAAGAATATCATGAAGTGGAAAAAACTTAAAGCATGGAGGCAAATGAATCACAGATGAAATCAAACGAAAAGTGAATCATTATGACATAACAAAAGATGCAAAAGATATGAGCAAGAGAATAGTCAGAATCGAAATCATAACTCAAGCAAAAGGAATCTAAGTTACAAATCACTAAGTTAGTAGCTAAATCGACTAAATAAGTCAACTAACATAAGTTAGAATCTATATGATCAAAGATTAAAACCCTAAATGATTAAATTCTAGACATAAAAAATTAAGAGGGTTAATTCAAAAATTAACAAAAAAAATATTTTGGAGTTTTTTATTACTTAATCAAAAACAAATGGACTAATTTATAAATAAATAAAAACCAAAGTTTAAAAAAAGAATAATTCACAAATTAATAAAATAAATGCCAATTTATTTAATTAACAAATTCAAAAAAGAAAATCAAAATAAATTTAGTAAAGAAAATTAAAAATAAAAACAGAGGGGAGGTGCCTAGTGAAATAAGGGTGTACTTGATAAACTCTTGATAAGAGTATTTGGACTGAAGCCCGACCCAAGTTACTAAAATGAAAAATAAACAAAGGGCAAAAGAAATTTTTTATGAAGCGGAACACAAATACCCTTTTTTCAGATTCGGTTTCACTCTCTCTGATCTAGTTTCACAATTAACTCTATCTCTTCTCCCCTTCAGCATCTTCCTCAATTCATTCCCTCAGTCTCGCAACAACTCTTTTCTCTGATCTCGCTTTTTCGGTTGTTCGGCAGTTTTGAAGGTTGGGCGAAGGATTTTGAAGGAATCGCAAGCAGTGGAGAGAGTTGTTACAGTGGTTTAAAGACAAGCTTAAGGGTGGTTGTAGGTGCTACACCTCGAAAAATATACACAATCGAGAAAATACGACCCTCGCGCGAAAGGCGTAGAAATGCGGTTCGACAGAGTCGCCACCAAACTTTATTTATCCCAAAAGAGGGAAAAGAAAATATCTAGAAAACCTTTAAGAGAGATAAGAACATGGTCGTCACAACCACATTCGGGGTTTGGGAGTTGGTTACGTAAAGGAAAGGTGTTAGCACCCCTCAAGTCCGTTGTACTCAACGGGAACCTCTTAGTTCGATTTGTGATGAGCATTATCTAAGCTTGTTTGTTTTCTTCTCAATGTTAAATGTGAAACAGTACGATAAAAGGATTCGATACTAAGGTAAAATGGGTGGTTTTAGGATTGGGTGCTCGCCAAGGATTGGGGCCCTTATGCCTACGTATGCTCATTCCGACGAGAATAAGAAATCAGAGCTCTCGTAGTTCGACCACGGGAAAAGGATAGAGGGGGAAAACGGAAGATGGATGGAAGGTAGCTCGCCAAGATCATCATAATCTTGTGCCTATGTATCTTACATTCAAATGAATGAAGAATCAGAGCGTCCGTAGTTCGTGAATACGACCACGAAAGAGAAGGGATTAAATTTTAGGAGATGAAAGATTGAATGATATGTAACCCAAGGGGCGTGCCTCGAGAGCAGTCACTCAAGAATCCAAGGAATGCGAGACTCCAAGAACTCAGTTCCTTTAGGAGTTGATTGAAAAGGTTTTGAGAAAGGTTGAACATTTTGAAATTCGAAAGATTGAATGAACAACAACCCAAGGGG
Organism: Lathyrus sativus; assembly: GCA_963859935.3. Lineage (NCBI taxonomy): Eukaryota > Viridiplantae > Streptophyta > Magnoliopsida > Fabales > Fabaceae > Lathyrus > Lathyrus sativus. Next base: position 808,960,246 of record OZ012735.1, read on the forward strand.
CGCGCCTCAAAAGCCATTCATTCGAAGATCCAAGGAATGCTAGAATCCAAAAATCTTTTTCTTTCTTATGTTGATTAAGAAAATGTTTAGAAAAAGATTAAGTGTTTTAGAACAAAAGGTTGAATGAACAACAACCCAAGGCGTGCACCTCAAGAGCCATTCATTTGAAGATCCAAGGAATGCTAGACTCCAAGAATCTTCTTCTTTCGTAAGTTGATTAAGAAAATCCGCTTGACGTTGGATCAAGGGTTTGATTGTTTTGCGCATGGGGAAGTTGATTGCGAGGCAAAAGGCACTCGACTTAGAAATTTGAATAAAATTTCACTTGACGTTGGATCAAGGGTTTGCGAAAGAGGCGAGAATCGATACTAGTCCCTAGGGGTGCTCCTATTATCGAAACTGCGATGAAAGGTGCGAGTGTGTGCGTTAGATTGATGGTGAATGCTAATGAGTAATCGACTTACAAGGGTGTTTTGAAAATGGCTCGATGACGAATCGAGAATTAGTTTGAAAATGGTTTAGTCTATGCTAGTCCCTAGGGGTGCTCCTAGTAAATAAACCACAATCAAAGCAAAATGAATGCGTACGTCGAAGTGGGAACGAGATACATGTAAGTTACACAGGATTGCACGAAATAAAATGGTTCATTGTAAGGTAGCCCAAGAGGAAGTTGTGTGTGTGCGAGGTGTCCTAAACTAAGCCACGAACAAGAATCAGACAAAATATCCATTGTTAGAGTTTCTGTATAAAGTCCAAGTTCTGTTGCTCGGAATAGTAACCAACAGTCTGGCAATTGATTGTTTTAGGATTTTGATATTTTTAGTGTGTTTTTGAATAATGTGAATAAAATATGAACAAGATATGAACAAGATGACAAGATATGAATAATATGACAAAATAAATATGATATGAATAATGATAATAAGCAAGATAATATCAATAATAATAATATAATCAAGATGATATTAACAATAGTATATGAACAATGATATATTGACGGAAAAATAAATCAAGAGTATATTGGGCAGAAATTAAAGCAAGAGTATATTGACTGAAATTAAAGTTATTGGTTAGTTATTGTATCAGGTGAATCGGGTCGACTATAGCGTTAAACCATCGTAGCACGATCTATGACGAAGATCATACTATAGGAGGTCACACAAGCTATGATATTTGTGCTAAAACACGATAAAGAAATGATATTGAGAATCATTCTCTAAAGAATCGCGCCACACGAAAAGAAAAGCGGATGAACTCGTCTTAATTACAAACTTGCGTCAATTAATTGAAGGTAACCTATCACAATCCCAAAGTATTGAAAATGATCTCAACGATCATTTTTTACAGATTTGAAATCATGAAGGTTAAACAACCTCAATCAACCAACATTCGCGAATAAAAAGACTTCATGGACCAAAAATGGGAAAGAAAACCCATAACGAGAATTGAAAAGAAATAAGAAATAAAATTGAAATTAATATGTAAATAAAGCCGAATGGAGTAAACAAGAAATTAATGATAAAAAAATTAAGAACTTCTATCAAAAAATAATTAAATGATATAAAATTAAGAAAAAAACATTTAAAAAAAAGGAAGGGGTGCGCTTAGATCCAGGGGGTGTAAACATTGTAGAATCATCATGGGCCTCATGGCCCATTTATTTACAAGAGGCACCGTGAATTAATAGAAGAGGGTGGTTTAAAAAAAAGAGCTGCAAGCTTAATAAAACAAATGTTTTGGCCCATGCTTTAACCTATTCTTCATCAGAAAACAATAAATAAAAATAAATAAATAAAACAACAGCTGAAGGCATGCCATCAAAACGCAAACACATTATTATCATCAGTACATTCAAAAGCAAAAACAAGGTTTTTAAAAAAAAAGTAGGAACAACGAAAATCCATGTCCGAGCAAAAGATCATGAATCACCCCAACCTTTTTGTTTTCATTCTCAAATTCGTTTAGACTTCAGCCTCTCGGTATTGCTCTCTGAATTTGCTTCTCGTTCATGATACGATTTCAGATCCGTGTTTTCAGGTTTGTTATAGTTTTGATTTCGTTTGTGTTTGTTTCTCAATCCATTTCTCCTCTTCTCTCTTTCTGTGATTTGGAAATTTTGGGTTTTGATTCGTGGGTTGTTTTTGTAATTTGAAGAAGGTTGAAAGAGGAGAAATTTGGGGAAGGATTTTTTAGAATGGACTTGATTCCACCGAACCTCCAAATGAGAGTGAGAAACGTTGTATATATAGTGTGAATCGAGGGTAATGGGAAGGATGTGAGGAATCTGAGTAGTCACGTGGAAAGGATTGTGAATTGTGAGCTATAAATTTTGGATGTCGTTTGTTCATTTTGTGTACGGGTATGGATTGTGTGTGGGACCTTTGTGTGGATTACAGTTTTAATATTACAGATGGTTTGCTTGTTGGAAATAAGACCTTTTGTGTTTAGGAAAAGTGTGTGGGAATATTAGAGGCTTAAAGAGAAATTTGATAGGTAGAAGAATTATTTATGGAAGAGAGAACTTTGTATTTTTTGCTTGATGAAAAAGTGTAGAATTACATCTCTATTTATAGTACTCTAAGGAGAACTCTAGACATACTAATTCTAAAGAGTTTTCAACTCTAGGAATTCCAAGAGCATTCTAGAGAATACTACAACCTTAATAAATATCTAGACACTCCAAACATTACAAGAGTTTTCTAGAAACATTTATTAAAATTACCTAAGTCCAAAACAACTAAGCCCAAAAATCCAAATGATATTTTAGGCCCAAATCAAGTTTAATATTTCAACATCCCCCCTTAAACTTGATTTGTAACTCCAAGCATGCTCCTTAACTTTAAGAACGTTTCCAATTTGAGTGGCTTGGTGAAAATGTCGGCAACTTGATCTCGAGACATCACATACTTCAACTTCACATCCTTCTTCTCGATGCATTCTCTTATAAAGTGGTAACGGGTGTCGATGTGTTTACTTCTTTCATGAAATACAGGACTCTTTTCCAAAGCAAGTGCTGATTTATTGTCAACACATATTTCCATAGGATCTTCTTGTGGCATTTTTAACTCTTTCAACAAGTTCCTTAGCCAAATTGCATGGCAAACACATGATGTAGCGGCAACATATTCGGCTTCACAAGTTGACAGTGTGACGATAGGTTGCTTCTTTGACATCCAAGTGAAAGCAGTATCTTCCATAAAGAACACAAAACCAGTAGTGCTCTTTCTATCGTCCAAGTCTCCACTCCAATCGCTATCACTATAGCCAACAATTTCATGATTGTTAGAAGAGTAATAGTGTAAGCCAAAGTTTGTTGTACCTTTGATATATAGAAGGATTCTCTTTGCCACCTTGAAGTGAGTTGTTGTTGGAGCTTCCATGTAACGACTTACAACTCCTACAGCATAGAGAATATTCGGCCTTGTACTTATCAAGTAACGTAGACTTCCAACCAAACTTTTGTAAAGAGTTGGATCCACAATCTCTTCATTTTCATGCTTACTCAACTTGCTGCCACATTCCATCGGGGTGCCAACCGGATTAGCATCATCCATCTTGAACTTCTTAAGGACTTCTTTTGCATAGCCTTCTTGGGTGATAAAAATTCCTTTATCTTCTTGCTTTACTTCAATGCCAAGATAATATGCCATGAGCCCCATATCTGTCATCTCAAATTCATTTGACATGTCTTTCTTGAACTCTTCGAACATGCTTAGATTGTTCCCAGTGAAGATCAAATCATCAACATATAAGCACACAATCAAAATATTTCCACTTTGCGCTTTAATATATAGTGCATGCTCATATGGACACTTGATGAAATTCTTGTCTCAAAAGTACTTATCGATTCGAACATTCCAAGCTCTCGGTGCTTGCTTGAGTCCGTACAACGCCTTTTTCAACTTGAGGACTTTTTCTTCTTGCCCTTTTACTTCATATCCTTATGGTTGCTCGATATAAACTTCTTCTTCGAGAAAACCATTCAAGAAGGCCGACTTCACATCCATTTGATAGATCTTCCATTCATTCTGGGCTGCCAAAGAAATGATCAGTCTAATAGTTTCAAGACGAGCAACAGGGGAAAATACCTCATCATAGTCAATTCCTTGTCTTTGACTATAACCTTTTGCCTCCAGTCTTGCTTTGTATCTCTCCACGTCTCCTTTTGCATTCTTCTTCGCCTTGTACACCCATCTTACTCCGATTGCTTTGTGTCCTCGTGGAAGTGTAGTAAGTTCCCACGTGTCTTTCTTCGTGATTGACTTTATTTCTTCATCCATGGCGTCTCTCCACTTTATGTTTTCAACAGCTTCTTGATAGCTTAGAGGCTCGCAATCACCAAAAAGACAAAAGAGGTTAATGTTATTTTGGTTTTCGGTTACCTCATAAAGCTCTTCAATGCTCCTTAATCGTGGTGTCCTCTCACTTGAGCTTGTTTCATCCAACCTTGGTGTCGGTGAGGCAGGTGGTGTAATATGTTCATCTATCATTGGTTGTTCCATTTCATCTTCTTCTTCTTCAAAATAAGGAAGAAAATCATACCTTTCTTCTTGAACACTCCAACCCCAACAATCTTTTTCTTCGAACTCCACGTCACGACTTATGACAATCTTTCCGCTATTTGGATTATAGAGCTTGTACCCTTTGGAGCTTGAGCCGTAACCTACGAATACATACTTCTCACTTTTATCATCGAGCTTTGTTCTCCTTTCATCTGGAACGTGGGTATATGCAATGCTCCCAAACACCTTGAGGTGAGAGATCCCTGGCTTCCTTCCACTCCATGCTTCTTGTGGTGTCTTCTCATGCACACTTCTTGTTGGGGAACGGTTTGTCAGGTAAATCGCACATGCCACTGCTTCGGCCCAAAACTCTTTCGGCATCTTCTTACTCTTAAGCATGCTTCGCACCATATTAAGTATGGTCCGGTTCTTTCTCTCCACTACTCCATTTTGTTGTGGCGATCTTGGCACTGTTAGTAAGCAGCGGATTCCATGCTCTTCACAATATTTGTTGAACTCATTTGAAGTAAACTCTCCTCCTCGGTCAGATCTCATAGACTTAATAGAAAGACCACTTTCTTTCTCCACAAGGGCTTTGAACTTCTTAAAGTTTTCAAACACTTCTGACTTCTCCTTCAAGAAATAAACCCATGTTTTTCTAGAATAATCATCAATAAATAGGAGAAAGTATTTATTCTTACCAAAAGAGTTTGGATTGATTGGTCCACAGACATCAGTGTGTATGAGCTCTAGTGGTTTTGTCGCTCTTGATGTTGATTCCTTTGGAAAGCTTTTTCGGAATTGCTTCCCAATTAGACATCCTTCACATAGTTGGTCTGGGTGGTTTATACTAGGCAAGCCTCTCACCATCTCCTTCTTTGACAAACATTCTAGACTAGCGAAGTTGAGGTGTCCAAATCGTAGATGCCATAGCCATGAAGAGTCGGTATAGCAGGCCTTGAGACACTTTGCCACATCATTTTGAATGGTCAAGAGAACATTCTATTCTTTGACATGGGCACCTTAGCGATCAACTTATGCTCACAATCTCTTAAGAAAAAACTATGTTCTTTCAAGTGGATGTCATATCCTTTCTCCAATAATTGTCCCAAGCTCAAAATATTATTTTTCATGTTAGGAACATAGTAGACGTTGGATATGAACTGATGACTCCCATTCTTTAAGCGTATGAGAATTTTACCTTTGCCTTTGACCGGTATCTTTGAGTCATCTCCAAATGAGACATTTCTAGTTGTCGCTTCATTGATCTCTATGAACATGCTTCGATCTCCGCACATGTGGTTGCTTGCGCCGGTGTCGAGGTACCACTTGTTTCTTTTCTCTTCAAATTGGTTTTGGCACGCGAGCAGCAAAGTTTCTTCTTCTCCACCTTTTTCTTCTACAAAGTTAGCTTTCTCCATAACCTTCTTTGAGAATCTACACTCAGATGCATAGTGACCAATTTTGTTGCAATTGAAGCACTTGATTTGTAACTTGTTGCACCTTGACCATGAATTTCCATTTCCACGACCTCTTGTTGCTTGTGGATTCCACCTTATTTCTCCATTATTAAAGTTGTTGGAGTAGTTGTTGTAATTGCCTCTTCTTTCTCCTTCATATCTCGTCCACGTCCACGGTCTTGGCCACGACCTCGTCCTCTTTGACTCTTGTAATTCGCATAATTTTCTTCCTTTGCATTGAGTTGTAGTAGTTGCTCTATAGTCTCCTTTTGTCTAGCTTTTCTCTTTTGTTTTTCTTCGTATGCTTGTAAGGAACCCATAAGTTTGCTCAATAGTCATGGTGTTTAAATCTTTGTTTTCTTCAATGTTGGTAACAATGAAGTCAAAACTTGAATTTAAAGTGCGAAGTATTTTTTCCATGACTTTTACCTCATCAACATCTTCACCATTTCTTTTAAGTTGATTGACTACGGACAATACTCGAGAAAAATAATCAGAAATTGACTCAGACTCTTCCATAAATAAACGTTCAAACTCACCTCTAAGAGTTTGAAGACGAATCTTTTTCACCTGCTTCACTCCTTTGTTGCAAGTTTGAAGCTTGTCCCATGCTTCTTTGGCCGTCGTTGCATTGGAGATCTTCTCAAATGTATCTTCATCCACCGATTGATAAATGAGGAAGAGAGTTTTCTTGTCTCTCTTTCTTGACTCCTTTAATGTCTCCTTTACACCTTGGCTTAAGGAGGCTTCATCTTGCTCCTTGAAGCCTTCTCAACAATATCCCACACATCTTGAGCTCCTAGTAGCGCCTTCATCTTGATACTCCAATTGTCATAGTTGTTCTTTGTGAGTATCGGCATTTGAAAAGGGAAACCTCCATTCGCCATCTTTGAGGACCTTCAAGCTCTGATGCCACTTTGTTGGAAATAAGACCTTTTGTGTTTAGGAAAAGTGTGTGGGAATATTAGAGGCTTAAAGAGAAATTTGATAGGTAGAAGAATTATTTATGGAAGAGAGAACTTTGTATTTTTTGCTTGATGAAAAAGTGTAGAATTACATCTCTATTTATAGTACTCTAAGGAGAACTCTAGACATACTAATTCTAGAGAGTTCTCAACTCTAGGAATTCCAAGAGCATTCTAGAGAATACTAAACCTTAAGAAATATCTAGACACTCCAAACATTACAAGAGTTTTCTAGAAACATTTATTAAAATTACCTAAGTCCAAAACAACTAAGCCCAAAAATCCAAATGATATTTTAGGCCCAAATCAAGTTTAATATTTCAACATTGCTACGAAATTGTTGTGGCCAAGTTTATTTTCAGTTCATTTTTGAAATGCCTGTGTACTGATATATGGTCGTTTGCTATGTGTTGCATAAATTCTTGCAGGTGGTATGTGACGCGGTTTTTTTTGTGGGCATTGTGATTTGCATAATGCTGCATTGTGTGGTGCATGAAACTTTATGCTGAAGGTGTGCATGGTTCGTGTGTTTGTGGAGGTATTGTGTTGCTTTTGACTTATGCGTAACGGCTTGATTTGGCATAGTTGTAGCATATGGCTTGTAAGAAGGCTCAGTTGTGGTATATTGTTGGGGTCAGTATGCAGCGTGGATGGAATATTTATTCCAAAGTGATGCATCAGCCTTGCCAATCAATTTTGATATATATATATATATATATATATATATATATATATATATATATATATATATATATATATATATATATATATATATATATATATATATATATATATATATATATATAAGTGTAAACTTAACAATATGAAAAGGTAATGAGCTATTATTGTGAGATTGTAATTTTGGATATGATTGGACTTGGTAATGGATGATAATTTTTGCTCATGGCTTTTCTTATATTATTTTTTTGTAACAATGTTTTTTATGATTGGGACTTTTGGATTGTAAGGTATATGGTAATGGGCTTTTGAATAAAAAATAATAAATGGAAAGAGAAAAAATTGGTAATGGGCTTTTATGCAAATGTAAACTTGGCTTGCACCTCCATTATTATTTTTGAACCATGCTTAACTATGAGCACATTTGATTCATGATTTGAAATTCAAGATTTGACCCAAGGTCCAAAAAACCAAATCTCACCAATCTTGAATTGAAATAAAACTTGAATCATCTCTCGAAAAAATTCATTGCTCAATCTCAGACTTGAACAAATTAGAACCATTGAATCAAAATGGAGTCATCTTGAACTAATTCCATTTGAATCACCAACAAATCAAAGGTTTACTGTGAACTTTCTGGATCAGAGAAATTATGAATTGAGATATGAACTTCAAAATGCTGCATGAAACCCTGATTGAATCCTAATGTTTCTCAACCATGAAACACTTGCTTAGTACAGTCTGGGAATTTGACCTACTCACAGTTGCCCTATATTAGCCCAAAAACCCTATCTGAAAGCTCAGACCCTCATTACTTGCATTACATGCCCTAGCCATGACCTTGAAACCAATCTTTGTATGACCAAACAAATTAAGTTAAAACCACTAGACCTCAATCAAAGCTACATATACACTTGACCCAACAGCCCTGTCTAACACGTGATTCAACTATCAACACCTTGATAAAGAATAACCTTTTCTTTTTCTTTTGAATAACAGTTAGTGGGAGGATATACAAGTGGAAGATAATTTATAGATAGGAAAAGTTTGGGGTATGACAGTAGGATAGTTGTTCGGAGGTTGATTTGGATTATGGCCAACAAGTATGTGCAGAATGGTTGTCGATATCGAAACAGTGGCAGAATTTACGAAGGGAGTTTGAAGCTTCTTGAGAACTAGTCCTTATACGGAATGAGGTTGTTTGGCCGCCATTACTTGCACCATGTGTTCCATTTGACACGGAAGACTGTTTTAATTCTTCAGGGAACCTCTTTTTTCTCAGCCTTCTCCTCTTGTTTCTTTTTATTTTCCCTTGGAACAAATCTTCCCTCCTCTTTAGCAATACAATCTGAATTTTGTTTTTGCATATTAAACTCTCATGGTTTCTGTGGGATTTGAAATTAGGTACAGAGCAAGGCTTGGGTTTCATTTGCAGTGGAAAAATGGTTGTATAGTTATGGTGAGGGAATGGTACCGCGATGACGGTGATAGAAGTTGGATGTGTCTACACGTTTGTCTTGTATGATGGCAGTGAGGGATTATTGGTTGTTTAAGGCTATGAAGATGAGTTATGAGGGAAAAAGATGATGAAGGTTTTGGTGTTGTGTGTTTTTGTCGTTGGAGAGGGGTGATACGAATTGCGTGCGAATCGTTAGATTGTTGTAGTGTGTTTGCAAATTGAAAAGGGTTTATTGTGATTGTTGGTTTTGAGTTGATTCTATGGTTTGGATCTGAACTCAGCTTGTGGTGAGGTGATAACAAGGTAGTATGGCGAGGTTAAGAAAAAGAGTGATAATTTGAGAAGGAGAAGATTGGAGATGAAACGGAGCAGGAAGTTTTGTGGTGAATGGTGGTTCGTGGTAGTGATGATTGATGAAGGTTGTAACAAAGGAGAGAAAGTAGTTTTGTGAGGATCAACTGAATGAATAATACACGGTCCTTTCAAAAGGTGTTTTCAATTTTATTTTTCTTCTGTCCTTTTTCCCTAATCGTTCTCCTCTCCTTCCCCTTCTTTTTTTTAACCTTTTTTTAAGACTTGTATGTTTAAGCTTTATGGTACAAGCTTTGTCTATCTCATTGTTGGTATGTCGTTTCCCATGGTGCAAGTTGTTGGAGTGTTGTGGAGGAGTTGTGTCAAGGTTCGCAGGTTTTGGCTTGGAGCAGTGTTTGTAGTAGGTTTCAGTTTTGATGTTGCAGTGTTTTATTTTGTTGCACAAGGCTATTTATTTGCAGGTGTGGAGTTGTAGAGAGCAGTTTTGTCACCGTTGGAGGATTGCAGAATTTGTTTTGTTTTGGTTATAGAAGGTTGTGGTTTGACGCACATAGCTTTGTCATGGAGTATACCTTTTTTGTTTTTTTTTGTTGTAATAAGAAAAATAAATGTAGATGGGCTTATGGACTTATGGATTTGTATGTGATGGACTTATGGAGTATACCTTTCAAAAGAACCTTAAACCTCAAACATGACTGCTGCTTCGTGAGGTGCGAGGGTTCCGTGAATGGACCAGTGCGGCATAGGAAAACTATAATCGAGTATGTATATCATAACCGATGCACATCATTTATTTGTTTCATAATTTTTAGAGAAGAGATTTTATATGGGGGAACTAGGTGTCGCTTGCGCGAAAATAAGGTGCCGGCATGACAGAAGAGTCGCCACCTTTCGTTATTTATCCCTCAGGGCGGGAAAGGAAACGATCGGAAAAACCTGACGAAAAAGGGTAAGACAAGGTCATCGCAACCATTGTCTGGGTTCGGGAGTCGGTTACGCAAGGGGAAGGTATTAGCACCCCTCACGTCCGTCGTACTCGACGGGATCCTCGCTTGTTTGTTTACTTGGACGGGTTGGTTTTATTCTATCTACCTATCAAGGCTGGCTGAAAAAGAAAAGAAAAATGACTCGGCAAAGTGTCGCACTTTATGCCTACGTATTCTCATCAGAGAATGAGAAATCAGAGTCAACGTAGTTCGGCCTACGAAGGGTTATGGGGGAAGGTAGCTTGCCAAGACTTCGCCATCTTGTGCCTACATACTCTCAACAGGCATGAGAGATCAGAGCTCACGTAGTTCGGGAAACTACGGTTTATTTCCTGTTTTTTACGAAAGAAGTGTTTTTTATTGTGTTTGCGATTTCAACCGCACTAGAGACTATGACCTGAGAGTGAATGCGTCGCATGTCACCCAAAGGGTACCATACTAAACATCCAGACTGTGGAAAAGAGACTCTCCCACAATCCTTTCTCAGATAGCTTAAGGCTCGTAACGTACGAAAGAAATCATTCATGATTACTGTATCTTAAACTGTTTTGAGATGAGAAGAGAACAGGCCCAACTAGGAGGGAGACTATCAAGTCCTATTGTTATCATGCCATGGATTCATCCTATGGTTGAGGTTCGAACAGGGAACTCCTAGAAGTTGTCATGCATAGGTTTCAACCTAAAAGTCTATCATCAAATCCTTATCAAAGGAAATGAGAGTCCTAAGGGATCATGTCAATGATACACCAGAACAGACAAAGCATCAGCTTAACAGTAAAATGCATGCAATGCAAGTGAGGGAGGAAATGTGTGTGGGACTTCAGCCTCCACAAGCTCGTCTCAACCTCAAGCCAGTCATGAAATAACAGTAATCATACTGAAGAATAAACAACATGCTATCAAGAAATAAACAGTAAACTGCAATCATACAGATAAAAGAAATGAAATGAAATGCCATCAGGCAAACAAACCACATGGGCAAGGGAGCTGGGCTCTACCGAATACCCGCAAGCAAAGCCACGCAATAACAATACAAGCAGAGGGAGCAACTCAACCTCTAATGCAATCATGCTCCTAGATTCTACTTATTCTAGATGGACTTAATCTAATGCAACAGACAAGTCAGACAAAACACACAATACAGAAAAGAAAAACAGAAGAAAGCTTCAGCTCCTCCAGCAGCAACTCAGTCTTCAGACTTCAATCATCAACTGCTTCTCAGGTTCCAACCCTGCACTATGAGTTTCAACTCATCTTCTCCCTTAAGCTTCAGCTTCTTTGATCAGCTCCACCTTCAGGCTTCACCATCTTCAGGGATCTTCAAGTATCAACTTGATCTTCATGCTCTTCAAGCTTCAGCTGGAATGGCAGTCTTCAAGGATTCATCCTCTTCAATGATTTTCAATGAAGTCTTCATCTTCATGCTCAGGCTCTGACAGCTCTCAAGACAAATCAAACAGAGAAAAATCACTTACTGGATAAGCTGGGGGATGTTGAACTGCTTATTTGATCACCAAAGGTGACCTATAAGGGTTCAACATCAAGTGAAGGGTTCCCTCAAAAGTTCTACCTCCTGGGTATAGCACTAATCCCTCCAAAGGAGAGAGGTGTATACCCTGGAAGGACTTTGAATCATAGGGAGGAATGGAGGTGAATGATACCATCCATGTTTGAGAAAGAAATTATCTACACCTAAGCTCTCCCTAATCCTAACCCTAAAACAACAAAAAGAAAAGAAGAACAAGCTCCTCAAGCTCCTCCATGCCTCTTCCAATCTTCTAGTATGCTCCACCAAGCTCCACAATGAGATGCCAAGCTCCTCAAACCAAAGGGAAACTCCAAAGCAAAGCAAACTAAACAAAACTTGCCCTAAAGGCCACACAAACAATCATTCAATTCAAAAATCAACCAAAAATAGTATATTATTCTATTAAATCCTAATATAAATGCTAGGGGACCCTACATAACTACCCTTAAGTCCCATATATTCCCCATAGACTAAATTGCCCTAAAAACCCTAAATCTAAAATTGTCATTGACCTATACTAAAGTTTTGAACTAATTCTACACTACTTAGAACTACCTAATTAAAACTACCCTAAAAATTATCACAAAAATATGGCATTAATTCAGGGGGAACCTAAACCATTCATCTAATCATCCTAAAAAGATTGAACTCAAAATCCTAAGGGAACTACCCTAATTAAAATCTACAAAATCATGCATCAACTAAAAGAATTACAAAAGCAATTAAAAGTAAAAATGTGCAAAAAATATAAAAATGAAATAAAATGGCTATTTTATGGTTTTATATTTTTCTAGACAGAAAATGGAAAATGGGAAAAAAAGTCTTATTAAAAAATAATGATTTTTTTTTATTTTGTTATGAATTTTTAAAGATTAAAGAAATTTGGAGTGAATTATTAAATGGAAATGATGAGGTGGGTGCAAGAAGTAATAAGGTTCAGTTATTATTGATGATGGGCCCAGAAGGTGGGGTGCCAAAAGCAAGGCGTGTAACGCCCCGATTCTGAATTCCCATTAATTGTTGAGTCTTTTAATTTATTTAATTGATGTTTGTTTTAAATTGAGAAATTATATATTACTATGTGGTGTTTGCTTATTTTATCTATTTTTACCGATTCGGAGAGTTTTCGGGGGAATTAGAGTAAAAAGGGCATTTTAGACATTTAGCAATTTAGTGTGAGAATTGATTGGTAAGTGTTGGAAAAAATTTGAGAGGAAAGAAATAGAGATAGAAATAGGATAAGAGAGGAAAAGAAAGAAAGATAGTAACATAAGAAGAAAAACAAGAGAAGAGAAAGAGAAGAGAAAGTGGAGAGGAAAACCTAGAATCATCAAGGGATCATCACCAAGGCTTGCAATCGATCGGTAAGGGTGTGAAACTCCGTCATCTCTTTAATGTATATGATTATATGTGTATGTGTTTGGATTTTGTAGAGTTTCTACTCTTTTTCCACTTAGGTTAGAAGTTGGTTTGATGAGTAGAAAGAGGTTTTAATCGGTTAGAACTCGGATTAGACGATGTAGTTTAGTCGGGTGATGGTAGGGTTGTGCCACTGAGACTGGTTTGGATTTAATCGGTTGGTTGTGTGGAGTTTGGGCTTTGGAACAGCCATGGAGGTTCTGTCTTCGCAGGCTCGCCAGGCAAATGGCAGCGAAGCCCAGCGAGCTGCAGCGAAGCAAGTCAGAAGCAAACACCCTGTCTTCGCTGGCAAGTTCGCCAGGCGAAATGAGTTGGCGAAGGTTCGCCAGGCGAGTGCGTAGCGAGCCTCAGCGAGTAATTCCAGAATTACTCCCAGTGGACTTCGCTGGGAAGTTCGCCAGGCGAAGGCCAGCGAGCATTCGCTGTGTGGCTTCGCCAGGCGAAGGTTGGCGAACCTGACAGTGTTATTTGTTTTGCTGTTTATTCATAGCATGATTTTTGGCCGATTCAATTATGATTAATGCCTATATGAATGATTTATGTGTGAACTGTTTCGACATGTCGTGTTGTGGGTGGCCGAAAGGCGTGAATCCTAGATTGTAGAGCCAATGGTGAATCTTGAACGTTTGATAATCTTGTGTATTTGCTTGAATTGAATAGAAACGCATTGATAGGCTGATATGTGTGTAAACCATGTGTGAAATGGTGCATAATGTGAATGCATGATAGATATATGCGATGTATGTGATAAATGCAATGAGTATGTTTGTGAACATAGTATGCATTCTGTGTTGATTGATCCCTCGGAGGATTAGCATTGTGTAGCATCTTAGTATGCATTTTTGTGTTGAATGATCCCTCGGAGGATTTGCAGAACCTCGTATGATACGATGGTTACATTAGATTCCTTGGAGAATCGGTTGCATTGTGTGATTCCTCGGAGAATCGGTCATAACATGTAATCCCTTGGAGGATTGACTAGAGTATTTGATTCCATGGAGAATCTGCAGAGTATTTGATTCCGTGGAGAATCTGCTGAATATTCGATTCCGTGGAGAATCTGATGAATATTTGATTCCGTGGAGAATCTGCTGAATACTTGATTCCGTGGAGAATCTGCTGAATACTCGATTCCTTAGAGAATTTGTTGAAATGAGTCGGTACCGCATTTGCATCTGCATAGAGTCGTGTGTCGGTCTCTATGAGTTGCATGAGTCATCTGTGTATGATGCATTAGTTGTATGAATGTAATTGTGTATGTTATATATGATTGTTTGGAGGAACATATAGTGAATGTTCATGAGCATGTGTAGAGGCATGATTAATTGTATATGCTTAATGTGGTGAGAACATAATTTGAGTATAACTTATACAAATATGAGTATATGTATATATACAATTTTATGCATTAACTGTTATGATATTGTTTCTCACCCTTCTGCTGTTTTATAATGCTCTATGAGGCATTGCAGAGTAGGAAGCTGGAGGTTCTTTTTGTGAAGCGATGTCTTCATTCTTTTTGGTCAATGGCTCTGATATGTAACATCTGGGTAGTTAGGAAGCCTTTGACTCCTTTGGAGTTACATTTGTTTTGATTCCTTGTGATACATCTGTGTATGTATCCGCTGTGGATATGGTTGTAAAGCATGAATTGATTGAATGGTTGTATATACTTTTATGAATGTGATCGATTCAATATTTGGATGTTTCCGCTTTTATTCTAAATATTGAGATGTGGGTTACCCATTGTTGCATATCTATTTTGAGCAGGTATCGTATGTGTTTAATTTCGTGATAATGTGATGCGCCTCTTATATACCATGTTTTAATTAAATTTTAATTAAACTCTGATGAAATAAATTTTCTAAGTGCCTAATTGATTAAATGTATTAATTTGGGGGTATAGAAAGGGGGTGTTACATTAAGTGGTATCAGAGCCAGTGTTGAGTCAGTCGTGTCTGTCTTGTTGTTGTGTTGGTTGAACGGTTGTTTAACCTTGTTGTTATTTTTGGGAATCCTCAGAATATGGCAGGTCGTAATGACAATGCTATGGCAGCGGCGTTAGAGGCTATGGCCAGAGCTGTGCAGGGTGCACCCAACGTGAATGCGAATGATGAGTTCAGGAAGAACCAACCACCGGTGTTCAAAGGGAGATTTGATCCGGATGGTGCTCAGATATGGTTAAAGGAAATTGAGAGGATCTTTAGGGTGATGGATTATGCTGAAGGGAACAAGGTGAGACTAGGGACTCACATGCTGAGAGAAGAGGCTGATGACTGGTGGGTCAGCGTGAGGCAAGTTCTTGAGGTCGACGATGAGGAGATTACGTGGGATTTATTTCGTACTGAGTTTCTAAGGAAGTATTATCCCGAAAGTGTTAAAGGGAAGAGAGAAATGGAATTTCTGGAGTTGAAACAAGGTAATATGTCGGTGGTGGACTACACCGCTAAGTTTACTGAGTTAGTGAAGTTTCACCCTCACTATGATGCGGTTACGGCAGAATTTTCCAAATGTATCAAGTATGAGAATGGCTTGCGTCCTGAGATAAAGCAAGCGGTGGGTTATCAAAGAATACGAAGATTTTCGGATTTGACCGAGTGTTGTAGAATTTATGAAGAAGACAGTAGAGCTCGTTCTACTCATTATAAGGGTTTGAGCGAGAGGAGAGGGAAGCAGCAAGTACGAAGCGGACCTTATGTGACGCCTGCTGATAAGGGCAAACATAGGGGAAACTTTGATTGGAGACCCGGAGGAGGTTCCGGTGCGATCAAATGTTTTAAGTGTGGCGTGATGGGCCACAAGTCTTATGATTATGGAAAGTTCAAGGCGAAGTGTTCCAACTGTGGGCTCCTTGGACATGATGCAGCAGAGTGTAGAAAGAATGCTGTGAAGTGTTTTAATTGTGGCGAGGTGGGTCACATTAGCCCGAATTGTACCAAACCGAAGCAAGCTCCGGCGGGCGGAAAAGTATTCGCATTAGCAGGTTCAGACGCTACTAATGCGGCGGATCGTTTGATTAAAGGTACATGCTTTATTAATGATATGCCTTTAGTTGCTATTATTGATACTGGAGCGACTCACTCGTTCATCTCTCTTGCGTGTGCTAAGCGGTTGGATTTGTGTATGGTTTCTTTGAGTAGTGGTATGGTTATTGGAACTCCCGCTTCGGGGTCGGTAACTACTTCTTTGGTGTGTGCAAGTTGTCCTTTGACCATGTATGGTAAGGACTTCGTTATGGATTTAGTGTGTTTGCCGTTGGAAGGTTTGGACGTAATCTTGGGTATGAACTGGTTGCAATTTAATAGAGTTCATCTGGATTGCTATCACAAGTTAGTAAGGTTTCCTTCTTTGGAAGATGGTGAAAACGAGAGTTTTCTTTCCACTAAAGAGTTGAAGAAACTTTTAGCGGATGAAGCTCAGTTGTTTGGTTTGTTTGCATCGTTGTCGGTGGAGAGCAAAGTTGAGCTCGACGTGTTTCCTGTGGTTTGTGAATTTCCTGAAGTGTTTCCGGAAGATGTTGCGGATGTGCCGCCAAAGAGAGAGGTTGAATTTTCTATTGATCTAGTTCCGGGTACTAGACCGATTTCGATGGCCCCGTATCGGATGTCGGCATCGGAGTTGGTGGAATTGAAGAAGCAGTTGAATGATTTGTTGGATAAGAGATTTGTAAGACCAAGTGTTTCTCCTTGGGGTGCGCCGATATTGTTGGTAAAGAAGAAGGATGGTAGTATGCGATTGTGTATTGATTATCGGCAGTTGAATAAGGTGACAATTAAGAACAAGTATCCGCTTCCAAGAATCGATGATTTGATGGATCAATTAGTTGGAGCCCGTGTTTTTAGTAAGATTGATTTGAGATCCGGTTATCACCAGATTCGGGTTAAGGAAGAAGATTTTTCGAAGACGGCTTTTAGAACACGATATGGTCATTATGAGTATACGGTGATGCCATTCGGAGTTTCTAATGCGCCGGGTGTTTTCATGGAATATATGAACCGTATCTTCCACGAGCAGTTGGATCATTTTGTGGTAGTGTTTATCGATGACATTTTGATTTATTCTAAGTCTCGAGAGGAACACGAAGAACATTTAAGGATTGTGTTGCGGATTTTGAAAGAGAAGAAGTTGTACGCAAAGTTGTCTAAGTGCGAGTTTTGGTTATCGAAGGTGAGTTTTCTTGGGCATATTATTTCCGGAAATGGTATTAGTGTGGATCCATCCAAGATCGATGCGGTAATGCAATGGGAGACTCCAAGATCAGTTACGGAAATTCGAAGCTTTTTAGGCTTGGCCGGTTACTACCGGAGGTTTATCGAAGGATTTTCAAAGTTATCACTTCCGTTAACGCAGTTGACTTGTAAAGGAAAGGCTTTTATTTGGGATGTTAATTGTGAAGAGAGTTTCATGGAATTAAAGAGAAGGTTAACGACAGCGCCGGTTTTGATTTTTCCAAATCCTACGGAACCTTTTGTGGTTTATTGCGACGCTTCCTTGTCAGGATTGGGTGGTGTATTGATGCAAGATGGGAAGGTCGTGGCGTATGCTTCTAGACAGTTGAGAGTACATGAAAAGAATTATCCTACTCATGATTTGGAGTTAGCGGCCGTAGTGTTCGTTTTGAAAATTTGGAGGGACTATCTTTATGGTGCAAGATTTGAAGTTTTTAGCGATCACAAGAGTTTGAAGTATTTGTTTGATCAAAAAGAATTGAATATGAGGCAAAGGAGATGGCTAGAACTTTTGAAGGACTATGATTTTGGTTTAAATTATCATCCGGGTAAGGCGAATGTGGTAGCCGATGCCTTAAGTCGGAAGTCGTTGCACGTGTCTACTTTGATGGTTAGAGAGTGGGAACTCTTGGAGAACTTTAGAGATTTGAGTTTGGTTTGTGAGTTAACACCGAGTAGTGTGAAGCTGGGTATGTTGCATGTCACGAATGATTTCCTTGCTACGGTGTGTGAAAAGCAAAAGTTGGATTTGAAATTTGTGGATTTGATGACGAATGGAAATGAAGATTTCAAAGTTGATGAATTAGGAGTTTTGAGGTTTCGAGGTCGTATTTGTATTCCCGATGATGCGGATTTGAAAAAGATGATATTGGAAGAGGGACATCGGAGTAACTTGAGTATTCATCCGGGAGCGAATAAGATGTATCAGGATTTGAAGAAGATCTTTTGGTGGTCTGGATTGAAAAGCGATGTTGCTCGTTTTGTGTACTCGTGTTTGACTTGCCAGAAGTCTAAGGTGGAGCATCAAAAGCCTAGTGGATTGATGCAACCGTTGGATATTCCGGAATGGAAATGGGATAGTATATCGATGGATTTTGTTACGGGATTGCCGAATACGCAAAGAGGACATAATGCTATTTGGGTGATTGTTGATAGGCTTACTAAATCGGCTCACTTTATTCCGGTTGATATTACTTATTCTTTGGAAAGGTTGGCCGAGATTTATGTTGGCACTATTGTGAAGCTTCATGGAGTTCCTAAGAGTATTGTGTCGGATAGAGATCCTAGATTTACTTCAAGATTTTGGGAGAGTTTGCAAGGTGCCTTGGGTTCTAAGTTGAGATTGAGTTCGGCATATCATCCGCAAACAGATGGTCAAACCGAGAGGACGATTCAATCGTTAGAAGATTTGTTGCGTGCTTGTGTGCTTGAACAAGGTGGTGCGTGGGACGGTTATTTAGCGTTGATTGAGTTCACCTATAATAACAGTTTCCATTCGAGTATTGGTATGGCGCCATTTGAGGCTTTATATGGTCGGAGATGTCGAACACCCCTGTGTTGGCATGAGACAGGTGAAAAGTCGGTAGTTGGTCCGGAAATGGTACAGCAAACAACGGAAAAGGTGAAATTTATTCGGGAAAAGATGAGAGCTTCTCAGAGTAGACAAAAAATTTATCATGATAAAAGGAGAAAGGATCTCGAGTTTCAAGAGGGCGACCATGTGTTTTTGAGAGTTACACCGGTTACGGGTGTGGGTCGTGCTTTGAAGTCGAGAAAGTTGACTTCTCGTTTTATTGGCCCGTATTAGATTGTCGCACGAGTTGGTGTTGTGGCTTATCGTGTGGCGTTACCTCCGAACCTTTCGAATTTGCATGATGTATTCCATGTCTCGCAACTTCGGAAGTATGTTCCGGATCCGTCACATGTTATCCCAATGGATGAAGTTGAAGTAAGAGATAGCCTTACAGTTGAAGTTTTACCGGTTAGTATTTTGGACCGCGAAGTTAAGAAACTAAGAGGCAAGGATATTGCGCTTGTGAAAGTGTCCTGGGGAGGTGCCACAGAAGGCAACATGACTTGGGAGTTGGAGAGCAAGACGCGAGAATCGCATCCAGAGTTGTTTGAATCAGGTAATATTTTCGAGGACGAAAATTTCTAAAGTGGGGGAGAGTTGTAACGCCCCGATTCTGAATTCCCATTAATTGTTGAGTCTTTTAATTTATTTAATTGATGTTTGTTTTAAATTGAGAAATTATATATTACTATGTGGTGTTTGCTTATTTTATCTATTTTTACCGATTCGGAGAGTTTTCGGGGGAATTAGAGTAAAAAGGGCATTTTAGACATTTAACAATTTAGTGTGAGAATTGATTGGTAAGTGTTGGAAAGAATTTGAGAGGAAAGAAATAGAGATAGAAATAGGATAAGAGAGGAAAAGAAAGAAAGATAGTAACATAAGAAGAAAAACAAGAGAAGAGAAAGAGAAGAGAAAGTGGAGAGGAAAACCTAAAATCATCAAGGGATCATCACCAAGGCTTGCAATCGATCGGTAAGGGTGTGAAACTCCATAATCTCTTTAATGTATATGATTGTATGTGTATGTGTTTGGATTTTGTAGAGTTTCTACTCTTTTTCCACTTAGGTTAGAAGTTGGTTTGATGAGTAGAAAGAGGTTTTAATCGGTTAGAACTCGGATTAGACGATGTAGTTTAGTCAGGTGATGGTAGGGTTGTGCGACTGAGACTGGTTTGGATTTAATCGGTTGGTTGTGTAAGAGCACAGATTGTGTCTTAGTAATATCTCTATGTTTTGATGATAACATTAATGATAATTTGTATACAAGAATTATACTCTCTAAATTTGTTCTAAAATGTTTTCTACAGGCACAAAAGATTTTAATCTTAAAGAGCAAATTTGATGTGAACAATAAATTCTGAATGGCTCAAGAGCATCTGAAGATTAGAAGAATCTGAAGTATAAGAGCTTAGAAGAATCTGAAGTATAAGAGCTTAGTCATCAAGATTCTGAAGATACAACACGCTGCATATATTATCAAGAATCTGAATGAAAGAAGACTCTGAGTGAAGAGACTCTGAATGAGAAGAGACTCTGAATGAAAGAAGACTCTGAGTGAAGAGACTCTGAATGAGAGAAGACTCTGATCTGAGTGAAGACTCTGATCTAAGAGCATGTTACGCTTCAAGCACACAGCTGCACCAGACTCTGATTCAGCAACATCTGAAGAACATCTTAGGCTCTGAAGTTTCCAGAAGATTCTGAAGACTGAAGACTCTGATATTGATTGTTGATCTGAACTATCTGAAGAATTATTTGAAGAAGAATTTTGAATATATTCGTTGGAATATCTCAACAACTCTTTCCTTATTTGGGATAGACAAAATTCTCTGCAAGAATATTATTCCTCTGATACATTCCATATATGGTATAATCACAGCTCAGCAGACAATTGCTACACCCACATTTTGTGCGCCGTCTCTCTGCTGCAATAGTACAAAGGACAGTACTTTTTGATATTGGAAATATCTTCTCCAACGGTATTATATTCTCTCCAATATTCAAGTGGCTATATAAAGGATATCATAGCACTTTCTTCAGTGTGAAAAAGAAAAGACGAAATCATTGCAAGAACACTCTCACGCGAAAAACTCTCAAGCTCTCATATTCTTTATAGTTCATACTTTGTTCTAAACTTAGAGAAATAACACAGTTGTGTTTATAGCTTTCATAGAAGCATTTTATTACTCTTACATTGTATTACATTAATTTGTAAAGGAAGTTTTCCTTAAGAGGATCTAGGTTAGATCAGTAGCTCTTGAGAAGACTAAGAACAGTTGTTCTTAGGTGTTGTTTTCCTTAAGAGGATCTAGGTTAGATCAGTAGCTCTTGAGAAGACTAAGAACAGTTGTTCTTAGGTGTTGCTATTTGTAATCAGTTGATTTGAATAGTGGATTAAGTCCTTGTTGAGAAAGGCAAATCACTCTTGAAAAGGGTGGACTGGAGTAGTTGAGTTCAACGAACCAGGATAAAAATACTTGAGTTTTTATCTTTGATTATTTTCTGTCATACTTATTCAACCCCCCTTCTAAGTATTTTCTCACCTTCAGTTGGTATCAGAGCCTGGTTCTGCGTGTGCATTCACTTAACCGTGACAGATAAAGATCCAGTGAGAAGAATACTCTGTTATTTATTTGGTTGCTAATATGGGTGATATTCCTACATCAAGCAACAAATATGAAGGAGACAGAATCAGCACCAAACCTCCAATGTTTGATGGAGAAAAATTTGATTATTGGAAAGATAGACTTGAAAGTTTTTTCTTGGGGTATGATGCTGATCTCTGGGATTTAGTCATTGATGGATATGAACATCCTACTAAGGATGACTGAGGAGCAGAAGAAAGAATTCAAGAATCATCACAAAGCCAGAACCATACTTCTTAATGCAATCTCTCATACAGAGTATGAGAAGATTACCAACAGAGACACTGCTCATGATATGTTTGAGTCTCTCAAAATGACTCATGAGGGAAACTCTCAGGTGAAAGAAACAAAGGCTCTGGCGCTGATACAGAAGTATGAAGCGTTCAAGATGGAAGAATCTGAGAACATTGAGACTATGTTTTCCAGATTTCAGATTCTAACAGCTGGGTTGAAAGTTCTGGACAAGGGCTACTCAACATCTGATCATGTCAAGAAGATCATCAGAAGTCTTCCTACCAGATGGAGACCTATGGTGACTGCATTGAAGCTGGCCAAGGATCTGAACAAAATCTCATTAGAAGAACTCATCAGTTCTTTGAGAAGTCATGAGATTGAGCTGGAGGAAGATGAACCCCAGAAGAAAGATAAAGGTAAATCCTTAGCTTTTAAATCTAACAAATCTGTTAAAGCTTTGCAGGTAAATGAAGAAAGCTCTGAGGAATCTTCTTCTGAAGAAGAAGATGAACTATCCATGCTGTCCAGAAGGATCAACAAACTCTGGAAGCACAAAGGGAAGAAGTTCAACAACTTCAGAAGATCTGATCAAAAGAGAGAATCTTCTGGACACAGAAGATCTGGCAAGAAAGAGGGCACTTGCTATGAATGTAAAGAACCTGGACACTACAAGAGTGAATGTCCCAAACTTCAAAAGGAAAAACCCAAAAGGAAGTTTGATAAAAAGAAAAAGGTTCTGATGGCTACATGGGATGACTCAGATGAATCTGAATCATCTTCTGAATCTGAGGAAGAATGTGCAAATGTTGCGCTGATGGCCAACACAAATGATCAAGATGAAGGAACGTCATCATCTGAATCTGAGTCAGAATCAGACTCTGACTCTGAAGAGGTATTTTCTGAACTCTCCAGAGCTGAACTTGTTGAAAGTTTATCTGACATGTTGGAAAGCTACAACAAGATTAAACTCAAATACAAGAAGCTGAAAAGCAATCTTGAATCTGAGATTGATCTTCTGAGAACAGAACTTGTTGAGCAGAAAGAAATAAATTTAAAACTCAAAAATGATTTAGAAACAACTCAACAAGAATCTGATACTGAAACAGAGTCAAGTGAAAATATTTTAGAAAAATATGACTCCAGTTTTAAAAGATTCCTCACTAAAAGCATAGACAGAAGCAAAATGGCTTCTATGATCTA
This sequence comes from Lathyrus sativus, assembly GCA_963859935.3. Classification (NCBI taxonomy): domain Eukaryota; kingdom Viridiplantae; phylum Streptophyta; class Magnoliopsida; order Fabales; family Fabaceae; genus Lathyrus; species Lathyrus sativus. The sequence goes on from OZ012735.1 coordinate 808,983,438, forward strand.
TGGTGTTAGTGGGAACAACAGAAGAGGCATTGGATGTGAATCTTCCTCTGGAAGCAATCCAAAATCTGTTGATAAACTCTTCATCAAGAAGACTCCTCTGTATTCTCATTTTAAGTTTGGTCATCTGAATGATATTAAACATACAAGCTCTGAAAAGAGTACTTATGTGTTTAAGCCAAGGGCTAGCCAGAATAAACACTATGTTGAAAAACAGAAGTTTAGGCAAAACCACAGAACATCTAACCCCAAAGGACCCAAGAAGATCTGGGTACCTAAAAGTAAAATAATACCTGTTGCAGATGTTCTTAGCAGCAAAATCCAGACACCAATCATGGTACCTGGACTCTGGATGCTCACGACATATGACGGGCGAAAGGTCTATGTTCCAAAGCCTGGAACTTAGATCTGGAGGGGACGTGAAATTTGGAGGGAACCAGAAGGGCAAGATCATTGGCTCTGGTACAATAGGTAATGGTAACCTACCCTCTATTTCTAATGTTCTGTTAGTTGAAGGATTGAAACATAATCTATTGTCCATAAGTCAATTAAGTGACAATGGTTATGATATCATCTTTAATCAAAAATGTTGCAAAGCTGTATGTCAAAAGAATGGTTCAATCCTATTCAGTGGAAAGAGGAAAAACAACATTTACAAAATTAACCTTTCAGAACTTAAAGTTCAAAATGTAAAATGCCTTTTATCTGTGAATGATGAGCAATGGGTCTGGCATAGAAGATTGGGACATATTAATATGAGACGTATATCTCAGATTAATAAACTCAATCTGGTCAGAGGACTCCCTAATCTGAAGTTCAATTCAGATGCTCTGTGTGGCGCATGTCAAAAGGGTAAATTTTCAAAATCTCATTTTAAACCAAAAAATGTTGTTTCCACTTCTAGACCATTGGAATTACTTCATATTGATCTGTTTGGACCAGTGAAAACTGCATCCATCAGAGGCAAGAAGTATGGGTTAGTCATTGTAGATGACTACAGCAGATGGACATGGGTAAAGTTTCTAAAACACAAGGATGAGTCTCATTCTGTGTTCATTGACTTCTGCAATCAAGTCCAGACTGAAAAAGAATGCAAAATTATTAAAGTCAGAAGTGATCATGGTGGTGAATTTGAAAACAAATATTTTGAAAAATATTTTTCTGAAAAAGGAATTGCACATGATTTCTCCTGTCCTAGAACTCCACAACAAAATGGAGTTGTAGAGAGGAAAAATAGAACATTGCAAGAAATGGCCAGAACCATGATCAACGAGACAAATCTGGCAAAATACTTTTGGGCAGAAGCAATAAATACAGCATGTTATATTCAGAACAGAGTGTCTGTAAGACCTCTTCTGGAAAAGACTCCCTATGAATTATGGAGAAACAGAAAGCCCAACATTGCTTATTTTCATCCATTTGGATGTATTTGTTATATGCTTAACACTAAAGATCATCTGAACAAGTTTGATTCCAAAGCACAGAAGTGTTTCATGCTTGGTTATTCTGAACGCTCTAAAGGCTACAGAGTATTCAATACTGAAACACAGATTGTGGAAGAATCTATTCATGTTAGATTTGATGATAAGCTTGGCTCTGAAAAGCCAAAGCAAGTTGAAAGTTCTGCAGATAGAGAAGTTATTCTCACAGACTCTGAAGGCTCAGAGGCAGACAAGACTGAAGACAAAGACTCTGAAGCAAACCCAGATGCTACGCCTCTAACTTCCCAACTTGACAATCTGCATATTTCTGAAAGACCAACAGTCAGAGGATCTTCTTCCAGAATGAAAGCTTCTCATCCAGAGGATGTGATAATTGGAAAGAAAGATGATCCAATAAGGACAAGAGCATTTCTCAGAACTTCTGAATCTTCCTTCTGTGGCTTAGTGTCAATTATAGAACCAACATCTGTTGATGAGGCTCTGGAAGATAATGAATGGATTTTAGCTATGCAAGAGGAGCTGAATCAATTCACAAGGAATGAAGTCTGGGATCTGGTTCCAAGACCTAAAGGTTTCAATGTCATTGGAACAAAATGGGTTTTCAGAAATAAACTTAATGAGAAAGGAGAAGTTGAAAGGAACAAAGCAAGACTGGTTGCTCAAGGCTACAGTCAACAAGAAGGCATAGACTACACAGAAACATATGCTCCTGTTGCAAGGTTAGAGTCTATACGCTTGCTTATTTCATTTGCTGCACAACATAACATCACTCTTTATCAGATGGATGTTAAAAGTGCTTTTCTTAATGGAATTATAGAAGAGGAAGTGTATGTCCACCAACCTCCTGGTTTTGAAAATGAAAATTTTCCAGATCATGTTTACAAACTGAAAAAATCTCTTTATGGACTAAAACAAGCTCCCAGAGCTTGGTATGAGAGGTTGAGTAATTTTCTTCTGAAGAAAAATTTCATCAGAAGAAAAGTGGATACCACACTATTTTGTAAAACCATTAAGAAAGATTTGTTGATTTGTCAAATTTATGTAGATGATATTATTTTTGGATCAACAAATATTATGCTTGGAAAGGAGTTTGCTAAATGTATGCAGGCAGAATTTGAGATGAGCATGATGGGAGAATTGAGATTCTTTCTGGGAATCCAAGTAAATCAGACTCCAGAGTGCACCTACATACATCAGACCAAGTATGTTAAAGAGCTTCTGAAGAAGTTTAACATGCTGGATAGCAAAATGGCAAAGACTCCAATGCATCCTACAAGCACTCTAGGTAAGGAAGAGGTAAGTAAGAAGGTAGATCAGAAACTCTACAGAGGTATGATAGGATCTCTTCTTTATTTGACTGCTTCTAGACCAGACATTCTGTTTAGTGTTTGTTTATGTGCTAGATTCCAATCAGATCCTAGAGAATCACACTTAACTGCTGTTAAGAGGATTCTAAGGTATCTGAAAGGTACTGCTAATGTTGGTTTGTGTTACAGAAGATCTGACAAATATTCACTAGTTGGATTCTGTGATGCTGACTATGCTGGAGATAGAGTTGAGCGCAAAAGTACTTCTGGAAGCTGTCAGTTTCTTGGAAGTCATCTGATCTCGTGGTACAGCAAGAAGCAACCAACAATTGCACTATCAACCACAGAGGCAGAATACATTGCTGCTGCTGGATGTTCCACTCAGATGCTCTGGATGAAGAGTCAACTAGAAGATTATCAAATCTATGAGAGTAATCTTTCTATCTTCTGTGATAATACTTCTGCTATATGTTTATCCAAAAATCCAATTTTACACTCTAAGGCCAAACATATAGAGATTAAACATCATTTCATCAGAGACTATGTTCAGAAGGGTGTAATAAATTTAGCCTTTGTTGATACAGATCATCAATGGGCAGATATTTTCACAAAACCCCTTGCTGAAGATAGGTTTAAGTTTATTCTGAAAAATATTTGTATGGATTTTTGTCCAGAGTAATATTTCTCAGAGTCAACTTCTCAGATGCTAAGTGTTTAACACTCTGAAGTATTTCATCTGTCTTGCTTGTTTAATTTATCTGTGAATTATTTTTTTTGTGTGAAACTCTGAACTGACCATCTCAGAGGATCTGAAAGTTGAAAACGTTTCATTTCTTAAGAGTTATAGAATCACATGCAAGCAAACACGTGTCACTCAGAATCTGAAAAGATGGAGTACACCTACTGATTATGACGTTTAAGGTATTGCTTTGAAAATCTCAATCTGTCTTGATTTTCCCCCATATGTCATATCATAATTAAAAATGATTACTTTTCATTTAATGCAAACGTGCGTATGTGTCCTATGTGTGTCTGTTGTGTTTCCCATGCTTGCTTTATTTGTCTATATAAACCACTCTCATAACACATTCACACTTTTCACATTCTCAAACACATATGCGCTTTTGTTTGTTGTTATCTCTCTTTGCAAACCCTAAAAGAACTCAGAAACCTTCATCTTCTTCATCATCGTCAACAATGGCATCTACTTAAAAAGCTGTTACTACCAAAAATGCTACCACTGTCATAGAACCAGTACGCACTCTCCTAACTGCTGTTGATTCACTAGAAGTACTGTGTGAAAGTTTCGTGGACTTAGAAGATCTTGCTGAAAATGGGTTTGATCTGATTTCTTCAATCAAAGCACAAGGCTGGGACGGTTACTTTGAAGGGCTTATGGGTCCTGTGTATCCAACGTTAGTGAAGGAGTTCTGGATCCATGCATTTGCTACTCCAAAGTTCATTCACTCCTCTGTGCTGGGAAAAAAGATAGTTATCACTGAAAACCTGATAAGGAAACTCATAGGTTTTAAGGCAACTGATGGAGTAACCTCTCTGTCTTCTGCGCGTGAAGACCTGAAAGATGTTTGTCAAGAAATCTGTACTACTGGTGAACCTTGTAAGAAGGTTAAGTTCTTGAAACCCACTTACAAGATATGGGCTAAGATTTTCATGAACACCATCTTTCACAGACCCTCTTCAAACTCTTCTGATTATGTTAATGCTGAACAACTTTACTTCATGTATTGTTTACACCAAAACATTCAGATTGATCTTCCATATTTGTTGTTTAATCATCTGGTGTCTCACGTCAAGGAAACAAGGGAAACAGCCAGAGATAAATCTGGAAAAGTCAGAACATGGATCCCTATGGGAAGGCTGATTTCAGATATTCTGATAGAAAACCAACTTGTGGCGCATCTGCAAGAGGCTGGGTTGACAGAAGATCTGACTTATATCATTGGCTCTGAAATAAACGGTTTAACTTTGAGAAGGATGAAACTGGTTGATGATTTATCTGAGAAACCAAGGAAAACTAACTCTGAAGAAGTTAGGGGAAGAAGGATTCCTGTTAAGGATTTTCCTTTATTCACCTCAGATGAACCTAGAGAAATTATTGCTGAGTATGTTGCTCGCTGCCTAAGAGATGGTGTTGAGATTCCTGCCAATCTTTTGCAGAAGGAAGGCCAAGTTCTTCCTGATTTGACAAGGGAAAGAAGACGTAAGAGAAAAGTTTATAGTGAAGGTCATCAGAAGAAAAGGAAGCATTCAGATGCTGAAAAGAAGAAGAAAAGGAAGAAGCTGAAGAAGGTTCAACCAAATCCTCCTGCAGCAACTTTTGAAGAAATTAGAGATACTCTGAAACAGGTATTTAACACTGATTCTAATCCTGTTCATCATTCTGATACCCCCACACCCTCTAAACCATCTTCTGTCCCCCCTCATACACCACAATCCAAGCAACCAACAAACATACAAACAGAAATTCCACAACAAACTCAACAAACAACACCACAACCACAAAACACTATCCCAGAATATACCATTCCAGAGGATGTTCACCCTGAACACTCTGACCAACCTGAATATCTCATTGATCCTGATGAGATATTAGATGTCACACCTTTAAACCAGTCTGTCAATTTATCTTCAACTTCTGAAAAATCTAACCACTCTGATGCATCATCTGATGATGAATCATCTGGCTACATTAATGAATGCTTGAATGATCTCAAACAACCTCGTTCTGAGAGTGTTTGGAAACAGCTGTTTAAATCTCCAACTTCTAAACATCCACCTTCTCCACAAAATTCCCCAACTCAAACTCTCACTCCACAACCTCTTGAAATCCAAAACACTCCACAACCAACAGAAACCCAACCAATTCCCTCAATATCTCAACCACAACATTCTGACCAACAAACATCTGAACCACAACATTCTGACCAACAAACATCTGAACCACAAACCAACCAACCAACATCTGAACCACAAATCAATCCTCAACCTTCTGAACCACAAACATCTGAACATCCATCTTCACAACCTCAACCTTCTGAACAAACACCACAAACACAACTAACCCAACCAAGAAAACCCAGAATCCCTGATGAAGCAGAATTGGGATCACGTGTTTATACTCTGTTAAGAGATTTTGATAAGGATAATGTCTCAGACTTTGCTGACATTATGGATGTTTGCATGACTACTATGGACAAAGAGGCTGCTGACGCTGTTTGGAAGAAATATCTTTACAGACTGAATAGGGAGGCTTTGAAAATCAGGACTCAATGTCTTAGATTGTCAAAAGTAAGGTTTGCTGCTTATCAAAAACGGATTAAGAGAAACACTCCTCCTATTCTTCTTCTAGAAGCTCCTCCACCTCCAGAAATTCCTGCACCTGATGTTACTCAGACTGTTTCAGAATCTACTGTTTCAGAATCTACAGATCTTCAGAAGGATGTCAAAGAACTTAAGTATTTTATGGTTGATCAAAAGAAAACAAATGAAGAAATGAAAACTTGGATGGCTAAGCAAGATGAAAATTCAGAAAGGATTACAGCACTGCTGCAACTCATTGCTTCTCAACAAGCCTCATCTGCTAAACCTACTTGATGTTTTGCACAAGTTTTTCATGTTTTGCTTTGTTTTGATTTTCTTCTGATATGTTTTGTTTGCTTTTATCTGAATCTGGATGTTCTCTTGACTTAATGACAATGATCTTTTTGCTTATCTGGATATGTGTTTCTTCTGCATCTTTACTGTCTTTTAAAATTCTTTTTGATTATGACAAAAAGGGGGAGAAACAAAATAGAATCTGATTGTTCAAATCTATAAGCAATTATCTGAACTAAGTCAGACATGTTACTAACATTCTTTGAATTTAAGTGTCCCAGATATTATTAAAAAATCTGACAAATTTCATTGAAGTTTTTCCTGAGATCTATCTTTTCAGAACCTGATCAAAAATAGCTAAATCTGAGTAGACCAGACTCTGATATCTAACCTTGAGTACTATGATCTAAAAGATAACTCAAGACAGGAAATGGCAAGATAAACAACCAGGTGTTCTGAAGTTGTTCATCTGGCATCAAGCTTTAATATGGCATCAAGCTTTGACTCTAGAAGTCAAACATATGTCAACCAGGCTTCAATCAGGCTCTGAATCTGAAATATACTCAACCAGAAAGGGAAGTATCTAATTCCATTAGAGTATTCATTTCAGGGGGAGATTGTTAATCTCAGGGGGAGTAATTTTAATTCATATTTTTATTGAACAAATTTCTCATGTTTTGTCATCATCAAAAAGGGGGAGATTGTAAGAGCACAGATTGTGTCTTAGTAATATCTCTATGTTTTGATGATAACATTAATGATAATTTGTATACAAGAATTATACTCTCTAAATTTGTTCTAAACTGTTTTCTACAGGCACAAAAGATTTTAATCTTAAAGAGCAAATTTGATGTGAACAATAAATTCTGAATGGCTCAAGAGCATCTGAAGATTAGAAGAATCTGAAGTATAAGAGCTTAGAAGAATCTGAAGTATAAGAGCTTAGTCATCAAGATTCTGAAGATACAACACGCTGCATATATTATCAAGAATCTGAATGAAAGAAGACTCTGAGTGAAGAGACTCTGAATGAGAAGAGACTCTGAATGAAAGAAGACTCTGAGTGAAGAGACTCTGAATGAGAGAAGACTCTGATCTGAGTGAAGACTCTGATCTAAGAGCATGTTACGCTTCAAGCACACAGCTGCACCAGACTCTGATTCAGCAACATCTGAAGAACATCTTAGGCTCTGAAGTTTCCAGAAGATTCTGAAGACTGAAGACTCTGATATTGATTGTTGATCTGAACTATCTGAAGAATTATTTGAAGAAGAATTTTGAATATATTCGTTGGAATATCTCAACAACTCTTTCCTTATTTGGGATAGACAAAATTCTCTGCAAGAATATTATTCCTCTGATACATTCCATATATGGTATAATCACAGCTCAGCAGACAATTGCTACACCCACATTTTGTGCGCCGTCTCTCTGCTGCAATAGTACAAAGGACAGTACTTTTTGATATTGGAAATATCTTCTCCAACGGTATTATATTCTCTCCAATATTCAAGTGGCTATATAAAGGATATCATAACACTTTCTTCAGTGTGAAAAAGAAAAGACGAAATCATTGCAAGAACACTCTCACGCGAAAAACTCTCAAGCTCTCATATTCTTTATAGTTCATACTTTGTTCTAAACTTAGAGAAATAACACAGTTGTGTTTATAGCTTTCATAGAAGCATTTTATTACTCTTACATTGTATTACATTAATTTGTAAAGGAAGTTTTCCTTAAGAGGATCTAGGTTAGATCAGTAGCTCTTGAGAAGACTAAGAACAGTTGTTCTTAGGTGTTGTTTTCCTTAAGAGGATCTAGGTTAGATCAGTAGCTCTTGAGAAGACTAAGAACAGTTGTTCTTAGGTGTTGCTATTTGTAATCAGTTGATTTGAATAGTGGATTAAGTCCTTGTTGAGAAAGGCAAATCACTCTTGAAAAGGGTGGACTGGAGTAGTTGAGTTCAACGAACCAGGATAAAAATACTTGAGTTTTTATCTTTGATTATTTTCTGTCATACTTATTCAACCCCCCTTCTAAGTATTTTCTCACCTTCAGGTTGTGTGGAGTTTGGGCTTTGGAACAGCCATGGAGGTTCTGTCTTCGCAGGCTCGCCAGGCGAATGGCAGCGAAGCTTCGCCAGGCGAAGCCCAGCGAGCTGCAGCGAAGCAAGTCAGAAGCAAACACCCTGTCTTCGCTGGCAAGTTCGCCAGGCGAAGTGAGTTGGCGAAGGTTCGCCAGGCGAGTGTGTAGCGAGCCTCAGCGAGTAATTCCAGAATTACTCCCAGTGGACTTCGCTGAGAAGTTCGCCAGGTGAAGGTTGGCGAACCTGACAGTGTTATTTGTTTTGCTGTTTATTCATAGCATGATTTTTGGCCGATTCAATTATGATTAATGCCTATATGAATGATTGATGTGTGAACTGTTTCGACATGTCGTGCTGTGGGTGGCCGAAAGGCGTGAATCCTAGATTGTAGAGCCAATGGTGAATCTTGAACGTTTGATAATCTTGTGTATTTGCTTGAATTGAATAGAAACGCATTGATAGGCTGATATGTGTGTAAACCATGTGTGAAATGGTGCATAATGTGAATGCATGATAGATATATGCGATGTATGTGATAAATGCAATGAGTATGTTTGTGAACATAGTATGCATTCTGTGTTGATTGATCCCTCGGAGGATTAGCATTGTGTAGCATCTTAGTATGCATTTTTGTGTTGAATGATCCCTCGGAGGATTTGCAGAACCTCGTATGATACGATGGTTACATTAGATTCCTTGGAGAATCGGTTGCATTGTGTGATTCCTCGGAGAATCGGTCATAACATGTAATCCCTTGGAGGATTGACTAGAGTATTTGATTCCGTGGAGAATCTGCAGAGTATTTGATTCCATGGAGAATCTGCTGAATATTCGATTCCGTGGAGAATCTGATGAATATTTGATTCCGTGGAGAATCTGTTGAATACTTGATTCCGTGGAGAATCTGCTGAATACTCGATTCCTTAGAGAATTTGTTGAAATGAGTCGGTACCGCATTTGCATCTTCATAGAGTCGTGTGTCGGTCTCTATGAGTTGCATGAGTCATCTGTGTATGATGCATTAGTTGTATGAATGTAACTGTGTATGTTATATATGATTGTTTGGAGGAACATATAGTGAATGTTCATGAGCATGTGTAGAGGCATGATTAATTGTATATGCTTAATGTGGTGAGAACATAATTTGAGTATAACTTATACAAATATGAGTATATGTATATATACAATTTTATGCATTAACTGTTATGATATTGTTTCTCACCCTTCTGCTGTTTTATAATGCTCTATGAGGCATTGCAGAGTAGGAAGCTGGAGGTTCTTTTTGTGAAGCGATGTCTTCATTCTTTTTGGTCAATGGCTCTGATATGTAACATCTGGGTAGTTAGGAAGCCTTTGACTCCTTTGGAGTTACATTTGTTTTGATTCCTTGTGATACATCTGTGTATGTATCCGCTGTGGATATGGTTGTAAAGCATGAATTGATTGAATGGTTGTATATACTTTTATGAATGTGATCGATTCAATATTTGGATGTTTCCGCTTTTATTCTAAATATTGAGATGTGGGTTACCCATTGTTGCATATCTATTTTGAGCAGGTATCGTATGTGTTTAATTTCGTGATAATGTGATGCGCCTCTTATATACCATGTTTTAATTAAATTTTAATTAAACTCTGATGAAATAAATTTTCTAAGTGCCTAATTGATTAAATGTATTAATTTGGGGGTATAGAAAGGGGGTGTTACAAGGCGCGCTCCAGCCCAATGCAAATCAGAAAAACAAATAAAATGAAACGAAAAAAGAAAAAGAAACGGTGCATATAGCAATGAATTACAGTTCATTTTCAATTGGGCTTGGACAGGGGGGTGGGGAAAGCAACGTTCACTCAAAGCCCAGCAAGGAGCTTTAATGAAACGCAGCGTTTGCTGCTGTTTCTTCCCTCCATTCGCGTTTGAACATCAGCCATTGGATGGCTTCCCAGTCAACGAGTCAAGGCGTGATCTGACAGTCCATGCATCGTCTTCCTCCTTGGGACACTTAGGGTTTGCAGCAACCATGAAACACAAACTTCATGCATCAATCTTCCTCACCTTCGTTCTCTCTCATTTCTCCATCAAATGCCACGATCCAAGAACCAAACTTACTCCATTTTTCACGTAGAACACAACCATGCCATTAGATTTCATTGAAACACCATAAATCCTCCAAACCGAGTGGTGCACTTCCATGAACTCAAACTTTCTTCAGTTTTCAACCATCACAAAACTCAACAATCTTTGTATAGAATTGATCCTTATGCTATGCTGATTAAAACCAACCAATTATCGTGCATTATAACCCCCTAAATCAGTCATTCTAACTCCATCAAGAATTAACCACCATGGAAGAAACCTCACCAATTGGTCTTAAACTCATCCAAATGAATCACCTAATGGTCTCTAATGGTTTTACAACAAGAACTAACCCTAGCCATGCCTAAATAAGAGTGTGGAAGTGATTTTGCTTACCTTGATTCTTGCAATGGTAGGTGTTGAAAAGCTTCGAATCAAGCCTTGTAGATCCTCAAGAATAGTCTTTAGGTGATGAACAATCCTCTGCTTGCACAAGATTTGATGGAAATGGCTTGTATCTCCAGATCCAATGCCTTTTGCTCCTTTGCAACTTCACTTGGAACTCCTCCAATTCATCAACAATGGAACCTCAAGCTAGCATGAACATACTCAGGGATGCTTGTAGAGAAGATTTGTGTGAAAAAATGGAAGGGTAATGAAGAGAAAAATGAAGTTTCAATACAATTTGCAAAATGGAGAATTTTGGTTCAATCTCTTTTCTCTACCACCATTAACATCAACAATCACCAACCTTTCACCAATGGAGATTGTAATCAATATATAGACTGATTTGGAAAGGTCTAGAACCATCTAGATCAATCTAGTAAGAACTAGAACTTTCATGACATGATACTTTGCATTTCCATTCTCACCATATGATATATCATGACAAAAACCCTTATAACTTGATTAATTAACTTGAATATCTCCTTACATGAGATTTAGGACAATACACAATGCATATTTCCCTTATTCATTAAGCTTTTCCTTGTTTTGACTTGGTACCCCATTATGCAAGTAAGACTTTTACAAAGCAACCCTAAGCTTCAAGCCTCAAATCAAAATTTTGGCTGAACCATTGTTCTTAAAATATCCTTTGGAGTCAAAATGACCTATCATATGACATGGTTAGGGTTTATAGCTTGGATTTTATGATTTTCCATTTCACTTGAATTAACTCATGCCTCATTTTTAGGCCATTTTTATCACTTTTTGCTATGAGCCTTTACAACATCTCATGACCACCCTAATAGCCTTAAAACATCATTCTAAGCAACGTTTATGTTGAAGGTTTTTCCATTTGAAGCTTGGAAGTAGGAGATATGGCCATATGCTTGAAATGACCTATAACTTCCAAATAACCAAAATGCCCTTGGCTTGTCAAAGCCATAAGTTGAGTTCTACAAATCCTATCAAGGACTTCTAGTACTCTATAGAAAGATAAGAAGATGATCTTCAACATTCATGTTGACCAAGAGATCATAGGAATCATCCTACTAGGGCAAAAGTTGTCTGCAAGTTGGGTGACTTTCAAGGACCCAGATTCACATACCTCAGATGACCTGTAATTTGTCAAAACCATAACTTGAGCTCTGCAAATCCTATCAAGGACTTCTACCACTAAAATTAAAGCTAAGAACAAGCTCTACAACATTCATGTTGTGGGGAAGATGATATGACAATCACATCTTGAGCTAAAACTGCCTGAAAGATAGGGATCAAACTAGGGGATTTTACACTGTCAATCCTTAGAAACCCTAGCTTAAAACTTCTCAAACTCTTCAATCATGATGAGTTGGTCTAGGAATCATCCTTATAGTATCTAAATACATCACTCCATGATCACATGGCCCTTGGATTGGGTCTCAACCCTCTCCAAAACATCAGTTGACTCAGGGTTGACCCAGTCAAACCCTAATTCTACCATTCATGGTTGAATCTTCTGAATTCTTGCATAATGACCTCTCTGGGCTTCATGATGGCTTTCAAGACATCTCATAAACTTTCTCAAAGCTTCAAGTCCATCCTCATAGTCTCAGAATCATCTGAGGAGCTCCCACAACTCTCAAGTTATGAGACACACAACCTTGGTTTCAACCAATTTCTCTGAGGATCTCTTGAACTTTCTGATGAAGGTATCAACCTTCAAACACTTCATGGGTAAATAAATGTTGGTCAAATTTTGGGGTGCAACACTAGGTTTTATGGGATTTGAGAAAAAGTAGAGAAAAAGGGAGAAAACAAATTTGAGAGAAATATGTAAATATTAAAGATAAAGATGAGAGGGTTAGGCGATCCAAGAAATTTGAGGGAAAATGGAATTTGAGAGAGAAAACAAAAGGAAATTGGAGGTTCCAGTAGGGAAAAAGGCGCATGATGCTTAAAACTTCTCAATTTTGTGAACTAAGATTGCTACGGCCAACACCAAGTGTCGTAGCATGTGTCGTTAAACTTAAGTTAGGGTAGTTTTAAATGAACTGTCGCGAGTTTAGTGTCGCAAATTAGAATTTTTCTTGTAGTGAAAACACTTAAAAACACCATATACCTAGAATGTGAAGGTAGTGCATTGGATTTAACCCCATCTCCCCCTCTATTCTTTCTTGGCAACTAGCCACTCCATAACGGATGTGGTGGAGCCTCACTTATGGCAACCTTGAACTGAGTTTTCACTTTAGGGTAGGGAAGGGGAACATAATCTTGGCCAGATATGTTGAATAAATTAAAAGGTTTAAGTCCCTAGAACACCCACGTAGAACCAGAGACAGCGACCCTTTAAGGGAATGATAAGAAATATGTATGAGGTAATGTCACCTTTCATTTACTAAATTAAAATGTGATAAATAATCATTCTAGGTAGTAAAAGCATTATATTATGACAAGTGAGGAAATAAAAATACCATTAACTGATTAACATAGTCCTAGGCCAAAGGCCAAACCATAGTTTTGGTGCAATAAAAGAAAACTAACATGGCTGCATCATACAAAAAGGAGCAAAGAAAGAAAATATAATAGGTCGGAGTATCACTCAGACAGATCAACTTCCCATCTATGACTTTCTGCTCTTGGTAAAAATTTCTCTCGAGATTTTCACTTTAGGATGGACAAGCTCCACCTGATTTAGGGCATTGATAAAAAGAAGCCTGAATAATTTGGTGATCAACCATAACAACTTTTATATACTCATCAAGCCATGAAATCTTCTCGGTGTTCACCCTCTTTCAAATTTCCCTTTAACTTTTGCATCTCTTATTGCGATTCTTTTTTGGATGACTCCATATCCCTCATGGCAGACTCCATGTTCCCCACGATTCTTTAGAAGTTTTAAGGGAATATTTGACCCCTATAATGCATCCTCAATACTAGATAAAGACGCCAGGATATCGTCCAATGCCTTATTTTTCTCCTTTATAAGCTTCTCAAGCTCCTCCGCTCTTATATCAAAAACGGGGGAGGGGGTTCACCCCCTTCATCGATAATCGTCAAAAGCCTCTTCGCCTTAGTAAGCTCTTTGAGAAGATTGTCCCTATCCAAGATAGTGGAGCCCGACTAATTTTACAAATCCTATTTTTCCCTCCTTAGACTATCAAGAGCCAAGACATCTCATTTACTGGAAGCACCAAAATTTCACAAAATGGTTGCCCGATGTAGATGATAAGACACCTATGTCATTTCCTTCCGACAACTCGATTTAGTTAGGTAAGTAAAAAAGATGTATTTGTTCTCTAAAAGGGTAGCCTAAACATCTTCAGCCAGCCATGACCCATGAGTAAATGGAAAGGGTTGTATGTGTAGAACAGAGGATTGCTTTATGTCCTACCAATCACCAACTTTCAAGAATTATGTACCTCCAACATGGATCATTTTGGGGTTAGTTCGTCAGAAAATGAAATTTTGTCCTCCCTTCTCTTAAAGGAATATTCACTGACTTTCATAAAAGAATATCTATCTGAGGAATGATGGATGAATCGTTCATGATATATAACCCTTCTTCTTTGTTTCGTTTTCTCTATAGTCTTAGGGTACCTCTTATTGTGTTATGTTTTCCGATTCTGATACTTGATTGGAACTTCTCCTTTCAATCTAATTCTTATCCTCTATTTTCACTTGAAGGATAACAAAAGGGGAGAGATGTACCCTTCAACTATTTCTTTATTGCCACTTTTACACTAATAATGGTCATGTTATCTAAAAGATAGATAGACTCATATTCAGTACACATGGAGACTCGATAAAAAGGTTAAGTACTCAAAAAAATGCAAGGGTTTCTCTCCTCACCAAAAATTTCCTTCCCATCCTCTTTGGCGGAAGCATCTATTAACAAACTCGGTCCTTCAGTTCGACCTTGTAACTGTTTATTGTTTCAGGGTCTAGTGTGGGAAGTTCATGGTCTTGAAAAGAATGAATTCTCATTATACAATTATATCCACCTAAGGGTTTCACCAAAATAGTCCTTAACTTATACGAAACTTACTAAGGAGAGCCTTACCTCTACAGAAGCCACTCATAAATTTTATGGGGGTTATCACTTCGGTTCGGGAAGAGGCATCATTTATACCATCTTCACTGAGCAAGTCTATACAGGCTGTCTTTGGGTTTTCTATATTGGCCATATCTAGAAAGCAAACACAAAAAACTAAAATGATAAGAAAAAATTTTGTTACTTGGAATGTTTGTAGGTTTCCAAGGATAGGAAGCGAAATCACTAGAGACCCATGAGATATCTTGCGACAAAGAATGAAAATCAATGAACATAGAAAGATTGTTAGAATATGAAAATCACATGGAAGGAAAAAGAATTTATGGCACTCTAGAGCAAGGAAAGCGAAAAGAGTAATTAGTTGCATTCCCTCAAATTATAAGAAACCAGAAGTACCCATATCTACAATTTAGAATCAAGGAAATGTCAAAAGTCACGACCAATAGGCCAGATGCAGCCTCGATCCAGTAATGACACTCGAATGCACTTAAGAACCCTAAAGGCCTTTCCTCCCTACCCTATGTGACTATATCCACATGGAGGTCTTCCACTAAGAAATGTTTCGATGACAAGATAAACATTTGATGTGTGAGTACCCAAGGATATTAACTCCCACTCAACTCCTAAAAAAAACTTTCTCTCCCCAGGGAATTTTTTTAGCAAAGAAGACATTCATATAACGAAACTCCATTATGTCCAGTCATAGCACTTCCATAGTGTCGCGGTGAAATTTGGATACCAAACTATTAATTAGTTTGAATCTTTAATTCATTTGTAACCGTCTTTGATTTATCTGAAGGAAAGGTTAAAGGAAGGAAAACCTATTTTGCATTGTAAACACAATGCGGAGAAAGATCTAAGGTTCGGAGGTTGGTTAAACTTAGGGAAGGTACTAGCATCCTAAGTTTCTGTAGTACTCTACAGGAACCTCTTGTTTTATGTTGTTTATTGCCAAGTTATTTGCTTAAGGATAATAAGAAGGGTTAAAGGTAAGGAGAAAGACCTAAGGGGGTTAGTCCTAAGTATACTCGCCAAGACGTCGCATCTTGTGCCTACATATCCTGACGGGAATGGAATCAGAGTATCTGTAGTTCTCCTCACAGAGGGAGGTTAGAAACGTCTTGACTGTGGTCAAGGTTTCAAGGGGAATAAACGCATCTTAAGGACACGCTTATGCGGAGTGCGATGACTCCTATTTCTATGTTGAAATGTTAAGTTGAAATTAGGGTTAGATTATGGATTCCACAGCAGGAAACCCTAAAATGGAGTGCGGCAACTCCTTGACCTAATGCTAGGGTAGAGGGGTAATTTTGTCCACGGCGAGACATGTATGAAAATTAGGGTTTGTAAAGATGGCAGGGGTTGGAGGTGAGAACATATTGACACAGCGGTCAAACGGCTAGACCTAATTCCTTCGGAGGAGTGAAATTATCGGTAAAGATGCGAGGAAACTAAATAAACATACAATGGCAGAATATAAAGTGCGGAAAAATAATGCGACCAAATGTTCGCACAAAATTACATCCCATGAGCAGATACATATATAATAATGAAATAGTTAACTAATGATAAACGGAATTAAATGTAATCAGCTGAAAAACACAAACAGAGAATGTTAGTAGGGTTAGACATAAAGAAAAATGGATAACGAGACAGGTGAAGAAAAAGTTGCAAATTTGAGATTTTTATTATTGTTTTATTAATTTTTTTTAAAAGATCTTGATTTAAGTTTTTTTTTTAAAAAAGAAAAGCAAGTTAATATTTTTTTAAGGATTTAATTTTAATTTAAAAAGTGTTTTAATTTTAATCTTAAAAAAAAAGGTTTTATTTTAATAGTAAAAAAAGTTTTCTTATTTGTATTTAAAAAGAGTTTTTAATTATTATTTTAAAAAAGAAGTTTTTTTTATTATTTAAAAAAAATGGTTTTAGTTTTAGCTTATGATTTTTTATTTATTAACTTAAAACAAACTAATTTTGAAAAAAAAACATTATTTAAAAAAAAACAGAAAAATAAAGAAAAATAAAAATATTAAGGCAAAAATGGGTTGGACCGGGTATCACTTCCGGACCCAACCCAGTCCGTTGTAATAGAGAAAGGGCTGAAGAAACCCTAAGAAGGAAGGCCAAAAACGGCGCTTCATCCTTTCACTCGTATTCTCTCATTTTCGTCTTCTCTCGTTCATCTTTCACCTGTATGCAAAAATGAAAAGAAAAGAAATAGTCATCAACACTGTGGCTTACGATTCGGTGGGGATTTTGACGGTGATGAGAACGTATGTAGTTCTCTGAGTCTCGTGGCTTGTGGTTGTTCGCCGACTTTATTGATGATCTCGGTTGGTGGCCATGATGAGGAAATTTGAGCCAACACTTCGGTTTACGGATGGATTTTGTTTTGATGCTAATCGCGGGATCGATGATGCACGTGCTGAGGCTGAGAGGGTGATTGCCCACCGTTTTGAACGGCGACGGCGGTCTCCACTTTTCGTTTGGACTCGCGGCTCCGTTTACGGTTGGTATTCCACTTTGGTGAGTATGTTCCTCTCCTGATGATCTCAACTGTTCGTTGTTGTTGATGACTTGCTGCTTGGTTGTCCCTGTTGGCTTTCGTGATTTGGGAGTTTTGAGTTCTTATTGAGATGCTTTTGCTGATAAAAAACGACGCTGTTGGTTAGGCATTTTTGACCTCTCTCCTTTTTGTGTTAGGGTTTCGTCTCCTTTATACTGTTCTTTTTTCTTCTTCTGTGGGCTGGATCGAAACTTTTATTGCTTGATGACTTTGATACGATTCTGATTTTATCTGATTTGATTTTATTTGGATATTGTTTCTAATACTGGATTTGTTTGGTTTGTTTTTCAGATACTGATTGGATTCATTCCGATACAGTTTGGATTTGAAATTGGATATGCTTTCTGATACGGATTGGATTCATTCCGATACTGATTCTGTTTTCATTTTTCTGATAAGATTCGGATTCCTGATTTCCAGCTGATACGGATTGATCTTTTTCTAATACAATCTGGATATTGGTTTTTTGCTGATATGGATTCTTTTCCTGATGCAGTTTGGATTAACTTTTCCTCTTCTTCTTTCAGAGAGAGCTGGTAGTTCGGATATTGCCGAATTGGTGCCGCCGAGAGAGGTTCGATGCGGTGATGATGACATTCCAGTCTGAACCGACCAGGGAATTGATACTGCTGCTTGTCGCCTTCGATTATGTTGCGACGGTTGCTTCTGGTTTCGACTGATAGGACTGTTTGTTTGGTTTCAGAACTAATGTTAAAACTGATATTTGGGTTTGCATACTGATGAACTAAATTTGCTGATGCAGTTTTGAATTCGGGATATCGAGCTTCAATTCAGTTTGGATTCAGTTTGAACTATTGCTGATATCGGTTTGGTTTGGCATCAGTCCCTGACTTTTTCCTGCTACTGCTTGGTTACCCATTTGTGACGTCTGAACTCGGTTTCGACTTGGTTGTTCCATGAATATCAGTTTGGGATCCAATTTTACTTGATAGTATCCCGCCATATTTACTTGATAGGAGCATTCATTTGAATCCAAATTCGGCACAAATCATTTCGGCCCGCACTTCTTTTTACTCTTTCTCTTTCTCGACTGTCTTGTTAAAGAACAAATGCTATCGATTGTACGCCGAGGTCGAGTTTTGGAAGTGGGAGTCGGTCGCGTCTTTGGTCGTGCCCTCCCGACACCCGATGATGACTTTTCTGAGGGTGTCAACATAATTTTAACTCATTTTACTGCTTTTCTGTTTTGTTTCTTTTGTGAGCAGGTGCGAAGAAAAGTCGATTGAAGGAACACGAAGAATTCAATCGGGAAAACGAGCATGAAGAACTTTAGGAGTTTAGGATTTTTAGAATGAAAATGTATATTTACATTCTCTTTGTAAATTGTAAAATAAAATATTATGAAATAAAATTCAATATATTTTTCCATCCAAATGACTTTTCGGTTCATTTTCCATAGTTTGAATTTCTTGCAACCGAATAAACCACAAAAATTTCGATTAAATCCAACTCAACTGAGCATCTCCGAATAAATTACAATGATTAAAACTTATCAACTGAACTTTTCAAATGGGTTAACTTCACCGAATAGAATCATGTAAGTCCCATAAAATTATCCAAATCAACTTTGTTGTCCTAACATATGTTGACATTACCTTTAATTCCAACCCATAAACCAACTCGGCCCATAAATCTCGATCAAACATAAATCGAAACCCGAATTCGAATCAGACCTTTTACTGTTCCTTTTCTTTTGAAGTTTAAAATAGCAGAAAGCAGAGGAAGCAGAGAAATATGCTCATGTGGAATAACTCATGGAATAAATGCTCGTACCGTTTTAACTGAACCAAAGTTGACGTCTCAACATAATCTAACCCACATGACTAAGCAACTGTCCTGAAAGCGACTGACAACAGGAATTCGCCCCCTAAATAAATTACCGTATACTGAAAACTCTGATGCCCAAAGTTCACTGTAAATTTCTGTTTATTCTCAAAATAAGGAAATCGGAGACGGAGATTTTAAATTGTTCCGAAGAACCCTGGCGAAAGCTCATTTTCAAAAATTGTCGGTAAACAATGCACAAATTACCATTTTGCCCTTTTCATAACCAAAACGCCTCAGATGCACTTCCTGCAAAACAAACAGACTATGTAGCCCGTTAGTGGTTAGTTGATGCAAAAAAAATGAGATGCTATGCGATATGAATCGGCTAAATATAAGGGTAAAATTTTGGGGTATTACTTGAACTATAGTGGTTTCAACAGCAAGGAGGTGGGATCTTAAGGTCAAAAATTAGGGTGCAACAGATGCCCCTATTTAAGTTACTTCTATTCGGAGATATGGAGATTGAAATCTTCGTCTCGACGAGATAGGAGGGACTTAAATACAAACATTGTACGAATTTTTGGCCATAAGAAGCCACCGAATGCAAATGATATGAAATGCAAGACAAAGAGGGTCCTATGGATTAAAGGCGTCACATGGGAGAAAACTAGACACGACATGCGAGAAACAAATGAGTAACAGATTCAACGAAGCGGGACTCGCGGGGACAGGATACGACCATCAATAGGAAATCTCCAAAATGTAACAGCGGCACATACGCCCAGAATATGGCGTTTTAGCCGCAGGTGAGAAACTAGTAATCGAAGGATAACTTATTATCACCACGGAGCAATCCAGATGACTGTAATATCCAAAGCGAATTCTCTGATCGAATCAATAATTCAGTTTTGTTTTGTTTTGTTTGTTTGTTTGTTTTTTTTTTTGTTTTTTTTTTGTACATCTTTTTCTTTTGGAACTCAACTTGAAATAGTAAAATGCCTAACTTCCCCGAGTGTCATGATAAAGGGTACCATGAGCTGGTCTCAGTCTCTGCTCGAAATGTCAAGATTTTGTTGGTGGTAGAATCGCTGTAGTTTGTAGATGTAGATGTCATTGTAGAACTTCCCTTTGCGTCATAGTCTGGATGCTATGAGCTGGTCTCAGTTTCTTGATGTAGAACTTCCCCTTGCGTCATAGTCTGGATGCTATGAGCTGGTCTCGGTTTCTGACGTAGAACTTCCCCTTGCATCATGGTATGGGAACCATGAGCTGGTCTCGGTTTCTGATGTAGAACTTCCCCTTGCGTCATAGTCTGGATGCTATGAGCTGGTCTCAGTTTCTTGATGTAGAACTTCCCCTTGCGTCATAGTCTGGATGCTATGAGCTGGTCTCAGTTTCTTGATGTAGAACTTCTCCTTGCGTCATGGTATGGGAACCATGAGCTGGTCTCGGTTTCTGATGTAGAACTTCCCCTTGCGTCATAGTCTGGATGCTATGAGCTGGTCTCAGTTTCTTGATGTAGAACTTCCCCTTGCGTCATGGTATGGGAACCATGAGCTGGTCTCGGTTTCTGATGTAGAACTTCCCCTTGCGTCATGATATGGGAATCATGAGCTGGTCTCGATCCCTGATGTAGAACTTCCCCTTGCATCATGGTATGGGAACCATGAGCTGGTCTCGGTCCCTTCCCGAAATGATGAAAACTCGTGAGAGCACCTTCATAGGGGGTTGTAGATTTTGTAGATTGTGGACGTCGTTGTAGACTGTAAATGTAGTTCGTTGTAGAACCCTGTAGATGTAGTTCGTTGTAGAACCCTGTAGATGTAGTTCGTTGTAGAACCCTGTAGATGTAGTTCGTTGTAGAACCCTATAGGTGTAGTTCGTTGTAGAACCCTGTAGATGTAGTTGTAAGTTTGTAGATGTGATTGTAAATGTAGATGTAGCTTCACCGGGGATCTTCGAAAGATATGTGAGCTGGTTGAATTGTAATCTCTGGGGAGATTCCATTTAACGAAGTAAATTTGTGTGATGAACTCACTGGGGAATACCTTTGTTGTTGTAAAATATGTGAACTCTCAAATGAAGAGAGATGTCTGTAATTATCTTCCCTGCTGGATCAATAATGTTGAGGGACCCCACGGAGGGTGAATGATCTGTCTTGTAGAAACTGTTGTTCGTTGTCTCAAATAAAGAGATAGATGTAGATGTTGCTGAAGAAATGTCTGTCTTCATGAATACTCTTCTTGGGGAATAGGGTGCAAAATAAATGCACACTTAATCCATGTTCAAAGGTTGGAGACGTCCATGATGTAATTGCCAAAAGACCGAAGTTCAATTCAGGGAATATCTGGAGAGAGACTGTCAAATAAGACTCGACCATTGAGGTGTGAACTCAAATGGAATTATACTAAAATAACCATCTTCCATGAGGAGGATTGAACTCCATGGGGAAGAATGAAACATTGTGTTTTTTTTTCCTGCCTAGGTCGACAAATCTAATTGAAAGGATAAGACGTACCCAACACCTAGGGATAACTACAACCAAAGCGACAGAACACAAAGAATGCAAAATGTATATGCCATGCTGTCTGCTCATATGCTATGTGTATGCCTATGCTGACAAAACAGACGAAAAGAGGTGACGGAGATGAAATAATCATCTCGAGATAAGCATCTCGACCAATCCTTGAAGATAGAAGCACCACTGGGAATAAATGGAGAACTAGATACAGGATCACACTCCTGCTTCAGGACTTCAGAATTCCTCTTGAATATATCGGAGTCGAAACTTCGTGGGGATGAAATAAACATCCACCTTGCTGGGGAAAGCTGTGGTTGTAAAAAATTTACTGAGGAGGGAGATAACGTTCACTTCATTCGAGAAGGCGAAGTTTGAGCAAATCACTGGAGAAACAAACAGGTCCTCCACTGGGGGTTTCTCGCATTTATCATCACCGCTTAAAATAGAGATCCATCAGAGGAATCATGGCCATCTGAAGTAAAATTCACCAGGGACATGAAGAATGTTGCGGAAACCAAGTAGTTCTGTAATAGTCGCCATTTTGGACAATAGGTGTTGTGAGTGGATGACGTGCTCTTCACTTCTCAAATGCCCCAGAGTACATGCTTTATGAGAAAAAAAGTCATCCCAAAAGGATTTTACAGAGAAGAGGGGGTTCAATTGCCCCACTATTCTCAAACTCTTGGAGAGATTGTCGAATCTCGACGTATCTGGCCCAGATTGACGGTGTTATGTATAACTGTGTCTTCAAAACTTACTTCTGGGAAAGTCAGGCTTGCATTAGTAGACAACTTAGAAACTACTTGCCCCTGTCCAACATGGTCTTCAAGTTTCATCATTGATGTCTATATGTAAACTTTCTAATATATCAGGCAAAATTAACACGCATGAAATGTTAATCCTGAAACTATTAACGCAACATATATGTTTGTCTTGAAGTTTTTCTTCTTTTTTTTGAAAAAAGGTATCACAATAACTCGTGACTAAATCACTAGTCAGGATACAAATTTAGTTTATAAAGCCAACATCATATTGAGCATAGCTCATAGGAGTCAGGAAACGTCATCTCATCGAGTATGCTTTCAAAATAAACCCTACTTTAATTAGGTCTTTTAAAGGTTGTATCACGGCTTGGTTCACGGTTTAAGAAACAAAGGATAAAGGCTCGAAGTTTATTTGTACCCACCCATTCTTCGTGATGTTCTTTGATCCTACGTTCAGCTAAACTTGATACGAGCACTCATCTCTCAAGAAGATTTTGATATGGTCAAGAACTCAATCGAGGTTTTGGACATGGCAGTCACTCACCTATTTCCTTTTGGTGTTTGATCACACGACTTTGTTCTTTACTGGATATTTCTTTGTAATATTTTGTTTTTGCCTAACTTTTGCCTGGACGAAGTCTTTTAAATTTGACTTTGAAATCCAGCGGGTTGTCTCAATTTCTCCTAGTCTCCTTCATAGGTTTTGACTCAGTAAACTTTCCTTTTCATTCATTTTTCATCATTTTGAACAGGTCGTGTGATCCTAAGTCATTTTGAAAGGATTGTGACTACCCCACTCTTTGGATAGTTGAGGGATATTCGTTTGTGTCTTTTGACTTCTAGCCTCCCAGTATGTTGGGGATATATAAAATGGATTCTCGAAAGTTCACTCCTCCTTTTTGAGAGTCTGATTGCTCGATCAGCTTAACTGAAAACTACCCTGCCCTAGGTTACAATTGAGGGTTTTGTGGAAAAGGAAAAAAAAACTCCTACTTCAAGGCTCAAAGGGGTTAAAGAGGGATTATCTTCCTTATATCTCCAGTGTTTGGGATTTGAAACAATGCCTTACATCATCAGCGGAGTTTCATTTAAAAGCATACAACGAGAGATCTTTGCGTTTTTATTCGTCATCCTCCTCCCAATTCTCTGTCAAAGCAAGAGATTGGATAAAGTTGGCATTATAAATTATGAAAAATAATTTTATGAGTGAATACGAATGGGTTTCTTCAAGACAAACATTTATTGCATTACTTATTCAAAATAGAAAGTTCTTACACACCAAATATGCTTTCAACCCAAGAAAAAAAATGAACAAAATAAAACTTCTTCAGAGAGTCCTTTCTAGGACCTTTATTGTACTTTCATGCAGACTGGTGAGACATGCGGAAATGTCTGGTGCGCAGCTTTCAGACGCGGTGTTGACGACCTTGAATCATGCACGTGGAGGACGAACCTTGTTGAGATATGGGACTATCTCGCACATAAGGGATGGAACCCTCAAAGGATAAGATTCCACATTTGACCAAACTTTGAACGTCTGCTTTCATACCGTAACAAATCTCAATGTCGTGCCCCGGAGCACCTCGATGATACAGGCAAAATCTGTTGGCTTTGTACCAGTATGGAAACTTCTTAGGTACCTTAGGTGGAGCTCTTGTCTGGATATGACCTCTTTGAATCAGAGCTGGAAACAAGTCAGCATACTTCACAGGGATGGGATCAAACCGATGAATTACTTCTCTTGGAGTATCTAGAGGCATCCTTTGATACCTTTTTCGGAATCGTCGATTCTGTGGTTGATCTGGAGAGGCCAACCTCTTCCTAGGAGATGGTTGTTGTTCACGCTGAGCGGGCATTGCATACTGATGTTGAGGATGGGGTACCTGAGCTATGAATTCTCTGGAAGGTCCACTGTCATCTTTATTGTTTGGGGCTATACCCAAGTTGTAATGGTATTGCTTCACAAAAGCAACAGCTAAGTCTTCCCAAGACTGAATGTGGTTCCTTTGTAGCTTCATATACCATGTTAACGGCGCTCCACACAAACTTTCTTGAAAGCAGTGAATCATTAGTTTGTCGTTCCCAAGGTAAGCAGTCATCTTCTGACAAAACATCATCAAATGATACCTTGGACAAATCGTACCTTTGTACACTTCGAAGGTGGGCATTTGGAATTCCGGAGGGACAACTAGTTTGGAACTAGGCGCAGGTCATGAGCATGAAAATCAGGTGCACGGTTCCTCTTCATCATTTTCCATCGTTCTTTGAAGTCACGAAATTCATTTTCGAATGCTATAAGCCCAGGATCGTCCATTTCCTTCTCAGCATGAACATTCTGAAAGTCAGCAAACAGGTTGTCTCGCATGGGCTGAAGTTGAGCTGGCACAAAGTCGTCGGAGGGACGGTGAAATGTCGGTTTAGACCTTACTTTGAAGCTAGTCATGCGATCCATATCTTCGTCCTCTTTATTGTCCTTTACTAATACTTCAAGCTGGGTCAGATGGGCGAGGTGTCAACTGACAGACAAAGACAGAAGACCGGATGAGCCACAGAAGAGGAGAGATACATGCATACGTGGAATGCTGAATGATGGATGCAAAAATGCATAATGCAAAAATGAAAGGTTTCATGGAACTCAAGTTTTCATAAATGTTACAGAGTTTTCTTTACTCTCGTATTTGTCTTTTTGAGTTTTCTTCAATCTGAACTCCTACTTCCTTAGACCATCCAAGTTAGGACTCTTAAAAGAATATTTCCAAAATATTTTCTTTTACAATACATATTGGTTTCTGTAATGTTTATAACTAAACTAGGAATCCCATGAAACCAATGCAAAATGATGTTTTATGAATGCAACAAACACAAGTAAGCACATAGATAGACAAGGATAAACAAACAAAGGGTACCCTAAGTTTGCAACGGGCATGGAGCAAAGGTATACCCATTCCCAAAGGTTATGGACTAAAGGTTGATTGTACCTGTAGAACGAGGTTCTAAAGAGGTTCCCAAAGTCATTAGCCCATCTTTCGGATATTATCAACTTCCCAACTAACTCGGGGGTTAATAATATTCTCAAGAGAACTTCTTTTGAGTGTAGCATCGCATAGCACTATTTCGGGACTTACTCCTTCATAGCCTCGCACTACGCCCTAATAGAGGACAAAGCGGGGTTAAAGGTAACTACGGTCCTTAGTATCATGGACTCCAATTGAGAATAGTAAAAGTTTTCACGACTAAACTCGTTCAACCGAACCATTTTCAAAAGGGTCTCAACTAAGCGGGATTCTCGAGTCAACTTAGTCGGGACTCACTCCCTATAAGCCTCATCGAATATATCACCATCCTATCTTAATTTCTCTCAAGTCCGGGTGTAGGACTTTGTCTCACCATTCAAGGATAACAACCCAATAAGAGATAGAGAACACAAATAAACAAATAAACAAGTAAGAAAATATATACAACAATAAACAAGAGAAAAACAAGTTAGGGAAACCCACTAAGGAGTCCCCAGTGAAGTCGTCATTTCTGTCGCGGTGAAATTTGGATACCAAACTATTAATTAGTTTGAATCTTTAATTCATTTGTAACCGTCTTTGATTTATCCGAAGGAAAGGTTAAAGGAAGGAAAACCTATTTTGCATTGTAAACACAACGCGGGGAAAGATCTAAGGTTCGGGGGTTGGTTAAACTTAGGGAAGGTACTAGCATCCTAAGTTTCTGTAGTACTCTATAGGAACCTCTTGTTTTATGTTGTTTATTGCCAAGTTATTTGCTTAAGGATAATAAGAAGGTTTAAAGGTAAGGAGAAAGACCTAAGGGGGTTAGTCCTAAGTATACTCGCCAAGACGTCGCATCTTGTGCCTACATATCCTGACGGGAATGGAATCAGAGTATCTGTAGTTCCCCTCACAGAGGGAGGTTAGAAACGTCTTGACTGTGGTCAAGGTTTCAAGGGGAATACACGCATCTTAAGGACACGCTTATGCGGAGTGCGATGACTCCTATTTCTATGTTGAACTGTTAAGTTGAAATTAGGGTTAGGTTATGGATTCCACAGCAGGAAACCCTAAAATGGAGTGCGGCAACTCCTTGACCTAATGCTAGGGTAGAGGGGTAATTTTGTCCACGGCGAGACATGTATGAAAATTAGGGTTTGTAAAGATGGCAGGGGTTGGAGGTGAGAACATATTGACACAACGGTCAAACGGCTAGACCTAATTCCTTCGGAGGAGTGAAATTATCGGTAAAGATGCGAGGAAACTAAATAAACATACAATGGCAGAATATAAAGTGCGGAAAAATAATGCGACCAAATGTTCGCACAAAATTACATCCCATGAGCAAATACATATATAATAATGAAATAGTTAACTAATGATAAACGGAATTAAATGTAATCAGCTGAAAAACACAAACAGAGAATGTTAGTAGGGTTAGACATAAAGAAAAATGGATAACGAGACAGGTGAAGAAAAAGTTGCAAATTTGAGATTTTTATTATTGTTTTATTAATTTTTTTTTAAAAGATCTTGATTTAAGTTTTTTTTAAAAGATCTTGATTTAAGTTTTTTTAAAAAAAGAAAAGCAAGTTAATATTTTTTTAAGGATTTAATTTTAATTTAAAAAGTGTTTTAATTTTAATCTTTAAAAAAAAGGTTTTATTTTAATATTAAAAAAAGTTTTCTTATTTGTATTTAAAAAGAGTTTTTAATTATTATTTTAAAAAAGATTTTTTTTTTATTATTTAAAAAAAATGGTTTTAGTTTTATCTTATGGTTTTTTATTTATTAACTTAAAACAAACTAATTTTGAAAAAAAAAACATTATTTAAAAAAAAACAGAAAAATAAAGAAAAATAAAAATATTAAGGCAAAAATGGGTTGGACCGGGTATCACTTCCGGACCCAACCCAGTCCGTTGCAATAGAGAAAGGGCTGAAGAAACCCTAAGAAGGAAGGCCAAAAACGGCGCTTCATCCTTTCACTCGTATTCTCTCATTTTCGTCTTCTCTCGTTCATCTTTCACCTGTATGCAAAAACGAAAAGAAAAAAAATAGTCATCAACACTGTGGCTTACGATTCGGTGGGGATTTTGACGGTGATGAGAACGTATGTAGTTCTCTGAGTCTCGTGGCTTGTGGTTGTTCGCCGGCTTTATTGATGATCTCGGTTGGTGGCCATGATGAGGAAATTTGAGCCAACACTTCGGTTTACGAATGGATTTTGTTTTGATGCTAATCGCGGGATCGATGATGCACGTGCTGAGGCTGAGAGGGTGATTGCCCACCGTTTTGAACGGCGACGGCGGTCTCCACTTTTCGTTTGGACTCGCGGCTCCGTTTACGGTTGGTATTCCACTTTGGTGAGTACGTTCCTCTCCTGATGATCTCAACTGTTCGTTGTTGTTGATGACTTGTTGCTTGGTTGTCCCTGTTGGCTTTCGTGATTTGGGAGTTTTGAGTTCTTGTTGAGATGCTTTTGCTGATAAAAAACGGCGTTGTTGGTTAGGCGTTTTTGACCTCTCTCCTTTTTGTGTTAGGGTTTCGTCTCCTTTATACTGTTCTTTTTTCTTCTTCTGTGGGTTGGATCGAAACTTTTATTGCTTGATGACTTTGATACGATTCTGATTTTATCTGATTTGATTTTATTTGGATATTGTTTCTAATACTGGATTTGTTTGGTTTGTTTTTCAGATACTGATTGGATTCATTCCGATACAGTTTGGATTTGAAATTGGATATGCTTTCTGATACGGATTGGATTCATTCCGATACTGATTCTGTTTTCATTTTTCTGATAAGATTCGGATTCCTGATTTCCAGCTGATACAAATTGATCTTTTTCTAATACAATCTGGATATTGTTTTTTTGCTGATATGGATTCTTTTCCTGATGCAGTTTGGATTAACTTTTCCTCTTCTTCTTTCAGAGAGAGCTGGTAGTTCGGATATTGCCGGATTGGTGCCGCCGAGAGAGGTTCGATGCGGTGATGATGACATTCCAGTCTGAACCGACCAGGGAATTGATATTGCTGCTTGTCGCCTTCGATTATGTTGCGACGGTTGCTTCTGGTTTCGACTGATATGACTGTTTGTTTGGTTTCAGAACTAATGTTAAAACTGATATTTGGGTTTGCATACTGATGAACTAAATTTGCTGATGCAGTTTTGAATTCGGGATATCGAGCTTCAATTCAGTTTGGATTCAGTTTGAACTATTGCTGATATCGGTTTGGTTTGGCATCAGTCCCTGACTTTTTCCTGCTACTACTTGGTTACCCATTTGTGAAGTCTGAACTCGGTTTCGACTTGGTTGTTCCATGAATATCAGTTTGGGATCCAATTTTACTTGATAGTATCCCGCCATATTTACTTGATAGGAGCATTCATTTGAATCCAAATTCGGCACAAATCATTTCGGCCCGCACTTCTTTTTACTCTTTCTCTTTCTCGGCTGTCTTGTTAAAGAACAGATGCTATCGGTTGTACGTCGAGGTCGAGTTTTGGAAGTGGGAGTCGGTCGCGTCTTTGGTCGTGCCCTCCCGACACCCGATGATGACTTTTCTGAGGGTGTCAACATAATTTTAACTCATTTTACTGCTTTTCTGTTTTGTTTCTTTTGTGAGCAGGTGCGAAGAAAAGTCGATTGAAGGAACACGAAGAATTCAATCGGGAAAACGAGCATGAAGAACTTTAGGAGTTTAGGATTTTTAGAATGAAAATGTATATTTACATTCTCTTTGTAAATTGTAAAAATAAAATATTATGAAATAAAATTCAATATATTTTTCCATCCAAATCACTTTTCGGTTCATTTTCCATAGTTTGAATTTCTTGCAACCGAATAAACCACAAAAATTTCGATTAAATCCAACTCAACTGAGCATCTCCGAATAAATTACAATGATTAAAACTTATCAACTGAACTTTTTGAATGGGTTAACTTCACCGAATAGAATCATGTAAGTCCCATAAAATTATCCAAATCAACTTTGTCGTCCTAACATATGTTGACATTACCTTTAATTCCAACCCATAAACCAACTCGGCCCATAAATCTCGATCAAACATAAATCGAAACCCGAATTCGAATCAGACATTTTACTGTTCCTTTTCTTTTGAAGTTTAAAATAGCAGAAAGCAGAGGAAGCAGAGAAATATGCGCATGTGGAATAACTCATGGAATAAATGCTCGTACCGTTTTAACTGAACCAAAGTTGACGTCTCAACATAATCTAACCCACGTGACTAAGCAACTGTCCTGAAAGCGACTGACAACAGGAATTCGGCCCCTAAATAAATTACCGTATACTGAAAACTCTGATGCCCAAAGTTCACTGTAAATTTCTGTTTATTCTCAAAATAAGGAAATCGGAGACGGAGATTTTAAATTGTTCCGAAGAACCCTGGCGAAAGCTCATTTTCAAAAATTGTCGGTAAACAATGCACAAATTACCATTTTGCCCTTTTCATAACCAAAACGCCTCAGATGCACTTCCTGCAAAACAAACAGACTATGTAGCCCGTTAGTGGTTAGTTGATGCAAAAAAAATGAGATGCTATGCGATATGAATCGGCTAAATATAAGGGTAAAATTTTGGGGTATTACTTGAACTATAGTGGTTTCAACAGCAAGGAGGTGGGATCTTAAGGTCAAAAATTAGGGTGCAACACATAGATAAAATCATGGCTCCATGTATGATAGCAAAAACTTGGGGGCAATTTTTCCAAGCAAGCCAAACGGTCTAATTTAGAGCTTCGCGCTAAAGTATGGTGTCGCACCATCTCTACTATTCGCATCCATCCAACAGTCATCGCACTAGGCATCGCGTTCACCAGAGATAGTTCTAACCGTCAATTTATATAATTGTGACTTTGTATCACATCAAGGTACGATTCACTACATACTTACACGTTTCATCTCTCTGGCTTTTCTAACTTGGACATTCTCCACTAGAAATATTATATTTTATGACAAAACTTTCACCTCACCCAACAAAAAACCGAGGTAAATTCCATGATGTGTTTTGTTATTTGTTTTTCAAGAAATTATCATCTATTCCCTCGGTTTAATAATAAAACCGATGGATAAACTAATTCAGGGTACATGCTTCAAGTCCCAACAACTATAGCTTTTGTTTTTTCTTTAAAAGTGTTATCTTTCTTATTATTTAAAATTTTATTTTATTATTAATATTCTATTCTCTCGGTTTCTCAAATAATAAAGGGGTATGATACCCATATTTTACTGTAAAGGGTTCATTCACTAAGTTTTACCATAAATCCAACTCATAAGTTCACCCGCTCCATACTCTTAAACATCATTATGTCGGATGGATTGCGAGACAAAAAAAATTATGGTTATGTGTTGTTGTTCTTCTTGCACCAACCTTTGACGAATCATTTTTTGTTCTTGCAATCTATCTCACGTAATGGTGGTGTTGTTGTTGTTCTTGTTATTGTTCACGTCAATGTTTGATGGAATAAATTTCCAATGTTATCAATCAAAAAATAAATTCTATAATATATATATATATATATATATATATATATATATATATATATATATATATATATATATATATATATATATATATATATATATATATATATATATATATATATATATATATATATATATATATATATATATATTGATTTCTTCGGTTGACAATATTAAGAAATTTATTCTTAATCATATTACAACACATAAAGAAATTGGTGAATAGTAAAAAATTGAAAAATGAGACAATGCATGTTACTTCTATTTTTTTCCATTCACCATTTTTTTGGCAATAGAATTCATCTATTATCTTGGTTCTTTTAAAAATCGAGGTCAAAAGTACCAAACTTATTGTAATTTTTATTTTAAAAGAAATTTTTTTACTTCGGGTTTAATTCATAACCGAAGGAAAAAATAAGTTTGTTTATTGAGTTTCTTTACAGTTCTTAAACAAATCTTTGTCGTCTATTTAGTGAGTAACAATGCTCATGACACGGTCACTAGTGATTCGCGTGAAACCTTAAAGATATCCATTCAGAAGGCTTATGCCACATTATAAAAGCGTCTTGAATATCAAAAATTGATCATGAAAACATTGAAACTTATTTGTTATATATCATAAACATTGAAGCATTATTCTCTGTGATTGATTGCTAAAACAGAAAAATATTTGGATTAAAAGTTTGTGTTCTTAAATAATCATATAAATGAATATTAATGTTATTTATCTAACCTTTTTTTTATATCAGAAACAAATGCATAAAATATTCAACATTTGATCTTCTCCAAAATTCAATGAAATCAGGATCTAAAATTTATTCTTCACTAAGAATCAATATTTGATCTTCACTTAGTTTGATGTCGATGAATTGAATTTAAAATTTGTTATATATTTTTACTTTAATATTACAAATAATGTAATTTGTAAACAATTTAATTTAATATTATATATAAATAATGTAATTTGTATTTTAAAAAATTATATTTTCTCTCGATTTTGGTGATAGTTTTGAAAATATAAAAATGTTGTTGTTTGGAATCGAACCAATGACTATTTTAATTATCCTCTTAGTAAATCAAAAATTGATGGATAGAGTGACAAATTTTTTTGACACCCTTCATTATCACGCTTGTATCACCGAGATAAAATTCCATTCACATCTGAGATAACATGTATTTTTTATAATAGTGATTAAAATACTAAACTTACATGTACGCCCCCTTGTTCGGTCACTGAATACATCTATCGCCGCACCAAAGACCTCTCACAATAATTTTTTTCCATTTATTTCCCATTTTCTCTTATGTGCCAAAATAGTAACCAAATAGATTCCAACATACAATTTGATCTGAGTGGAACTCTGCTCAATTTCCTTAAGCAAAGTATCATATTTGAGTCTTATCTTGTACAATATATGAAAAAAAAATAATGGTTGGAAGAGGAGATCCTTCTCAAGGTGGCTAACAAAATTCTCTAACATAGATTAGTCATCAATAAAATTAGTGAGTACATCACACCAATAATATAATTAAAATAAAGATCAAAAATGATGATTACTATCATTATTATTTTGAATGTTCTTAAGCAATTGCTACAAAGAATTGATATGTGAAGTGAAGTATGTCATTTATGAATTATGATCATACATATTCAACATTTAGTTGATGCCACAGCTCTAGCCCAAAACTTGATATGCTTTTTCATATCATCTGCAGACATATTATCCCCCCAATTTGGAACAGGAGGAGTTGCACAACTTTGCACCAACCATGCCTCTGATAAATAAGGACCTCTTGCTGCTTTATCTTCCTCACTCTCATCTCTATTTTTCTCTTGCAAACCAGGAATTATGTTAGCTAAACTTGGACTTAATGCTTCTTTCTCAAATGAAAATCCTAAATCTTTGAACCCTTGAACCTCTTCATACTCAAGATCACTTAAGCTTCTCCTTATTGTTTTTTGATTTAGAA
The DNA here is from genome assembly GCA_963859935.3 of Lathyrus sativus. Classification (NCBI taxonomy): domain Eukaryota; kingdom Viridiplantae; phylum Streptophyta; class Magnoliopsida; order Fabales; family Fabaceae; genus Lathyrus; species Lathyrus sativus. The sequence continues at coordinate 809,016,547 of OZ012735.1, forward strand.
CCTTTCTCCTCATGTCCATGATACCCTCTTTGTTTAAGCTTTCAACTTCAATGTTTTTAGATGGTCTACATCTTGGTATGCTACAACTCTATCAATAGAACAACAAAACATATACAATGAGTTCGGTTCGAAAAACATTCAAGTTTGTGTTTGGTTCTGCGGTGACGAAAATTGATTCTTCTTAAAAATGAACTGAATAGAATTTGATTCATTAAATCATAAAAGAGTATAGATATGATAACTATAGTACCTTAGAGGTTAACCTTGGAGGCAACTTCTCACTATTGGTAGGTGTTGATGGTTGTTTCTTGGATCTTCCAATTCTAGGATAAGTTTCTTGAGACTTATCCTCTCTCCCTATTGATGGAGGCAAAGATGGCGTTCTCAACAATTTGCTTTTCCTTCTATTACAATCACTTCTATGATGAAGTCCTTTCATCTTTGCACAATGATGTTGTTTACTAGGATCCAATGGTTGATGCACCAATTTGCTTCCTATTTTATCATCCTCTTCATCATCTTCTTTTTTCACTCTAATTGGTGGCATAGATGGTGTCCTTTGAAACTTGTTAGAACAAACAAAAGCACTTTTGTCCTTGACCAAAAACTCTGAGTCTATAAGCCTAGTGGAAGGGTAAGGATCAGAGTGAGACCTTAACATCTTTGGTTTTATATTCAACAAGTTATCAAAGAACCAACACTCCTCAAGAAGATTCATTGCTTCCACTTTTTCATCTTTACAAAAAGAAGATTCACAAGAGCTATTATCATTTGGATCCATGAGTGTTTCAACTTTTCTCTAACTTTTTCAACACTTGATGTATGTATTATGAGTTTATTTATATGAGGTCTTTTTGCATCTTGTGACACTGAATTTTTAGTTAAATTAATTGTATGTAGGTAGTACAATTGTTATTAATATTTTGACTATATTAAAGCATGATGATTGAATTGAAAGTATGCTTCTAGAAAACCCATGTGAGATATGTCACCATGTGCTTTATATTGTCCTTATACAATTTTTCTATTTAGGCATAATGAACTCAATGGTCCAAAAAATAAGTTTTGTATGATAGAGAAATGTATTTATCTATAGCATTCAATGTTCTCTAGTAGTGGCTATTCTGGAGCTATAATGTCGCCGAATTTGAACTATTATATAAGTGTTATCATCGTATAAAAATCAGAATCGTCTCAAATTTTTTAATTTATAACAGTTTAACTGTAACAAATATTTTTTTAAAATCTTATTTAATCACAGTTTAATTATGAAATATGTGTAATAGACCGTCTTGCACATAATAGAAGAGATGGGCGAGTAGAAAGATGGCAAGTGGGGTTATGTAGCATTAAATCTCCACAACTAGAAAATAATTGGTGGGGACAATATCTCTGGAAGTGGCTCTATCATGCCAGCACATCCCCATGTGATGGAGTTTTTGTTTATACAGCGACTTGACATCACAGAACAAGTTAAATTCATTATTGTGTTTGGTAGTAGATTACAACAAATAATACAATAATTATTATTATTATATTTGTGATAGGTAGAGGGTATTGGAGGGCATGATGCAAAGATGAAAGAGGTGATAGATATGTTAGCATGTAATTGAGGAAGACCTTTATTCCTTCCAATACGTTTATGACTTTGGCTTCTTTTTTTTTTCATTCTCACAAGTCACGACGACAATGTTCTTAGCTGTCCAAATATTATGAGTTCTAAGAGGAATAAAAAATGTATAAAAGAGATGCTTATTAAGGTGTTTGATTGATGTTGGAAAAATCATGTGACACTAGAGTAAAATAAGTTGTTACGTAAGAAGGTGAGTAGTCAAATTTAATAAGCAAAATGAGATTTATATATTTTTTTTTATAAGATTTAATTTACATTTTTACGATCAATGTATTTTTCTCGAAAAAGTTAATTTAACGAATATATTCTAGATAAATATTGAGCAGCTTTTTACGTTAACAAAAGAAAGAAGTTAAAATTAGAGATCTTCATAAATCTGAACAAGGAATCAAACCAAGTTGATTAACGTATCAAACACCTAGAACATTTTAATTTTATCATTGTTATTGTTAAAATGAGTTAGCATTATAATTGTTAATTGTTTAAGCAATAAATGAATGGGAATCTAATCAAGTCGTTTACACCCTAAGTTAAGTATGGGCGAGGAATAGGAGTTGGATAATATTTTTATATGTTATGCCTTTATTTTTAGAGTGAATACCCATTTTAATCTTTCATAAAAATTGAAGAATTTAAATTATTTTTTGAAAAACAAAAGTCTCCATTAAATTTATTACAAAATTTAACTGAGTTATATTAGTCTCTCAATTATTACTTTTCTTTATATAGACTTATAATTTTTATTTCTAATTATTTTTAAATATTCAAGTTATAAAAAAAAGAATTTGTGAGAAGATGAATGAATTTGCGTCTTTTTTTTTTAATTTTTTAAATTCATAGCATTCACCTGAATGATTTTTATGTTTTTTTGTTTATTCTTTATTTTCAAAGCAATTCTGCATTATCCTAGTTTAGAATTTACTTCTAAATTTCCGACATTCAAACATTAAGATTTAAAGTACAAATGTATTTTCTCAAATCTTTTACACAATATGTCCTAAAAAATTTTCGAGTTTAATCCTGTAAGTGAAGAAAAACTTGTGATTTGATTTACCAAAAACAACAGTAAACAAATCAGCATGTCCGATGGAACTCTTTTGTTCATTTGTATATTAGTTTTGTTCTTCATACATGAAATACTTTCAATGCCTAAGCGTTTATTCATCTAAGAACTGGTAAAACTTTAGTTGAGATGACGTGTTCAAAAAACACTTCCCTTCCCTAGAATAACGCTCTAGATAATGAAGAACAACTAACCGAATTGATGGTTGGTAGTGTAGGTACTTCAACAACCATTGGAGTAACTGCTCCTTTTGTAAGTCGGATGTCGATTTCAACGACATTACTAGAAGCAGTGGTTCCACCGCCATAAGTAATGAGTATTCCAACTACTCACAGGGTCACACAAGAAATAATAAGAGACCCTGGGCATTATTTTCTCCCAAGTTTCATGTTACCCCTGGTGGTAGGGAATATCCATATGGCAAGCCAACTGCAATTATGGCAAGCCTACAAACCAATGCATCTACATATGCATAATGCAATGATTATTGCATCCCCTCTCAATCTATACTTAGCATCGGTATCTTCTATAAGTAACCCTAGTCGAATGGCATAACCATAAAGAGGGTTGGGATATATCCCTCGAGGTATACCACCCCTAACCACTAGTTCCTTCATGTTTGTGAGGCAACAAATGGATGAAAGCAATCATGATATGGTAAATATGCTTACCACCAAATTGTTTTGTGTTTAATCCTTTGATCTAAAACATAAACCATACTTATCAACAATTGGCACATCAAATGGGTCGAATTGTTGATTTTTTCAGCGCTCCTCAAGTGCCTATTCAGCCAATCTCTCAAGCCCAAGCAGTCAGGGGAATTCAAAACTCAGTACTCACTAATAATCAAAGGCAATAATAGGTGATGCCTTAGACCGTTGAACAACCTTTACCTAGGGTTGTCGAACCAAGTATACATCAAATGGCCTACAGGTGGTATTGGTAAATAAAAATCAGGATGCAGACCAAGTGATTTGGAGATTCCAACAAAATAATTTTGGGGAAATAACATAGCAAATATGGTTGAACAAATATTAGACCGAAATGGCCTTAATCTGGGCCTTCATAGACAAAACTTTGTTTCTGCCTTGTCTGAGTATGTGTTGCAGACTGAACTCCCAAGGGGTTGTAACATTCCCAAGTTCACCATTTTTGTAGGTGATACTAATGAGTCTAAAATTGAACACATTGCTTGATATCAAACAGAGGCAGGGGATTTGGCCAATAATGAAAATTTGAAGATGAAATACTTCCTTAATTATTTGACAAAGAATGTCTTCACGTGTTTCACCACTTTACCCCCAAATTCTATATGCAATTGGAATCACTTGGAAAGGTTGTTCCATGAGCATTTTTACATGGGATAAAAATTAGCTGAGTCAATATACGATTATCTCAATAGGTTCAGGATCATGAAGTCAAGATGCTTCACTCAAGTTCTTGAACATGAGTTAGTCAAAATAGTTGTTGGAGGCTTAGACTATTCCATTAAAAAGAAGTTAGATACCCAATTCCTTATGATGTGACCTAGTTGGTAGATAGGGTTAGGCAAATCGAAAAGTTGAAAGCTAAAAAGGCTAGGTTGGATAAATATCATAAAAAATAAAAAATTTCTTATGTGGAAATAGATGAAAACGGTCAAGAATCTAACATAATTTATGAATATGCCAAAGGAAATGATATTAACTTGGCAGAGTTGCAGCCAACACTTCCATATGTTTGCAAGGCCTAAAACCCTCTAATGGAAAAAATATTGTCGAGCCTAGTAAAAATGAAAATTTATTACAAAAACTTATACATTTGATAAATGTGATGAAATTTTTTATCTTTTAATTGTTGATGGTCAAATCATTGTGTCAGAAGGCCTAAAAACACCACCATTGAAACAAAGAAAGAAAATACGTTTTTGTAAATATTATAATTTTCTTGGTCATAAAACCTCATAATGTGTCCTTTTCAAGGATCTTGTACAAAATGCTTTGAAGGGCGGAAGGTTGAAATTCGGAGACAAATCTAAGCAATAAATAAAGATTGATGTTGACCCCCTCAAAGTTCAAGAAGCACATATGGCGGAACCTGTCAAGATTTTGATGGTTGAAACTTCCAAGGATATTAACGAGAAGGTCGAAGAGGTAAGTGTGTTGGATGGTGCATTAAGGTGGTGTATCCCAAGGCAGAAGAGGAACTAGTCGACTTCCTAAATTTTTGCAAGTTGAAGGGTTATGAAGTTATGACATGTCCCTGTTGCAGTGTTATCTTCGACAAGGAGGCCTCCAAGGACCTCGAGAGTGTAAGGCCTCAACAACCAAATAAGAATAATTGGAGTGACAGGAGGCCACAATTTATGTTCAATAAGAAACGAGTCCCATACAAAAATACCAGGAGTCTGTAAATAAGTGGTAAAGTCAAAGGAAGACTTATATCTCATCTACTGTTGTCCCCGTTGGTGAATGGATTCTGTAACGACCCGTATAATATGTATCTAGAATAATATCATACAAGTGTTACTTTTTGGTACTGGCGGAACATAAAATCCTAATGGCATCATTATATACACTTGTCCAAACTAAATACATCAATGACACTTGTTATACAATAAAGTCTAATAATAAAAATCTAAGAACTATATACGATATCTTCATTGTACATAACTCCACAGTGGAAGATCACAATAATCAGCATCCCTTAAAACATCTATGCACATCTCTTCTTGTAATATAACCTGCAAAACAATACCTGAAAAGCAACAACAATATTGAGGTGAGATAATAATCTTAGTGAGTTCCCTATCTTTTGGGTCCACTCGGCTCTACAAGGTTCTAACCAAATCCTAACTCAAGTTTAAAGGGGGAATAAACTTAAGTAAACAAAACTCAAAATATATGAAAACATTGAGTTCATCTAACTCAAACAATCACTAATCGGAAACCATATTGTAATAACCTAAATATCCCCCGCCTAATTTAAATAAATTCATCAGAGTAAATTAAAAATCACGACATTTTGGATGCTATAATTCAACAAACACCTGCTTATGTAATCAGATATGTAATAAATAATGTATTTTAAAAAATTATTAGCAATGATAATAACATTTATCATATCTAAACTTCAATTTTTTTAAGCAGCGGAATCAACAACATAACAATTTAATTAACCAAAACATGAATCATGGTCCAAGGTAATAAAGAAAAATAACATCTTAGGAGATATCCATAAAATCCCCAATAACATAAACAACAATAAGCATTCCCTCTTCTCAGTGTTACACATCAGAGCAGACGTCGACTCTATAAAATAAAAGGAACACACCATCTTCCACATAAATCCATGCTTCTACTGCAGATTATTTGCACGATGCCCGTGTAAAGGTAACATTCAAACAGAAGGGGTGAGATATCATAATTATATAAAGGAATGATTAGAAAAAGGAAACAGCAGATTATTACTTACACAATCACACATTCCATCAACCACACATCCACACACTCCAAACATAATAGCACAACAAATTCAATGCAATGAGACTCAACAACTTGACTTAATGCATGTGGTATTGTCGCAACTGCGAAAAACAACCGGCGAAAGAAATAGATGAGTCACCGCCAAACTTTATTTATCCCGACGAGGGAAAGGAAACGATCAAAGAAAACCTCAAAAGGATAAGAAATGGTCTCGCAATTAAATCCTAGGTTCGGGAGTCGATTACGTGAGAAGAAGGTATTAGAACCCCCTCGCGTTCGTTGTACTCAACAGGATCCACGCTTGTTATTCTAATCAAAGGGTGTGTGTATTTAAAGCCTATCTTCTAACGGAAACAAAAATGGGAAAAAAACAAAAAGGAGACTCGATAGGACTTCGTCGTCCTAGGCCTACGTACTTCCTCGTGCAATGGAAAAGTTAGAGTCAACGTAGTTTGAAGGACTACGCATGAAAGGGGAGAAGGGTGCTCTTCAAGACTTCATCGTCTTGTACCTACGTATCCTCATTCGAACAGGAATGAAGAAATTAAAGCATTTGTAGTTCTGCCTACGAATTATTACGTGTTTTTTACGGGCAATGCTAAGTTTGCGTTCCAACAGTTAGGGTCGCTGTCTGTTTGCGGTAGAACGAAAATAAAATTCCCTTTCTGAAAAAAATTGACAAATAATCCTAAAGGACAAAATGATTTGAATTTATTTGAAGAGTTTTAACATAACTGAATTGACTTTATTTGAGACGCGTATTGCACTAAAGTCTATGACATAGGAGCGAATGCGTCGCAAGATCGCACTCAAACGGGACATATGCTAAACACTCTAGAAGAAGTAAGGAGAGCTTCCTCACTCATCATTTCCCATATACTTAAGGCCCATGGCGCACAATACTCATCGTATTTATTAAGTGTTTTGCTTTTGTTTTGAGAAAGAAGAGAGATGCACGGAAGGTCTAAGGGGAACTCGGTCTTAACTTTCTCATACAAAGTGGTCCTAAAGTTGGGATGCGAAAGGAAATTCTATCCTAATGTTAGCATGCAAAGATGGACCTAAAGTTGAGGTTAGGGAAAGTATCCTAATGTTATCATACATGGATTAGCACCTAATATCTATCCTACTCCAAGCTTAATCAAAAATTAAGTTGGACTAGGAGGCCTTAAGGGAACATGCATAGGCAAGCAAAAAACAAGAAAATAAACCAAAAACAGCAGCAACAACAGCGCTTCAGCTCGGCATAGCGATAAAATCCAGCAACAGCATAATACAACTTTTAATAGCATGCATTTTCAGGACAGAATAGGTGTAAAAAGCATCAAGACTAGCAAGGCAACATTTAACAGCATGTATTTTCAGGACAAAACAGGTGTAAAAGCATGGGCAGCATGTATGCATTCAACAATGAAGAAATTAAACATGAGCATGAACATGCATACAATAACTAACAATGTATACAAACAAGTCTCAACATCAAACATCTTGAATATGCAACACCAACAAACAATTGTCAAAAGATCAAACACTTAGTGTGCACATGTATTCACAATGCAACAAGAGAACATGCTTCAAGAACTTTCATCCATCAAAGATGTGTACAAGCCTGAATCAACATTTAATCGTACAAATAGAAAATATCAACATTTTATCACTTAAGTAAAGTTCAAGAATTCAAGCAATGATCATGTTATCAAGTAGGCAAAGTATATGAACATGTGACAAAACACTAAGCAATCGTGATGAGCATATATCAACAATCAACAATGCATTTAAGCATACTTCAATACCACACACCATGAATAAGCAAACATCCATAAGCAACTTTTAACATGTAAACATGTATGCATCATGAACATGTTTCAACAATATTGCACAATTAAGCATTCAACAAGAACAACAAGATTGTACAAGTAGGTATGCCTCAAGAACAACATGAATGTTCAACAACAACTAAGCATTTAAAACATGGAGCACACAAGCATGAGCATGTACTATGAATCAAGCAAAGTAAGCATCAAGAGCAAATAACAACCAATGTACAAATGATTATGTAACATGAACAATGCATCAAGCATGCAAAACAAATAAGTCATGAACATGCATCATAAAATCAATGTGTCGCGTGTCAAAGAATCGCATACGTATTGCAAAGTGAGGTTAAACAACCCTAGAAAATTCCACAAATATCAAACATATTAAGCCATGAGGTTTAGAGGTGGAATAGGTATCAAGACAAACATGAAAATAAGCCCAAAAAAACACCACACAACAGGTGCAAATCAATTGCACAGCTCCAGAATTAATTCTCGGGCACTTCAAACAGATGCAAATTGATTGCATCAGGATGCAAATCGATTGCATCAGCAAAAATCACTTTTAAGAAGCACTTTTCCAGCAGCAACTCAAGGTTCAAATGCAACATGTAATAGCATGTAACTGTGCACGAAATTCACATCAATTAGCATCAAATGAACACATATTGAAACAATCACACATCAACCAAGGATCAATCCACACCAAAAACCAATAGATCTACATTATGAAAGTTGTAAAATAAGTTAGAATGAGTTTAGATCTAAGAATTACCAACCTACAAAGCGGAGATTTTCTTTGGTACTTGTTGTAAACAGAATTTGACAGATTAAGCAAAGGAAATCAAAGATCCAATGAATTCCTAGCAAGAAACTTGAAGAACAGTACAATAAGATGAAATTGTTTCAAAATCACTTCAAGAAAGTGCTTCCAAACTCCAGATCTAGATCCAAATCAACTTCTACTACATAATTTGTGTTGATGAAATGAAATGATGAAGGTTTAGGTCTAGAATTAACAAACTCAAATGAAGAATTTGAGAATTCTAATGGAAGAGCTTTGGTGAAGGTGAGGGATGAAGATGAAAATGGAGAGTGAAAAAGTGAGAGAGAATTGAGAAAATGTGAGTAAGAAGTGTAGAAAAATAAGAAAAATGAAGTGCAGTTGTGTGTGGTTTGGAGCAAATTAGTTTAAATATGGTTTAGGTATGGAATGAAAGTGAGGTTTCGAGTGTGGGTTTGAATTTGGAATGGGTTTTGGTTTGGAATTAAGAATGGAAACCATTTGAATTGTTAAGGGAAAGTGAAATTAATTTGGAAATGAACTGATATTTTGAAGCATTCTAGATGCTTCTACTGATATAGCATTGATCCCAGGTGAAAGTAGTGTGAAACAAACTGCTGCAGTGCTGAAAACTAAGGTTTTGGGCAAAGTTGTCACAGTGCAATTGATTGCACAGTAGTGCAAATCGATTTGCACTGTCCCACAAGGAAAAAATGAAGCATCCTGAAGGGGTGCAATCGATTGCACCAAGGAAAAAGTGTAAAAATTACCTCGTTGCAACTTGTTTTGAGTCCTGCTTCTTATTTGAACCTTAGCCACTGATAATACCCTTGAATGATGCCTGAAACATGACATGGAACCTGTCTGGAATAAGAACAAATGAACCCTACTTTCTGCTATTGATTCTGAAATAATCCAACCATCTTCTAAGCAAAATAAATGCCTAAAGATGCCTCTGATGACTGTCTGCTTAGCTCTGAATACTATTGAAGTAAACTCTGAAATAAGAAAGGCTATGAGCTGCAAGAAACAAAACTCTAATACCAGGTCTTGTAACCAATGAAAAGGTATGAAATGATAATGCAAATGAATGAAGCATAAGATAAAAGGTTGAAAAAGAGCAGGCAAATTTTGGGGTGCAACAGGTACCAATACGTGAACTCTCAAGTTCACCACTCCAATCCCCACCTAGTATCAGGGCTCACCAAAAATAGTCACCATATGCAATGCTTCACTAATTCCATCACCATAGGAGTTAGAAACTCACACCCAATCCACACGATGGTATTGAGGCTCACGAAAAATTCTTTACCATCATCATAGTGTCGCAACTGCGAAAAGGACCGGTGAAAACAAAGAGAAGAGTCGCCATTGAACGTTATTTATCTCAAAGGGAGGGAAAGGAAAAGATCGAAGAAAACCTGAAGAACAGGAAAAGACAAGGTCATCACAACCAAATCTTGGGTTCGGGAGTCGGTTACACAAGGGGAAGGTCTGAGCACCCCTCACGTCCGTTGTACTCAACGGGATCCACACTTGTTATCTGATCAAAGGGTGTGTTATCTAAAAGTTAAATTCTTGTATCAGATATTAGATGTCAAAGGAAACATTCACGACACAAATATCTATATAATAAGAACAAAGATAAACAAAAACAATTGTAAAGAGACACAACAATTGTTAACCCAGTTCGGTGAAACCACGCCTACGTCTGGGGGCTACCAAGCCAGGGAGGAAATTCACTAACCGTAGAATTAATTCAAAGCTAAACTCCCAGTTTACAACTCCTCATTTAATCTCTACCTATGAAACTTCTTCCTAGAACACACCTAGACAAAAGACACATCTCATTCCCCCTCAATCACAGCAGTGATAACAGTCCATAAAATAAGAAGACTTTAGAAGACACTCTTCAAAGCCACAACTTGATCTTGCTTAAAAGCTTCAATTAAGTATAATACACTCTTGCTTACAAGCTTTGAGTGAACAATTTACAATTAACAACTTAGTCCAATTCACACATTAAACAATGAGTGAATGGCTCACAAAACTAACAAACACGATGGCTTAAGATGCACACACATTTAATCCTTGCTTCTCTGATCTCCAAGATAGGGTTTATACTTCTTTAAATAGCAATGCAGAATGGGCTTGGGCTGTGGCAAAAGTAACAGTAGGATTTGAGAAGATTTCAATCTTCATAAATTGCAACAACGTAACAGATTTGATTTGATCAATCAGGTCTAATCAAATCATTCTTCCAATCTTTAATAAATCTTTTGAGGATAACTCCATATCAAATCAAATCTGATCCACAATAAGTGTATCAGAAACGCCTTTAGAACACCACTAAGAATTCGCAGATTCTACACCAGAATAGTGCAGCAAACTTGGACAAAAAGATATAGACACATAAATACATTCATACCGAATGTTCAGTCCATGAGTGTAAAGACATCTTCTTTGACATCATGAAGAAAAGACCTGTTAACAAGTCCAAAGCAACTTGCTGATCCTGACAGACAGACGTTACAACATCCTGTAGGACATCTTATGATTACACTTAGTTTTACCAAAATACTTGTCAATCAAGAACTAACAAACTCCCCCTTTGGCAAATTTTGGCTAAAACAAATTACAAGAAAAAATAGAAAAACCAGTAAATAGTACAACACAGCAGAAAAACTACACAGTAAGTAAAGGAAAAAGCAAAGCTCCCCATCAACTTATGCAACAAACACCACAACAAGGAAAAGCAAAACTCCCCCTCAACTTATGCAACAAACACCATAACAGCCCAAGCAACTTCACAGAGCAGCCCACAAACTTCACAGCCTTCACCAACCTGTAAATCCAATCACACGTGCATACAAATACAATCATCTAGCAGGATCAGCATCCTGTCATATCAATCAGAGCAGCAGACACCATCTTCACCTTCAGCTACACACCTGCTATACACACTAGCACATCTAGCCATATACCAAAGTGTATACAGTATACTTTTCTCCCCCTTTTAAGCCATAATTTTTAGAACAGAAACTAGAAGATAGCATAGAACAAAAAGTTAGAAACAAGCAAGTTAAGGGCATAGATACCCCACAAATATTACAACCCATAGGCACATGAAGTGCAACAAAATCAGTATATTCTGCTAAGGCAGACAACACAAATAACAAAAAAAAAACAGCCCACAACAAAGAAAAAGCTTAATCTTCATATTCAGAAGCAGAACTAGAGCCAACATCTTCAACATCAGTTAGAACATCTTCATTATCATCCTCAGACTCCTCCTCAGACCCAATGTTATCATCTTTTTCACTAGCATTATCAGAACTAGGGGATGGATTTATGCGAGGAATTGGGGTGGAAATACCATGCACAATACGGCCTTTCTAGAGAATCTTAGTGACAAGTTTGCTAATGGATCTGTCAACATATGCAGAACCTTCCTTGTTTTTCATTCTAGTAATGTTGTCAATAGAGGAATCATAAGATTTACCTTTGGAAGGTTGTTGGGATTTGTTTGTATGAAGGGGTGTCACCTCAGGAGCATCTTCGAAGGGGGTGTTCATGGGGTGGGCATCAGTTTGGAAAGCATCGCGTTTGGGAGACATCTTGATGTTGAGAGAAGAAAAGTTTAGAGGATGATGGAGATAAATAGCAAAGTTCAGAGTGTGAGAGGTATTATGAAAAGTAGATAAGGTGTGGGAATTGTAGGTGCAGTTAGAGGGAAAATTTTGTGTGGGATAGTGAGCTTTAGTAGTCAAAGGCGTGCAATGCATTAAAGAGAGATGTTGAAACATGTTTATTTTAGAAAAACTTCTTTTAAACTCAAAAATCCCTCTTAGAAGTAATTGCTATAAGTCCTCATAAATACAAATTCCTAACTTTTCTCTCAAAGTCTCAAACTGATTAGCATCCAATGCTTTGGTAAAAATATCAGCCAATTGATTTGTTGTAGTGACATGCTCAAGAGTAACAATTTTACTTTCAACAAGCTCCCTAATAAAATGGTGTCTAATATTAATATGCTTAGTTCTGCTATGTTGAATAGGATTCTTTGAGATATTTATAGCACTCATATTATCACAGTATAATGTCATGACATCTTGTGTGACATTATATTCTGTAAGCATCTGCTTCATCAATACAAGTTGGGAACAGCTACTCCCAGCAGATGTGTATTCTGCTTCTGCAGTAGACAGAGATACACAGTTTTGTTTCTTTCTAAACCATGAGATGAGGTTGTTTCCCAAAAACAAGCAGCCTCCAGATGTGCTCTTCCTATCATCAGCACTTCCAGCCCAATCATCATCACAATATCCAGACAACACACATCCAAATCCATGAGTGTATAACATCCTATACTCACTTGTCCCATTGATATACTTAAAAATTCTTTTGACTTGATTAATGTGGCTAATCTTGGGTTCAACTTGATATTTGGCACAAACTCCCACAACAAAAGCAACGCCAGGTCTGCTTGCTGTAAGATATAACAAGTTCCCTATCATGCTTCTGTACAGACTTTGATCCACATTAACTCCTTTTTCATCTTTGGACAATTTTAGATGGTAGGTACAGGAGTTCTTTTATGGCTGGAATTTTCCATTCCAAACTTCTTAACAATGTTCTTGGCATACTTACTCTGAGATAGAAATATGGATTCTTCCATCTGTTTGACTTGAAGACCCAGAAAGTAAGTTAATTCCCCAACAAGGCTCATTTCAAATTCATATTGCATTTGCTGCACAAAATGTTGAACCATCTCTTCTAACATCCCACCAAAGACAATGTCTTCAACATAGATTTGAGCAATCATGAGTTTTCCCTCTTTTTCTTTGATAAACAAGGTCTTATATATGCCACCTTTTCTATATCCATTCTCAACAAGAAACTCTGTTAGTCTTTCGTACCATACTCTAGAGGCTTGCTTCAGGCCATACAGGGTCTTTTTCAACTTGAAAACATGATTAGGAAAGGTTGGATCAACAAAACCCTTAGGTTGTTCCACATAGACTTCTTCACTTAGGTAACCATTTAAAAATGCACTTTTGACATCCATTTGAAGCAGCTTGATTTTCAGAATGCAAGCAAATCCCATAAGAAGTCTGATGGATTCAAGTCTAGCTACAGGAGCAAAAGTTTCATCAAAATCAATCCCTTCAATCTGAGTATATCCTTGAGCAACCAACCTGGCTTTGTTCCTAGTGACCACTCATTTTCATCAGATTTATTCTTGTAAACCCATTTGGTTCCAATCACATTTTTTTCTTCAGGCCTTGGCACAAGATCCCAAACTTCATTCCTCTTGAATTCACCCAATTCCTCTTGCATGGCATTTATCCAGAATTCATCAATTAAAGCTTCCTTGATGTTCTTAGGTTCAATCTTTGACATAAAGCAGGAGCTTGAGACAATTTCTCTAGATCTAGTGGTTACCCCTTTATTTGGATCACCTATGATAAGATCAATAGGGTGGTATTTTTGAATTCTGATGGAAGGTCCTTTATTAATAGGTTCAGCCTCAGTGATGGTGGGATTATAATCGTTGTTTTTGTCTTCAGATTCATCTGAGATATCAAATGATGTTCCAACATCTTCTAAGACATCAGTTTCCTTATGCATGTCATCTATAACAACATTGATAGACTCTATCATGGTATTAGTTTTGTAGTTAAATACTCTATAGGCTCTGCTGTTGGTAGAGTAGCCCAAGAATATCTCTTCATCACTCTTAGGATCCATCTTTCTTCTATGGTCACGATCTGAGAGAATGTAGCACTTGCTTCCAAACACATGAAAGTATTTCGCAATAGGTTTTCTTCCTTTCCAAATTTCATACAGAGTGGTCATAGTTCCTGTTCTCAAAGTTACTCTATTGTGAACATAGCAGGCAGTGTTCATGGCTTCAGCCCAGAAATGGTAAGGTAGTTTCTTAGCATGGATCATAGATTTGGTTGATTCTTGTATTGTTCTATTCTTTCTTTCCACAACTCCATTTTGTTGAGGGGTAATAGGAGAAGAGAATTCTTGGTTAATTCCTTCAGTAGAGCAAAATTCAGCAAACTTTTGGTTTTCAAACTCCTTTCCATGATCCCTTCTGATTCTGACAACTTTACTTTCTTTTTCTCTTTGAAGTTTCTGATATAGGTCTTTAAGCACATCAAACACTTCAGATTTTTCTCTTATAAAATTCACCCAGGTGTATCTTGAAAAGTCATCCACAACAACATAAGCATACTTCTTTCCACCAAGACTTTCCACCTGCATAGGTCCCATTAAGTCCATGTGAAGAAGTTCCAGCACTTTAGAAGCAGTGAGATGTTGGATCTTCTGATGAGACATCCTTGTTTGCTTTCCTATTTGGCATTCACCACGGATTTTTCCTTCTTTAATCTTTAGCTTAGGAATACCTCTGACAGCTTCCATAGATATGATCTTCTTCATTCCGCTTAGATGTAAATGCCCAAGTTTCTGGTGCCACAGTCTTACTTCATCTTCTTTGGCAAGAGCACACTTAGAGTCCTGAGAGGCCCATAGATAACAATTGTCCTTGGATCTGACTCCCTTCATGATCGGCTCTCCCTTTTCATTTGTAACCAAACACTCAAGTTTAGTGAAGTTGACACTTAGACCTTGATCACATAGTTGACTGATGCTAATTAGATTGGTAGTTAATCCTTTGACTAACAGAACATTGTCAAGATCAGGTGTTCCTGAGCAGTTTAACTTTCCAACTCCCTTAATTTCACCTTTGGCCCCATCTCCAAAGGTTACATAGTTGGTTGAGTGAGGTTTGATGTCAACTAACAGATTTTTAATACCAGTCATGTGTATTGAGCACCCACTATCAAAGTACCAATCTTCCTTAGTTGAAACTTTTAGGGACATATGAGCTATGAGGCAAGTAGTATCAGTTTTAGGAACCCATTGCTTCTTGGAGAGAGGAGTGTTAGGTCTTGTCTGAGTGGTAGAGGTTGGATATCCATGCAGTTTGAAACATAAGAACTTTATGTGCCCAAAGCGACCACAATGATGACATCTCCATCTTTGGAATTTTCTTAGTTGAATGGTTTGTTTTTTGTCATGATGTTGAGACATCTGCTGAAACATCTCTTGCCTTGATTCAGAAGGTTTGTGGTGAGAGGCAGAGTTATTGTCTTCATTGAACCCTAACCCTGTCTTTTCTTCAGATCTTTTGCCAAATTGAAAGATCTCTTCTAAGGTTTTGGTACTACTGTTCATCATTCTAACAGACCTTCCCATATGGTCAAGTTGAGAAGTTAGTTGAGCAACTTTATCATTCAAACCCTTGATAATTATCAGATGTTCCTCCTTTTCAGTCCTTAGCTTAATGATGTGTTTCTTCTGTTTTTCACCTTGCTGGCAAACTTCTTCGATTCTGAGGCACAGTTCTTTGTAGGAAGCTGCCAGTTCTTCAAAAGTTAAGTTGTCTTCATTGGAACCTTCATCAGAATAGTATCTTCCAGTTAAGGCAGTTATATGCTTGGCAGATTCTTCTTCAATATCACTGTTAGAGTCTTCATCAGTCCATGAAACAACTAGACCTTTTTGTTTCTTGAGATAGGTTGGGCATTCAGATCTGATGTGATCAAAGCCTTCACACCCATGACATTTTGTCCCTTTGTTGTTCGTAGGTTTTTCTTCAGTTCTAGTTCTTCTTCCTGCACCATTTGACTCACTGATGTCCAGTGAGATGTTCTTGGCATTTGGTCTAGTATCCATTCTCTTCATTACCTTGTTGAATTGTCTTCCCAACATAACTATGGCAATTGAGAGATTTATATCCTCATCAGATTCATCCTCTCTTGTTTTAGTATTTGACACAAAGGCTATGCTCTTTTTCTTGTCAGCTTTGTCACCTATTCCTACTTCAAAGGTTAGCAGAGAGCCAATGAGTTCATCAACTCTCATCTTACAGATGTCTTGAGCTTCCTCTATGGCAATTACTTTCATGTCAAATATCTTGGGGAGAGATCTGAGAATTTTTCTTACCAGCTTTTCTTCAGACATCTTTTCACCAAGAGCACTTGAAGCATTGGCAATCTCAAGAATATTCATATGAAAGTCATGTGTGCTTTCATCATCTTTCATTCTCAGGCTTTCAAACTTAGTTGTAAGGAGTTGAAGTATAGACATTTTTACCTTGGATGTGCCTTCATGAGTAGTCTTTAGAATCTCCCATGCTTCCTTAGGAATTTCACAGTTGTTCACCAACCTGAATATGTTCCTGTCAACTCCATTGAACAAGGCATTCAAGACCTTGGAGTTTCCCAGAGCTAGATCATTTCTTCCTTTGTCCATTATTCCTCAGGTTTTAATTCAGTTGTGGCCTTTTCATCTTTATCAACAATCATAGGATGTTCTCATCCCTTGATGACAGCTTTTCATGCCTTACTGCCCAGAGACTTTAAGAAGGCAACCATTCTAGATTTCCAGTAGTCATAATTGTTCCCGTCCAGAACAGTCGGTCTATTCACAAATCCTCCTTCTTTGCCCATGGTACCAGGAAGTATCGTCCCTAGATCTCACCCAGAACCATAGCAGGATGCCTGCCCTGATACCAATTGAAATTCTGGTATCAGATATTAGATGTCGAAGGAAATGTTCACGACACAAATATCTGTATAATAAGAATAAAGATAAACAAAAACAATTGTAAAGAGACACAACAATTGTTAACCCAGTTCGGTGAAACCACACCTACGTCTGGTGGCTACCAAGCCAGGGAGGAAATTCACTAACTGTAGAATTAATTCAGATCTAAACTACCAGTTTACAACTCCTCACTTAATCTGTACCTATGCAACTTCTACCTAGAACACACCTAAACAAGAGACACCTCTCACTCCCCCTCAATCACAACAGTGATAACAGTCAATAGAATAAGAAGACTTTAGAAGACACTCTTCAAAGCCACAACTTGATCTTGCTTAAAAGCTTCAATCAAGTACAATACATTCTTGCTTACAAGCTTTGAGTGAATAATTTACAATTAACAACTTAGTCCAATTCACACATTAAACAATGAGTGAATGGCTCACAAAACTAACACACACGAAGGCTTAAGATGCACACACTTTTAATCCTTGCTTATTTGATCTCCAAGAAAGGGTTTATGCTTCTTTAAATAGCAATGTGGAATGGGCTTGGGCTGTGGCAAAAGTAACAGCAGGATTTGAGAAGATTTCAATCTTCATAAATTGCAAACAGGTAACAGATTTGATTTGATCAATCAGATCTAATCAAATTATTCTTCCAATATTTAATCAATCTTCTGAGGATAACTTCATATCAAATCAAATCTGATCCACAATAAGTGTATCAGAAACGCCTTTAGAACACCACTAAGAATTCGCAGATTCTACACCAGAATAGTGCAGCAAACTTGGACAAAAAGATATAGACACATAAATACATTCATACCAAATGTTTAGTCCATGAGTGTCAAGACATCTTGTTTGACATCATGGAGAAAAGACCTGTTAACAAGTCCAAAGCAACCTACTGATCCTGACAGACAGATGTTACGACATCCTGTAGGGCATCTTGTGATTACACCTAGTTTTATCAAAATGTCTGCCAATCAAGAACTAACAAAAAGCTATTACTAAAAAGAAACGAGAACAAAAGAAAAAGAAAGAGACTCGATAGGACATCGCTTCCCTATGCCTACGTATTCCCTCGTGCAATGGGAAAGTCAGAGTCAATGTAGTTTGGAAAATTACGGGTGATGGGGGAAGGTTGCTCGCCAAGACATCGTCGTTTTGTGCCTACGTATCCTCATCTGGTATGAGAAATCAGAGAAAATTTAGTTTGGGTAATGACGAAACCACGGGTTGGTTAAGTGTTTTTTATGAGCAACATTAAGTTCTCATTCCAGTAGTTAGGGATGATGCCTGTTTCCGGTAGAACGGAAAAGTAACATACTCTTTTCTGAAAATGTGTTTGAAACACAAATCCTGAAGGGTAAAAGGTTTGACTTTTGTTTGTGAGTTTTAGTAAAATGAATTAGTTTACTTTGTGATTCACGTTGCACTAAAGACTATGATATAGGAATGGATACATCGCATATCGACCCCAGACGGGACGTATGCTAAAGACTCTAGACAACTGAGAGAAGACCCCTCACTCATCATTTCCCATATGCTTAAGGCTCGTGGTGCATAATGTTTATAGTCTTTATTAAGTATTTTGAAATTGTTTTGAGATGAGAAGAGAGACGCACCGAAGGTCTAAGGGAAACTCGGTCCTAATGTTGTCATGCAAAGTGGTCCTAAGGTCGGGATGCGAGAGGAAATTATATCCTAATGTCAGCATGAAAAAGATGGACCTAAGGTTGAGGTTAAGAGGAACTATCCTAATGTTATCATCCATGGATTAAACTCCTAACGTCTATCCTACTCCAAGCTTAATTGGGAATTAAGTCGGACTAGGAGGCCTTAAGGGATCATGCAAATACAAGACAAAAACAAGGAAAGCAAGGTAAAAATAGCAGCTACAATGGCGCTTCCTGCATAAAACAGCAGTAAAATCCAGCACACAAGCAAGACAGTTTATAACAGCACATGTTTTCAGGCAGAAACAGGTGTAACAAGCAGCAGGCGGCATGGATGCACAATTAACAGCATGTCAACATCCAGAATAGCAGGTGTGAAAGCACATACAACTTGTATACATGAACACTTAAAGCAACACCTCAAGCAAGCAACGATCATGAATAAGCATACATAACAAGCCAAACCAAACATCAAGAGTGCAAACATCCAAGACTAAGCACAAACAAATTAAGCACAAACAAATTCCTCGATATTGTACAATTAAACATCCAACTGGATCATCATGCATTCAACATCGATTAATGAATTCGAGCGATTATGCAATTACAAAATCGGAAACAAATATAAGCATGTGATACACATCCAACAAGATAAGCATTAATAATCAACAATCAACAATGTGCAAACAATTATGTAACATGATCAACACACCAAGAATGCAACACGGTGATCATAAACGTTCGCCAACGGAAAACCGAAAGTTGCGTGTCGAAGAAACACAAGCATGCTATTAAGAATGATGGAAAAAGGTCTAAAATAATCCACATAAATTCATCACATCAATCTATGAGGTTTAAGGATGAAAAGGAACTCAAACAAGCTTGAAAATGCAAGGAAAAGGCAATTTGTCCTAGTGGTAATCGGTTACCATGATCAGGTAATTGATTACCCCTTTGAAAAATGACCAGAAACGTGAAAATAGGCAGGGTAATCGATTACCACAGAAACAGAGGAAGAAAATCGGCTTCAAAAAGCACTTTTCAGCAGCAAATGATTTATCCGATCATCCAAATGAACAAGTAATCAATTATGCACAAAAATTAGGTCATATCATAGCAAGTAAACTCCAATTGCATCAAACAAACAACAAGATCAAAGATCAAATCAAAGCAAATGGATCACATATCAACAACAAACCAAAGATCTATATTGTAACATGCAAGATTAAGCAATATCAAAGCTAGATCTAGAAATTACTAACCAACAAAGCTAAGAATTGCTTTGGTAAGTGTTGTTAAACTACAATTAACAGATCCAAGCAAGAAATCCAAGGATCTATGAAGCTTTAACAAGAAAACTTGAAGATCCAAGCAAGAATCCACAAATAAGCAAAAACTCTTCCAAAAGTGATTCCAACAACTTAATTCAAGATCCAAATGAACTGCAAAACCAGAATTGATCCAAGGATGAAGATGCAATGAAGGTTTAGCTCAAGGATTCACAAATTGCAATGCACAATTTGTGAAGCTTTCGGTTATGGAGTTTTGGTGGAAGGTTTTGGAATGAGATAAAAGTTGAGAGAATTGAAGTGAGATGTGTAGAAAAATCAGAAAAATGAGTGAGAGTTATTGTGAGGTTTGAAGTAGACTTGATTAAATAACCCTTAGGTTAGGAATCAAAATATGGTTTGGAGTGTGGGTTAGTGTTTGGAATGGAAATTAGGAGTGGAATTAGAAATGGAGTGTTTGAATTTGGGAGGGAAATTGTGAAAATGAATCAATTCTAGATCCTTCCAATGATGCACATGTGAAATCAAAGGTTGAAAATGATTGGAAATTCTGCAGTACTGAAATTTGAACCACTTTTGCAAAATACGCCTGAGGTAATCGATTACCCATATATGGTAACTGATTACCATATTCAAAAATTTCCAATTTTGGCGCCATGTGGAGGGAAACTTGCGTAATCACCTGTTGCCATCTGTTCTGAACCTTGTTAAGCCTCTGAAACTTTTCCTTTGACATTGCACCTATAAAATTTCTGAAATAACCTGTGAATTGCCTCTTGTGCTCAAAATTACTTGCTGAAGAATATAATCGGGTGCTCGATTGCTGAGCAAAATAAGTGTTGAAGCCTCTGATGGTTGATGTTCTAAAAACTTGCAATAAAAGTGAGCCCTAAGCCACATAAACATCTTGATCCTATGTCTCGAGATTCAATGCCATGATATGAAAAAATGCAAAATGAACAAAACACAAGCCAGTCACGGTTAAAATGAAATGGCAAATTTTCGGGTGCTACACATAGGTAACGCTTCACTAATTCCATCACCATAGGAATTAGCTACTCGCACCCAATCCATCACCATATGATTGAGGCTCACAGACCACCATCCCACATCATGATGCCTGACATATATAACATGCATGCAACAACAATAGCAAGTACAATGGCATCACCTTAGTTGAGGTACTACGCCCATACTGGCCACCATGCACCAAACATATGTTATAATATAAACAACAGCACCAGAACGATATAGCAAGAAACAACAAGTGCATTTATGAATATGTCACACCAAAACATAAACACTACACCATCACAAAAATTTATTTATTTCCATGTACAAAAATTAGTTTTAAGCTAAAGTACACTACACCAGCTTCTTGACACTTCGAACGGTACCCCAACTAGACACCCACAACTCAAGATATGAATTTTTAAATATTTTTTAAAATTGTCTCAGTGTAACCGGTTACACCAAATGAGGTAACCGGTTACAGCCCTGTAACCAGCCTCTGCCATGCAATTCCCACTCAGTGTAATCGGTTACCACAATTAAGGTAACCGGTTACATACTCACAAACTTGTCCATAAACAGATTTTTCAATGGTGAAACCAGTTACCCCAATCCCGGTAACATATTACACCCGTAGCAGAATTACTTTTCTGCTACTTCTTGACACGAAAATTACTTTATCAATTACCCCAACATCCCTAACTCTCACATAATGCATGATTTTACCTTCTAGATTTCAACTCCTAATCACATACATCATCAACAACATTCTAACACTTCTAAATTATCAAAACAACACACAATTGCATGATCCACACAAATTAATCCAACACACCAACATACATCATGTTCATACAATTTCTCATCATCCAATTTCAACCAAAGCATACTAACAAAACAAAATTATACAATTGCAAGATAATCAGAACCCTTAGATAATCAGAACCCCACCCTTACCTTAGAGTTCTTGCAAGGTTCCTCCACAATGGATTTTATCCTCTTTCTCCTAGAGCCCTAGTCTTCACTCTTCTCTTTTTCTCCTTTTCTCTGGTTTTTCACGATTTGACAGTTTCTATCCCTCTTTCCCTTATTTGTTTATTTTAATATATTATTATTATTACTTAATCCAACTAATTAAATAAAATAACAATTTTCATGAAATAATTAAATTAAATAATACTCACCTATTATTATTTAATTAAATAAATACTACTAACATCATTTATTTAGCTCTACTCACAATACCCCCAATTTCTAAACTTTTGCTCACACACCCCACACCTTAAATTCTATTCTTAAGGTCACAACCCCACACCAATGGCATCTTAAACACTAATGAACACATACAATCACACAATATCACATAATTTAATTATGAAAAATAAAATAATTAAATTGGGGCGTTACAACTCTCCCCCACTTAGAACATTTTCGTCCTCAAAAATTTACCTAATGCGAACAACTCTTGATACGACTCTCGCATCCTACTCTTCAAATCCCAAGTCATATTCCCTCCAGAAGTGCCTCCCCACACTACCTTCACAAGAGCAAATTTCTTGCCTCTCAACTTTTTTAATTCATGATCATCAATCCTTACAGGTAAGGTCTCAACTGTAAGGTTATCCCTTACATGCACATCATCCATCGGAATCACATGCGACAGATCTAGAACATACTTCTGAAGCTATGAAACATGGAATACAACATGTAAATTCGAAAAATTTGGTTCTATAAGCAACAACTCCGGCTATTTCCGATATCTGATAAGGACCAATAAACTGATAACGTGAAAATGTATCGTTTATTTCGACTCAATTCGCATGCAACTTAATATCGTTTTACTTGTTTTTCGTAGTATTATGTCGTATTATGTTTTTGTTTCAGGTATTTGTCGAATAAGAGTGTTCGTGCAAGAAAATTGGGAAAAGAGCAAAGAAAATAAATAAAAAGTGCAGGGTTTACAATTTTCTGGTACTTGGCATTCGCCATGTACCAAATCCACGTCATCAGCAAATTAAAACTAATGGTGTTTGCCATTAGCGTAATGGCGGCCTCCATTATCATACAGTAGCAGAAAACGTGGAAGTCCAATGTAACTGCTTTTTCTCCACTTCCCCACTTCTTCTCAACCTCCTTGCACGTTATAGGCAGTTGCCAGACCCATTGGACATCTATTTATAGGTTGCTCCTCCACATTTCAAGGCATCCAAGTCATGTGGGAGTGCTGCCGAATTTACTTTCTAGTTTTAGGCACAAAATACTTGTAAAAGTGACAGTCGCTCACATCAAGAGATTGCCACAAATTTATTTTTATTTGTTTCTTGTACTATTGGATCAACAACAAGCTTGTCGACATTAATAGAAGTTTTATTTGTTTCTTCAAGTTCTGTTCTTACTTCTACTTTACAGGTTTTTATTCACTTTAATTTAATTTGTGTTATATTGTATTCTTCTACTTTATGATATGTTGTCCTTACATTTAATTATTGAGTTTAGCGTATGAGGATCGTCGCTACCGATGGGACTCAGTAGAAAATAATAGGCGCGAAACCATAATAAATTATGTTTTGGTTTTAGTTTCCAATTGTATGTCTTAATGTTTTGTCACGAGAGTGAAAAGCAAACTAAGATTCTAGCCAGCCGATAGCGCGGGAGTGTGAGGATTGAACCCGATGATAGAAACTAGGCATCGATCCTAAAAACAGCGAGAGCGCTTTAGGTATCGATTAGGATCTAATTGATTTTCAAAATATGCTTTCTAATTAAAATGGGCGAGTGAGAGAAAAATCTCATGGTTAGGGAGTGTGGCTTTAGTGAATAGCGCGACAGTGTGAGACGGAGTCTTTACATTGATATTTTCTACAGAACATAGTCTAATTATATTTAGTGCCTATAACTTATAGAGTCCCTGAGGAACACAGAATCTATATTTTGGACTCTCCTTATTGTTATATTTTCTAAGTTTCATTTTAGTTTTCATTTTAATTATGTTTAAACCAAGTAATTATCATCTTTAGCTTTACATCGCAGCAATAGATAATGATATGTTGACATTGGTCTCTGTGGGTTTGACAATCTTTTATATTACTTCGATATTTCTGTGCACTTCTGGGCGCATCATAAACCGAGGAGTAAGCTTCCTCGACTTCATAGCACGCCCGACACCGGTCACCAAAGTGACTCTCAAGAATACGTGGTCTCTCTTGAAACTCAAGATCCTTCCTTCTCTTATCATGTAACTCTTCTGCCTACTTTGTGAAGCTTTCATCTTTTCTCAAATCGGCTTCACCTTCTTAGTAGTTTGCTGAACTATCTCAGTTCCAAGCACCACACTTTAACCAGATTCATGCCATCACAAAAGTGTCTTACACCTCCGACCATACAATGCCTCAAAAGATTCCAATGCTAGAATGGTAACTGTTATTATAAGTGAACTCTATCATCGGCAGATGACTATCCCAAGCACCTCCTTGCTCAAGAACACAAGCTCTCAACAAATCCTCCAATGAGTGAATAGTCCTCTCTGTCTGACCATTTGTCTGTGGATGATAAGTTGAACTCAACCTCAGCTTCGAACCCAAATCCTCCTACAAACTTTCCCAAAATCTGGAAGTGAACCTCGGACTGCTATCTGAAACAATACTCAACGGAACCCCATGCAACTTCACAATTACACTAATATAAATTTATGCCAACTTCTGCAAAGAAAAACTGATGTTAATCAAAATAAAATGTGTCGACTTTGTCACTCTATCAACAATCACCCAAATCGCGTCATGCTCTCTCAGAGTATTAGGCAACCCAGTCACAAAATCCATCAAAATGCTATCACATTTCCACTCTAAAATATCTAACGGTTGCATCAACCCTGTAGGTTTTTGATGCTCCACTCTTGACTTTTGACAAGTCAAACAAGCATACACAAACTGTGCCACATCACGCTTCAATCCAGGCCATCAAAATATCTTCTTCAGATCCTGATACATTTAAGTAGCTCCTAGATGGATACTTAAGCTACTTCTATGACTTTCTTCTAGAATCATATTTTTTAACTCATAATCATTAGGAATGCAAATTCTGTCATTGAATCTTAGCACACCTTGCTCATCCACTTTAAAATAATTATCCTCAGTCTGATTACTCCCAACCATTAAGACCATCAAATTCACATCCAACTTCTGACTCTCTTTAAAATTATTAAGAAAATCATTGTTGATCTTCAACATACCCAACTTCCCACTCTGCGGTGTCAACTCACAGAACAAACTCAAGTCTCTAAATTTTTCAATAAGTTTTAACTCTCTAACCATCATAGCAGACATATGCATAGACTTTTTCCTTAAAGCATCAACTACAACATTAGCTTTACTGTGATGATAATTCAAGCCAAATTCATTATCCTTCAAGAATTTCAACCATCTACGCTGTCTCATATTGAATTCCTTTTAATCAAACAGATATTTCAAACTCTTATAATCACTGAACACCTCAAATCTGGAACCATAGAGATAATGTCTCAAAATTTTCAATGCAAAAACGAGTGCAGCCAACTTTAAATCATGAGTAGGATAGTTCCTCTCATGAACCCTCAGTTGTTGTGAAGCATAATTCATAATCTTTCCATCTTACATCAGCACACCACCTAAACCCATCATCGACGCATCACAATATATGACAAACGGTTCATTCAGTTTCGACAAAATCAAAGTTGAAGCAGTAGTCAATCTTTTCTTCTTCTTAATGAAACTTCTCTCGCAATGAATATCCTACACAAACGTTTTACCTTTACAAGTCAACTAAGTTAACGGAAGTGGTAACTTAGAAAATCTTTCAATAACTCTGTGGTAATACCCAACCAATCCCAAAAAGCTTCTAATCTCAGTTATTGACTTACGAGCCTCCCATTGTAGTACTGCATCTACTTTGGACAGATCCACATCTATATCATCACCTGAAATAACATGTCCAAGA
Organism: Lathyrus sativus; assembly: GCA_963859935.3. Taxonomy (NCBI): domain Eukaryota; kingdom Viridiplantae; phylum Streptophyta; class Magnoliopsida; order Fabales; family Fabaceae; genus Lathyrus; species Lathyrus sativus. Next base: position 809,042,885 of record OZ012735.1, read on the forward strand.
AATAAAACCTTTCGCAACCAGAATTCACACTTTGACAACTTGGCATATCACTTCCTCTCTTTCAACACTTGCAACCCAATTCGCAAATGCTTAGCATGCTCTTCTTCCGTCTTGGAATAAATCAGAATATCATCAATGAAAACCATCATGAATTGATTCAGATAAGTATGAAATATACGATTCATATATTCCATACACACTCCAGGTATATTCGAAACGCTGAACAACATCACCAAATATTCATAATGTCCATACTGAGTTCTAAAAGTCGTCTTTTGAACATTTTCATCTTTCACTCGAATATGATGGTAACCCGACCTCAAGTTAAATTTTCTAAACACATGTGTACCCACCAACTGATCCATTAAATCATCTATTCTTGGAAGCGGATACTTTTTCTTGATCGTTACTTTATTCAACTGTCAGTAATCCACACATAATCTCATAATACCATCTTTCTTCTTTACTAGCAACATTGGAGCTCCCCAAGGTGACACATTTGGTCTCGCAATTTTATTTTCCAACAAATCTTCTAATTTCTTTTTCAACTTTGCTAACTCCGACACCGACATCCTGTATGGTGCCATAGAAACAAGTCTTGTACCAGGAACAAGATCAATAGAAAACTCCACCTCTCTCTCTGGCGGTACATCTAAAATATCATTAGGAAACACATCTGGGAATTCGTGCACCACCTGCAATTCATTAATTACAAATTGACTTTACACTGACAATGACACGAACAATGCAAGCACCTGAGCTTCCTCTTCCAAAAGTTCTTTCAACTACCTAACAGATAAGAAACCAGCTTCTTCCTCATCATCAGGAGCAAGAAACTGCATTGATTTATTATGGCAATTGACATGGACATGATTGAACTCCAAACGGTTCATTCCCAAGATCACATTCAGATCCCTCAGCAGAAAACAAATAAGATCAACACCAAAATCTCTATCAAAGATTGACAGAGGAAAATTCAAACACACCAAAGAAGTAGTTATTGATCCCTTAGCAGGAGTATCAACAACCATCTCTCCCTTCATGGAAGATACAATAAGGCTTAGCCTTTTCACATGATCAGCAGCAATAAAAGAATGAGTAGCACCAGTATTAATAATAGCAATCAAAAGCGTAATATTAATATAACATATACCTCTGATCAATCGGTCATCACTGGAAGTCTGAGTCCCTGACAGAGCAAAAACATTTCCTCCAGTTGAAGCTTGCTTTGGCTTTTGGCAACAAGTGTTGATGTGTCCTGGTTCACCACAGTTGTAGCAAGTCACCATATTTTTCTTACAATCAACAACTAGATGTCCTATTTTCCCACAATAGAAATGCTTATTCATATCACTCTTGTATTCACTGACACGATGACCCAACTCACCACACCTAAATCACTTAAAAGGAGTAGGAGCACCTCCCCCACTTGGCCTCTTACCATCAGCAACCCTCTGTTTACCTTTCTCAGCTGGAGCATTGTAAGGCTTTCCACGATTCAGATTCTACTTTCCCCTCCTCTCATTCTCAAACTTGATACACTTTGAGAACTTAGCTGTCACCTCACTGTAATGAGGATAGAACTTAGCAAGTTCCAAAAATCTAGCAGCATACTCTGTAACAGACAAATACCCTACTTTGGCTCCAGAAATTCAATCTCCTTCTTCCCACGAGCATCTTCAGGAAAATACTTCCTCAAAAATTCCCTGCAGAACACAGCCCAAGTAACAACTTCACCTGAAGTCTCCAACACCTGACGAGTGTTGATCCACCAGTCATCAGCCCCTTTAGGCAGTATATTAGTAAAAAATTATACCTTATATGCCTCAGAGAAATCAATCACTCGAAAGATTCTCTCAATCTCTTTGAGCCACGCATGTGCTCCATCAGGATCATACTTACCCTTGAAAGTATGTGGATTATTGATAAGTGCAAAATTATACTGATTTTGAGTGTGAATAATTGACACTTGTTGGCTTAATTCAACCAATAAACCTTAACTTTTGTGCACATGTTGTACAATATACATTATAGTGTATATATTATATATCGCGTAAATGTCATTGAGTTTAATTGTTTTTATCTCATTTTTGTAGGTATATAAGTAATGATATTTTTTCATTGTCTTATAGAGCATTGAATAAGATTTCCAATGCTTTCGGCCGCACGTAAAGCGGAGTTACGGTTTAAAAGTTATGGTCGAAACAAGTGTTGGTCTACTGTCATATTCGATGTGCGAACTAGAGGCGAGCGAACTCGCCAAGAGTTCGCACTGTGAACTCAAGGCGAATAAAAATTTCCCGGAAGCATGGAAAACACTACTTTGGCAGTAGTTAAGGTGTCATATGTTCGCTGGGCGAACGGGAGTTCGCAGTGCGAACACGGGAACCCATTTTTGCCTATTTAAGTCATTTTTCAGCATTTTTCAGGTTATATTGTTCGGAACTTTTTACCCCAACTTCATCAAAAACATTCTTGAGTAGATTTAGCTTAGAAACAACATTAGAGTGTGCATCTTGATGATCCAGAGTCGAACCCATTTCAATCGGAGTTGACAAACCGTGAGATTTGTGTTCTTCTTCTCTCTTCTCTTTGTACTCTCTATTTGTTGGGGTTTTGTATGAAATTTTATCTTAATTGTATGTATATTAATGGATCTTTGTATAAAATCTCTTTTACAACTCTTTATCGATGGTTGTCTTGATTTTTTACTTAATGGGTTTGGATTTCTATAGACATATACGGTTCGAACTCGATCTAAGATTAACATTTGTTAGATTCTAAACTTTAGACATTGATTTAGGACTAAAATTCACGTGGGTATCGATTCTTAATGCTTCGTGTTGTCAATTTTCATGATACATCACCGATGAGATGATATGGTTGTTCTCTCGACTTTGCGTTAGACATAACCTCTGTTGTGAGCGATACGTGATGATTTTGACGAGTGATTTAGGTTGTGTGCATTTGATCCATTTTTTTTAGTACATGATGGGTAGAACTAAATACAACTCCTGACGAGTTTTCCCATTTCTTAAGAATGTATTTATTTTCTTGTTTTGTGTTTTTCCGTATGCATTTTTATCCCAAACCATTTAAACCCAAGCTTAGAGATGTAGAGATTGTCGAATGACATTCTTTCCCTTGCACCGATTCTTGAGGAGACAACAAAACTGGGTACTTAATATTTTTGCTTGCTGCTTTACCGCTCCAACAAAATGGCGCTGTTGTCGGGGATTAGTTTTGATATTGAATCGCATTACGATAATTTCTATGTTTTTAAGCTTTGTATATACATGTTTATAGTTGTTTTCCATAAGTGATTATATATGTGTGTGTGTGTGTGTGTGTGTGTGTGTGTGTGTGTGTGTATTTTCTATCATGTATATGTGTTTGTACATATATTTGTTTTTGGTTTACGTTTGCTCAAGTGTTGTGCAGGTTTATTTGGTAGTAGCCAGTGAACTAAGCAACATAGAGAAGCATATGCATAAATAAAGGCGTCGAACTTACGACGTGAAACAAGCGCTTGTTGGGAGGCAACCCAACAGTTTTTGAGTTTGTATAGTTTTATATTTAGTAGTATAGTTAATATAAAGTGAAAATGGATGGACCACATGTGAGAAAAAGAATATGAAAATCGAAGTTTTCCTGCCCGCACTTAGCGCGCCTTGTTTTGCAAAGACAAATCTTTCATTTTCCATCCACTTTCACCAATTTTGTTATTTGTGTTTAGTTAGTTTTAATTCAATTTTGTTAGGTTGTTAGAATAACGTTTGTGTTTGCTCTCAAGTTTGTTTTTGATTAGCTTGAGGATGCATTTTGTGATTTTCCAAGTTTGATCGTTTCAACTTGCGAACGTATGGTTTTGATATTGTTTGAAGTTGGTACTTTACAAGGTACTCGTTTATCACTTTCTAGAACATAGCATGATTAAGAGACTTTTTATTTGTACAATTTTCATGTCACACATTCATTTTCCATACTTGTTCAGTTTTGAATCACTTTAGAACAAAACCTTGTTGTGAGGAGCTTTCCATTGTTTACTATATGCAGGAGACCAACATTCTTGTTTAACTCAGTTTTATTATGTTTAATATTATATTTGTGTTGATTTGTATGATAGCACTAAAATGATCAAGGCATTTTATTCGATTTTGAGCATACCCACTTGACCAAATAGTCAATCTACCTTGTGAGTGAGTGACTATTTGTTTACCCCCTTTGAATCTTTGTTAGAATCCATGTTGGTGTTAAGTTCATTTTTGCATGGATTCTAATACTTTTTCTTGAACTATAACCATGACTTATTATTTGAGTTTTTATACCCTTGCCTAATAAGTTTGGGAGCATTCATGTCACTATGTGTGGTTGTATTCAAGTTGGGGAGAAGAGGTTGGTTGCTAAGAGGTTGAGAAAAAAAAAGTTTGAAAAAAATGAAAGAAAAAAAAGAAAAAAAAAAGAAGAAAACAATTGAAATAAAATAAAATAAAAAAATAGAATAGTGTTATGCTAATAAGTTGTGTGGAATGGTGTAACAATTTGGAAAAGAGAAAAAGGTGATTGGAATTTGTGAGTGTTGTTAGAACACAGATTGGTTCTTAATAATAACTCTTTGTTTTGATGATAACTATTAGGAAATTTATATTTAAGAATTATATACTCTAAAATTTGTTTGAGAGTTTTACTGCAGATTGAAATAATATTAACTCTCTAGAAGCAAATCTGTTTTTGAATACAAGAAGTTATTCTGACTCTGAAGCGCCAGATGCACCTTACAGAAGAATCTGTTTGCTCCTTACAGAAGATCCTGAGCGTAGTCTCCAGAAGGATCTGAAGCAAGAAGCTCCAGAACATTCTGAGTCAGAAGCATCTGAAGATAATCAGAAGCATCTGAAGATAATCAGAAGCATCTGAAGCTGAAGCATCTGAAGTATAGAAGAATATTGATTGAAGAGTTTCTCAAAGCATTAGTCTACAGAAGTTTCTGAAAGTACCTACGCTGCCAAGTACTGAAGTTCTGTGTCAAAAATGCTCTGATGATCAACACGCTGAAAGCACACATGCTGCAGAAGACTCTGATACAGCATAGTTCTGAATCTCATTAGAAAACTCTGATCCATTCAGACTCTGAAGAACTTGCTGAAAACTGAAGAAGTAATTTTCAAGAATATATCCGTTGGAGCTTTTCAACGTCTCTTTCCTTATTTATGCTAGACACACTTACACAGACAAAAAGGATTTCTCTGTGCCATCTACTTCTAGGAAAGGTCACTTGATGTGAAGACAAAAAGGCTCAGACCTTTTGGGACTCTCTTTTCAACGCTCAGCTTGCATGGATCAGCTGCCTATAAAAGGAGAACTTCACCACATTCTTCAGTTAGACACTTTGCTGAAAAGAAATTATTATATTCTAAAGCTCTCATTATTTTCATATTTTTCTTAGAATCTTATTGTACTTAAACTTCAGAGAAAAATCACTGGTGTGATAAAAGCTTTATAGAAGCATTAATACTCTTGTATTTAATTTACATTGATTGTAAAGGATATTCCTTAAGAGGATTCAGTTAGAATCAGTAGCTCTTGAGAAGACTAAGAACTGTTGTTCTTAGGTGATACTATTGTAATCAGTTTGATTTAATAGTGGATTAAGTCCTTGTTGAGAAAGGCAAATCACTCTAGGAAGGGTGGACTGGAGTAGTTGTTAAACGAACCAGGATAAAAATTATTGTGTGATTATTTTTAAGTCTTAATTTATCATACTTATTCAACCCCCCCCCCCCCCTTCTAAGTATTATCTCACCTTCAGTTGGCATCAGAGCTCCGGTTCTGAGTGTGCTACCACTTAACAGTGTCAGTAAAGATCCAGAGAGATATACTTTGATATATATATTTATTTGTTATCATGGCTGATAATTCAATGTCAAATATTAACAATAAATATGAAGAGAGGGATAGGATCAGCACCAAACCCCCAATGTTTGATGGGGAGAAATTTGACTACTGGAAAGACAGAATTGAGAGTTTTTTCCTAGGATATGATGCTGATCTATGGGATCTTGTCATAGATGGATATGTACATCCAACAGATGGGGATGGCAAAAAGATTGACAGAAAATCTATGACAGATGCTCAGAAGAAAGACTTCAGAAATCACCACAAAGCCAGGACTATATTACTGAATGCTATTTCACATACAGAGTATGAGAAAATTACAAACAGGGAGACAACTTTTGATATGTTTGAATCCCTTAAAATGACTCATGAGGGAAATTCTCAAGTTAAGGAGACAAAAGCTCTGGCTCTGATCCAGAAGTATGAGGCTTTCAAAATGGAAGACTCTGAATCTGTTGAAGCCATGTTCTCCAGATTCCAGATACTCACTGCTGGGCTGAAAGTTCTGGACAAGGGATATTCTATGTCAGATCATGTAAAGAAAATTATCAGAAGTCTGCCTATCAGATGGAGACCAATGGTGACTGCCCTGAAGATGGCCAAAGATCTGAACAAGATCTCTCTAGAAGAACTCATCAGCTCACTGAGGAGCCATGAGATTGAGCTTGAGGAAGATGAACCTCAGAAGAAAGATAAAGGTAAATCTGTAGCATTAAAATCTAACAAAACTGCTAAAGCTTTGCAGGTCATTCAAGAAAGCTCTGAAGAATCTTCTTCTGAAGAAGAAGATGAGTTATCCATGCTGTCCAGAAGGATTAACAAACTCTGGAAGCACAAGGGAAAGAAGTTCAACAACTTCAGAAGATCTGACAACAGAAAGGAATCTTCTAGTCACAGAAGATCTGGCAAGAAAGAAGTTGTGTGCTATGAGTGCAAAGAACCTGGGCACTACAAGAATGACTGCCCCAAACTTCTGAAAGAAAAACCTAAGAAGAAGTTTAACAAAAAGAAGAAGGTTCTGATGGCAACATGGGATGACTCAGATGAGTGTGAATCATCTTCTGAATCAGAAGAAGAATGTGCAAACGTTGCACTGATGGCTAGCACAGAGGATCAAGAGGAAGGTACCTCAGGATATGAATCAGAATCTGAATCTGATGATGATGCAGAAGAGGTAATGGCTAAACTTACCAAAGAAGAACTCATTAAAGTTTTAACAGAAGTTCTTAAAAGTTATAACAACATCAAACTCAAATACAAGAAGCTGAAAAGCAATCTTGAATCTGAGATTGATCTTCTGAAAACAGAACTTGTTGAGCAAAAAGAAATAAATTTGAAAATCAAAAATGACTTTGAAATAACTCAACAAGAATCTGAATCTGAGACCAAGTCATGTGAAAATATTTTAGAAAAATATGACTCCAGTTTTCAGAGATTTCTCACTAAGAGCATAGACAGAAGCAACATGGCTTCCATGATCTATGGTGTTAGTGGAAACAAAAGAAGAGGCATTGGATATGAATCTTCATCTGGAAGCAATCCAAAACCTGTTGACAAACTTTTCATCAGGAAGACACCTCTGTATTCTCAATTCAAATTTGGTCACTTGAATGACATTAAACACACAAGCTCTGAGAAGAATACTTATGTGTTTAAACCCAAGGCAAGTCAGAATAAACATTATGTTGCAAAACAGAAGTTTAGACAAACCTACAAACCAACTAACCCCAAAGGACCCAAGAAGATCTGGGTACCTAAAAACAAAATAATTCCTGTTGCAGATGTTCTTAGCAGCAAGGTCAGGACACCAATCATGGTACCTGGACTCTGGATGCTCACGACACATGACAGGAGAAAAGTCTATGTTCCAAAGCCTGGAACTTAGATCTGGAGGTGACGTGAAGTTTGGAGGGAACCAGAAGGGCAAGATCATTGGATCTGGCACTATTGGAAATGGTAAACTTCCCTCTATTACTAATGTTTTACTTGTTAAAGGGTTAAAGCATAACTTATTGTCCATAAGTCAATTAAGTGACAATGGTTATGATATAACTTTTAATCAAAAATGTTGTAAAGCTATTAGTCAGAAGGATGGCTCTATCCTATTTAGTGGTAAGAGGAAAAACAACATTTATAAAATAAATCTTTCAGAACTTAAAGTTCAAAATGTTAAATGCCTCTTGTCTGTTAATGAAGAGCAATGGGTCTGGCACAGAAGATTGGGCCATATTAATATGAGACGTATATCTCAGATTAATAAACTTAATCTTGTCAGAGGACTCCCTAATCTGAAGTTCGCTTCAGATGCTCTTTGTGAAGCATGCCAGAAAGGGAAGTTTTCAAAAACATCTTTCAAATCAAAAAATGTTGTTTCTACTTCTAAACCATTAGAACTACTTCATATTGATCTATTTGGACCAGTGAAAACTGCATCCATCAGAGGCAAGAAGTATGGATTGGTCATTGTTGATGACTTTAGCAGATGGACATGGGTAAAGTTCTTAAAACACAAGGATGAGTCACATTCTGTGTTCTTTGACTTCTGCAAGCAAGTCCAGAATGAAAAGAATTTCAAAATTATAAAAGTCAGAAGTGATCATGGTGGTGAATTTGAAAATAAATATTTTGAAAAATATTTTTCTGAAAATGGCATTGCTCATGATTTTTCCTGTCCTAGAACTCCACAACAGAATGGGGTTGTAGAGAGGAAAAACAGAACTTTGCAAGAAATGGCCAGAACCATGATCAATGAGACAAATCTGGCAAAACATTTTTGGGCAGAAGCAATCAATACAGCATGCTACATTCAGAACAGAGTGTCTGTTAGACCTCTTCTGAAGAAGACTCCTTATGAATTGTGGAAGAACAAAAAGCCCAACATTTCATATTTTCATCCTTTTGGATGTATTTGTTATATGTTAAACACTAAGGAAAATCTGAGCAAGTTTGATTCCAAAGCACAGAAGTGTTTCATGCTTGGATATTCTGAACGCTCTAAAGGCTACAGAGTATACAACACTGAGACACAGATTGTGGAAGAATCCATTCATCTCAGATTTGATGATAAGCTTGGCTCTGAAAAGCCAAAGCAGTTTGATAACTCTGCAGATAGGGAAGTAGTCTTCATTGACTCTGAAGTTCCAGAAGCAGACAAAATTCAAGTGAAGGAACCAGAAGCAACTCCAGATGCTACTCCTTTAACTTCTCAGATGAATAATCTAAATATTTCTGAAGAGTCAACTATCAGAGGATCATCATCCAGAATTAAAGCTTCTCATCCAGAGGATGTCATTATTGGAAAGAAGGATGATCCCATCAGAACAAGATCCTATCTAAGATCATCTGAAGCATCACTATTTGGACTAGTGTCAGAAATTGAACCATCTTCTGTAGAAGAAGCTCTGCAAGACAATGACTGGATTATTGCCATGCAAGAAGAGCTAAATCAATTCAGCAGAAATGATGTATGGGATCTAGTTCAAAGACCTCAAGGATTCAATATTATTGGTACAAAATGGGTCTTCAGAAATAAGCTAAATGAGAAAGGAGAAGTTGAGAGGAATAAGGCAAGGCTGGTTGCTCAATGGTACAGTCAGCAAAAAGGTATTGATTACACTGAGACATATGCTCCAGTGGCAAGGTTAGAATCTATACGCCTTCTTATTTCCTTTGCTGCACAGAATAACATCACTCTGTATCAGATGGATGTTAAAAGTGCCTTTCTTAATGGTATTATAGAAGAAGAAGTTTATGTCCACCAACCCCCTGGTTTTGAAAATGAAAAATTTCCAGATCATGTTTTCAAATTAAAGAAATCTCTATATGGATTAAAACAAGCTCCTAGAGCTTGGTGTGAGAGATTGAGTAATTTTCTTCTGGAGAAGAATTTCATCAGAGGCAAAGTGGATACAACTCTATTCTGTAAAACAATAAAGAAAGATCTTCTAATTTGCCAAATTTATGTAGATGATATTATTTTTGGATCAACAAATATTATGCTTGGAAAGGAGTTTGCTACATGTATGCAGGCAGAATTTTAAATGAGCATGATGAGAGAACTCAGATTCTTTTTAGGAATCCAAGTTAATCAAACTCCAGAATGTACCTACATACATCAGACAAAGTATGTTAAAGAACTTCTGAAGAAATTCAACATGTCTGATAGCAAGCTGGCAAAGACTCCAATGCATCCTACTAGCTCACTTGGCAAAGAAGAGGTAAGTAAGAAAGTAGACCAGAAGCTCTACAGAGGTATGATTGGCTCTCTTCTTTATCTTACTGCTTCTAGACCTGACATATTATTCAGTGTTTGTCTGTGTGCTAGATTCCAATCAGATCCTAGAGAATCACACTTGACAGCTGTCAAGAGGATTCTAAGGTATCTGAAAGGTACTTCTAATGTGGGTTTGTGTTACAGAAAATCTGATGATTTCAAATTAGTTGGATTCTGTGATGCTGACTATGCTGGAGACAGAGTGGAAAGAAAAAGTACTTCTGGAAGTTGTCAATTTCTAGGAAGAAATCTAACCTCCTGGTACAGCAAGAAGCAACCCACAATTGCACTTTCAACCACAGAGGCTGAATACATTGCTGCTGCTGGATGTAGCACGTAGATGCTCTAGATGAAAAGTCAACTAGAAGATTATCAAATTTTTGAGAGTAACATTTCTATCTTTTGTGATAATACTTCTGCTATATGTTTGTCCAAGAATCCCATTTTACATTCTAAGGCAAAACATATAGAAATTAAGCATCATTTCATCAGAGACTATGTTCAGAAGGGAATCATAAATTTAGCCTTTGTTGATACAGATCATCAATGGGCAGATATTTTTACAAAACCCCTTGTTGAAGATAGATTCAATTTTATTCTGAAAAATATTGGTATGGATTTTTGTCCAGAATGATATTTATCAGAAGCAAACTGTTACAGATGCAAAAATGCTTAATTCATCTGAAGTATTTCTTCTGTTTATTTATTCTATTCTGATTAATATTTCTGTTATGAAACTCTGAACTAACCATCTTTAGAGGATCTGGACGTTGGCTAACGTTTCATTTCTTGAGAGAATTCAAAACAGCATGCAAGCAAACACGTGTCACACAAAATCTGAAGAGGTGGCGTGTACATAACTGAAGAGATGTTTGAGGTGAAATTTGAATAGTAAATATCTTGGTTTCCCCCCCCCCCCACACACACACAAATTGTCAGAAGCATTTATTGTTTAAAATGATTTTATTCTCTTCATTTAATGCTTGCTCAAACGTGCGTTTGTCTGACCTTTGATGTGCCTAAGTGATTAGTATAAATACTTGTTGTGTATTCACTTTCACACTTTTCACTCTCAGAATTTACATGCGTTTTCATCTCTTGTTCTCTCTGCATAAAAACTCAAAACCTAAGTGTTTGAAAAAGCAATCTTCAATGGCGTCTTCTTCATCAACAACTGCTCAGTTTCAATCTACAATGGCTGCTGTGACTTCAGATAACTTAGGCGCTGCTCCATATTCTCCTCCCAAGAGAACTCTTCTCACACCTATTGATAAACTAGAAGTGTTGTGTGAATCTATGGTTGAATTTGATTCTCTGGCTGACAATGGGTTTGATTTTCGCTCCATTGTTAGAGCTCAAGGATGGGTGAAATACTTTGATAGGTTGTTTGGACCAGTTTACCCTCTACTTGTGAAGGAATTCTGGATTCATGCATCTGTGTATCCCAAGTTTATTTTATCATCTGTGCTGGGAAAGGAGATTATCATCACAGAGGATCTGATAAGAAGATTGATTGGTTATGAAGAAACAGATGGTGTTTCCCACTTGCCAGCTGGGCGTGTGGATATGGAAGAGGTTTATGAGGAAGTTATGACTGCTGGACAAGCTTTTAACAGATTCAAAGATCTGAAGCCTGATTACAAAATCTGGGCCAAGATATTCATGGGATGCATACATCACAGGAAGTCAACAAATTCCCCAGATTATGTCAACAATGAACAGATCTATTTTATGTACTGCCTTAGTCAGAGCAACAAGGTAGATCTTCCTTACATTATGTTCATGCATCTGTGGAATCACATCAATGCATCTAGAGAATCTGTAAAAGAAAAAGGCCAGAAGATCAGGACTTGGATCCCTTTTGGAAGGTTGCTCTCAGATATTCTCACTGAAAATGGTTTAGTGGCTGCTCTGTATGATGCTGGGGTTACAGAGGAATTAGAGTTCATTATGGGAAAGCCTCTGAACGCTAAAAGTCTTCTGAGACTTAAGATTGTAGATGAACTCACTACTGCTCCAAAGAGGTTAAATATGTCTGATTTGAATAAGAGGGTTCCAATATCTGACTTTCCTCTATTCTTTGCTGAAGAACCTAGACATATAGTACTGATGTATATAGAGGAATGCAAAAAGGAAGGAGTACCTGTTCCAGCTAATGTGTTTCAACTTGTCAAATAACCACTACCAGATGCAGGAGAAGAAGAAGAAGTACCACTTCAGAGGAAAAGGTCTCAGCCTGCAGCAGAATCTGAACCTGTCCAAAAGAAGGCTAAGATTGCTGAGAAACCCAAGAATCTCTTAAAGAGAAAAGACTCTGAAGAAGCTGCCTCTGCATCTGCCAAGAGGATTAAACTAAAAGGTACTAAGACTTCTGCTATTTCTAAAAATGTTGTTATTAATGATTCAACTATTAAGTCTGTTCCAAAACCACTTGTTACTCAAACAACTTCTGTTGTTGCCCCTAGTTCTGTCTCACCTCAAAAACAAAACACTACTTCTGTATCAAAAACACCTCAACCCAAAATACACATCAAACACTTTATTCCACGTCCACAACCAACAGAACCACAACCAACAGAACCACAACCATCAGAACCACAGCCATCAAAACAACAACAACAATCTGAAAAACAAAACTCTGATCAACCACAAACAGAAAATCAACCACAAACTTCTGAACATCCAGAAAACCAAACCTCAGAAGATCAACCAGAAAAAGACTCTGTCATACCACCATCAAATACTCCATCTTCTGAACCTGTTGCACCTGTTACTTCTGAACCCACAAAAGTAACTTCTGCTCCTATTTCATCAGAACCACCATCCCAACAATCTGATACTCCTTCAGAACCTACTCATATCCCTGAGACAGAAGTTCTTGATATCACTCCATTAAAAACAGTGTTTCAAGTCTCTTCTACTTCTTGTACACCTACAACATCCTCCAATTCATCTGAATCAGATATCCATCCAGATTTTCTAATTTCTCCATCTGACAAATACCCTGTTCATGAACCTGAACCTGAATCAACCTTACCTGCTAAAACTCTCATTCCAGACCCTATGCCTCCACCTGCACCTTCATCTGAGATGATTGTTCCCACTTCCAATCCATCATCATCTGGTATATCTTGTGCCCAAGTTTCTTCTCTTTATCATAATTTATCTTATGGTTTCAAACTGAAAGATTTTTATGATAGAGTTGAACCTTCTGAACCCCTGAAACCTCTGAAACCAAAACTCAGATAGGCTCTTCCATCTGTAATCCTTTCCTATATTCAATCTATGAACAATGAAGGATCCTTAGCCACAATATCTGCTACTTCTGGTAAAGCTGTTGTTTCAGCTCTGCAACCTGCATCTGATAACACAGTTGCATCTGATAAACCATCAACCTCTGCTTTCATACCATATTCTAATGAACCCTTTGATGTTGTTTACCAACGCTCAAGACCAAAACCTAATCTTCTTAACGCTTTAAACAGATCCTTACCTTAAAAACCAGAAATTCCTTTCATTCCATATTATCCCCCTCCTCTGATTTCCATCCAAAAATCACTGCTACCACCAACTCCCAAACCTAAACATATGACTCTGGAAACCTTGCTTAAACCACCACCCAGACTTAATATTAATCATTTATTTCAAACGTTTTTGCAAGAAATATAGATGTCTTTAGGTACTGTTCAGCAGAGATGCTCTGAAACTATGGATGCAAATGAAACTGACATCATCTGGAAAGGATTCATCAATAGATTCAACACTGTAGCTTCAAATCTGAAGAACGTCTGTTCTGATGATGCAAAGCTCAGAGCTGAAAGAACTCAATTTTGGATTGTCAACAAAACTGAACCTCTGCTTTGTTTGGATGCTCCTCCACCTCCACCAGAACCAACTGCCAATGCAATGACTATGACTCTGGTAGAACCCTCTTCAGGGTCTTCAGAACCTATGGCAATTGACTCTGTTCAGGCTGCAGAACCTCCACCTTCTTCATCTGAGATAAAGTCAGAACATCCAGACTTTGGAGACAAGATTGCTGCTCTGGAGGCTGGTCAGTCTGAAATAAAATCTTGGATGGCAAAGCAAGACAAGAAATCTGAGGACATGACAGAGTGGATGTCTAAACAAGATGAGAAGAATGAGACAATGACTAAGTGGATGTCAAATCAAGAGCAATCTTCATCTGAGATTACAGACCTATTGAAGATGCTTTTGTCAAAACACTCTTAGATTTTTTTTCATTCTAATGTTTGTGCATCTGTTGTTTTGTATCTGAATTTTATTGTTATATCTTCTGTTATTTACCAGTGTACTCTTGCTCTGTTATGTTAAATGAATCAGTTCTTTCTCCATTGAATTATCTATTTATTGTTCCTTTTATTTGTCTTTATTAAAAGTTTTTACTTTTTGCTTATGACAAAAAAGGGGGAGAAAATAAAGATCTGAACTATTTAATATAATTTCACTAGAATGAATCTTCAGACATATATATTCTATCTAATATTTAAATTGACTATTTCAGATCATTTGATAAGAACACTCTATAAAAGAATCTCTGAGTCTCTCAGATCATTTACTTTTCTATCAAACTCTGAATCTCATATCTGCAAGATATTCTGACCCTAAATTGTTATAAGAACAAACAAGATCTAACTCTGAAGATTACTCAAGATAAAAGGGAAGTTTCTATTCCTTTTTCATAATTAACTCAGGGGGAGATTCATCATCTCAGGGGGAGTTATAATTCTTTATGTTCAATTAAATAAAATTTCTGATACTTTTTGTCATCATCAAAAAGGGGGAGATTGTTAGAACACAGATTGGTTCTTAATAATAACTCTTTGTTTTGATGATAACTGTTAGGAAATTTATATTTAAGAATTATATACTCTAAAATTTGTTTGAGAGTTTTACTGCAGATTGAAATAATATTAACTCTCTAGAAGCAAATCTGTTTTTGAATACAAGAAGTTATTCTGACTCTGAAGCGCCAGATGCACCTTACAGAAGAATCTGTTTGCTCCTTACAGAAGATCCTGAGCGTAGTCTCCAGAAGGATCTGAAGCAAGAAGCTCCAGAACATTCTGAGTCAGAAGCATCTGAAGATAATCAGAAGCATCTGAAGATAATCAGAAGCATTTGAAGCTGAAGCATCTGAAGTATAGAAGAATATTGATTGAAGAGTTTCTCAAAGCATTAGTCTACAGAAGTTTCTGAAAGTACCTACGCTGCCAAGTACTGAAGTTCTGTGTCAAAAATGCTCTGATGATCAACACGCTGAAAGCACACATGCTGCAGAAGACTCTGATACAGCATAGTTCTGAATCTCATTAGAAAACTCTGATCCATTCAGACTCTGAAGAACTTGCTGAAAACTGAAGAAGTAATTTTCAAGAATATATCCGTTGGATCTTTTCAACGTCTCTTTCCTTATTTGTGCTAGACACACTTACACAAACAAAAAGGATTTCTCTGTGCCATCTACTTCTATGAAAGGTCACTTGATGTGAAGACAAAAAGGCTTAGACCTTTTGGGACTCTCTTTTCAACGCTCAGCTTGCATGGATCAGCTGCCTATAAAAGGAGAACTTCACCACATTCTTCAGTTAGACACTTTGCTGAAAAGAAATCATTATATTCTAAAGCTCTCATTATTTTCATATTCTTCTTAGAATCTTATTGTACTTAAACTTCAGAGAAAAATCACTGGTGTGATAAAAGCTTTATAGAAGCATTAATACTCTTGTATTTAATTTACATTGATTGTAAAGGATATTCCTTAAGAGGATTCAGTTAGAATCAGTAGCTCTTGAGAAGACTAAGAACTGTTGTTCTTAGGTGATACTATTGTAATCAGTTTGATTTAATAGTGGATTAAGTCCTTGTTGAGAAAGGCAAATCACTCTAGGAAGGGTGGACTGGAGTAGTTGTTAAACGAACCAGGATAAAAATTATTGTGTGATTATTTTTAAGTCTTAATTTATCATACTTATTCAACCCCCCCTTCTAAGTATTATCTCACCTTCAAGTGCTTGAGATTGTGAGAAATGATCACTCTCATTTGATTAGATAAGTTTTTGTTTCTTTTACCTTGAGAAAAATAATTGTTTGTTACCCAAGCCACATTACAACCCTTAAAGCCCTTGTGATTTTTGCTTTTATATTGTTCAATGTGAGTTTTTTCTTAATGAATACATAATTTAACTTGTTAGTATGATTGTTGGGTGAGAGTTAAGCCCCTAATGATTTTTTATTCATCTACCAATGAAGTGTGTGCTAGGTGTGATTTATTTTTGAACATTATATTGTCTTAGAATTTTTTACGTGTGTTTTGTATTTAGGAGTTATTTCATTTTCATGTTATCTTTGTAGTGTAGTGGTATGTTTTTTTTTGCATGTACGTTTTTATGTTGAACCATGCATTTGTTTTTGTTTTTCAAAACTTGTTGAATCGTGATTGCTTGGTTATTACTTTTGTTTCCTTGAGTTAATCGATTCTTGTTTGAGGACAAACAAGTTTAAGTTGTGGAGAGTTGATAAGTGCTAAATTGTATTGATTTTGAGTGCTAAAAATTGGCACTTATTGGCTTAATTCAAACAATAAGCCTCAACTTTTGTGCACATGTTGTATAGTTTACATTATAGTGTATATATTGTGTATCGCGTAAATATCATTGAGTTTAATTGTTTTTATCTCATTTTTTTAGGTATATAAGTAATGATATTTTTTTCATTGTCTTATAGAGCATTGAATAAGATTTTCAACGCTTTCGGCCACACGTAAAACGGAGTTACGATTTAAAAGTTATGGTCGAAACAAGTGTTGGTCTACTGTCATGTTCGTTGTGCTAACTTGAGGTGAGAGAACTCGCCAAGAGTTTGCACTACGAACTCAAGGCGAATAAAAATTTCCCGGAAGCATGGAAAACATTGTTTTTGCAGTAGCTAAGGTGTCATATGTTCGCTGGGCGAACGGGAGTTCGCAGTGCGAACACGGGAACCCATTTTTGCCTATTTAAGTCATGTTTCATCATTTTTTAGGTTATGTTGTTGGGAACTTTTTACCCCAACTTCATCAAAAGCATTCTTGAGTAGATTTAGCTTAGAAACAACATTAGAGTGTGCATCTTGACGATCAGGAGTCGAATCCACTTCAATCGGAGTTGACAGACCGTGAGATTTGTGTTCTTCTTCTCTCTTCTCTTTATACTCTCTATTTGTTGAGGTTTTGTATGTAAGTTTATCTTGATTGTATCTATATTTATGGATCTTTGTATAAAATCTCTTTTACAACTCTTTATTGATGATTATCTTGATTTTTTACTTAATGGGTTTGGATTGCTATAGACATATACGGTTCGAACTCGATCTAAGATGAACATATGTTAGATTCTAAACTCTAGACATAGATTTAGGACTAATATTCACGTGGGTATCAATTCTTAATATTCTGCATTGTCGATTTGCGTGAGACATCACCGATGAGATGATACGGTTGTTCACTCAACTTTGCATTAGACATAACATCTGTTGTGAGCGATAAGTGATGATATTGACGAGTGATTTAGGTTGCGTGCATTTGATCCATATATTTTTTTTAGTACATGATGGGTAGAAGGAAATACAACTCCTGACGAGTTTTCTCATTTCTTAAGAATGTATTTATTTTCTTGATTTATGTTTTACCTTTTGCATTTTTATCCCAAACCATTTAAACTCAAGCTTAGAGATGTAGAGATTATCGAATGACATTCTTTCCATCGCATCGATCCCTATGGAGACGACAAAATTGGGTACTTAATATTTTTGCTTGCTGTTTTACCAGTCCAACAATTATTCCTATAAAACTTCCCCAAATAATGGAACTCATTGTTCCCACCAACATTAGGCTGATTCTGAACAGCCTGAGCAATAACCTGCAAAGCAACAATAATAGCATCATCGTTTCTTCCAACCCTTCTCTATTTTTTACCAATAACAACAATAATGGTTAGAAGACAACATCGACAGTATTCAACTGTCACACGACACCAACTCAACAACTTGGTCGAACAGATCGACCTGCTCTGATACCACTATGTAACACTCTAAATTTCCCCCGCATAATTTAAATAAATTCATCAGAGTAAATTAAAAATAACGACACTTAGGATGCTACAATTCAATAAACACCTGCTCGTGTAATCAGATGTGTAAAAAATAATGTATTTAAAATAAATTATTAGCAATGATAATAACATTGATCATATCTAAACTTTAATTTTTTAAAGCAGCGGAATGTACAACATAATGGTTTAATTAACCAAAACATAAATCATGGTCTATGGTAATCAAAATAAATAACAACTTAGGAGATATCCATAAAATCCCCAATAACATAAACAACAATAAGCTTTCCCTCTTCCTAGTGTTAGACATCAGAGCAAACGCCAACTCTATAAAATAAAAGGAAGACACCATCTTTCACTCAAATCCATGTTTCTACTGCAAATTATCTGCACGATGTCCGTGTAAAAACAACATTCAAACAGAAGGGGTGAGATATCATAATTATATAAAAGAATGCATAATAATAAGTAAACAGCGTATTATTACATGCATAATCACCCATTCCATCAACGACACATCCATACACTCCAAACACAACAATACATCAAATGCAATGCAATGAGACTCAACAACTTGATTCAATGTATGTGGTACCAATATGTGAACTCTTAGGTTCACCACTCCGATCCCCACCTAGGATCAGAGCTCACCAAAAATCGTCACCATAGGCAACACTTCACTAATTCCATCATCATAGAAATGAGCTATTCACACCCAATTCACACAATGGGATTGAGGTTCACCAAAAACTCCTTACCATCACTGTAACACCCTATTTAAATATTGAGTCATTTTGTGATTTTATTCATATGATTATTTTTCGGCATTGGTTTAGTTTAGGGTATGGGTGTAAGGGTGAGTGTGAGAGCTTAGTGTAATAAGCTAATTAAAATTTAATCTTAGAATAATATTGTAATAATAATGAGATGAATGATGAGATGTTCCATTATTATTATTAATTATATTATTATTATTATTATTATTATTATTATTATTATTATTATTATTATTATTATTATTATTATTATTATTATTAGGATTATTATTATTAAAATTAGAGAAAATTAACCATAACTAGAGAGAGGTGGGGGAAATAGGAGTTAGAATATCAGTTACACGTGAAAAGAGAAAGGATAGAAGAAAGAAGCAGAGCTACGGCAAGAGAGAAGATCAAGGTTCCACCATTGTTAGAAAGCTCAAGCTTGGAGTTAAGGTAAGGGAGAGAATGGGTTCATTAATGGTGACTAGAACATGAGAGAGTGATGAGGGTTCCTTTCCCTCTTAGAATTTCTACGTATTTCCATGTGCATTCTTCTTCCTTCTTGCTTAAATTCGTATATATGCAATTGTTGTTGTGAAATCATGTTTTGGGTATTGTTCTGATATGAATGTCATGTAAATTGTGTGTTGTTGTTGTGTATACCATGAGAATAGATTTGGAAATTATGGGATTTTGGGGGTTAACGAAAATGGGTTTCAAATTGTAAAAAAATTTGATAAATGATAGATTAATGAAGTAGAGTTGAGACTTTAGGATTATATTGGTATTGATGTTGTTTTGGGTCAGAAATATGAGCTTGAAAGTACTCCAATGGGGGAAATTGCACTGATGGAAAAATAGGTTTATCTCTATGCAGACTGGCCATACGCGTATGGGGGATGTTCCCAGGGGCTTACGCGTATGATATGTGTCCTTTCCCCATGGCCAGCATGGCCCTCTACTGATACGCATACGGGATGCGTATGGGAGTGGGCAGTATGCGTATGGGATAACCATTACACGTACGACATGATCTTGGAGGATTTTGAAGGGAAATCGCCTCTAGTCATACGTGTAAGGCATGTGGAAATACGCGTATGAGGGTTGGGAATCTGGGGCCCTACGCGTAGTATACGTAGGGTTGGGGCGAGGATGTGAGGCCATACGCATACGGAGCAGGGTCATACGCGTATGGGCAGGCCTATGTTGGAATTTTTCCATTTTCGCGATTTCTTTCCTGATTTCGTGTGCGATGCAATTCCTTATGGTTCATAAGACTAAAATGACGTAATTGGACATAGGTGTAATACCCTAATTTTTACCCCTAAGATCCCACATTTCATTTGCATATCATTCCACAAACAAGGTCATACTTTTGGCTTTCGCACCCTTATGGGTTTCTTACTTTCTTTTTGTTGTTTATGTTTACTAACATCTAACCAAAATACCAAAAATATTTTGCAATTTGCTTGTTTCTTCTTCTTCTCTGTGTGTTTAGGGTTTTGCAGGGAGATTGATGGCAAAGACATTCATTCAAGTTTAAATCAGATGGACGTTTGACCTCATCTTGGTCAAACTATCAAGAGTTTGCTTCAACTATAAGTTACCCGTGGTGGTAGGATATTTTCTCAGCAAATGTGATTGTTCACGGTCAATTTGTCTTGTGGTTTATCAAGCAGCATTCTATGAGAAGTTTGGTCCAGAAATCCAGAGAATTATGTCAAAGATCAAAATTGAAGGTGCAAGTAATGTCCTGGTACATGAATAGTTGTGTTCATTTTTATCAGGGTGTGGGATTTTCAAGAACAGTTGTCGGTTTCAGAAATTATCAATCCAACCATGATTCGTTGATGTTCTACGTCGGAATGAGGATTCTTAAAACTCGAGGCGGCTGATCTATTAACTCTGTTGAGAGAATTGGCCCACACAGATGGCCAAAATCAATTTGTCTTGTAGTTGAATCCAAGGATGTTTTTGATCAGAAGGCTAACAATAAGTATTGGATTGATGTTCAATTTCGGTGGGGTGATTATGATTTTCACGATATTGAGCGTTACACCAGGGCTAAATTTATGGATTACACAACAGATAATATGTCTATATATCCATCTCCAACAGGGGTTATGATTGGCCTTGACTTGGCATATAACTTGCATTCTGCATTTGGGAACTGGTTCCCTGGATCAAAACCACTACTTCAGCAGGCCATGAATAAGATTATGAAGTCAAATCCTGCTTTGTATGTTTTGAGGGAGCGAATCAGGAAAGATTTGCAGTTGTACTCTTCTGAGCCCACTGAACCATACTTGTCCTCTCAAAACTATGGAGAGATATTCAGCAACCAAATCATTTGGTTTGTTGATGACACCAATGTGTACAGGGTGACAATTCATAAAACTTTTGAAGGAAATCTTACCACAAAACCCATCAAATGCATGATACAATTGCTAAGTTCCGTGATGGGCGGGTCACACTGTTAGTTGCCACTAGTGTTGCTGAAGAAGGACTTGATATCCGGCAATGTAATGTTGTTATTCGCTTTGATCTCGCAAAGACAGTTTTGGCATACATTCAGTCTAGGGCCCGTGCTAGAAAGCCCGGGTCTGATTATATCCTAATGGTTGAGAGGGGAAATTTGTCGCATGAAGCATTCCTAAGGAATGCCAGGAACAGTGAGGAGACTTTGCAGAGAGAAGCAATAGAGAGAACAGACCTTAGTCATCTGAAAGACACTTCAAGGTTGATTTCTGTAGATACCCATCCAGAAACAATTTACCAGGTGAAATCCACTGGTGCAGTAGTTAGCTTAAATTCTGCTGTAGGTCTTGTCCACTTCTACTGCTCTCAGCTACCTAGTGACAGATATTCAATTCTTCGTCCCGAGTTTATCATGGAGAAGCATGAAAACTGCGGAGCCCCCACTGAATATTCTTGCAGGCTTCAACTGCTATGTAATGCACCATTTGAAAATCTGGAGGGGCTTTCTTTGCAAAGAAATGATGCATGTTCATTCATGCAGGGAACTTGTACAATAGATAGTTGCTTTTCACATGAAGCATAATTCTGAACCAGAAGCTGTTGGTCTTTTGATGGAGGTTGAAGATCTAGATACGTTGATCGAGCATGTTGACAAAACAATTTTTACAAGGACTCGACATAAGGGTTCTGAAAGAACTTATAAGAATCAGCAGGGAGAACTCCTGGGCAGAATTAGTTCATTACAAGCTGATTTCCATGTTAACCAACATGTTTTACGAAGTTCTTGATGAAGTTACAGAGTCTGTTCCTAGAAAACCGAAGTTTCTTGTGGATCAACTTGATCTTATTGGAGTTCAATTTATTTTCATTGAGTATTCCCTTGCAAACTCAAGAGAAGAAAGGAAAAATCTGTATTCAGTGCTTTTTTTATTACATTCTGCATCAAGTAAATGAAACATGTATAGCTACAGGTGTAAATGAATACAGTGATAATGAGATCCAACCTCTTGCTTCTCTACTTGCTCAAGCAAATGCGCCTGAGGCATTTTATATTTCTGTCAAACTTGGGGTAGAATGCAGTGAGGAGCTTGGAGATCTTGTGAAGACTGTGGACAACGATCTTGCTTTAAAAATATATATCAAAGCCAGAGCTACTCCAAAAGTCGTTGCTGCATTTGTTGAGAAAAGGGAATTTGACAAGATTCTGATATACTCTAAGCAGGTTGGATATACACCTGACTATCTCTTCCTTTTGCAAACAATTCTCCGGACCGATCCTCAGGGTGCTGTTAATTTTGCATTCATGATGTCTCAAATGGAAGGTGGCAGCCCAATTGATTACAACACTATAACCGATCTGTTTCTTCAGAGAAACCTGATTCGCGAGGCAACTGCTTTTCTCCTAGATGTTTTGAAGCCAAATCTATCGGAGCATGGATTCCTTCAAACAAAGGTGTTAGAGATAAATATTGTGACTTATCCCAATGTTGCTGAAGCAATTTTGGCCAACGGTATGTTTAGCCATTACGACCGTCCTCGTATTGCCCAACTCTGTGAAAAAGCTGGTCTTTATGTGCGAGCTTTGCAACATTACACTGAGTTGCCAGATATAAAACGTGTGATTGTAAATACACATGCAATTGAGCCACAGTCACTTGTTGAATTTTTTGGTACTTTATCAGGAGAATGGGCTTTAGAGTGTATGAAAGATCTATTACTGGTCAATCTTAGAGGCAACCCACAGATAATTGTGCAGGTTGCTAAAGAATATTGTGAACAACTGGGAATTGATGGTTGCATAAATATTTTTGAGCAATTCAGGTCATATGAAGGACTGTATTTTTTCCTTGGTTCATATTTGAGCTCCAGTGAAGATCCCGACATTCACTTTAAGTACATTGAGGCAGCAGCAAAGACTGGACAAATCAAAGAGGTCGAGCGCGTGACTAGAGAATCAACTTTCTATGATCCTGAGAAAACCAAGAACTTTCTGATGGAAGCTAAGCTTCCAGATGCACGACCACTGATTAACGTTTGTGACCGATTTGGATTTGTTCCAGATCTAACACACTATCTATACACAAGTAACATGCTTCGCTACATTGAGGGTTATGTCCAAAAGGTAAACCCAGGGAATGCTCCTTTAGTTGTTGGGCAGTTGCTGGATGATGAGTGCCCAGAAGATTTTATCAAAGGATTAATTCTCTCTGTTCGATTGTTGCTGCCAGTGGAGCCCCTTGTGGCAGAGTGTGAGAAGAGGAATCGGCTTCGTTTGCTATCACAGTTTTTGGAACATCTTGTAAGTGAGGGAAGCCAGGACGTGCATGTTCATAATGCACTGGGTAAAATCATCATTGATAGTAACAACAACCCAGAACATTTTCTCACTACAAACCCATACTACGATTCCAGAGTTGTGGGCAAATATTGTGAAAAGCGGGATCCTACTTTGGCTGTTGTGGCTTATAGGCAAGGACAATGTCATGATGAACTTATCAATGTGACAAATAAAAATTCCTTGTTTAAACTACAAGCAAGATACGTTGTTGAGAGGATAGATGCTGACCTGTGGGAGAAAGTTCTTATCCCTGATAATGCCTACCGAAGACAGCTTATTGATCAAGTGGTATCTACTGCTCTTCCTGAAAGCAAGAGCCCTGAACAAGTTTCTGCATCAGTTAAGGCTTTCATGACTGCTGATTTACCTCACGAGTCGATTGAGCTTCTTGAGAAGATTGTGCTTCAGAATTTTGCTTTCAGTGGGAACTTTAATCTTCAGAATCTTCTTATTTTGACAGCGATAAAGGCTGATTCATCCAGAGTAATGGATTATATCAATAGATTGGATAACTTTGATGGTCCCCAAGTTGGAGATATGGCCGTTGAGGCAGAGTTATATGAGGAGGCTTTTGCAATTTTTAAGAAGTTCAATTTGAATGTTCAAGCAGTCAATGTCTTGCTAGATAATATTCATAGCATTGATAGAGCTGTGGAGTTTGCTTTCCGAGTTGAAGAAGATGCTGTTTGGAGTGAGGTGGCCAAGGCCTAGTTAGTGATGCAATTGAGTCATTTATAAGAGCTGATGATACCACACAATTTTTGGATGTCATTCGAGCTGCTCAAGATAGCAATGTTTACCAGGACTTGGTGAAATACTTGCTGATGGTAAGGCAGAAACACCTGAAGGACAAGCCTGCGGACTGGTGAAGAACCTGGCCTTGATGGTTTTCATAACAGTTGGTTCAGCAGCATATCCTATTCTGGAGTTTTTTAGAGGAATGGGGTACAGAAAATTTTGAGGAAATTTCTCCTGCTGTGATTCCGCAAGCTACAAAAATTTTCATAAATGGTTGCTGGATGGGTATTCATCGTGACCCTGATATGCTGGTTAGAACACTGAGAAAGCTGAGACGTCGGGTTGATGTTAATACTGAAGTTAGGAGCAATACGCAACTCTAGCTTCCGAAGATACCCTCATTCCACAAATTTAAGAGTCGGGAGCAATATTCACAAAATGGTGAGAGTGATATTAGGAAAAAACGGTCTGGTGGTATCTTGTCGGGAAAGCAAGATTGTATTTCCGAGATTGATTCTAGAAATTGCAGAGTTAGGGACTGATCTGTTGATTTCTCTGCTGTTTGTGTTAACCTTGATAATTCCAGAATGTCAGCTGATAACCTGTCACAACGGAGTCATTCAAATGAGATTGCATTTCAGAGAACACTCGGGAGAAAGTGTTGATGTGGACAGCAGTTTATACACCAAAGCTTGGATTGACTCAGTTGATGGCGAGGGAATAAAAGATTACCATGCCATAGAGAGGTGGCAATCTCAAGCAGCGGCAGCTGGTTCTGATTTTTCTAATCCAGCTATACATTTGAAACACGAAGAGGATTCAAATGCCTGTTCAAGGTTACCCAGCTGGAAGCATGATGGAGTGGCAAATAACAGCTCTATTTCACAGATTACTGTGAATAAGGAGAATTCAAAAAGCCATTCTCGAGAAGCAGATCGTATCAAACAAGCGGTATCAAGAAGCGGCGGGAAATAGAATTCTGTGGTAGCAGAAGCTTTGTTTTTATTCAGAGTATTTTCACGTATCCAAGACATCAACCAAGCCATATTCACAAGCTGCAGCAAAAAGGAGTAGCATGTGAGCCAGCTAAAAAAATTAATCCACGTCAGCTCTTAAACTCAAGCTGCAGCTAATCCATGTCACGTAAATGAGCTACAAAAGTGTAAAAAGCAAAACGACATAAAAAAATATCACAACCAAAACGCAGTGAAAATTTCAAAACGGCAAATCACTCTCTCTCACTTTCAATCTATAAATACAACACATACCTCATTCATTTCTTCAAGCTTGAAAAGCCAGAAAACTTCTGCAGAAATATCACCCCAACCTCTAATTTTCTTCAAGCTTCAATCCTCTTCACCTCTCATACTTTCTTCGTTCATCAAAACCATTTCATACTATATTCACTCTTCACTTTTTTTTTCTTCCAAATTAACCTCAAACAGAGACCAATTTCGAACTACAATTCATTCAGAAGAAGAAGAGAAGCAAGAAGAAGTTTGGATTGATTGTTGCTCCTGAGTTTGAAGGTAGTTTGAGCTTCACCGTCATTTCCGATCCGTTACTTTTTGTGGTGTTTCTTTGAATTGTTGGTATTATTGTGAAGAGCTCTTGATTCCGATCACAACCGTGCTGGTTTCGCATCCCGCCGCTTTGATTTGAGTAAGCATTGAAGCTCCCATGGCCGTGAACAGTGTCGCGTGAGATATGAAGAAGAAGTCTAATTTTTTTTTTCTTTCTCTTTTTTCCTTTCCATTTGTTTTTATTTCAATTTTCTTTTCTTTTTTTAATTTCTTTTTTTTGAATTTGGACGTGGAGTTTTCCACTTTTCCTTTTCTTACTAGTTTTATTAATAATATTCTTAGAAAAAGTTCTTTAAAAAAATTATTTAAGAATATTTTAATTTGGATTAATTGTTGGTTTGTTTTGGATCCTAAATTTTGATAAAATTTCATCAATATCAATGGACTTTGGGTGTCGATTTTATCCACCAAGAGAGGTGATTGATATTGATGATAATCAAATCGATTTAAGATTCAAATTGAAATTTCTTTTCATTTTAATTCTTTTTCTTCTTCTTTTTATTTTTGATCGATGAAATCCATGGATCATAGATTGTTGATTATCAAGGTTGTTTAATCTTCATTATTTCAAATCTATGGACGAATAATCATTGAGATAATTCTCCTTACTTTGGAATAGTGATAGATTACCTTTGATTAATTAATTAAAAATCTTGATTGTGATGAGATCACTACCTCTTTTCTTTTTGTGTGGCATGTTTTAGGAGAGTGATTTACATATCATTTCTCTAACATGTATTAACACTAACATTTTATTGACCGGCCTCAGATAGTCGTGGTTTCTACATAAACCCGATTACGATTGCTTAACATAGCGCTAAAGTGTCCCTTAATCGGAAAATGATCATTCGTGGCTCAAACTTACGTTTAAAAGTCCAAGTATGATTAGTTGCTTGTCTTAACTCCAATACCTATGAAAATCATTGTTAGGAGGCTTTGATTCTATCAATCCTCTAATGAATTTTCATTAATCTTGGTCTAAGTGCAAGAATTAATCATCATTGATCATATATTCTAACCACTAACCACTAATTCACTAACAATATCCTTGTTTAATTTTGTTTATATTCTCTTCTTACTCCTTATTTCTTACTTTTATGCTTCCATTTTATCATTTCATATCATATCTTTGTTTATGTTTATGTCATTTCTCTTTTGTCCACTTGGACCATACTTTGTTCAAAACACTAATAAAGGATAAAACATTTGGTGCTATTAACTTTGTGGTTATACTCTTGGACCATTCTTAGACCTTGGACTTCATGGACCTCTGGACTTAGAATTAGGGCTCTCATTCCTATGCTTGGAGTATTGTGGATCTTAGCCTTTATTTGGCTCGCTCATTAGCTTATGCTTTAAATCGGATGGAATTCTTTTTTGCTTGCTATGGAGTGTGCTACAAGTCGGTTAGATCTTTCTTACCTCTGGATCTTATTTTGGTTTTCTAGGATAGTCACTTCATCTCCTCCCCTTCTTAAATTTTCAAAACTTTCTCCCTCTTTCAAAACCTTCTTGGTTTCAAACTTCAAAACCGCTTTCGCAATAAAATCTTGACATTCGTCAAGTGATTTTTAAACTTTGTTTTTTCTTAATAAAAGTCAATCAATGTTAATCATGTTTTGACCAATTTCAAAAGACATAAAAAATACAAAAACTCATCAACTCTTTTTGTGCCTTTATGCACTTTTTCACTTTAAAACTTTTCATAAAGTTTAGACATGATTCATTTCTATAGTTGAGATGTAAATCTCCTATTCCCCATATTATTAAGACTTTGACATTTTCCACGTTGATGTTGAGTGATAGTCTTGTTGATAATCCAAGCAAATCCTCCATCTTTATGTGACGCAGATGTTGTCTTAATACTCGTGGGTGGATAGTCGCAGTTTTCTCCTTGAAATGACGACTTGTCTTTACATCTAAAATCAATCAAAACCAACAAATTTTTGTCATTTGTACCACGAACTACGGGGTTTTGATCCCATATTGCACTTTGTGGGTACGTAGGCATGAGGCGATAAGTCTCTCCAAACACAAAAAATCTAAAAAATAATTCTCTTCTCATCTCCCCAATATCTTTTCAAACAAACCATTTTCAAACCAAAAAACGTAAATATTTCAAAGGGCTCCTATAGAGTACTATAGACGTTTTGGGTGCTAACACCTTCCCATTGCGTAACCAACCCCCTTACCCCGATCTCTGTCTCGTGTTCTTATTTTAGAACTATTTGGTTTTGTTCGCTCTTTTTCCTTTCCTTTTTTGGATAAAATAAAAGTGCGGTGGCGACTCTTGTTTTTTTGAGTTAAGTTAATTAATAACTTACGCTCACGATTTTTACCGCTACAGAAAAGTGGCGACTCTGCTGGGGATTCCAACGGTTCCTAGTGGGTTTCGCCTACTTTGATTTATTTATCGCTTTCTGTTTGACTTGTTTGTTATTGATTGTTCTGTTTTGGTGCCCGGTAATCTTTGTGGTGAGATAAGTCCTATACCCGGACTTGAGTGCACTTATGATAGGAGGGTGGTATAGTCTTGTTGGCTTACGTGGAGTAGTCCTTACTAAGCTGACTTGAGATCCCCCGCTCGGTGGAGGCCCCTTTGGAATTACTGATGTCTTACGAGTAGTCGTAATTGATATTACTTTTTCCGACTGGGAGCCTGAGAAGCTGAGGACCTTAGAACCCTTTAACCCATCTTGGCCTTATTAGGACGTGGTGCGGTGGCTGTTCAGGTGTAGACTTGAATTAGTCGTTACGCGATACCACACTCAGATGAGTTTCTCTTGAGAATATTGTTGGCCGACGAGTAGTCGTTTAAGCCGATAATATCCAAAAGATGGAATTATGATTCTGGGAACTTTTTAGAACCTTGTTCTACAGGTGATGATATAACCATAGTACATACCATTGTGGGTTGGTTGGTTCTTACCTTTGGCTCCATGCTTGTGCCGAACCTTTGAACCTGTGTGCTTTGTATGTCTTGTTTGTGGGTGTTGCATCTTGCACTCATGCATTCATGAGCATTGTGTTTCAGTTAGTTTTTAAGGAACTCAGAGATTTCTTTTTGCAAATATCACAATTTTTTTAGAATCATGGATATTGAAAGAAGTAACACTAAGAAGTACATTTTCACGAGTTTTGACTTACAAGAGTTGAGAAAGCTTGGATCTTTGGTATCTAGTCCTGTAGATTTCAAATGCTGTTTAGGAAATTGTTGATTATTCTGAGGACTGATGTTGAAGAGGGGATTCTTAATACCTTGGTCCAGTTCTGCGATTTGTTGCATCGTTGATTTATTTTCCCAGATTGTCAATTATTGCCAACTTTAGAGGAGTATGCCTATCTTATGGGTGTGTAAGTCTTCATTGAGTTTCTTGAGCGACTTGTCATGAAGAGATCAAGGGATCCAGAGGATTTATTTTCCTCTAGCATATCATCATCTGCTCATCTTCCTACCTCCGGTTCTTGGAAGGGTATTGTGAATCGACTCGTGAAAGAGAAAGACACCATGAAGATCAGCTATGTAAGATAAATCAAGAGGCTTCACAAGAAGTATCAGCTCAGAGTTGGGTCGTTTTCAGACACGATTCCTTAGAATTAGATTTCATTCTCTCTTGTGTTGTAAGATTGATGAAACTGTACTTCAAAGCTATAATTCTTTCAATATTAATGAAATGAGATTTTTGGTATATCCAGTGTGTTATCTTAATGTAATGTTTGCAAACTGCTTTATAGTTCCTTGAAAACTTGCATTTGCATTTGCACATCAAGCATCACTCTGCATTGTATCTTGCCTTTCCCGGGTATCTTATTTACTTCCCGTTCTTGGTCTTTGTTCAGACAAGTTGTTGCATCACTACAATACTCGAGCTAAAGATGGATCAGTTGCAACGAGAGAACCGCGAGCTTCGCGAGGAATTGGCTACTTTGAGGGATGGTATGGAAAGGATCTCTACTTTGGTTGAAACTCTGGTTGTTGCTCAGAATCAACTTTCTCCTCATGTTTCTCAGACTCCACTACAAAAGACTGTGATTTCTGAAATCATTTCAACACTCATTTCTGTGGCTCCCATTAGCGCTTCCAGTCATGTTACCGAGATGTGTCTCGAAGAAGGTGTCCAGAAAGGATGGTTGACCAAAGGAAATGGTTCTTCTAGCAATTCTAAGAAGTATGGAAATGGTTTTTCCAAAGAGAAAGAATATGTTGCTAATGCTATTTTGCAAGGAAAGCGTAGAAGATCTCATAACAAAAGTAAGCAACAACAGACACAACAAAAGATTGATCAGCAAAGTTGTGTTCAAAAGCAAATTCAGTTTGATCCGATTCCGATGTCGTATGCAGAATTATTTCCTGTCTTAATACAGAAGAATCTTGTGAAGACCAGGTCTCCTCCTGCTGTTCCAAAAGATATTCCATGGTGGTATAAACCAGAGACTCGTTGTGCTTTCCATCAGGGTGCACCAGGGCATGGTCTTGAAGATTGTTTTCCTTTGAAACATGAAGTGCAAAGACTAGTGCGAAAAGGAATTTTGTTTCTCAAAGGCACAAACGTCCAAGTCAATATGCTGCCTAAACATGGTAACGCCACTGTAGTTGAGACGCATGCCGCAATTCCGAATCATTTCAAAGAAACTCAAGTTCGTCCGCCGCTTTTTGAGAAAGAATTGTTCAAAATCCAATATGGTTCGAATGGCCAAATTAGTGGAGAAAATTTTGTTAGTGATTCTCAAGTGGGAGAAAATGTTGAGGTTCATGCAATTCAGAATTCTTCTCAGATTCTGCAAAATCCAGTCTTGAATGAACAAAAAGGAGAGACTCGCCAATTTGATTCAATCCCAATGACTTACAGTCAATTATGGTCTTATTTTTCCCGAAACTCGGTAGTGACACCCAGAAAAACCAGAGTCATGAAGTCTCGTCCTCGTTGGTACAATCCAAATATCAATTGTGTGTTTCATGATGGGGTAATGTGGCATCCAATTGAGGAGTGCAAGGTTTTCCAAGAAATGGTTCAAGAGATGATTGACGATGGGGTGTTGACTTTCGAAGGTGGAAGCCCATTTTTGAATGGAACGCTTTTATGTTGATAAAATATAAAACTCGAGGAAATTCATATTGCTGGTGTTAGTAGAGTGACCTGTAGCGGTCGTGCACTTGCTTCTGTTTCTCCAAAGGAAGTTGAGGGTGTTCTTTCAAGCTCGAATTGAGATAGTCTCCTCAGATCATTAGTTCATTTACTGCAATTTTATTTGTAATCTCTCATGTTTGTTAATACTTTGTTGCTTGTAGAAACTTGTTTGATTTTGAATATTAATCATAATACAATGAGTATGTTTGTCTTGAAGAAATCCATTCGCATTCGCTCATAAATTGTTTTTCTGCATTTGCAATACCAACTTCTTGTTTGAACTCTTGGAGGGAGGATGATGAGGTGAAAACGCAAAATTTCTGGTTATATGCTTTTGAATAAGACCCTACTGATGATGTAAGGCATTGTTTCAAATTCCCAAACACCGGAGATATAAGGAAGATAATCCCTTGTTAACCCTTTTGAGCCTCGAAGTAGGAGTTTCCTTTCTAAATGGAAAAAACCTCACATTTTAACCTGGGGCAGGGTAGTCTTCAGTTAAATTGACCAAGTGTTCAAATTTCCAAAAGGAGTGTGTATTTAAGGACCAGTCATGGTGGTTATCCCTCATTCCAAAAGAAAGAGACAATCACAACCCTTTTAACAAGTCAGATAAGTCAATATCACGTGATTTGTTCAAAAGAAAAATAAAAAGCCCGCTAAGTCGTACAAACAAGTGACTTAGGCAAAAGTTAGGGCATCCCGCTGGACATCAAAAATTCAAAAGAATTGGTTCAGGCAAAAATTAGGGGGAAAAAACGCGAAAAGCGAAAAGAAGGGATTACAATGAAAAATCCTGAACAAATCTATGTGACTACAAAAGAAAAAAAGGGGGGTGACTGTTATTCCTTGAAAAGCCTTATTGGCTCTTAAACCATCATTTTTATCAGTTCGCCAACCATCAAAATCCTTTGAGGGATGAACAGTTGTGTCTAATTAGCTGAATATAGGATTGAAGAACATCACGGAGAATGGGTGGGTGCAGATAAACTTTGAGCCTAAATATCCTTTTTTTCTGAAAACCGTGAACTAGACCACACTATAACCCTCGAAAGACCTAATTGAAGCAGGGTTTATTTTGAAAGCATACTTTAACGAGATAGCGTTCCTGACTCCCATGAGTTATGCTAAAAGACCTTTGTTGGTATTGCATGTGCATTTAAAAATCAATGTCATATCTTAACTAGTGATTCGTTCACAAGTTTTTTGCGACATGTTTTCAGTAAAAAAAAAAAAAAAAAAAAAAAAAAAAAAAAAAAAAAAACTTCAAGATAAACATATGTAATTGCATTAGAATTATCATTCTCAGAATTAAGCATTTTTCTGCTTACATACATTATTTGACATCATGGAAGCTTACATATGCGTATCAGTGATGAACATAATCTTTTGAAGCCTGAAAATCTGACGAGTAATTGGCAAATCGTTTCAAGGAATGATCATATCTAGGGGCATGTTTCTTGAAGACTTCGTTGAGCTTGAGCAAGTTTGTTTTCCCAGTTGATGCTTTCGCAGGGGAAAAGCTTGAATACTCCATCAGTAAAAGAATATGCCGACTACAGTTAATCTGGGGAAGTTACGTCGAGATTCGACGAATCTCTCAGAGTTTAAGGATATTGGGGCAGATTATTTCAAGGTATTATGAACTCGATATTCTCCCAATTAGAGTTTGTCCTTGTTGATGTTCTCCTTGATACAGTCTGTTGACAATCTCTCAAGCAAAGTTTGGTCTTATTGATGCATTTCTTAGTTGGGCACTAGTTCAAGCATTTTTAACTTGGATTCCCCCTGCAAAGTCTTGATTCAGATTCCTTCAATTTGAGCCTGGTTCTCCTTCCCTAACCTGTTTATGATCAAGCATATTTAAGTGTGAATGTGATTGTTGGATCCCATCATGTTCTATGGTAAAATTTGATGAGGAATCTCTGGCAGGTTTCTACCTCCTCCGTTATGATTCTTTGCTCTTATGGCCAATCTGAATCATATTTCCTTTCTAAGAAGTGTTGATATAGCAATCAACTGTTGGGTTTTCTCTCACCCCGTGTTGAGTTTTAAAATTCCCTGCAGGTTGACTTTTTGCTATGATGTTAACTTCTTAATTATCCCCACAAGTCCAAGTTTTTCTCTCAAGGTTGTTAGTACCCAGAGTATCATCCTTGTTGATCATGTGCAGAGGATACGCGTTTATCACTACTGGTTGTGAAAGATAGGATATGACCTTCATCAGATTCTTATTCTCCTCAGTAGAGTTTGTTGATGTTCTCCTCAGCAGAGTTATTTCTTGCTCCTCTGGTAGAATTTATTGGCAGCTCCCCAGTAGAGTTGTGTTGGTGTTTCCCCATTTGAGCTATATCGAGGTTTCTCTAGTAGGGTTTGCTGATATTCCCTTAGCAGAGTTTTGTTCCTATGGATAACGAGATGGATATTATTCGATTTTTCCCAGCTAAGTCTTGATTTAAAATCTTCTCCAGATGAGTATGTTTCCTTCATCCAGCCAGGTTATGATCAGACAGTTGAGTAGTTTGAGGACCACTTCTCCTTGATGTTATTGCCCATGCGGAGACTTGTCTTTAATGATTCCTAGCAGAGGTTATGCATATTTACTTTGGATTATTCCACAAGTAGAGAATAATGTTGCTTACTTCTAAGAAGTGTTGACATAGCAGTCACCTGTCGGGTTTTCTCTCACCTTGTGATTGGGTGTTGATTTAAAATCCCCCACAGTTTGACTTTTTGCTATGATGTTAACTTCTTATTCCCCAGGCAGAGTTGGAAAATTTGTGTTGCTTTGTTTTGTCCAACAGTTTTTTCCTCGAAGCGGAGTTCATATTGTTGAATTATTGATGGTTGAAGATTGATCTTTGGGGTCTACTCCCCAAGCGGTATCTCCATTTCCTCAGCGAGGTTTGAGCCTTGTAGTAGGATTTATTTTCCTTTGATGGCTCTTGTGTATCTCTTGCAGGGTTTCTGTTGCTGATCCCCAGCATGATCTCCAATGATATCTCTAACTTGCGAAGATTAGCCGAGTATTTCAGTGGTGTTGTGATGTTTTGTTCACCCTCTGTTTGCCTTTTTTGTCTGTTTTGTCAGCATATTCATATTCATATGCATTGCATGCGCATTCATTTTGGTTGAGCATAGCATGTTTTTCTTGCATTGTGCATCCTGCATTTTTTGTTGGTGTTTCCCTTTTCCCGGTGTTGTTATCCCTGCGGAGTGCGTGTGTCCTCTCTCCATTAGAGTGTCGACCCTTAAGCAGAAAATACCTATCCTTTCTAATTCCCCACTGAGTTTATGCCTCGTGGAAGATGTTTTGTTATCTTTCCTCCCCAGTTTTTTATCTGGATGGAATTGTTCCCCAGTTGAGTTATTTCCTCATTGGGTCGAGTCCTGTTTGATCGTTTCTTTCCAGTTTGTTCCTGGATTGAACTTTGGTCTCTTGCAGCAGTTACTTTGGTTTTCCCTGGGCTGTGAAACCTGGATGATGAGAAGGTATTTTTGAGGATTTACTTTCCTCGGAAGGAATCTGTTATTGATTCCCATCAGAAGATGAAGATTTGATTTCCCCAACGGTGTTTTGATAACACTCTCTTGGTGATTGCTTGTGCGACTTCATGTGACAGTCTCTTTATTTGAGCAACTTGTATGTCTCTAACAAGATAAACCTCACCCCAACAAATGGTTGTCTCTTTATTTGAGAAGTTTGTTGTGTGATTTGAGCTGCCCATTGACTGGTAGCAGGTATTTCTTGTGAGTTCATTACCTAAATTTTTCTACCTAGTACTGGGTATCCGGTAATGTTTCTTTACCTTTCGAGTATGTTACCTCTATTGACTGGTAATATTTCTCACCCCTTTTGGTTGGTTATGCTTTACCCATTTGACCGGTAAAAGATAATCCTTCATCCCGAGCTTGTTGCCTTTATTTTCTTCCTAGTGATAGGTAGTAGGTAGCATTTGTCTCCTCCTTTTGGTCAGTTATCGACATATATTTCTACCCAGTAATCGGTAGTCGGTAATCTTTCCTTGTGAGTTCATTACCCAAAATTTTCTACCTAGTACTGGGTATCCGGTAATGTTTCTTCACCCTTTTGAGTATTTTGCTCATCCTTTTTGGTCAGTTATCGACATATTTTTCTACCCAGTAATCGGTAGTCGGTAATCTTTCCTTGTGAGTTCGTTACCCAAATTTTTCTACCTAGTACTGGGTATCCAATAATATTTCTTCACTTTTTGAGTATATTGCCTTTATTGTGCTATCTATTGATTGGTAGTCGGTAATATTCTCACCCCCTTTGGTTTATTACGCTTATTTTCCACTCAGTAAC
Organism: Lathyrus sativus; assembly: GCA_963859935.3. Taxonomy (NCBI): domain Eukaryota; kingdom Viridiplantae; phylum Streptophyta; class Magnoliopsida; order Fabales; family Fabaceae; genus Lathyrus; species Lathyrus sativus. The sequence continues at coordinate 809,078,518 of OZ012735.1, forward strand.
CAGTAGAAGCATTTTACCTGTTCTCTTTGGATCGACTATCTTCGCCCAGTAACTGGAAATTGGTATCTCTTTTCCCGTTGAGTCGTTTCCTTTCCTTTATCGGAATAGGATCTTGCTCTTTTGTTTTCCCTTGTGGAGTCTCGCTTTTTCTCCCGAGCTTTTGTTTGTCTCCTGTGGCATTTCTCTCCCCACAAAGGTCTTGTGTTTACATACCATTAGCATAATCATATCATTTTGTGGTCTCTTAGGGCCAAAAATTTGGTTTATTGTTATATTTAAGTCTCTTCTATCTAGTCGAGACAAAGATGTCAATCTTCATATCTCCGGATAGAAGAATCTTAAATAGGGGCAGCTGTAATACCCTAATTTTTACCCCTAAGATCCCACATTTCATTTGCATATCATTCCACAAACAAGGTCATACTTTTGGCTTTCGCACCCTTATGGGTTTCTTACTTTCTTTTTGTTGTTTATGTTTACTAACATCTAACCAAAATACCAAAAATATTTTGCAATTTGCTTGTTTCTTCTTCTTCTCTGTGTGTTTAGGGTTTTGCAGGGAGATTGATGGCAAAGACATTCATTCAAGTTTAAATCAGATGGACGTTTGACCTCATCTTGGTCAAACTATCAAGAGTTTGCTTCAACTATAAGTTACCCGTGGTGGTAGGATATTTTCTCAGCAAATGTGATTGTTCACGGTCAATTTGTCTTGTGGTTTATCAAGCAGCGTTCTATGAGAAGTTTGGTCCAGAAATCCAGAGAATTATGTCAAAGATCAAAATTGAAGGTGCAAGTAATGTCCTGGTACATGAATAGTTGTGTTCATTTTTATCAGGGTGTGGGATTTTCAAGAACAGTTGTCGGTTTCAGAAATTATCAATCCAACCATGATTCGTTGATGTTCTACGTCGGAATGAGGATTCTTAAAACTCGAGGCGGCTGATCTATTAACTCTGTTGAGAGAATTGGCCCACACAGATGGCCAAAATCAATTTGTCTTGTAGTTGAATCCAAGGATGTTTTTGATCAGAAGGCTAACAATAAGTATTGGATTGATGTTCAATTTCGGTGGGGTGATTATGATTTTCACGATATTGAGCGTTACACCAGGGCTAAATTTATGGATTACACAACAGATAATATGTCTATATATCCATCTCCAACAGGGGTTATGATTGGCCTTGACTTGGCATATAACTTGCATTCTGCATTTGGGAACTGGTTCCCTGGATCAAAACCACTACTTCAGCAGGCCATGAATAAGATTATGAAGTCAAATCCTGCTTTGTATGTTTTAAGGGAGCGAATCAGGAAAGATTTGCAGTTGTACTCTTCTGAGCCCACTGAACCATACTTGTCCTCTCAAAACTATGGAGAGATATTCAGCAACCAAATCACTTGGTTTGTTGATGACACCAATGTGTACAGGGTGACAATTCATAAAACTTTTGAAGGAAATCTTACCACAAAACCCATCAAATGCATGATACAATTGCTAAGTTCCGTGATGGGCGGGTCACACTGTTAGTTGCCACTAGTGTTGCTGAAGAAGGACTTGATATCCGGCAATGTAATATTGTTATTCGCTTTGATCTCGCAAAGACAGTTTTGGCATACATTCAGTCTAGGGCCCGTGCTAGAAAGCCCGGGTCTGATTATATCCTAATGGTTGAGAGGGGAAATTTGTCGCATGAAGCATTCCTAAGGAATGCCAGGAACAGTGAGGAGACTTTGCGGAGAGAAGCAATAGAGAGAACAGACCTTAGTCATCTGAAAGACACTTCAAGGTTGATTTCTGTAGATACCCATCCAGAAACAATTTACCAGGTGAAATCCACTGGTGCAGTAGTTAGCTTAAATTCTGCTGTAGGTCTTGTCCACTTCTACTGCTCTCAGCTACCTAGTGACAGATATTCAATTCTTCGTCCCGAGTTTATCATGGAGAAGCATGAAAACTGCGGAGCCCCCACTGAATATTCTTGCAGGCTTCAACTGCTATGTAATGCACCATTTGAAAATCTGGAGGGGCTTTCTTTGCAAAGAAATGATGCATGTTCATTCATGCAGGGAACTTGTACAATAGATAGTTGCTTTTCACATGAAGCATAATTCTGAACCAGAAGCTGTTGGTCTTTTGATGGAGGTTGAAGATCTAGATACGTTGATCGAGCATGTTGACAAAACAATTTTTACAAGGACTCGACATAAGGGTTCTGAAAGAACTTATAAGAATCAGCAGGGAGAACTCCTGGGCAGAATTAGTTCATTACAAGCTGATTTCCATGTTAACCAACATGTTTTACGAAGTTCTTGATGAAGTTACAGAGTCTGTTCCTAGAAAACCGAAGTTTCTTGTGGATCAACTTGATCTTATTGGAGTTCAATTTATTTTCATTGAGTATTCCCTTGCAAACTCAAGAGAAGAAAGGAAAAATCTGTATTCAGTGCTTTTTTTATTACATTCTGCATCAAGTAAATGAAACATGTATAGCTACAGGTGTAAATGAATACAGTGATAATGAGATCCAACCTCTTGCTTCTCTACTTGCTCAAGCAAATGCGCCTGAGGCATTTTATATTTCTGTCAAACTTGGGGTAGAATGCAGTGAGGAGCTTGGAGATCTTGTGAAGACTGTGGACAACGATCTTGCTTTAAAAATATATATCAAAGCCAGAGCTACTCCAAAAGTCGTTGCTGCATTTGTTGAGAAAAGGGAATTTGACAAGATTCTGATATACTCTAAGCAGGTTGGATATACACCTGACTATCTCTTCCTTTTGCAAACAATTCTCCGGACCGATCCTCAGGGTGCTGTTAATTTTGCATTCATGATGTCTCAAATGGAAGGTGGCAGCCCAATTGATTACAACACTATAACCGATCTGTTTCTTCAGAGAAACCTGATTCGCGAGGCAACTGCTTTTCTCCTAGATGTTTTAAAGCCAAATCTACCGGAGCATGGATTCCTTCAAACAAAGGTGTTAGAGATAAATCTTGTGACTTACCCCAATGTTGCTGAAGCAATTTTGGCCAACGGTATGTTTAGCCATTACGACCGTCCTCGTGTTGCCCAACTCTGTGAAAAAGCTGGTCTTTATGTGCGAGCTTTGCAACATTACACTGAGTTGCCAGATATAAAACGTGTGATTGTAAATACACATGCAATTGAGCCACAGTCACTTGTTGAATTTTTTGGTACTTTATCAGGAGAATGGGCTTTAGAGTGTATGAAAGATCTATTACTGGTCAATCTTAGAGGCAACCTACAGATAATTGTGCAGGTTGCTAAAGAATATTGTGAACAACTGGGAATTGATGGTTGCATAAATATTTTTGAGCAATTCAGGTCATATGAAGGACTGTATTTTTTCCTTGGTTCATATTTGAGCTCCAGTGAAGATCCCGACATTCACTTTAAGTACATTGAGGCAGCAGCAAAGACTGGACAAATCAAAGAGGTCGAGCGCGTGACTAGAGAATCAACTTTCTATGATCCTGAGAAAACCAAGAACTTTCTGATGGAAGCTAAGCTTCCAGATGCACGACCACTGATTAACGTTTGTGACCGATTTGGATTTGTTCCAGATCTAACACACTATCTATACACAAGTAACATGCTTCGCTACATTGAGGGTTATGTCCAAAAGGTAAACCCAGGGAATGCTCCTTTAGTTGTTGGGCAGCTGCTGGATGATGAGTGCCCAGAAGATTTTATCAAAGGATTAATTCTCTCTGTTCGATTGTTGCTGCCAGTGGAGCCCCTTGTGGCGGAGTGTGAGAAGAGGAATCGGCTTCGTTTGCTATCACAGTTTTTGGAACATCTTGTAAGTGAGGGAAGCCAGGACGTGCATGTTCATAATGCACTGGGTAAAATCATCATTGATAGTAACAACAACCCAGAACATTTTCTCACTACAAACCCATACTACGATTCCAGAGTTGTGGGCAAATATTGTGAAAAGCGGGATCCTACTTTGGCTGTTGTGGCTTATAGGCAAGGACAATGTCATGATGAACTTATCAATTTGACAAATAAAAATTCCTTGTTTAAACTACAAGCAAGATACGTTGTTGAGAGGATAGATGCTGACCTGTGGGAGAAAGTTCTTATCCCTGATAATGCCTACCGAAGACAGCTTATTGATCAAGTGGTATCTACTGCTCTTCCTGAAAGCAAGAGCCCTGAACAAGTTTCTGCATCAGTTAAGGCTTTCATGACTGCTGATTTACCTCACGAGTCGATTGAGCTTCTTGAGAAGATTGTGCTTCAGAATTTTGCTTTCAGTGGGAACTTTAATCTTCAGAATCTTCTTATTTTGACAGCGATAAAGGCTGATTCATCCAGAGTAATGGATTATATCAATAGATTGGATAACTTTGATGGTCCCCAAGTTGGAGATATGGCCGTTGAGGCAGAGTTATATGAGGAGGCTTTTGCAATTTTTAAGAAGTTCAATTTGAATGTTCAAGCAGTCAATGTCTTGCTAGATAATATTCATAGCATTGATAGAGCTGTGGAGTTTGCTTTCCGAGTTGAAGAAGATGCTGTTTGGAGTGAGGTGGCCAAGGCCTAGTTAGTGATGCAATTGAGTCATTTATAAGAGCTGATGATACCACACAATTTTTGGATGTCATTCGAGCTGCTCAAGATAGCAATGTTTACCAGGACTTGGTGAAATACTTGCTGATGGTAAGGCAGAAACACCTGAAGGACAAGCCTGCGGACTGGTGAAGAACCTGGCCTTGATGGTTTTCATAACAGTTGGTTCAGCAGCATATCCTATTCTGGAGTTTTTTAGAGGAATGGGGTACAGAAAATTTTGAGGAAATTTCTCCTGCTGTGATTCCGCAAGCTACAAAAATTTTCATAAATGGTTGCTGGATGGGTATTCATCGTGACCCTGATATGCTGGTTAGAACACTGAGAAAGCTGAGACGTCGGGTTGATGTTAATACTGAAGTTAGGAGCAATACGCAACTCCAGCTTCCGAAGATACCCTCATTCCACAAATTTAAGAGTCGGGAGCAATATTCACAAAATGGTGAGAGTGATATTAGGAAAAAACGGTCTGGTGGTATCTTGTCGGGAAAGCAAGATTGTATTTCCGAGATTGATTCTAGAAATTGCAGAGTTAGGGACTGATCTGTTGATTTCTCTGCTGTTTGTGTTAACCTTGATAATTCCAGAATGTCAGCTGATAACCTGTCACAACGGAGTCATTCAAATGAGATTGCATTTCAGAGAACACTCGGGAGAAAGTGTTGATGTGGACAGCAGTTTATACACCAAAGCTTGGATTGACTCAGTTGATGGCGAGGGAATAAAAGATTACCATGCCATAGAGAGGTGGCAATCTCAAGCAGCGGCAGCTGGTTCTGATTTTTCTAATCCAGCTATACATTTGAAACACGAAGAGGATTCAAATGCCTGTTCAAGGTTACCCAGCTGGAAGCATGATGGAGTGGCAAATAACAGCTCTATTTCACAGATTACTGTGAATAAGGAGAATTCAAAAAGCCATTCTCGAGAAGCAGATCGTATCAAACAAGCGGTATCAAGAAGCGGCGGGAAATAGAATTATGTGGTAGCAGAAGCTTTGTTTTTATTCAGACTATTTTCACGTATCCAAGACATCAACCAAGCCATATTCACAAGCTGCAGCAAAAAGGAGTAGCATGTGAGCCAGCTAAAAAAATTAATCCACGTCAGCTCTTAAACTCAAGCTGCAGCTAATCCATGTCACGTAAATGAGCTACAAAAGTGTAAAAAGCAAAACGACATAAAAAAATATCACAACCAAAACGCAGTGAAAATTTCAAAACGGCAAATCACTCTCCCTCACTTTCAATCTATAAATACAACACATACCTCATTCATTTCTTCAAGCTTGAAAAGCCAGAAAACTTCTGCAGAAATATCACCCCAACCTCTAATTTTCTTCAAGCTTCAATCCTCTTCACCTCTCATACTTTCTTCGTTCATCAAAACCATTTCATACTATATTCACTCTTCACTTTTTTTTTCTTCCAAATTAACCTCAAACAGAGACCAATTTCGAACTACAATTCATTCAGAAGAAGAAGAGAAGCAAGAAGAAGTTTGGATTGATTGTTGCTCCTGAGTTTGAAGGTAGTTTGAGCTTCACCGTCATTTCCGATCCGTTACTTTTTGTGGTGTTTCTTTGAATTGTTGGTATTATTGTGAAGAGCTCTTGATTCCGATCACAACCGTGCTGGTTTCGCATCCCGCCGCTTTGATTTGAGTAAGCGTTGAAGCTCCCATGGCCGTGAACAGTGTCGCGTGAGATATGAAGAAGAAGTCTGATTTGTTTTTTTTCTTTCTCTTTTTTCCTTTCCATTTGTTTTTATTTCAATTTTCTTTTCTTTTTTTAATTTCTTTTTTTTGAATTTGGACGTGGAGTTTTCCACTTTTCCTTTTCTTACTAGTTTTATTAATAATATTCTTAGAAAAAGTTCTTTAAAAAAATTATTTAAGAATATTTTAATTTGGATTAATTGTTGGTTTGTTTTGGATCCTAAATTTTGATAAAATTTCATCAATATCAATGGACTTTGGGTGTCGATTTTATCCACCAAGAGAGGTGATTGATATTGATGATAATTTAATCGATTTAAGATTCAAATTGAAATTTCTTTTCATTTTAATTCTTTTTCTTCTTCTTTTTATTTTTGATCGATGAAATCCATGGATCATAGATTGTTGATTATCAAGGTTGTTTAATCTTCATTATTTCAAATCTATGGACGAATAATCATTGAGATAATTCTCCTTACTTTGGAATAGTGATAGATTACCTTTGATTAATTAATTAAAAATCTTGATTGTGATGAGATCACTACCTCTTTTCTTTTTGTGTGGCATGTTTTAGGAGAGTGATTTACATATCATTTCTCTAACATGTATTAACACTAACATTTTATTGACCGGCCTCAGATAGTCGTGGTTTCTACATAAACCCTATTACGATTGCTTAACATAGCGCTAAAGTGTCCCTTAATCGGAAAATGATCATTCGTGGCTCAAACTTACGTTTAAAAGTCCAAGTATGATTAGTTGCTTGTCTTAACTCCAATACCTATGAAAATCATTGTTAGGAGGCTTTGATTCTATCAATCCTCTAATGAATTTTCATTAATCTTGGTCTAAGTGCAAGAATTAATCATCATTGATCATATATTCTAACCACTAACCACTAATTCACTAACAATATCCTTGTTTAATTTTGTTTATATTCTCTTCTTACTCCTTATTTCTTACTTTTATGCTTCCATTTTATCATTTCATATCATATCTTTGTTTATGTTTATGTCATTTCTCTTTTGTCCACTTGGACCATACTTTGTTCAAAACACTAATAAAGGATAAAACATTTGGTGCTATTAACTTTGTGGTTATACTCTTGGACCATTCTTAGACCTTGGACTTCATGGACCTCTGGACTTAGAATTAGGGCTCTCATTCCTATGCTTGGAGTATTGTGGATCTTAGCCTTTATTTGGCTCGCTCATTAGCTTATGCTTTAAATCGGATGGAATTCTTTTTTGCTTGCTATGGAGTGTGCTACAAGTCGGTTAGATCTTTCTTACCTCTGGATCTTATTTTGGTTTTCTAGGATAGTCACTTCATCTCCTCCCCTTCTTAAATTTTCAAAACTTTTTCCCTCTTTCAAAACCTTCTTGGTTTCAAACTTCAAAACCGCTTTCGCAATAAAATCTTGACTTTCGTCAAGTGATTTTTAAACTTTGTTTTTTCTTAATAAAAGTCAATCAATGTTAATCATGTTTTGACCAATTTCAAAAGACATAAAAAATACAAAAACTCATCGACTCTTTTTGTGCCTTTATGCACTTTTTCACTTTAAAACTTTTCATAAAGTTTAGAAATGATTCATTTCTATAGTTGAGATGTAAATCTCCTATTCCCCATATTATTAAGACTTTGACATTTTCCACGTTGATGTTGAGTGATAGTCTTGTTGATAATCCAAGCAAATCCTCCATCTTTATGTGACGCAGATGTTGTCTTAATACTCGTGGGTGGATAGTCGCAGTTTTCTCCTTGAAATGACGACTTATCTTTACATCTAAAATCAATTAAAACCAACAAATTTTTGTCATTTGTACCACGAACTACGGGGTTTTGATCCCATATTGCACTTTGTGGGTACGTAGGCATGAGGCGATAAGTCTCTCCAAACACAAAAAATCTAAAAAATAATTCTCTTCTCATCTCCCCCAATATCTTTTCAAACAAACCATTTTCAAACCAAAAAACGTAAATATTTCAAAGGGCTCCTATAGAGTACTATAGACGTTTTGGGTGCTAACACCTTCCCATTGCGTAACCAACCCCCTTACCCCGATCTCTGTCTCGTGTTCTTATTTTAGAACTATTTGGTTTTGTTCGCTCTTTTTCCTTTCCTTTTTTGGATAAAATAAAAGTGCGGTGGCGACTCTTGTTTTTTTGAGTTAAGTTAATTAATAACTTACGCTCACGATTTTTACCGCTACAGAAAAGTGGTGACTCTGCTGGGGATTCCAACGGTTCCTAGTGGGTTTCGCCTACTTTGATTTATTTATCGCTTTCTGTTTGACTTGTTTGTTATTGATTGTTCTGTTTTGGTGCCCGGTAATCTTTGTGGTGAGATAAGTCCTATACCCGGACTTGAGTGCACTTATGATAGGAGGGTGGTATAGTCTTGTTGGCTTACATGGAGTAGTCCTTACTAAGCTGACTTGAGATCCCCCGCTCGGTGGAGGCCCCTTTGGAATTACTGATGTCTTACGAGTAGTCGTAATTGATATTACTTTTTCCGACTGGGAGCCTGAGAAGCTGAGGACCTTAGAACCCTTTAACCCATCTTGGCCTTATTAGGACGTGGTGCGGTGGCTGTTCAGGTGTAGACTTGAATTAGTCGTTACGCGATACCACACTCAGATGAGTTTCTCTTGAGAATATTGTTGGCCGACGAGTAGTCGTTTATGCCGATAGTATCCAAAAGATGGAATTATGATTCTGGGAACTTTTTAGAACCTTGTTCTACAGGTGATGATATAACCATAGTACATACCATTGTGGGTTGGTTGGTTTTTACCTTTGGCTCCATGCTTGTGCCGAACCTTTGAACCTGTGTGCTTTGTATGTCTTGTTTGTGGGTGTTGCATCTTGCACTCATGCATTCATGAGCATTGTGTTTCAGTTAGTTTTTAAGGAACTCAGAGATTTCTTTTTGCAAATATCACAATTTTTTTAGAATCATGGATATTGAAAGAAGTAACACTAAGAAGTACATTTTCACGAGTTTTGACTTACAAGAGTTGAGAAAGCTTGGATCTTTGGTATCTAGTCCTGTAGATTTCAAATGCTGTTTAGGAAACTGTTGATTATTCTGAGGACTGATGTTGAAGAGGGGATTCTTAATACCTTGGTCCAGTTCTGCGATTTGTTGCATCGTTGATTTATTTTCCCAGATTGTCAATTATTGCCAACTTTAGAGGAGTATGCCTATCTTATGGGTGTGTAAGTCTTCATTGAGTTTCTTGAGCGACTTGTCATGAAGAGATCAAGGGATCCAGAGGATTTATTTTCCTCTAGCATATCATCATCTGCTCATCTTCCTACCTCCGGTTCTTGGAAGGGTATTGTGAATCGACTCGTGAAAGAGAAAGACACCATGAAGATCAGCTATGTAAGATAAATCAAGAGGCTTCACAAGAAGTATCAGCTCAGAGTTGGGTCGTTTTCAGACACGATTCCTTAGAATTAGATTTCATTCTCTCTTGTGTTGTAAGATTGATGAAACTGTATTTCAAAGCTATAATTCTTTCAATATTAATGAAATGAGATTTTTGGTATATCCAGTGTGTTATCTTAATGTAATGTTTGCAAACTGCTTTATAGTTCCTTGAAAACTTGCATTTGCATTTGCACATCAAGCATCATTCTGCATTGTATCTTGCCTTTCCCGGGTATCTTATTTACTTCCCGTTCTTGGTCTTTGTTCAGACAAGTTGTCGCATCACTACAATACTCGAGCTAAAGATGGATCAGTTGCAACGAGAGAACCGCGAGCTTCGCGAGGAATTGGCTACTTTGAGGGATGGTATGGAAAGGATCTCTACTTTGGTTGAAACTCTGGTTGTTGCTCAGAATCAACTTTCTCCTCATGTTTCTCAGACTCCACTACAAAAGACTGTGATTTCTGAAATCATTTCAACACTCATTTCTGTGGCTCCCATTAGCGCTTCCAGTCATGTTACCGAGATGTGTCTCGAAGAAGGTGTCCAGAAAGGATGGTTGACCAAAGGAAATGGTTCTTCTAGCAATTCTAAGAAGTATGGAAATGGTTTTTCCAAAGAGAAAGAATATGTTGCTAATGCTATTTTGCAAGGAAAGCGTAGAAGATCTCATAACAAAAGTAAGCAACAACAGACACAACAAAAGATTGATCAGCAAAGTTGTGTTCAAAAGCAAATGCAGTTTGATCCGATTCCGATGTCGTATGCAGAATTATTTTCTGTCTTAATACAGAAGAATCTTGTGAAGACCAGGTCTCCTCCTGCTGTTCCAAAAGATATTCCATGGTGGTATAAACCAGAGACTCGTTGTGCTTTCCATCAGGGTGCACCAGGGCATGGTCTTGAAGATTGTTTTCCTTTGAAACATGAAGTGCAAAGACTAGTGCGAAAAGGAATTTTGTTTCTCAAAGGCACAAACGTCCAAGTCAATATGCTGCCTAAACATGGTAACGCCACTGTAGTTGAGACGCATGCCACAATTCCGAATCATTTCAAAGAAACTCAAGTTCGTCCGCCGCTTTTTGAGAAAGAATTGTTCAAAATCCAATATGGTTCGAATGGCCAAATTAGTGGAGAAAATTTTGTTAGTGATTCTCAAGTGGGAGAAAATGTTGAGGTTCATGCAATTCAGAATTCTTCTCAGATTCTGCAAAATCCAGTCTTGAATGAACAAAAAGGAGAGACTCGCCAATTTGATTCAATCCCAATGACTTACAGTCAATTATGGTCTTATTTTTCCCGAAACTCGGTAGTGACACCCAGAAAAACCAGAGTCATGAAGTCTCGTCCTCGTTGGTACAATCCAAATATCAATTGTGTGTTTCATGATGGGGTAATGTGGCATCCAATTGAGGAGTGCAAGGTTTTCCAAGAAATGGTTCAAGAGATGATTGACGATGGGGTGTTGACTTTCGAAGGTGGAAGCCCATTTTTGAATGGAACGCTTTTATGTTGATAAAATATAAAACTCGAGGAAATTCATATTGCTGGTGTTAGTAGAGTGACCTGTAGCGGTCGTGCACTTGCTTCTGTTTCTCCAAAGGAAGTTGAGGGTGTTCTTTCAAGCTCGGATTGAGATAGTCTCCTCAGATCATTAGTTCATTTCCTGCAATTTTATTTGTAATCTCTCATGTTTGTTAATACTTTGTTGCTTGTAGAAACTTGTTTGATTTTGAATATTAATCATAATACAATGAGTATGTTTGTCTTGAAGAAATCCATTCGCATTCGCTCATAAATTGTTTTTCTGCATTTGCAATACCAACTTCTTGTTTGAACTCTTGGAGGGAGGATGATGAGGTGAAAACGCAAAATTTCTGGTTATATGCTTTTGAATAAGACCCTACTGATGATGTAAGGCATTGTTTCAAATTCCCAAACACCGGAGATATAAGGAAGATAATCCCTTGTTAACCCTTTTGAGCCTCGAAGTAGGAGTTTCCTTTCTAAATGGAAAAAACCTCACATTTTAACCTGGGGCAGGGTAGTCTTCAGTTAAATTGACCAAGTGTTCAAATTTCCAAAAGGAGTGTGTATTTAAGGACCAGCCATGGTGGTTATCCCTCATTCCAAAAGAAAGAGACAATCACAACCCTTTTAACAAGTCAGATAAGTCAATATCACGTGATGTGTTCAAAAGAAAAATAAAAAGCCCGCTAAGTCGTACAAACAAGTGACTTAGGCAAAAGTTAGGGCATCCCGCTGGACATCAAAAATTCAAAAGAATTGGTTCAGGCAAAAATTAGGGGGAAAAAACGCGAAAAGCGAAAAGAAGGGATTACAATGAAAAATCCTGAACAAATCTATGTGACTACAAAAGAAAAAAAGGGGGGTGACTGTTATTCCTTGAAAAGCCTTATTGGCTCTTAAACCATCATTTTTATCAGTTCGCCAACCATCAAAATCCTTTGAGGGATGAACAGTTGTGTCTAATTAGCTGAATATAGGATTGAAGAACATCACGGAGAATGGGTGGGTGCAGATAAACTTTGAGCCTAAATATCCTTTTTTTCTGAAAACCGTGAACTAGACCACACTATAACCCTCGAAAGACCTAATTGAAGCAGGGTTTATTTTGAAAGCATACTTTAACGAGATAGCGTTCCTGACTCCCATGAGTTATGCTAAAAGACCTTTGTTGGTATTGCATGTGCATTTAAAAATCAATGTCATATCTTAACTAGTGATTCGTTCACAAGTTTTTTGCGACATGTTTTCAGTAAAAAAAAAAAAAAAAACTTCAAGATAAACATATGTAATTGCATTAGAATTATCATTCTCAGAATTAAGCATTTTTCTGCTTACATACATTATTTGACATCATGGAAGCTTACATATGCGTATCAGTGATGAACATAATCTTTTGAAGCCTGAAAATCTGACGAGTAATTGGCAAATCGTTTCAAGGAATGATCATATCTAGGGGCATGTTTCTTGAAGACTTCGTTGAGCTTGAGCAAGTTTGTTTTCCCAGTTGATGCTTTCGCAGGGGAAAAGCTTGAATACTCCATCAGTAAAAGAATATGCCGACTACAGTTAATCTGGGGAAGTTACGTCGAGATTCGACGAATCTCTCAGAGTTTGAGGATATTGGGGCAGATTATTTCAAGGTATTATGAACTCGATATTCTCCCAATTAGAGTTTGTCCTTGTTGATGTTCTCCTTGATACAGTCTGTTGACAATCTCTCAAGCAAAGTTTGGTCTTATTGATGCATTTCTTAGTTGGGCACTAGTTCAAGCATTTTTAACTTGGATTCCCCCTGCAAAGTCTTGATTCAGATTCCTTCAATTTGAGCATGGTTCTCCTTCCCTAACCTATTTATGATCAAGCATATTTAAGTGTGAATGTGATTGTTGGATCCCATCATGTTCTATGGTAAAATTTGATGAGGAATCTCTGGCAGGTTTCTACCTCCTCCGTTATGATTCTTTGCTCTTATGGCCAATCTGAATCATATTTCCTTTCTAAGAAGTGTTGATATAGCAATCAACTGTTGGGTTTTCTCTCACCCCGTGTTGAGTTTTAAAATCCCCTGCAGGTTGACTTTTTGCTATGATGTTAACTTCTTAATTATCCCCACAAGTCCAAGTTTTTCTCTCAAGGTTGTTAGTACCCAGAGTATCATCCTTGTTGATCATGTGCAGAGGATACGCATTTATCACTACTGGTTGTGAAAGATAGGATATGACCTTCATCAGATTCTTATTCTCCTCAGTAGAGTTTGTTGATTTTCTCCTCAGCAGAGTTATTTCTTGCTCCTCTAGTAGAATTTATTGGCAGCTCCCCAGTAGAGTTGTGTTGGTGTTTCCCCATTTGAGCTATATCGAGGTTTCTCTAGTAGGGTTTGCTGATATTCCCTTAGCAGAGTTTTGTTCCTATGGATAACGAGATGGATATTATTCGATTTTTCCCAGCTAAGTCTTGATTTAAAATCTTCTCCAGATGAGTATGTTTCCTTCATCCAGCCAGGTTATGATCAGACAGTTGAGTAGTTTGAGGACCACTTCTCCTTGATGTTATTGCCCATGCGGAGACTTGTCTTTAATGATTCCTAGCAGAGGTTATGCATATTTACTTTGGATTATTCCACAAGTAGAGAATAATGTTGCTTACTTCTAAGAAGTGTTGACATAGCAGTCACCTGTCGGGTTTTCTCTCACCTTGTGATTGGGTGTTGATTTAAAATCCCCCACAGTTTGACTTTTTGCTATGATGTTAACTTCTTATTCCCCAGGCAGAGTTGGAAAATTTGTGTTGCTTTGTTTTGTCCAACAGTTTTTTCCTCGAAGCGGAGTTCATATTGTTGAATTATTGATGGTTGAAGATTGATCTTTGGGGTCTACTCCCCAAGCGGTATCTCCATTTCCTCAGCGAGGTTTGAGCCTTGTAGTAGGATTTATTTTCCTTTGATGGCTCTTGTGTATCTCTTGCAGGGTTTCTGTTGCTGATCCCCAGCATGATCTCCAATGATATCTCTAACTTGCGAAGATTAGCCGAGTATTTCAGTGGTGTTGTGATGTTTTGTTCACCCTCTGTTTGCCTTTTTTGTCTGTTTTGTCAGCATATTCATATTCATATGCATTGCATGCGCATTCATTTTGGTTGAGCATAGCATGTTTTTCTTGCATTGTGCATCCTGCATTTTTTGTTGGTGTTTCCCTTTTCCCAGTGTTGTTATCCCTGCGGAGTGCGTGTGTCCTCTCTCCATTAGAGTGTCGACCCTTAAGCAGAAAATACCTATCCTTTCTAATTCCCCACTGAGTTTATGCCTCGTGGAAGATGTTTTGTTAGCTTTCCTCCCCAGTTTTTTATCTGGATGGAATTGTTCCCCAGTTGAGTTATTTCCTCATTGGGTTGAGTCCTGTTTGATCGTTTCTTTCCAGTTTGTTCCTGGATTGAACTTTGGTCTCTTGCAGCAGTTACTTTGGTTTTCCCTGGGCTGTGAAACCTGGATGATGAGAAGGTATTTTTGAGGATTTACTTTCCTCGGAAGGAATCTGTTATTGATTCCCATCAGAAGATGAAGATTTGATTTCCCCAACGGTGTTTTGATAACACTCTCTTGGTGATTGCTTGTGCGACTTCATGTGACAGTCTCTTTATTTGAGCAACTTGTATGTCTCTAACAAGAAAAACCTCACCCCAACAAATGGTTGTCTCTTTATTTGAGAAGTTTGTTGTGTGATTTGAGCTGCCCATTGACTGGTAGCAGGTATTTCTTGTGAGTTCATTACCTAAATTTTTCTACCTAGTACTGGGTATCCGGTAATGTTTCTTCACCTTTCGAGTATGTTACCTCTATTGACTGGTAATATTTCTCACCCCTTTTGGTTGGTTATGCTTTACCCATTTGACCGGTAAAAGATAATCCTTCATCCCGAGCTTGTTGCCTTTATTTTCTGCCTAGTGATAGGTAGTAGGTAGCATTTGTCTCCTCCTTTTGGTCAGTTATCGACATATATTTCTACCCAGTAATCGGTAGTCGGTAATCTTTCCTTGTGAGTTCATTACCCAAAATTTTCTACCTAGTACTGGGTATCCGGTAATGTTTCTTCACCCTTTTGAGTATTTTGCTCATCCTTTTTGGTCAGTTATCGACATATTTTTCTACCCAGTAATCGGTAGTCGGTAATCTTTCCTTGTGAGTTCGTTACCCAAATTTTTCTACCTAGTACTGGGTATCCAATAATATTTCTTCACCTTTTGAGTATATTGCCTTTATTGTGCTATCTATTGATTGGTAGTCGGTAATATTCTCACCCCCTTTGGTTTATTACGCTTATTTTCCACTCAGTAACCAGTAGAAGCATTTTACCTATTCTCTTTGGATCGACTATCTTCGCCCAGTAACTGGAAATTGATATCTCTTTTCCCGTTGAGTCGTTTCCTTTCCTTTATCGGAATAGGATCTTGCTCTTTTGTTTTCCCTTGTGGAGTCTCGCTTTTTCTCCCGAGCTTTTGTTTGTCTCCTGTGGCATTTCTCTCCCCACAAAGGTCTTGTGTTTACATACCATTAGCATAATCATATCATTTTGTGGTCTCTTAGGGCCAAAAATTGGGTTTATTGTTATATTTAAGTCTCTTCTATCTAGTCGAGACAAAGATGTCAATCTTCATATCTCCGGATAGAAGAATCTTAAATAGGGGCAGCTGTAATACCCTAATTTTTACCCCTAAGATCCCACATTTCATTTGCATATCATTCCACAAACAAGGTCATACTTTTGGCTTTCGCACCCTTATGGGTTTCTTACTTTCTTTTTGTTGTTTATGTTTACTAACATCTAACCAAAATACCAAAAATATTTTGCAATTTGCTTGTTTCTTCTTCTTCTCTGTGTGTTTAGGGTTTTGCAGGGAGATTGATGGCAAAGACATTCATTCAAGTTTAAATCAGATGGACGTTTGACCTCATCTTGGTCAAACTATCAAGAGTTTGCTTCAACTATAAGTTACCCGTGGTGGTAGGATATTTTCTCAGCAAATGTGATTGTTCACGGTCAATTTGTCTTGTGGTTTATCAAGCAGTGTTCTATGAGAAGTTTGGTCCAGAAATCCAGAGAATTATGTCAAAGATCAAAATTGAAGGTGCAAGTAATGTCCTGGTACATGAATAGTTGTGTTCATTTTTATCAGGGTGTGGGATTTTCAAGAACAGTTGTCGGTTTCAGAAATTATCAATCCAACCATGATTCGTTGATGTTCTACGTCGGAATGAGGATTCTTAAAACTCGAGGCGGCTGATCTATTAACTCTGTTGAGAGAATTGGCCCACACAGATGGCCAAAATCAATTTGTCTTGTAGTTGAATCCAAGGATGTTTTTGATCAGAAGGCTAACAATAAGTATTGGATTGATGTTCAATTTCGGTGGGGTGATTATGATTTTCACGATATTGAGCGTTACACCAGGGCTAAATTTATGGATTACACAACAGATAATATGTCTATATATCCATCTCCAACAGGGGTTATGATTGGCCTTGACTTGGCATATAACTTGCATTCTGCATTTGGGAACTGGTTCCCTGGATCAAAACCACTACTTCAGCAGGCCATGAATAAGATTATGAAGTCAAATCCTGCTTTGTATGTTTTGAGGGAGCGAATCAGGAAAGATTTGCAGTTGTACTCTTCTGAGCCCACTGAACCATACTTGTCCTCTCAAAACTATGGAGAGATATTCAGCAACCAAATCATTTGGTTTGTTGATGACACCAATGTGTACAGGGTGACAATTCATAAAACTTTTGAAGGAAATCTTACCACAAAACCCATCAAATGCATGATACAATTACTAAGTTCCGTGATGGGCGGGTCACACTGTTAGTTGCCACTAGTGTTGCTGAAGAAGGACTTGATATCCGGCAATGTAATGTTGTTATTCGCTTTGATCTCGCAAAGACAGTTTTGGCATACATTCAGTCTAGGGCCCGTGCTAGAAAGCCCGGGTATGATTATATCCTAATGGTTGAGAGGGGAAATTTGTCGCATGAAGCATTCCTAATGAATGCCAGGAACAGTGAGGAGACTTTGCGGAGAGAAGCAATAGAGAGAACAGACCTTAGTCATCTGAAAGACACTTCAAGGTTGATTTCTGTAGATACCCATCCAGAAACAATTTACCAGGTGAAATCCACTGGTGCAGTAGTTAGCTTAAATTCTGCTGTAGGTCTTGTCCACTTCTACTGCTCTCAGCTACCTAGTGACAGATATTCAATTCTTCGTCCCGAGTTTATCATGGAGAAGCATGAAAACTGCGGAGCCCCCACTGAATATTCTTGCAGGCTTCAACTGCTATGTAATGCACCATTTGAAAATCTGGAGGGGCTTTCTTTTCAAAGAAATGATGCATGTTCATTCATGCAGGGAACTTGTACAATAGATAGTTGCTTTTCACATGAAGCATAATTCTGAACCAGAAGTTGTTGGTCTTTTGATGGAGGTTGAAGATCTAGATACGTTGATCGAGCATGTTGACAAAACAATTTTTACAAGGACTCGACATAAGGGTTCTGAAAGAACTTATAAGAATCAGCAGGGAGAACTCCTGGGCAGAATTAGTTCATTACAAGCTGATTTCCATGTTAACCAACATGTTTTACGAAGTTCTTGATGAAGTTACAGAGTCTGTTCCTAGAAAACCGAAGTTTCTTGTGGATCAACTTGATCTTATTGGAGTTCAATTTATTTTCATTGAGTATTCCCTTGCAAACTCAAGAGAAGAAAGGAAAAATCTGTATTCAGTGCTTTTTTTATTACATTCTGCATCAAGTAAATGAAACATGTATAGCTACAGGTGTAAATGAATACAGTGATAATGAGATCCAACCTCTTGCTTCTCTACTTGCTCAAGCAAATGCGCCTGAGGCATTTTATATTTCTGTCAAACTTGGGGTAGAATGCAGTGAGGAGCTTGGAGATCTTGTGAAGATTGTGGACAACGATCTTGCTTTAAAAATATATATCAAAGCCAGAGCTACTCCAAAAGTCGTTGCTGCATTTGTTGAGAAAAGGGAATTTGACAAGATTCTGATATACTCTAAGCAGGTTGGATATACACCTGACTATCTCTTCCTTTTGCAAACAATTCTCCGGACCGATCCTCAGGGTGCTGTTAATTTTGCATTCATGATGTCTCAAATGGAAGGTGGCAGCCCAATTGATTACAACACTATAACCGATCTGTTTCTTCAGAGAAACCTGATTCGCGAGGCAACTGCTTTTCTCCTAGATGTTTTAAAGCCAAATCTACCGGAGCATGGATTCCTTCAAACAAAGGTGTTAGAGATAAATCTTGTGACTTACCCCAATGTTGCTGAAGCAATTTTGGCCAACGGTATGTTTAGCCATTACGACCGTCCTCGTATTGCCCAACTCTGTGAAAAAGCTGGTCTTTATGTGCGAGCTTTGCAACATTACACTGAGTTGCCAGATATAAAACGTGTGATTGTAAATACACATGCAATTGAGCCACAGTCACTTGTTGAATTTTTTGGTACTTTATCAGGAGAATGGGCTTTAGAGTGTATGAAAGATCTATTACTGGTCAATCTTAGAGGCAACCTACAGATAATTGTGCAGGTTGCTAAAGAATATTGTGAACAACTGGGAATTGATGGTTGCATAAATATTTTTGAGCAATTCAGGTCATATGAAGGACTGTATTTTTTCCTTGGTTCATATTTGAGCTCCAGTGAAGATCCCGACATTCACTTTAAGTACATTGAGGCAGCAGCAAAGACTGGACAAATCAAAGAGGTCGAGCGCGTGACTAGAGAATCAACTTTCTATGATCCTGAGAAAACCAAGAACTTTCTGATGGAAGCTAAGCTTCCAGATGCACGACCACTGATTAACGTTTGTGACCGATTTGGATTTGTTCCAGATCTAACACACTATCTATACACAAGTAACATGCTTCGCTACATTGAGGGTTATGTCCAAAAGGTAAACCCAGGGAATGCTCCTTTAGTTGTTGGGCAGCTGCTGGATGATGAGTGCCCAGAAGATTTTATCAAAGGATTAATTCTCTCTGTTCGATTGTTGCTGCCAGTGGAGCCCCTTGTGGCGGAGTGTGAGAAGAGGAATCGGCTTCGTTTGCTATCACAGTTTTTGGAACATCTTGTAAGTGAGGGAAGCCAGGACGTGCATGTTCATAATGCACTGGGTAAAATCATCATTGATAGTAACAACAACCCAGAACATTTTCTCACTACAAACCCATACTACGATTCCAGAGTTGTGGGCAAATATTGTGAAAAGCGGGATCCTACTTTGGCTGTTGTGGCTTATAGGCAAGGACAATGTCATGATGAACTTATCAATGTGACAAATAAAAATTCCTTGTTTAAACTACAAGCAAGATACGTTGTTGAGAGGATAGATGCTGACCTGTGGGAGAAAGTTCTTATCCCTGATAATGCCTACCGAAGACAGCTTATTGATCAAGTGGTATCTACTGCTCTTCCTGAAAGCAAGAGCCCTGAACAAGTTTCTGCATCAGTTAAGGCTTTCATGACTGCTGATTTACCTCACGAGTCGATTGAGCTTCTTGAGAAGATTGTGCTTCAGAATTTTGCTTTCAGTGGGAACTTTAATCTTCAGAATCTTCTTATTTTGACAGCGATAAAGGCTGATTCATCCAGAGTAATGGATTATATCAATAGATTGGATAACTTTGATGGTCCCCAAGTTGGAGATATGGCCGTTGAGGCAGAGTTATATGAGGAGGCTTTTGCAATTTTTAAGAAGTTCAATTTGAATGTTCAAGCAGTCAATGTCTTGCTAGATAATATTCATAGCATTGATAGAGCTGTGGAGTTTGCTTTCCGAGTTGAAGAAGATGCTGTTTAGAGTGAGGTGGCCAAGGCCTAGTTAGTGATGCAATTGAGTCATTTATAAGAGCTGATGATACCACACAATTTTTGGATGTCATTTGAGCTGCTCAAGATAGCAATGTTTACCAGGACTTGGTGAAATACTTGCTGATGGTAAGGCAGAAACACCTGAAGGACAAGCCTGCGGACTGGTGAAGAACCCGGCCTTGATGGTTTTCATAACAGTTGGTTCAGCAGCATATCCTATTCTGGAGTTTTTTAGAGGAATGGGGTACAGAAAATTTTGAGGAAATTTCTCCTGCTGTGATTCCGCAAGCTACAAAAATTTTCATAAATGGTTGCTGGATGGGTATTCATCGTGACCCTGATATGCTGGTTAGAACACTGAGAAAGCTGAGACGTCGGGTTGATGTTAATACTGAAGTTAGGAGCAATACGCAACTCCAGCTTCCGAAGATACCCTCATTCCACAAATTTAAGAGTCGGGAGCAATATTCACAAAATGGTGAGAGTGATATTAGGAAAAAACGGTCTGGTGGTATCTTGTCGGGAAAGCAAGATTGTATTTCCGAGATTGATTCTAGAAATTGCAGAGTTAGGGACTGATCTGTTGATTTCTCTGCTGTTTGTGTTAACCTTGATAATTCCAGAATGTCAGCTGATAACCTGTCACAACGGAGTCATTCAAATGAGATTGCATTTCAGAGAACACTCGGGAGAAAGTGTTGATGTGGACAGCAGTTTATACACCAAAGCTTGGATTGACTCAGTTGATGGCGAGGGAATAAAAGATTACCATGCCATAGAGAGGTGGCAATCTCAAGCAGCGGCAGCTGGTTCTGATTTTTCTAATCCAGCTATACATTTGAAACACGAAGAGGATTCAAATGCCTGTTCAAGGTTACCCAGCTGGAAGCATGATGGAGTGGCAAATAACAGCTCTATTTCACAGATTACTGTGAATAAGGAGAATTCAAAAAGCCATTCTCGAGAAGCAGATCGTATCAAACAAGCGGTATCAAGAAGCGGCGGGAAATAGAATTCTGTGGTAGCAGAAGCTTTGTTTTTATTCAGACTATTTTCACGTATCCAAGACATCAACCAAGCCATATTCACAAGCTGCAGCAAAAAGGAGTAGCATGTCAGCCAGCTAAAAAAATTAATCCACGTCAGCTCTTAAACTCAAGCTGCAGCTAATCCATGTCACGTAAATGAGCTACAAAAGTGTAAAAAGCAAAACGACATAAAAAAATATCACAACCAAAACGCAGTGAAAATTTCAAAACGGCAAATCACTCTCCCTCACTTTCAATCTATAAATACAACACATACCTCATTCATTTCTTCAAGCTTGAAAAGCCAGAAAACTTCTGCAGAAATATCACCCCAACCTCTAATTTTCTTCAAGATTCAATCCTCTTCACCTCTCATACTTTCTTCGTTCATCAAAACCATTTCATACTATATTCACTCTTCACTTTTTTTTTCTTCCAAATTAACCTCAAACAGAGACCAATTTCGAACTACAATTCATTCAGAAGAAGAAGAGAAGCAAGAAGAAGTTTGGATTGATTGTTGCTCCTGAGTTTGAAGGTAGTTTGAGCTTCACCGTCATTTCCGATCCGTTACTTTTTGTGGTGTTTCTTTGAATTGTTGGTATTATTGTGAAGAGCTCTTGATTCCGATCACAACCGTGCTGGTTTCGCATCCCGCCGCTTTGATTTGAGTAAGCGTTGAAGCTCCCATGGCCGTGAACAGTGTCGCGTGAGATATGAAGAAGAAGTCTGATTTGTTTTTTTTCTTTCTCTTTTTTCCTTTCCATTTGTTTTTATTTCAATTTTCTTTTCTTTTTTTAATTTCTTTTTTTTGAATTTGGACGTGGAGTTTTCCACTTTTCCTTTTCTTACTAGTTTTATTAATAATATTCTTAGAAAAAGTTCTTTAAAAAAATTATTTAAGAATATTTTAATTTGGATTAATTGTTGGTTTGTTTTGGATCCTAAATTTTGATAAAATTTCATCAATATCAATGGACTTTGGGTGTCGATTTTATCCACCAAGAGAGGTGATTGATATTGATGATAATTTAATCGATTTAAGATTCAAATTGAAATTTCTTTTCATTTTAATTCTTTTTCTTCTTCTTTTTATTTTTGATCGATGAAATCCATGGATCATAGATTGTTGATTATCAAGGTTGTTTAATCTTCATTATTTCAAATCTATGGACGAATAATCATTGAGATAATTCTCCTTACTTTGGAATAGTGATAGATTACCTTTGATTAATTAATTAAAAATCTTGATTGTGATGAGATCACTACCTCTTTTCTTTTTGTGTGGCATGTTTTAGGAGAGTGATTTACATATCATTTCTCTAACATGTATTAACACTAACATTTTATTGACCGGCCTCAGATAGTCGTGGTTTCTACATAAACCCGATTATGATTGCTTAACATAGCGCTAAAGTGTCCCTTAATCGGAAAATGATCATTCGTGGCTCAAACTTACGTTTAAAAGTCCAAGTATGATTAGTTGCTTGTCTTAACTCCAATACCTATGAAAATCATTGTTAGGAGGCTTTGATTCTATCAATCCTCTAATGAATTTTCATTAATCTTGGTCTAAGTGCAAGAATTAATCATCATTGATCATATATTCTAACCACTAACCACTAATTCACTAACAATATCCTTGTTTAATTTTGTTTATATTCTCTTCTTACTCCTTATTTCTTACTTTTATGCTTCCATTTTATCATTTCATATCATATCTTTGTTTATGTTTATGTCATTTCTCTTTTGTCCACTTGGACCATACTTTGTTCAAAACACTAATAAAGGATAAAACATTTGGTGCTATTAACTTTGTGGTTATACTCTTGGACCATTCTTAGACCTTGGACTTCATGGACCTCTGGACTTAGAATTAGGGCTCTCATTCCTATGCTTGGAGTATTGTGGATCTTAGCCTTTATTTGGCTCGCTCATTAGCTTATGCTTTAAATCGGATGAAATTCTTTTTTGCTTGCTATGGAGTGTGCTACAAGTCGGTTAGATCTTTCTTACCTCTGGATCTTATTTTGGTTTTCTAGGATAGTCACTTCATCTCCTCCCCTTCTTAAATTTTCAAAACTTTCTCCCTCTTTCAAAACCTTCTTGGTTTCAAACTTCAAAACCGCTTTCGCAATAAAATCTTGACTTTCGTCAAGTGATTTTTAAACTTTGTTTTTTCTTAATAAAAGTCAATCAATGTTAATCATGTTTTGACCAATTTCAAAAGACATAAAAAATACAAAAACTCATCAACTCTTTTTGTGCCTTTATGCCCTTTTTCACTTTAAAACTTTTCATAAAGTTTAGACATGATTCATTTCTATAGTTGAGATGTAAATCTCCTATTCCCCATATTATTAAGACTTTGACATTTTCCACGTTGATGTTGAGTGATAGTCTTGTTGATA
The DNA here is from genome assembly GCA_963859935.3 of Lathyrus sativus. Taxonomy (NCBI): domain Eukaryota; kingdom Viridiplantae; phylum Streptophyta; class Magnoliopsida; order Fabales; family Fabaceae; genus Lathyrus; species Lathyrus sativus. The sequence continues at coordinate 809,102,149 of OZ012735.1, forward strand.
ATCCAAGCAAATCCTCCATCTTTATGTGACGCAGATGTTGTCTTAATACTCGTGGGTGGATAGTCGCAGTTTTCTCCTTGAAATGACGACTTGTCTTTACATCTAAAATCAATCAAAACCAACAAATTTTTGTCATTTGTACCACGAACTACGGGGTTTTGATCCCATATTGCACTTTGTGGGTACGTAGGCATGAGGCGATAAGTCTCTCCAAACATAAAAAATCTAAAAAATAATTCTCTTCTCATCTCCCCAATATCTTTTCAAACAAACCATTTTCAAACCAAAAAACGTAAATATTTCAAAGGGCTCCTATAGAGTACTATAGACGTTTTGGGTGCTAACACCTTCCCATTGCGTAACCAACCCCCTTACCCCGATCTCTGTCTCGTGTTCTTATTTTAGAACTATTTGGTTTTGTTCGCTCTTTTTCCTTTCCTTTTTTGGATAAAATAAAAGTGCGGTGGCGACTCTTGTTTTTTTGAGTTAAGTTAATTAATAACTTACGCTCACGATTTTTACCGCTACAATAGGGAACCGGTAATAATAGTAAATATGGTAAAACATGGCATTTCTTTGTGGTTTTCTTTGTATTTGTGTAACTGGTGCTTGTGGTGCTAAGATTGTTGTTATGTGGACAGTCTTGTGCAAAGGTGGTAATTCCAAAGAGAATTAAGGTGAGTATGTGGCTCACGTGCGATCATGGTTGATTGTGTGTTATGTATTAATGATAATTATATTATGTATAATTGTATGTCATGCATTCATGTCGTGTTATATGAAGATAAGCCTAGGTGGGAATCCATGATGGGTGCCTAGTCTCGCCCGGACTCCATGTGGGAGTCGAGTGGAGATAAGTTGTAGTTCAGAGGAACGTATACGACTTATCTGAATTCCAAAAGGATTCGGGTTCAAATAGTGAACCGTATGGGTTGTGTTAGTACCACATGCATGGTGTCGTGTCAGTCGAGTCACATTGCATATATGTATAATTGAATATGGATTGAACATGTTGAATGGTTGATGTAGCACTTGTTTATGTGTTATGATTCTTGATGGGTGATAATATTACTCCATAGCATGTGATTTTCAATGTATAATTATTTAATGTAATTCTCACTCCTTTTTTATTGTTGTGTGTGCTCCTTGAGGAGTACATATAATTAGGTACCTGAGTAGTTCTTGGAGCATGTGTTGCTATTGATCGAGTCTTACGAGTCGCTATGATACGTAACACAGAAAAGTTGGGGATTTTGTTATTCTTTATGTTGTTTTCTATTTGTTACGTATCTTGACTTTGTTTAATGATTTTGAACCATAGATTTTGTGGAGTTTGTGTAATTGGAGCCTTAGTGTTGAAATATTTGAATATTCCACTGTTTAATTAATTTATTTTTATGAGGAAATAAGATATGAAGTGACTTAATACTTCATGAGATTTTACATGATGTGGCATCCTACGTGTGTAATTCTAATTTTTCCTCAAACTATTTTCGCATTTTTATTTATTGAATGAATGGGGAGATTAGGGTGTTACAATCACCATGGGTAACGCTTCACTAATTCCATCACTATAGGAATTAGCTACTTGCACCCAATCCATAACCATAGGATTGAGGCTCACGCACCACCGTCCCACATCATGATGCATGACATATATAACAGACATGCAACAACAATAACATGTACAATGACATCACCATAGTCAATGTACTACACCAATACAGGTCACTATGCACCAAACACATGTTATAACATCATTTATTTAGCTCTACTCACAACACCCCTAATTTCTACACTTTTTCTCAGACAACCCTACACTTTAAATTCTATTCTTAAGACCACTACCCCACACCAAGAGTATCTCAAACACACTAAAACACTAATCAACACATACAATCACACAACCTCACATAATTTAATTATGAAAAATAAATGAGTTAAATTGGGGTGTTACACATACCAAGGTATCTTTGCCTGGAAATCCCTAGGTCTAGGGTTATACACATGGGTCACGGATCCTTGTATCATACATCGAAGTACGCATGGACTTCAAATTCCAAGTGATACCATCCACTTCAAGAATCGTGACTCCCTATAGGACTCCAAACCCAATTCGAGCCTTTTACCCATATGGGACACACCCCACTTTGGGATCCACCGCATTTGGAACTCTAGCCCGGGCCAAATGAAGTATCGGTGTGTACATCCCAATTCTTACTCTATATAAGCATCACAACTTACTACAACACAATAAAGAGGATATTTTCAACTACGTGACTAGATAGAAACACAACATGTTTGTATTCGACAATCACAAGGTGATCACATTCACCAATTTTCATAACAATAAATCATGTTCCTTACAAAGCATATTAGTTCATGACTAAATTATAATTCTAGCGACTACTCGTCCACGGTACACATCGACGTACCCTTTGCATCCAAGCATCGCCATCTAAGTCATTTTCATAACCTAAGTTATCTTTCTAGTTCATTCACCTAGTTATACTCTTAGGTTCCCTCACTCATATTCATAAGGTTTTAACCATGTTATTTCACAATCAAAACATCCAACTAAAATAAAGCATGTACATTAGCATATCAAAATGTCATATATGAAACACATAAGGCATATATTTGTTATTATCCTCCACCAAGCATCCTTGTTTAATTCATGATCTCTCATCACCTTGAAATATCCTATTGAATTATCTTTCCAATGCCTCTAGTCTCATATACATCGAATTAACAATTCTTGAATTATAGTGGAAACATGAAACACATTATTCAATCAACAAAACAACAATCATGGAACAATCATTAGAATGCACGAAACACACATAATAACCTAGCATGTCCCAGTAAACCCTAGTAAACAATACCATCACACTTTCACTTCATCATATTTCACACATTAGTTATCACCATTATTCTATCAATCATTGATATATAATCACATTTTAGTTCACTATCTAATAGAGCATTGAAAGGGCTTTCTAATGCATCTAATCGTGCGTCAAACGAAGTTACATAACTCAAGTTACGCCACAAACAGTGTAGAGGGAAAAAACACATAAACCAGTCAGTCATGCTAAGCGTCACCAGTGCTGGAAAATTGCCCAGAAAGTAGTCGGAGACGCGCTAAGGGCCCCAGGCCAGGATAAGCGAGCATAGCAGTACTTCTAACGTTTAGAACTAATGAAACTCCATTTTTCTTCACCCAAATCACTTCCAAACCATACCACATCAACTATAATCATGTACTAACATAACCAACCCTCAAATACCGTGAACTTCTTCATTTACCAACACTAAGAAACAACCACATCATGGTTCCACCATCTTACTTGTAACATGAACATAAAATCAAGCAAACAATAACACAACATTCAATCATAAGAACACAACAAACATAGAGATTAAGAGTAAATCATGTGTTCATGGAAGTCTCGTAGCTAAGATAGAACAATCATCATAAACCTTACTAATCATTTTATAAATCTAACATAAACCTTAAATCCTAAAATCGTAAGTTTTAACTATAACTCACTTGATTCCAGAAGATGATGATGAGATTAATCAAATAGAGATGAAGTTAGTGATGATGAAGATGATGAATCCATGAGATTTCCCCCCTCTTCTTCCTTTCTTTCTCTTCTTCTCTTCTTTTCCTTTTTTCTTTATTTTTCTCTTCATCTTTTCTCTTCTTCACGTTTTCTTTTCTTCTTTTTCTAATAACTTTTTCTTCTCGTTCTTCTTATCCTCTTCTTCTCGCCCACATAAACCTCCCTTTCATTTTCCACCAGACAACATATATCTAATATATATAAATATATTATATAATATTAGGTGATGATATAAAATATCTCAATTGATATTAATTTTTCTAGTACCAATTGAACAATTATTAATGTTACCAAAAAATCTCCTCTTGTACTTGTTAATAATGGTTAGTCTCTTATAATAAGGATTGATCTCTTCAGAGTTTACTGGTTACTCTATTGGTCCTAACTGATAACACTTAGAGCATATAGGAGCTCAAATTGTTCCAACTAAAAAGAGATATAGTACATAGGAACTCAGTTGGTCTCAACTGACAAACAATTCGGAATTTAAGAGTAAATGGGATATTACATTCTCCTCCCCCCCCCCCCCCCCTAAATTGAAATATGCCCCTAAGTTTCCTTTAGTTAACAAATAAACACTTCCTGCATCACCGTCTTAGGTCAACACTTGACTTTTCTCCAATTTAAAACCTCTGACATATTCATTCTTCTAACTTATCTTCCTTGGCAAATTTCCTTCTTTTGTGAACTCTCAATACTTCATGGTCTTACCATGTTCTCATTCCAATATTGGATTAACTTTTAACCTTGCTCCCACTTAACTCATCCAATATACCGCTCTGAATCACTTGGTCACTTTCCTTCCGGAATCTACAACTCCCTTTCTGTATTGAGCCACACAAAATATAACCACGACATCTTATCTTGATTTGGATAATCAATCCTCTTCAAATCTTCATGAGATAATTTACTGATTCCTTGACAACACGCAACATTAACTACTTTTCTCTTATAAATCCTTCAACAATTATGACAACCTTTATAATCCCTCTAATTATCTTATCAACTTTAATTGACCTGATATTATATACTGCAAGCGTCTACACCTGATGTTTCACTTCTCTCGTACTACTCCAATAAGATAATACACTTAGCACGAGATTGTCTTACTTCCATTCTTGCGAATAACTATCTCTCTGAGCCTCCATAGACTGGATTAAGCTCTTTCATCTATCACCTTCCACTATGCTACTTTGATTCTAACAGTGAAACACCTGGGATTCCTAGGTATTACTGGTTAGCTAGTAGTCTTCATAGAAGATCATGCATATCCTCCATAGTGCCCACCACCCAAAAAAGTACTAGAACCTTACCGGCATCCATAAGTAGAAAATATTTCTTCCTGACACACAAAAGTTTAGAATAGGACCAACACTCTCCAGGAGATAAGTATGGAGGAGTCATACAGCTTCAGCCATAAAAGTGTAAAACCTTTATATTTATTCTAGGTTCTAAGTAACTAATCCAAACTAGTTTGAGAATATCTGGTTTTGGCTAATATATTCCATGTCAAATCCACTTATATGGTTCTGATTTATTCAAGGTTTCTACTGACGCGGGATCTCAACCAATAAAAAAATAGCACCATCAAGGAACTTCAAATCATCAACAAGACACCGCTTCTAAAGAACTTAAGCAATCTAGAACGTAACTGTGAATTTCCATATTACTCACATAGTCACACAACACTTCACACACATTTGGAAATCACATTGCACTTCCTATCCAAAACTCTCCATCTCAATCGTCTTGATCCATCTTCCATAATCTTAGCTCATGCTCTTACTGATATACAGTCTGAGTTACATGTTTAACTCTGGGAATATCTAATTCATGTTACTTCTTGGAAGCACAACTCACGAATCCTTTCAATAGGGTAAAAAATTATAGCACCCATCTGGTATCACTGTTATGGGGTCTACATCTAAGGCCATGAATCTGAGAATTTATCCAATGCCATACAATGATTAACCACTTCCACCTTACTAACACATATGCAAAATACTGAACTGGTCTCTTCAAGATCATCACTTAGTAAAATCTTCCAACTTCACTCCTTATGGTTCTCATTAGTCATAATATTGATACACCGAAAACTTACTCACATTTAGTATGGTTCACTAGGTTTTTTCCCCAAACTTCAAACTCCTTTTACATCTATATAGATGGCCAACAATGCAATACCCCTTCAGAAATTCCAATTTCAAAAGTATCAAATTGGCTTGCATTAACTTGCATCTCCATCCTCAACTTGCGCATCCACAACGGTACACCAATGAGATTTAGGATACCTTCAGTTCCAATAAGGTGTCAACATCATACTCCATGATCAACCAACCAAACACTACTCAGGAAGATAAATAACAACCAGGCTTCTAATAAGCCATTCCTACTCTTGCAACTCAAACATGATATACTTAAGATGAACTTTGACATTCCTACACACTGATTCACTTGGATTTCCTTCCTAACTTAACATTCATTATATGCTTCATGACACAAAGGTTACAAATCTAAATGACTTACAACAGATAACTCTTTCCAGATACATACGAGTCCACACAATGTGTTCCATTTCACAATCCACACTTAGTTTCGTACTCGAGCTTGGTTTATCCTTCGCAGCTTACCACTGGCTCAGACTTCTCAGGGCACAAGACTCATTGCTCGAGATAAAAAGTGTGACACTCCTCCACTTAGCCCAACACAAGTTAACCAATTATACATACATGTAACCATAATGCTACTATCACATGCTCCTATTAATACCATGGTATAACTTTCTTCACTCCATTTCACTCCATCCTCTAGAAATCTCCGTATGTGAACAGCCCTCAACAACACACCCTTATCTTAGCCTCAACTAAAATCTTATGATCCCATTATGTCTGTATTTTAAATGCATTATGTTACAGTAGTTTTATTGCAAGGTTTTTACTACTCCCAACTCTGCGTTCACTTCTCTTTCTATGGAAGTTCTCTCAACTCCAATTACAGAACCATTCTACTAGAATTCCTTGAATCCAAATTACTTACCCTTTTTCCTCAACACAAAAATCCTCCAACCAATCTCACTAGAACTTATGATGTTACATAAGGCATGTTCTCTCTTCGACACAATCTCTCATAACTGATCCTTGGGTAACTCAACATTTCTAAAATGGTCTCTCACTGAATACTGAATACATGATGAACTATCCTGAACCTGATATCCCTTATAAGACTAAATATACTTGATTTATCTTCTACCCCATTGGGTGTATACCTGTTTCACTTGGAATATGCAGTCGTTTCCTCAAGTCTTCTCTTACACTTCACCACTACCTTAGACTCTTACAAGGATATTTAACGTTCTTATCTCTCAAGCTCTCAACCACTTGGAAGGTGCCATTCTGAACATACTCCCTGAAATATTCTCGTTATTCTAAGATACTTTAGTGACCTTAGAAGCTGAAACATCAATGTGATATCTCACTTATAGACCTTATAGCATATGAGCAACAAAATATCCTCCCTCATTCACTATATGGTATTAATTACAACACTTATTTCATACCAATGAGTTAATATTGTTCTACTAGTAAATCCACATATTTCTCAAAACTCTGACAATTCATCCGATAGAAATCCTCAACTTTCTGACTTCAACTAAACTAATCAGTTCTCCTTACTTTCTAACTCTTGGCTTGAGCCTACTCTTAAAGCACAAGTTCCATTGTCACTTAGAAGTCCTCATGGTCATTAAATCATGATCCTACCTACCACACACATAGAATTAGGTTAATCAGACCCAATACTACATACAGTGATATTAAGAATCATGTTGGCTAAACACATATATGAAGCAGGAATAGATTTACTTATGATGTTTCAAGGATAGGCTGAGAATCGTCCGACTCTGATACCAATTGTAACAACACATATAATATATATCTAAAATAATATCATACAAGTTTTAATTTTTGGTAGTGACACAACATAAGAGCCTGATGGCATCATTATATACACATGTGTAGCACCCTAAAATTTTCCTTTCCGTTTTGGCAGTATTTGGCTTTTGTTTCTTTGCATTTTCGCATTTCTGCATTTGCATAGCATGAACCGTTCTTGAGACAGGGGATCAAGGTTTTCTCGTGGCCCAGTTTTCATCTCAGTGCATGAACCGGAACAACGAGCATCAGAGGCTCTGGTATTTATTTTGCCCAGCGGTCGGGCGACCGATTTTATTTTATTTTTGCAGGTTATTTTCAGCTCAGAAAGCAGTATTCAGGTTATCGCAAGCATTTTCATGGTTATGATACTCAAGCAAGTTTCAGGAGTTGAACAGAGCTCAAAACAATTGGAAACGGACAAACGGGCAGATTTCTCTCCAAAAGGCGCCAAAATTCAAATTTTGGAGGTGTTAATCGGTTAACCCATATGGTTAATCGATTAACCAAGGCAAAATTAGGGCAAATTGGAATTTTTTGAAGGTGTTAACCGATTAACCTATATGGTTAATCGATTAACCAGTGCAGATTTTGCCTCTGCACGTGAATTTTCAATCCAAGCCATTTTGGGCCAATTGTAGTCATGTGCAAGTGTGATTTTCACTTTGGGAAGGATCTAGAACCTATTTGAAATTTGGTTAATTTCATTTTCCCTCCAAATGCCCATTCCTCATTCCAAACCAAATTTTCCAAACCATATTCCAAACCTTACATTTGGATCCAAGCCTAAGTGATATTTAAGTGATCCACTCCAAACCTCACACATCTAATCACTCATAATTCACTCTCATTTTCAGAATTGATCTCATTCTCTCTCAATTCTCTCTCAATTTTCCAATATCCAAAACCCTCACCAAAGCTCTTCTCATTAAGATCATTGATTCTTCATTGGAATCCTAGATTTCTAAGAGCTAAACCTTCATCCATTCTCTCCATTGAATCAATTTCTTCATCCAATTTTCGTGCAAAATTGGATCTGAACTTGGAAGTGATTTTGGAAGTGCTTATTTGGCTTATTTTAGATTGATCTTGAAGGATCTTCATTGCTACTACAAGAATTGGTGTGGATCTTGAAGTATTCCAGACTTCTAGCATTGGATCTATTCAATTACAGTTGAATCAACATTAACCGGAGCAAATCTCTGCTCCGAAGGTTGGATCCGAATCTGTTTTTAGCTTATTTGCATAATCATGTGGATTTTCATATTTGATTAGCTTTTGGTTAATTTGATCTGATTGATTCATGATTTTGTTGTGTTAATCTGTTTACATGTTGTTTGAATTATGATTTACCGGTTTAATTTCGTGATTAAGTGATTATGCGATCATCCGGTTGATCAGATAAGTGCTTATTTGCTGAAAATGCAGTTCTGTTGCTGTTTTCTGCTGTTGGCACAGTGTTAATCGGTTAACACATATGGTTAACCGATTAACCATTTCAAATATTCAAATTTTTCAACATTTTCAAAGTGTTACTCGGTTAACACATATGGTTAACCAATTAACATGTGCAAATTTCCAGATTTTCAGCCATTTTTAAGTGGTTAATCGGTTAACGCATATGGTTAACCGATTAACATTGTGCCAATGGGTATGTTTTGATGATTTTCTTGCATGTTTGGGTACCGTTTCACATCGAATCGTCGTAGTTCAATACGATGCATTAGAAGTGAAATGTTCTGGACATTTTGTCGCTGTTTTGGTTGTTTAATCGAGACTTCGTCGACTTGTGTTTGTTTTCCACTTGGATGCCTACTTTTGTAGTTTGCCGTTCAAAGTGATATTCATGTTTGCATTTCCTCTTGTGTTTTGCATCTTTATTTACAGCATTAATAAAGGTTGAGATGTGCTTGTGGTGGTGTTTACCCCACACTTTGTTCCTCCCTTTGCTTGTGTGTTGCATTGCATGTTTGCATCTTTCACTTGTGATTGAATTTATCTGGTGCTTTCTGGCGCTCTTTGCCATGATCCCCATAAGGTTTCTAGTCCCTCCGTTTAGGATGGGAGTAGGAGAGACATTAGGTGTTCAATCCAAGCATGCTAACATTAGGGTAGATGTTTCCCCTTTTTAATCCTAACCTTAGGACCATTTTGCATGACAACGTTAGGGCCGAGTTTCACTTAGACCTTTTGTGCATCTTTTTCTTCTCACCTTAAAACAATTCTAACTCATCTAATAAATGCGATGAACGTTGTGCGCTACGAGCCTTAAGCTACTTGGGAAATGATGATTGGGTGGTTGCCTCTTAATTGTCTAGAATGTTAGTGTATGTCCTTTGGACGATATGTGATGCATTCGCTCCTAGGTCATAGTCTTTAGTGCAACGTGAATCACAAACCGAATTAATTCACTTCACTAAAAAATTCAAAAAAAACTTCAAACCTTTTTCCTTCGGGATTAATAATGGAAAACCTTTTTCATAGAAAAGAGTGTTGTTAAGCTTTGGTTCTACCACAAACAGGAATTGTCCCTAACTGCTAGAACGAAGGTTTAACTCTACTCGGGTAAAAACTTTTGAACCAACCGGTGTTCTTGTCAGCCCGAACTACGTTTTCTCTGATTTCTCATACCAGATCAGAATATGTAGGCACAAGACGTGATGTCTTGGCGAGCAACCTTTCCCCCCTTTCACCCGTAGTTATCCGAACTACGTTGACTCTGACTTTCCCATTGCACGAGGGAATACGTAGGCACAGAGCGGCGATGCTCTGCCGAGTCTCTTTTCTTTTCTTTTGTCCCTGACACCTTTAGCGTAGATAGATTAAACACACCCTTAGATAGACAACAAGCATAGATCCCGTCGAGTACGACGGACGTGAGGGATGCTCATACCTTCCCCTTGCGTAACCGACTCCCAAATCCAGGACTTGGTTGCGATGACCTCGTCTTTTCCCTTTTTCGTTAGGTTTTTCCGATCATTTCCTTTCCTTCTCTTTGGGATAAATAATGAAAGGTGGCGACTCTTCTGTTTTCCGCCGGGTGTTTTTCGCAGTTGCGACAACATGTCCAAACCAAATGCACCAATGACACATGTTATATAATAAAGCCTAAAAATAAAAATCTAAGAACTATGTAAAATATCTTCATTTTACACAACTCCACAACAAAAGATCACAATGATCAGCATCCTTTAAAAAAACTATGCACGGCTCCTCTTGTAATATAACCTGCAAAACAATACCTGAAAAGCAACAACGAAATTGGGGGTAAGATAATAATCTTAGTGAGTTCCCTATCTTTTGGGTCCACTCGGCTCTACAAGGTTCTAACCAAATCCTAACTCAATTTCAAAGGAGGAATAGACTTAAGTAAACAAAATCTGCAATGTATGGAAACATGCCTCTTGAGTTCATTTAACTCAGATAATCACTAACCGGAAACCATACCAAGGTATCATTCCCCGACAAACCTTGTGCCTAGGGTTATCGACACGGGTCACGGATCCTTGTATCATACTTCGATGTATGCATGGACTTCGGGTTCCAAGTGATAACATCCACTTCAAGAATCGTCGCTCCCTATGGGACTCCAACCCATTTCTAGCCTTTTACCCATATGGGACTCACCCCATTTTAGGATCCATTGCATTTGGGACTCTATCCCAGGTCAAATGAAGTATTGATGTGTACATTCTAATTCTTACTCTATATAAGAATCGCAACTTGGGACGGCACAATAAAGGGGTTGTTTCCGACTATGTGACTAGATAGAAAAATAACGTGTTTGTATTCGACAATCACCAGGTGATCACATTCACCAATTATCATAACAATAAATCATGTTCCATACAAAGAATATTATTTCATGACTAAACTATAATTCTAGCGACTACTCATCCACAGTACACATTGAGGTACCCTTTCTGTCCAAGCATCACCATCTAAGTCATTTCATAACTTAAGTTATCTTTATAGTTCATTCACCTAGTTATACTCCTAGGTTTCCTCAATCATCTTCATAAGGTTTTAATCATGTTATTTCACAATCAAAAAATCCAACTAAAACATATCATGCATATTAGCATATCAAAATGTCATACATGAAACACATAAGGCATATAATCATTATTATCCTCCACCAAGCATCCTTGTTTAATTCATGGTCTCTCGTCACCATGCAATAGCCCATTGGATTATCTTTCAGATGCCTCGAGTCTCATATCCATTGAATTCACAGTTCTTGAATTATGGGGGAAACATGAACCATAGTATTCAATAAAATAAAAACAATAATCATGGCAAAATCATAAGCATACACGAAACACGCATAATAACCTAACATGTCCTAGTAAACCCTAGTAAACAATACCATCACACATTCAGTTCATCATATTTCACATATTACTTATCATCATTATCCTATCAATCATTGACATATAATCACATTTTTGGTTCACTATATAATAGAGCATTGAAGGAACTTTCCAATGCATCCAGCCATGCATCAAACGGAGTTTTGGAACTCAAGTTACACCACAAACAGTGTAGAGGCAAAAACACACAAATCAGTCGGCCGCGCTAAGCACCATCATAGTGTGCCAAGCGCCATCAATGCTGGAAAATTACCCGTAAAGTGATCGGAGGCACGCTAAGCATCCTTAGGACGTGCTAAGCAAGCATACTAGTACCTCTAACATTCAGAACTGATGAAACTCCATTTTTCTTCATCCAAGTCACTTCCAAACCATATCGCATCAACTATAATCATGTACTAACATACCCAACCCTCAAATACCATGAACTTCATAGTTTCCCTACTCTAAGAAACAACCATATCATGGTTCCACCATCTTACTTGTAACACGAACATAAAATCAATCCAACAATAACACAACATTCAATCATAAGAACACAACAAACATAGAGATTAAGAGTAAATCATGTGTTCATGAAAGTCTCATAGCCAAGATAGAACACTTATCATGAACCTTACTAATCATTCTATAAATATAACATAAACCCTAAATCCTAAAATCATAAGTTCTAACTAGAAATCACATGATTTAAGAAGATGATAATGAGATTGATGAAATAAAGATGAAGTTAGTGAGGATGATGATGAAGCTGATGAGTCCGTGAGCTTTTCCCCCTCTTCTTCTTCTTCTCTTCTTTCCATTTTTTCTTTATCTTTCCCTTCTTCTCTTATCTTCTTCACATTTTCTTTTCTTCTTATTTCTGACAACTCTTTCTTCTCATTCTTCTTATCCTCTTCTTTTCTCACCCATATAATCCTCTCTTTCATTTTCCACCGTACAACATATGTCTAATATATATATATATATATATATATATATATATATATATATATATATATATATATATATATATATATATATATATATATATATATATATATATATATATATATATATATATATATATATATATTAGGTGATGATATAAAATATCTCAATTGATATTTTGTCTGCCAATACCAATTGACCAATTATTAATGTTATCAAAATGCCCTCTCTTGTACTTACTAATAATGGTCAGTATCTTATAATAAGGATTAATCTCTTCAGAGTTCACTGGTCACTCTATTGGTCCCAACTGACAACATTTAGAGCACATATGAGCTCAAATTGTTCCAACTGACAAGAGATAGAGTACATAGGAGCTCAGTTGGTCTCAACTGACGACCAATTGAGCATTTAAGGGTATATGGGATATTACAGATTCGAATAGCAATCATACCAAACTCTGATCAAC